>OZ010795.1:487645593-488845593 GCA_963932465.1 Maratus speciosus
AACAGTGGCGATCTCCCTATAAACGGGTTTCTATTCATTTCTCTTCGATTGGGGAATTTTAAGGAAAAATCAGCTGCTGTTAAAAGATACAATGGCTGTTTCCGTCTTTGATTAAATAAAATCAGTTAAACATTTCAAAATAAGCTAATATAATAAGCAAATCTGCATCAAAATGCAAATATATTTCACAAATTCCAATGCCTTCTTTTGACGGAAACGACACAGAAGGTTAACGAATCTTAACAAAACCATTTAAGCAATTTCTTTATTTTCTGCTTTACAAATTTTTCTTTTTCAAATCATATTTTTTGTCGATGACACTTCATTTTCAACTTGTAATCTTTTTTATTTTTATTAAATTACTAAATAGTCGCTCGAAAGCAGTCTAAACGCGTTCAATAAAATTAATATTAACCTTATTAATATAATCTCAAAATATCGAAATGATGTCTCGCGCAATTTTTAAATTTAAACTGTTTTGCAATATTATTTTTTGTTCATTTTACGTAATAAGTGTAATGTGACGTAAATGTTGTTACATGTCAGAATCTTTGAAACAAAAACTTTCATAATATCCCAGACTCTTATTTTAAATGACTATCTTTTTGTTTTAATTCACTTCTGTTACTTTCATTTCAGGGCTCTTTGATGTAAGTGTTCGTGCCAAACCCAGAATTTCTGCCGGTTGATGTTCCTACATTGGGCATGTATGTGGACTTTGCCCAATGTATCTGTATCGGCTTTTCGCGCGTTC
Source organism: Maratus speciosus (assembly GCA_963932465.1). Taxonomy (NCBI): domain Eukaryota; kingdom Metazoa; phylum Arthropoda; class Arachnida; order Araneae; family Salticidae; genus Maratus; species Maratus speciosus. The sequence continues at coordinate 487,646,348 of OZ010795.1, forward strand.
TTCAATCATGTTTCTTTCAGAAGGGAAGAGGTGTTTTTTCCCTTTCCCTCCATTTTCTGTTATTAATTACATTTAACCTAGAAATTTATTAAATCAGTTAATGGAAAAGAAATCCGTTTTTATAGTTCAACCATGCACACTAGTGACTCAAAAGAAAAATAATAAGCAACACATAGTCCATCTTTCTATTTATAACACTGTAGGTATTTTTCTTGTGAAATATGCAGATGTCTTCACTGAAGAAGTTCAACCAAGGATCGGGGCGGACCCTGCGACATTCTGAGGTAAGAGAAATTCCTTATCTCTTTTTTCTAATTTTGAGAAAATGATATATTAGAATATATATTATTCAAAGAGGTCTCTCCTTAATATCAAATGTGACGTAATTTTTCCTATTTAAGACTCCTAACGCATGTTAATGAATTTATTATTTTACACTATCCTTTCTCTTTTAAAATTCACGTGTAAGTATAGTTTTTATGAAGTATTTTCAATACGTTCCTGCTTTTCATACGTAATTATTTAATCATAATGTGAAAGTTTTTTTTCTGCTGATAATAGTCACGTGTAAAATAAATTTTTAATTTGAAGCAAACATTATTATTTTCGCTGTTTATACAGTTGGCAACAGTTTAAATTAATACCAATTTCTAAAATCTCTCTATTCTAAAAAAAAGTAACTACCGCTGTCACCGCCGCCGGTTTTGAATTTTTTGTAACCGGAGGTCTTTCTTCGTTAATATTAAGTAAAATAATGCATACAAAAATATGAAAATCGGTAGTATTATACAGAAATGTTTGATAAACACGCTGATGCAGACATTTTTCAAATCGAAGTATTATTTTAAGAGATATTTAAGGCCAAAGTTTGACAAAATCGTTCCATTAAAAAAGTTTTATAGGAACAAAAACTGTACGTAGGAATTTAAAAATTTTTAGATCATTTTATGCGTCAGAATTTCCCGGTGTGCAGACTGCTTTTAGTTTTTTAATTTGGCACATTTTTTGAGGTTTTATTTCTATTTTAAATTCAAATTTTCAACATTTCGAGAGAGATTGTTTACATTATTTTAGAAAATGGTATTAATTTATACTGTTGCCAAACGTATAAACAGGGCAAACAATAATGTTTGCTTCAAATTAAAAATTTATTTACACGTGACTATTATAAACAGAAAAAAACATTTGGAATTAGAATTAAATAATTATGCACAAAAAGCAAGGACTTATTAAAAATTACGTCATAAAAACTGTACACGTGAATTTTAAGAGAGAAAGGAAAATTGTAAAATAATAAATTCATTAACATGCGTTAGAAGTCTTAAATAGGAGAAATTACGTCATATTTACGTCACATTACAGTTATTACATAAAATGAACACAAAATATTGCAAAACAGTTTAAATTTAGAAATTGCGCTAGACATTTATTTGATATTTTGAGAGGATCTTTTCAACTATTTTTGTTAGGAAAGCGCAAATAATATTTCCTTTCTAACAAAAGTATTTTCACGTGAATATTTGAAAGAGAAAGAATAGCTTGGTCAAATTAAAAGATTACGTCAGATTAAAAACGATTAATTTAAAATGTCTCATTTAAAAGAAGTTTCTTTTCGCTTTGTTAAAAAATACCATAAGACAAAGACTGTTTACTTAATTCCTTTTATATTAGCTTATTTTGAAATGTTGTTACACGTGTCTACGTCATCAAGTTATTTTTATTTCAACATTTTATTTGTATTTTTATTAATGTTGTACTAATTTATTTGTTCTTTCGTTATTTAAAATAAAAATTATGTCAATTTGTATAATTTGGCGAGTGGTTTGGCGATTTATATAATTTGGCGAAACTGGTCGACGGGATAATCAAGTAGTACCGCAGCGGATTTGGCGTTAAAATTCCCCAATCAAAGAGAAATGAGTTGAAATCCGTTTATAGGGAGATCGTCCCTGTTTTTTAAATTATAATTCAATCTTTCGAAATCTTTTTTAAAGCCGATCAAATTAGCGTGCATTTAGAGTCTGCGGTGTCTGGACGGGGGTTGGCGAGCGTAGCTCGTAGGGGGCCGAGCCCCCTAGTAAGTAAAAAATATCTCTCGAAATGCTGAAAATTTGAATTTAAAATAGAAATAAAACCTCAAAAAATGAGTCAAATTAAAAAAGTGAATGCAGTCTGCACACCGGGAAATTCTAACGTATAAAACTATCTAAAAATGAATTAATTCCCATATATAGTTTTTGCTCCTATAAAACTTTTTTAATGGAATGATTTTGTCCAACTTTAGCGTTAAATATCTCTTAAAATAATTATTCGATTTGTAAACTGTCTGCAACAGCTTGTTTATCAAACATTTCTCTATAATACCGCCGATTTTCATATTTTTGCATATTTTTCTTAATATTAACGGAGAAAGACCTGCGGTCACAAAAAATTCAAAACCGGTGGCGGCGGTGACAGCGTAAGTTTACTTTTGTTTTAGAATAGAGAAATTTTACAATATTGTCTTTTAAGTTTATGCGACTCCATGATCCGACATTTCTGCCTGACGGATGCTAGTAAAATAATCATTTATGAATCTTGTGAAAAAGAATAAAAATGTCACTGAACATCCTTTTAGTATTTTTCTAAAGTAACTCTTATATTTCTTTACAAAACAAGACAGAAAACAAATCAACGTTCTTATAGCTTCATACATATCTTCAAGTATATTTAAATTTTTACACATTAAACAATTTTGTCATTTATTTTTTACTTGCTTAAAATTACTAGATGATCCAAACCGGGTTACCGGGTTTAAAGATACCCAGTGTGCAGAATATAGGTGAAAATCGTTTATATTTCTAATCTTTAATAGTTTTTTTTACATTTTATGTATTTTTAAGGTTAATCCTAACAAAGCCAAAAGCACATTTCTTACTTTCGTATAACCGTATGTTAGGGGTTAATCGCGAAAGACTTCAGTATTCATGGCAAATTTTTTATTTTGATTATTTCAGCGTTCAAATGCACAGTTCGGTTATTTGTCTGTTAAATTTCTGTTTGCCTTATATATTTCTAAAGTCCTAATTTCTTTTGGAACTTTACTTACAGGATATTAAAACGAAAAAAAAAAAAAAAATCATTGAGATTCAGTTTTCAAAGAACATTTTCCCCCGAATTTGACAGCATAAAAATTTAAATTATGCAATGTTTAGAAGTTAGAAAAATTGCGATAAAAACGGAATGGGTTGTTTAGGCCGTTGCCACCGTCGATACGACGTCAGCATTATTCTTGAACATGTTTTTTTCTTTATAATATATACCAGGCGATCCAACCTAGGTTAACCTAGATATAGCCCGATACCGCCAGGTGTTCATAGAACGTAACGTAGGTTAATCGTTTTTATTTTAATTTTCTATTGGATTTTTTACATTTAGTACACTTTCTTAGATTGCCCACTAATTAATCGAAAGGAATTTTTGCTACTTTCGTATTACCCGTATGGCCAACAGTTAACCGACAACAGATTTCACGAATTATAGCAACTCTTTTGATTCTGAATATTTTCAATTCTTAAGCGCGTAATAAATATCTGTTAAATTCATGTTTTATTAATTTATTTATTTGTGAAGTTTTAATTGTTTGTAAATTTTATTATGGAACATTAAATGGAAATAAAAAAATATTGAATTATTTTCATAAATGAAAAATCGGTTAATATTTCGTAATCGGGTTAAAAATATCTATGTTTAAAACTACTAATAAACTATTAATAATAGAAAAAATCAATTCAGATAGAGTTTTCAAACAAATTGCATTTGGATATATATAATTATATATATATTTTCTCTATTCGGTGGTGTAAAAAATGAAATTGTGCAATGTTTAGAATTTAAAAATTTTCCGATAAAACGAAACGGATCGCTTAAGGCTGTTCTCAACTGCTCTATTCAAGCACAAAACGTTTTGACACATTTGCAAATTAATTTTTTAAAGGAAAGATATAAAATTGGACGTCCTGACTATGGAAGTGATTTGGAATCGAATTACGTTTTTCATTTTTTTATAAATAAATTACCTAATGAATTATAAGCGATTTTGATCACGTGCCAAAGATGTTTTTCGCCTTTCCTTGAGTGGTTATTCTTCTTTCGCGCGGAAAATCGGTTCAAAACGCAAAACGCCCACTTTGACAGCATTTTCTGAAAGATGTAGTATTGCGTTTGTAAAAAAAACCCGGAAAAAACAGTTCGATTACATAGTTTCTGAACAACAACAACCTGCTAGTTTCATGCATTTCCAAACAAAAACACTCTAAATTAAAATGTCTGAAATTCAGACACTTAAGTGTCTGAAATGGAGTGTTCAATTTTCAGACATTTTAAAATGTCTGAATTTTTTCAGACACTTTTTGCGTCTGAATTTCAGACACTTCAAACGTCTGAATCGCATCCATTTTTTTGTAAGCATCATACGTAGCCATGTTTGACCACGTTGAATCCTGGAAAAATATTTGGCTGTGGTCCTGCCCCCCCCCCCCCCCCAATACAGCCTGATTTTTTTGGTGCTCTCAGTTTTGGTATACAATTTTCGTTACGTTGATAATTTAAATCTTTTACGACATTGTACTGATTATAATCAATATCGTGAACTTCAGGAGTAGAACAAGATTAAAAAACAAAAAATATTTATCTAAATATTAGATTTTTTAAAATTTATTTTGTTTTTAACCTTATTTTACTTTAAAAGTTCAAAATATTGATTATAATCAGTACAATTTCGAAACAGATTTAAAATATAAGCTTTACAAATATTGCACATCAAATTTGGGGGCACTACAGTCGTAGGGGGACGGGGCACTTCCCAGTTTGCCCTTCCTTTAATCAAGAAGTACTTTTGCAAAAAACGCAACCCTGCATTATAGTTGTCTAAATTGAGATGTCCGGTATTCGGGAGTATCCGTTGTGGAGGTTAATGGAGATTATCGAATAGCGAACACCTCTATTTAACGAATACTTTTTTAATCAGCAGACATACATATTTGTATATTTTTACCTCAAAAAAGTAGACATCTCCAATTATCGGACAAATTCCGCGGTCCCGAAGTGTTCGCTATTAAGGGCTTTTAAGGTACATAGATAAATATATATATATATTTTATAATCTTGTCCTACTCTAAAAGTTCAAAACATTTATTATACTCGGTTGAATGTGGAAAAAGATTTAAAATATCAGATGTACGAAAATTGCAAAAATCCCACCCCCCACCCCCCCCCCCCCAAAAAAAAATTAAAATATAAAAAAATATATTGCCACATAGGCAATTTTACATATACATCACTTGATAATCACAACAGCCATTTAACTATGAATAATGAAAATAAATAAATAAATATTCTACTTTAATAACATTGGGGAAAAAATGACTTTGGTATTTTGTTAAATATATTTGCGTTTTTAAACTTGTCCTACTCTAAAAGTTCAAAACTTTCATTATAATCAGTGCAAGATTTAAGATATCAGCTTTACAAAAATTCATGCAAAATCCCCCCCTCCCCCCCCCCAAAAAAAATGAAAATACTTATTTAAAAATTATGTTTTTAAAAAATTTATATTTCCACATGGACAAGTTTTTATGTAGATCAGAGGGTACTCACAAAAGCTATTCAACTATCAATAAAAACAAATAAGTACATATTCTATATTAAAAACATGAGGAAAAAATAACTTATGATTTCCAAACTTCTTTCGTCTTAAATATATACAGTAACATCTGTCATTTTTGTATTTTTCGTATAAGTGCATATAAATAAAGTTACCACAATTTTAAATACGAAATCTAGTTAGAGGTTTTTACTTTTTCCCATTATAAATTTCAAATTACTTTTTTATTAAAAATAATAAAAAAATCAGTATTAGAGTTGATTGACAAATCAAATACATATGTATATTTTTACAGGCAGGTTCATATAATAGACCAGTCTCATTTACTTTATTTATCTTTTTTTAATCTGCGGTTTTATGCCAGGAAGTAAGAAAGCATTAGGTCAACTTTCAAAGTTTTTTTTTTCTTTACTTCCTTGTGGCCGTGATTTACTGCGAGATAAAAATTATCCATTTGAAACTAAGAACTGACATTGAATATATAATTCGTAATAAAAAAGAACGTCATAAGTTTAAAAATATATACTTCTAGAATTAGTGGGGTTTTTTGCGAACAGATTCAAAACTAATTAAATTTCATGCAGGATTTTGTTTAGTACAATAAATAAAATCATAAAATACACTAATTTTACTACTATAAATAAACTTACTTGAGTTGCTGCAAGGGGTAAGAAATATTCCTCGATTTGAAATTTTAAAAACTACCACAACCACAGTGAGGGAGAAAGACTTTCATCAGTTTAAAAGGTAATCCCATAATACATCCGACTAGCCATATTTAAAGGATGAGATGTTTCATCCTAAAAACAGGACCCGCCAGACAAAAGTTTCTTTTTTTTGCCAGTTTCGACAGGACGAAGATGAATAACACAATATTATTGATATAAATTGATACGAGTTAACACTAAGCCCATTGCACACGCTTTGTAGAATTTCCGGGTGTATAATCTTCAACCGCCGTCTACTTCTGTTCTGTGTCTATCCCGCCCTTGTATCGACGACAGCTTCTAAGAGACATTTGATGTCGAGCACACACGTCAGATGTATGTATTCAATAAATAAATACTCCAAGTTAATACGAATTAAAATCACAGTACTTCACATTTCGCAAAAAACGAATTAAAATACACGCGTACATAAAAACAAACTTTGTTTGAATTACAACGTATACCACTTCGAACGAAGACATCTAAAACGCATGCGCAACTGGGAGTGCTAGTGCCCCCTGGTGGTTATTGCGTCGGAAGAATCAAAACATCTTAAATTAAGACACGTTTAAAGCAATGAAGTGTCTTAAAATAAGACGTTTGCGGATATTTTAGACATTATTCTCAGTTCGTTTACACCATGGTCATAGTAAGACGCTTATGTATCTTAAATTAAGACATCTATAGTGTCTTAATTTTCAGATTAAGACACTTAAGTGTCTAAAATTCTTTTTCAGTCACATATGTGTCTAAATTTAAGACGCTTCTATTTGCAGTGAATGAATTAAAACATGTGTCATAAAGTTGCCTTTTTGGATTTGAGAACAGCCTTAAGGCATTGCCACCGACGATATGACGTCAGCGTTACTCACAGACATATTTTTGCTTTGTAATATAGATCTGCCTAATATCATTTTTCTTTTAATATTATTTCCTCCTCTTGCATCTTTTTGCGCAAATTATTTGTTATTAATTATCCCATATATTAATAACATTGATCATTCACTGTAAAAAAAAAGGACTAAAAAACGTAAATTCTACAGGCAATCTATAAACGCCGGTACTATTTCCGTTTTTTTACGGAAAATTTTCCTCATAAATTACAGAAAATTTTCCGTTTTTAATCAGAAAAACGAAAAATTTTCTGTAATTTATGGGGGAAAATTTCCGTAAAAATACGGAAATAGTACTGGCGTCTAGATTGCCAGTAGAATCTCCGTTTTTTTTTTTTTTTTTTTTTTTTTTTTTTACAGTGTTGCCATTAATATTTGCACTTTATTTGAAAGTTGTGTCATTCTTAGGTCTATTCTTTAGGTCATTATGTTAACCTCTTATGTACCTAGAATGAGATGTATATCTGTCTTTTCCATTCAGTTTGAGAAAAAAAAGAAAAAATTAAAATATGGCAATTACAAGGAATGTTTTATAAAAGAAATTCAAATTTACTTAAAAAAAAAAAATATATATATATATATATTCTTTTACTATTTTTCCTACTAGTTTCTGAATGAAATAAGCCATCGTAAATGAAGTCCAACAGCCGTAAATTAAAGGTTATTTGTATACGATTAATAAATTTCACTCGCTTGCACATGATGAATAATGTTTCGTAATTATAAGATCATTTACAAATCCATTTAAAACAAAAAAATAATCACTGAACATCCTTTTGTTATTCTTAATTCACTCATTTTTCTTTAGAAAACAAGACAGAAAAACAAAACAACGCCCTTATAGCTCCACTGGAAAGAAAAAAAAATTCTTACGCCCATCTATATACTTCTCTCATGTCATTATAATAATAATTCATACTACTGCTGTACCCACGCGTGACGGGGTATCTAGAAGGTGACATTTTCTACACGCTACTGAATACTTTAATGACAACAGTGTAGGGAAAAAAATAAAATATGCTTAAAAAATCTGGGCAATTCTTTTTATCTTCTACAGTTGCGTGTAAAAGGGATGCAAGCAACAAACACTAAGGTGTGGGAATACACCAGATAGATTTGATTCGCAATATGTAATTTAATACTAGATGCGTCAAATATCAGTATTATTTCATTATTATCGTAATCATTTCTGCTTTACCTTCTCATGAGATATTGCGTTAGCTAATAATATTTTAATCGTTGCATGAGAACGATGAGATTTCCCAGGAGGAGTTATGTGCTCGACGTGCAGGTTTAAGCTTTATTTTATATTACTAACATAATACATCTTTACCATTTGCATTATAAACTTCGTGCGAGGGCCATGATAACGGAGCTCTTAAATCTGTTCATAAATCCAAAGGAACTACTTTCTGACACATTTGTTAATTCCTTTTTGTTCGGAAGGGCATGAAATTAGCAGATGTTGTATTCAGAGACTGTGTAATCAAAATACGCTTTCCTTTTTTTGGTTAACGCAAAAGATCTTTCAGAAAATTCTATCAAAGTGTGTGTTTTGGGCAGAATTTTCGAACACGACGCCAAGAGAATGGAAGAAAACAGGACGTCACGTAAACAAAATTGTTTGTAGATCGATAAGTAATTTATTTATCAAAAAATGAAAAACTCGTTTCGGTTTCAAATTGCTTCAATAGTCAGTCCTGCCAATTTTATACCTTTACGTTAAAGAATGAGCCAGAAATTGTGTCAGAAAGTTTCGCTTTGTTGAGCAGATTATTTGAGAATCGTCTTAAGATGCAAAAAAAAAAAAAAAAAAAAATAATAATAATAATAATAATAATAATTGCTAAAATGAACCAACTTTTATATTCGAGATTTTACGCTTAATAGTGGAAACGGAAAATCACGTTTTCACTGTCAAATATTTGTTTCATTTCTAATTACTTTTTTTTTTTTTTTTTTTTTTTCTTGTTTGCTAAGGAGTGTAAAAGAATGGCAACTAAAGAGAATTATGTTTTTCTATAAGTTAAACAATGTATAAGATAACCAAAGCCGCTGTTCCAGAAAGTGATGCGAACGGACCCATAAGCTTGCCCATGGCCAAATCAAGTCCGTGAATACGATAAACCTTTGGGATAATGCTACTAATAAGCGTTCTGCCAGACGTTAAGCTTCAGATAGACGCATCATTCTACTTGCGGTCACTCGCGATCTTTTTGTTTTGGCCAGCCAGCGCTTCCTTTTTTTGGATCGCAAAAGATCTTTCAGAAAATTCTACCCGCACTTTTCGCGGCGTTTTTCATCTGTACAAATAATGTTCATCATTACAAGTAATGAGCTGGATGTTCCCGCAAGAGGGGAGAGCCTCCTTTAAGTTTATTCTTATCTCCTGACCTATTGTTGATCTTCCCATCCTTCTCTTAAAAACCACAAATGGTGTTGAAAAGAAAGTTTTTATTGCTTTAGCTTGACAAGCGAGCACTTTTGTTTTCTAAACGTAGCATTAATTCCAGATGTTCATGTCGGGAGATCTGTCCCTCTGTGATGACACCCGCATCAGCCAGCCACAGGTCCTGGTTGATGAGGTCCTGAAGACAGACATGGAGGAGAGCAGTAGTCAAACATGGTGGTCAACTTTCAGAACGCTTTAAGAAGTCTGATGAAACAATCAGACTTCAAATGCAACTCATATCAAAGACGTTCAAGTTCAGCAAGTGGATACCTCACACACTGCCGCAACGAACATTAAGTGTCAGCCTGTTTTTTTGTTACTCTCCCAGCACCGCAACGCACCCATATTCAATTGAGCATTCAACAGTGATAAAAAGTGGGTTCTGAATGATACTCTTGTATGATAAGCAACCTCGTCATTGGTTGTCAGAACGCACAGGAGCCTCTTACTCAAATTTCACGGTCAGTCCTACTTCCACGATAGATCCTACTTTGTGTCTGGTGGAATAATACCAAATGGTGCACCATGAGCTGCTACCAACAGGCCAATCAATAGCTGTCCACCTGTACTCTCAGCAACTGGCACGTGTGCAACAGGTAATGAAGCAGAATCAGCCTACACTAATTAATCTCCAGGGTTCACGACACTTTCTGCTTCACGACAATGCCAGGTCGCATGTAGCCTCAGTGGCTAGGGATACCATACAGCTACTTGGCTGGGAGACTCTGTACCACCCACCATACTTCCCAGACATTGCGTTAAAAGATTATCACCTCTTTCATTTCTTGGACAACCACCTACGGGAATAATTCTTCGCAAATGAGGAAGATCTGTTGCAGGCTCTCACGGACTTTGTTGCATCCAAATCCCTCCGAATTTTACCGCCAGGATATTGTAAAGTTTAAGATACTTTTAAATTATTGTACAGAGAATATACGGTACAAATTTCAAAAGAATCTGATTAGTAGGGATGCGCATGCATGGAATGTTTCAACATTTTGAAATGTACGAAATTTGTGATTTTGAGAAAACAGAATTTTATGTATAAAAAACTGTTTCGACATATAGTTTGTTTACAAATTTAAAAGCTTATATTTCCGCGAAGACGCGCCATTTTAAAAAGAAGATGATTGCCTCAAAATCGTATTTTTTAGGTTCTCAAAAGTTTCTTCCTCATTGGATTATGTTCTTGTCCTACTAGTGATGAAAAAATTGACTGCAAAATAAAAAGTAGTTGTTTGGGGCCACCGCATGGATATGCATAATATAAAATATGAAAATAAAACATGTGTAAACTACTTATAAAATGCATTGCAATTCCAAAATAAAATTTAAATGTATTTATTGTCAATTTGTTCGGTAGATAGAGTGTTTAAAAACTTGGCTTGATGACGTCATAAACTTTAAATGCTCTATTACTGAATTATGTAAAAGAAATATCCTTATAACTCCTAAAATGATAATCATATTAACTAACAGTTCACTGCATCGGATTAATTGTCTCATTTCCAAATAAAATACATATTTGAATTGAAATTCAAATGAAATACAGTGTCATGAAAAATTGAAGGATGTGGAAAATGCGATTACAAATATCTCGGCAACTAATTATCCGATCGACTTCATTTGTTATGCAAAATTTATTTTTTGTTATTGTCTTTTATATTCACTCTTTAAAATAAACAATTGCGAAAATTTTTATATTCCTTTTATCAGAACGAATATTTCGAGAGTCCGAAAAAAAAAATAGTTCCGTATAATCGAAGTTACTGAAATTCAATAGGCTTCTTCTGATTCTTACACACTATGTACATACCAAATGTCAAGTCTCTATCTCAGTTTGTTCGGGAGATAGAACGTTTACACACAGAGAGAAAGAAAAACGGGCGGCGTTTTTTTTTTTTTTTTTTTTTTTTTTTTTTTCTCTAAAAATATGTTTTTTTGGAATCTCCAGTGTCTGAAACGTGTAAATCCGACAATTTTTTTTTCGAGTTTTAAAACGATTACAAGACTTACCCTATACTACGTATGATGGGTAATTAATAAGTGTCTAAGTTACCACTTCATAACATTACTTTGAACATTACATTGTTTTTGCATGAGAGGAGTTTGAGCATTTAGTAGTTTCATAATTTACCAAATAGGGTGAAGCCCCTGGTAACTGCTAGTCAGTCAATTTCCGAATTCCCCTCGCTAATGCTAAGTCTATGGCGTAGAAAGTATTCGTATATTTAAAATATCACATCAGGGAATTAATATTTTTAATTGCTTTTTTCTTTGTATTCTTCTTTTAAAATGTTTATTTTATTCTTAGTTCTCAAAATATTTCTAAAATATGTGTTTTATTTGATATTTTATAATGTGTTAAAATCTGACGAACTATGAGTAAGATTTTAAAGATCCATATAAAATTAAATAGGGTAAGGTGGCCTATTTTCTTCCCCCAGTCACTTTTAGGCCCTTGGAAGTTTCAATTTTCAGTTCATTCTTTATCATTATTCTGAGATAGTATTGTAAGTATCATTTTTTAAGGAAATGTATAGTGTTAAAGAAGGAAATGACCAGAATTTGAAAAATTTCGTCAAAATAACTTTTATATATTAACTAATTTTTGTGACCGCCCCTCCGGGTGGTTCTGAACCGACCCCTTCAGTGGGGGAGGAGACCGGAAGCCCGGCCGAGTTCGTTGTGTACGAATGCGAGGGGACCCGGATGGGGACAAATCGCCACTTCCTCGAGAGACTTGCGGTCGACAGGCCAAGAGTCCGGTGGCCACGGGTAACGGACGTCGTGCATGGGTGGACATGGTTTTTGATGTTGACGTGCATCCACCCCCGGCACCTAGGTTCTCTGGGCAAGCCGGATAGCGACGCTCCATAGGTCGATCCCGGTGCCGGTCTAAGGGCCGAACGGTGTCGCCGGGCAAAGACTAGCTAAGGCGATAGGACCCCATCCACAAATTGACTAAGAGGGAGCCTGAGGTGTGAGTGAGGGCTTTGTAGTGGAAAGTCCTTGGTGCTCGCTAGTGACGACGGGGCTCGCGGGAACGCCATGCAGGGACTCCCGGTGCAACCGAAGGGCGAGGGTTTCGGACAGCGTCCAGGTTACTTTTTGACTTGGGTGGCTCATCCCTCCAATGACCGCAGCTGAAGCAGTTGTGAGCCGACCCTAAGGTGGGTAGGGTTTGGCGGTGCTCCCGTTGACAGAGGAGCGGTCCCGTGGAGAGGCCAGTATGGCTCTGGTTGCTCCATGTCGTGCCGTGACCCTTGGGAGGGGGTCGGCCGGCAGGTCCACCATCGAACGCTATCCCCGCGGAGAAACGGGCCGGAGGCTCGCCGGTAACGCGGCGGCTCATCGTGCCTCAGAGGAACTCTTGGTCCGATCCAGGTCCTTCGTGCCTATGCGATACTGGAGTTTTCCTCGCCCAGTGATGAGGACCTAGAGGTGTCTCCACCTAATTTTCGAACGCACTTACAAAGGTAGCGGTCGATCACTGCACGGGGTCAGGGGCTCTCGGGCCTGGGTACCATCGATGACCGTGAGGTATGGTAGTGGTGGGCGGGTTTCTCATAGTCTCCGCTGGCTTCTCCGTCTTCGGGCGGTGTCGAGTCGGCGAGGGCGGGCGGGACTCCGTTCCATTCAACCCCCTAGCGAGGCGGAGTCTATTCCGTCTAGGTGGAGCTTTCCGTGCCCGCCTGGGGTCGCTAACTGCACCTAGTCTGGGCTCTCTGGTTCCCGGCGTGATCCGCGAGGTGTTCCGTCGGTCGAGCCGGGGATGTCTGGGCGAAAAGCCCGGAGCTTGGTCGCTTTACCGCCGGAGGGAGTTCCCCGTCCTCCCGGGTTTTCATGCTAGGGGCCCCTAAATAACTTTCTTATCGGCTGGCCGCATAAATGTCTCTGCCGGAAAATGGTATCTGATCTTGTGGGTCTTCCGTAAAGCAACTCCGGGTCGGGAAGCCTCGTTTCAGTTCCGTGGGCCCGGTGTCTTTATAGGCGTCAGGTTCCTGCGGGCTTGCGAGATCTACTGGCTCGGGTAACCAAGTTTAGGGACCACTTGGTTTTTCTAGGTCGGTGGTGAGGACTGTCGTGGTGGCCGTTCGTCTCTTCTTAGGAATAGCCGTCGTTGCGTGCGCTGGGCAGCACGTCGGCTTGGCCGGAGTTTGCGTGGGGTTCCGCTCTGTCGGGGCTTGTCTGGCGGCGACTTTCGGGGCGCGTCGCGGGGCTCGTCTCGCGGGTGGTTCCCTGCGTAGACGTATGGGCTTGATAAGAGTCTGGGACCGGAAGGCGGTCCCCTTTTTGGGGGGCACCCATCGTCTTAACTAACTTTTCAAGACATATTTATGTCACATATTTAAATTTAGATATTTAAACTACTTTTTAAATTCTTGATTAAGTTTTAGAAATTCATATGCTTCAACAACAAATATTTTCTAAATGTATAAGAGAAATAAGTATTCACGTAAAAATTACACTTACTTTTTACGAACACATCTACTTCATACATTTTCTCGAAAAATGGAGAAGACAAGTTCTTATCTGATGATACTTCAAATGACTAATAAGCTCTGAGTCATTCATGGGTTTTTCCCAGGTAGATAACCTCACTGATTAGGAGTACATTAAATTTTCAACTATATATATTTATATTATTAAAGTTAGAATTGCAATTAACACATATCCTTTAATTGATTTTTATAATAATTAAAATAATAATTCAATTAATCTTTTAAAAATAAATTATTTTTATTTTTATTCATTCTTAACAAAATATACAAAAATTAACAAAGTCATTTTAAATACAAGTGAACTATTTTCCCTATTGCTATACTCAGCTTGCGCGAAATAAAATAGAACCTCCTACTACTCTTACCTGGAGAGGACTGACTGATAACATCCCCGCTTATCTACTTAAACAAGATCACGTGATATCCCCGAGCATGCGCTATGCTGACTAGTGACGCGATCAATCGCTGATAAGATTTCCTGATAAGAACTTGTATTCATTTCTTCCCAAGCAAGTGTATGAGCTGGTCGTGTCTAGGTAAGTAGCATTTAAAGTTATTTTTATAATGTATTTTAATGAGTTTTTTAATATATAGTGTAGGTAAAAAGGAATACGCAGTTTATTGCAATTTCAATTCATTTTTATTAATATAAACTCGACCAAGTAGGATTTAGTAATACATTGTTAGTAGATCTCTTCTTGGTTTTTACAAAGTTTCTTCTGGGAGATATAACATTCGTTATTTTCTTCATTGATTCAGGAGATAAATATTTATTTTTTATAATACTTGAAGGTACTCCAATTTCATGAAGCGCATGAAGAAATTCTGTCGGTGTTTTTACAAGTTTTTTATTCACATTAAAAATGAGATGAAAGAGTTCCGCTAGATTTGTATCTTGTAATGTGTTTCCATTATAAGTGACTCTTCCAGTTCGATCCCAGGCCATCTTACTTGATTTCGATTTCAGTAACCTGAGTAAAGATCCAGCTTCTTTCCTCATACGTGCTGGTATTGAGGCTATCACAAACGTGTCGTAATCATCTTCTTGAGCCAATTCAGAGGGCCTTTCTGACTCTAGATGTTCGGTCTTGGTAGATTCTGTTTGGGCAGGTTCCGTTTAACAGGTTCTGTTTTGACAGGTTCCGTCTTGAGAGGTTTAGACTTTAATTTCTCTTCATCATCGTTAAAAGGCTTTGATCTCCAAGGGACATAAAATTCTTGCAAATTCATTTTCCTTTGTAGCAGTTCATAGTACTACTGAACTTTCTCATGATCGGGAAGTGAACTATTGAGTACATTGGACATTGCCACATCAAACTCATTTCTTTCCCTTTATGAAAGAGGTTTTGTGTAATAAATATCACACTAACGTTTAAATGGTGACTTGCCCTTGTAAAGAGATAAGTCATGCGCTCATTTGATCCACATTCCATCATGAGATCGTCTAAGATCATTAAAGAATTTGTTCCTAAATACTCGGTGTAATTCGAAGGGAAGCCCTCCACAAAAGTAACAATAGGTATTTCGTTATACAGTTTTTGGTAGATACCGTAAAACCAAATCACTTTATCAGGAGGAGGGTCAAGCATAATAATTCTTTCCCTTAGAAAATCACGTACAAACCAACTTTTACCCACTCGCGTGGGACCTGCAAGGAGCATCGTACAAGGGTGTTGAAAGCGTGGAAACTTCATCGTTAATAAACACTTACAAGTAAAAAACACACTTTAAATAATCACAGACACATGGGTTCACAGTTTAAATTAAGATTTATTGATAGAAATGTGCACGAATACCAAATCATTTGGCTACAAAATTATAGACTCGTCGATCATTCGACAACTCTTCAGTGACAAAATGAGATAAAAATTCTTTTAGGGTTTTACCTTGACTTCGCGAATAAAGGTAAAATACACAATACTGCCCGCAGACGGCAGTCACGTGAGTTTGTAATACGAGTGGATTAAACACAACTTGTGAAAAACGCGATACATAGTTCGATAGGGGTCTTTTAAAAAAGGAAAGCTTGTTTCCATAGGAGTCGAAGAATTCCACTTCATCAGGCAAAGATAGGTAGAAAGCCACCCAGTGATTTCCAGGTTCTGTAGATTTGTCCACGTTACAGATAAAACATACAGGATAACACTTGATTCTTCTTGGTAGCTGATCACTTGGAAAAACACCCAAAAAATAATTTCGGCTTACTGCTTCATGAGATAAAATGGTCTCGATTTGTAATGAATCCATTCAGTTGGGAAAGTTGCAAATCACGTGACGCAATTTACTTATTTCAATAATGTTTTCAAATTCCGCATAAATCAATACGGTCGTTGTTTTTTCTAATGCTTCAGCGAATTTGATTTCAATTCGTAAATTTTCTTGATGTTGTAAATTCAGATTAGGTCCGTCACACAGGTCGGGGCTTAAGTCGAAATTATATAAAGTGTGACCATCAGCAAATTCTTCACGTGTTAAATAAATGTCGATTAAATTAAATGTCGATTAAAGCCAGAGAACAGTCGATGGTAGGCTCTTATGTAGTTGTTACCGTCGAAATCCAATTCTAAAGGTTTACTGGGTACAGGATGGCCGTCCACGTAGACACTTAAAAAGTTAACTTTGGGATGGTAAAAGTAAAAGGGATTCAAATCGTATTGTCCAGCATAAGCACTGTTGTCCAAAAGTTCAATAATAATATAATAATAATATAATAATGTTAAATAAATGCCAGTATCATGATTAAAACCAGAGAACAGCCGATGATAGGCTCTTATCTAGTTGTTACCGTCGAAATCCAATTCCAAAGGTTTACTGGGTACAGGTTGGCCGTCCACGTAGACACTTAAAAAGTTAACTTTGTGATGATAAAAGTAAAAGGGATTCAAATCGTATTGCCCAGCATAAGCACTGTTGTCCAAAAGACCAATAATAATACGTTTCGGCATCGCCCCTAAAAACACATTATCTTGCATGAAAGATTTACTTCCAGTGGAGATTGAATAAGTCTTTCATAACACTCGATCAACGGGATATTTCACAGTTTTTCTCTGGACTTTGGTATGTCCCAATAACACGCCCGGACTAACTTTTACTTTCCGAAGAAACACAGAAGCATGTTCTAAAATCACTTTATAGTCGTGAAAAGTTTTAAGCGCTTCTTTCTTAGACATTAAACAAAAATCCGATTTGCTGCGAGTCATTTTTATTTTCAGATCAACCATATTCAAGAGTAGTCGATTTTGTTGGAAAATGTCACAATGGAGGGGACCAATCATATCTAACGTTTTGCTATTTTTTGTCAGTTCACAACGTTTTTTCAATCCAGGGTTTCCATTGGTGGTGGGATCTGTTTCAGTCAAATTCGTGTCTTTGTAATAACATTCACATCTTAATAAAGATTTTTTAGCGTCTTCTCCATAGTTCAGTAGGGTTTCAATATAAGCGCGATAAGGATAAGTGTTACTCGAAGAAGAGATGGCTCTTTCATTCAAACTGATATCCACTTGCGAAAACAAAGCTTGAAAAAATAAATTGACAGGAGCCACAAATTCGCTTGCAGGTAAATCCATTCCGTCTGACTTGGTGATTTTCACTTTGACGTAGAGGTAGGAAGCTGACAAATCAATGTAATCTTCTCCGTTCCCAGAAATGTTAAATCAAACATGTCCTCCTTCTCAAATATTGGTAAGGGGGTGATGTTCGATGAAATATCCTTTCTCAATAGCCGTCTGGGTAGGTGGAATTAAAAGCAGATCCAATTCTGATTTGGCACAAGCAAAAGAATCTTTATGAATGAGTCCAAACATCTTTAAGAGAAAATATCGTGTACTTTCACTCTCTTGGCTTTGCGAGGAATGACGACATTGTTAGAGCGTTTCCTCTTTTTATACTGATGATCTGATACAATCATGGTCTTCACTTTAGTAGCTGCTTTATCCGTCAAGTTTTGACCAGCTTCTTTTAACCGCCGCTTGGCAGCTATTTTAATATCTTCTCCTCGTGAGAGATCACTGGGAACGTTCACGCCGGAATGAAACAATTGTTTTCCCACGGCTTTCGCTCCTGACTTGAAAGGGGTACCGCTGCACGAAACAGCGATCGAAACAGTTCACCGAATCCGTAACCTCTTTGTAAAGTAGTTCTTTGATAATAGTTTAAGCCGCTACCCGTTTGATGAGAATAATAATCTTCAAAAGATTTCGCACAACACTGATAGGGAACAAACATCACGAGAGGTATTTTTGACGAAAATGAAGTTTCACGTACGAGCGCCCATGTTCAAATGGTGTTAATTCGCCCAAGTGGTTCCTTATAACGATTTCTAATGAGTCGAATGATTTTCGACTCATGGGTAAGTAATGAGGTCGATCAAATTTCACACAAATCACTTCTCCGTCTTTTCCGGTGACATTCACAATTCTTAAAAGGGGCGTCAACACATCTCCAATAATATAAGGCTCTACAATATCCGAATAAATCATCAGTACTCTATAATAAGCACACGGATCTGCCACATACGAACTATCGACTGTTAAATATTATTATCTAAGGAAGCAATCTCACACGGTTCGAATCCCAACATTTCGGATAATCCAGTTTCTAAAATCACTTTAGTTTTTTCTCGCACGTTGATGGTGACTCTTTTCGTGATGCAATTGTACGAAAACAAAATTTTTGGTTCCATGTCTTTAATAGCAATGGCTTTCAAAATATCAGGTACCGTCTCGTAAAATCCAGGAGGGATTCGTCTACCAAATATCCTTCCATCGTTCAAGTTGAATCCAATTAGATTTGTGTGATGATTCACATTATACCAGGTATGCGGATAAATAAATTCCACGAGGCCCACTTCCCATTCTCTCTTCAGTTCAATAGGGGCTGGTAATCGTGTAATGAAATGAGAAATTTTATTCTCAGGAAAATTATTCTTGGAACTATCCGAAGGTAACGTCATGTAAAAGGACATGTTGGCAAATGACCTTTTATCATTCTTGCATTGACTTATAAGGAAGATAAATCTGAGGAGGGTATTCATTGATTGAATTTGCTAGGATATCCCTTATACTTCACAAAATATTCCCCTTGAATTTTTCGTGTGCGCTTCTTTAAATTTTTTTCAATCGTATAAGTTTTTTTCATTTGCACTTTTTGAAGTTCTTGTGGGTAGAAGGTTCCTTGAACGGGTTCGTCTAACAAGTCCTTTATTCGATACACGGGAGGGTGTCTGGGTACACACTCCGTCACCACAAACAACTCTTCCGTTCAATTGGCTACATATCCTTTTTCGAAGGTCATTTTCTCTTTCGACGCGCACACCACATCTCCCGCTTGAAACACACAGGGTTTTATTTTCACATGTTTCATGTCTCCATATAGAGTAAACCACACATCGCTTTCATTTTCCGCGGTCACTTCCACTGGAGGTGTCTTGATACTCGATTGATAGGTATGGTTATAACTTTGTAATAACTGGTCCAATACATCTATATAACGATAGGTATGATTATGTGTGAACTATATCCACATTTTCGTTTTGAGAGTTCGGTTAAATCGTTCAACCACCGATGCTTTGGTATTATTATTCGTTGTGAAAAATCGAACACCTTCTTGTTTTAAAAATCTTTGAAACAGTCGGTTCTTAAATTCTTTTCCGGCATCAGATTGAAGGGATTTGGGCTTTCTGGTTGAAAAAATAGAACGAAAGGCTTGCACAATTTCTTCTCCTTGTTTCGTTTTTAAGGGAATCACCCACGCATAGTTAGACAGAATGTCTATACACGTCAGGAGGTATCGAAATCCTTGATTGTGTTTTTGTAAACTGATAAGATCCACCAGGTCGGCCTGCCATTGTTGATCGATCGAATAATCGGTTTGTCGGGAAATTTCTCCGAGCCGGTTTGTGAAGCGTATAGGAATCGATTCCACTTGTTTTTTGCTGTATTGTACATTTTAAAAGAAGAAAAGTAAAATTGCGGCATCTGTCCCCACTTTACTATATATTTTAGAAATGTATTGACAACTAAGAAAAATAAGACGTTCTATGGAATACAATTTAAGAAGAGTAGACAGAAAAAATGAGTTAAAAATATTAATTTCCCGAGGAGATTTTTTAAATATACGAATGCATCAAATGTCCATATACTTGACGTTAGTGAGGGGAATTCTGAAGCTAGCCTTAAGGATTTTTTCTTGTTGAAATCACTATTACAAAATTTTAAATCCATTTTGTACTTATATTTATTTTTGAAATGATAGTAGGGATACATTATAATAATATTATTAATATAAGTTTTAAAATGTATACATTGTATTATTAAACTTTTTTTTTCAAATATGGTCAATCACTCCGGTCACTGACACTAACCCTATTTTGAAAAACGAATAACTGACAGAAAGTTAACCAGTGTCTGATTGACACTTTATTTGCAAAGATTTAGAAAAAA
This sequence comes from Maratus speciosus, assembly GCA_963932465.1. NCBI lineage: Eukaryota > Metazoa > Arthropoda > Arachnida > Araneae > Salticidae > Maratus > Maratus speciosus. The sequence continues at coordinate 487,666,992 of OZ010795.1, forward strand.
AAAGTTTTTTTTTTATATCTCGAAGAATTTATGCTTTAAAAACACTTTAATCTTTATTATAAAAACAAAATTCTTAAAATTTTTAAACACTTTCCAACATAGTTGAAAAGTGTTTATGAATTCGGTTTGTCTGCCCTCCCGTCTATCTGTCTGTCTGTGCTCTAGCTCGCGTGGTCAGATTGCTATGAAATTGATATAGGTATTGGTATTTGTGGTGGCGTGTTTGATAATTTAAAATGAAGTGTGTAGCGTTAAAGGTTCATTTTCAGGGACACTCAAAAGAACTCCTTTATATTACAGGCTATGTGGAAAAATCATTTGCTGTGTATTTTAATGGTATTACACTATTTTAAATGCATTGAAATTTGTATATATCACTGAGGTGTACAAAACGCTTATTGTAGAAACTTGGGTGCATATAATTTATCATTCATTTACAGGGACACACTAAAGTATTTGGATACAGTACTGTTTATGAAGAATAGTTGATGGAAATGCATTTTTAGTTGAAATACGCATTTCAAAATTTACCTACGTTTTTGCATATCACTTTGTGCGTATAAATTCTATAGATCATATACAGGGCTATACAAAAGATCTCAAGTGCATTTCCGTTTGTTGACGAAAATTGCTGAATGGGAAATTGAAATTTTTCTGTGTGCGTTTAATTGAATTAACTCTTGAATACTATGCAATATACATCTGAATCTATAGATCATATATATATACAGGGCTGCACAAAAGAAATCGGATATTTTTTTACCTTAAGCTCACACTTTCACCTTAGAAAGGCACAACCAACATCATTATCATCATGGTTTTCCTTAGTCTTGAAGAAGCCAAACCTACTTCAGAAAATTATAGATTCTTTTAGACTAATTGAGCATAATCAATATATATTTCAAAATGTCTTGTTGCCAATTGACTAAATGTTCTGATAGTTTAATTAATATATAAATTTTTCATTACAACTTCCACAGACTGTGAACTTACTCTCCTATGAAGAAAATAACTCTATAATCTGTACAATAGACTTTTTGAAAATTTGTCTGAATATAAGGTGGGAATGTCTAATGTGCGTCACTGGGTGGAGCTAGTAGAGCTTTAGTCCTTGGGTAGGCCTCCTCATCCAGTTGAACTTTGTTTATTTAGACATCTTTCACCTTAATAAATTGTAAAACTTTGTTACAGTTTTCTGAATGTGTTGGAAAGTCTTTTATAACCTATGCTGTATGCATGATTTTTCGTTCTTGTTTATATATGATATACTATAGATGCATGTGTCCCCCTTTTTTTAGGTTTTAAGTTATTAGCAATGGAGATATCCAATAACTGAAATTATGAACAGAAACTCGCAAGTGGTATCAGACAGAGGTAGAACAACTTAAATTTTAATGGTGTTTACTAGAGGATAAATTTAATTTATTATTTTTTTTTTTTAAACAGAGTTCAAAAAATAGATTTCGAATTTCTTTAAAGAACCCAAATTTTACACCTCTGTCGGAGACTGTTGAAATGAAAGTTTTGGAACCAATAACTGGCAGGTCATCCTTATTAAGTTTAAATAAATAATTATAAACTATAAATCATGACCCTAATGTATCATAGGCATTTTTTAACAAATTTTTAGAAGTATTACTTTCAGAAAAAGTTTTGGATGGTTGCATTACAAATAGCGTTTTAAAAAAAATAAAAAATAGCTACCTTCATTTTAGAAAGAAGATAATTGCCTCGAAATGACATTTTTTCTCAAAAGTTTATTTCTCACTGAATATGTTCTTGTCCTAGTGGTGAAAAAATTGACTTCAATATAAAAATAAGCGTCTAAGTTACCACTATAGATAGCATTATTTTGCAGCATAGAAATGGGAAGAAAATTGTATCTCCCTATTTCTATATGCTTTGCAGAATTCTACAAGAAAATGCTTATTTAAGTGACAGTTTTGCAGAAATGTCAGTTATTAGTTAAGTGTCAATAACTGGTGGTTCCACATTAATAATAATGAAAAGATCGATTTTTAAGACGAATTTTGAAATTTTCAATGTCCTCTGACCTCTTAACAGTGAAAACTGAAAACCGTATTTTCACTGTCAAATATTTGTTTTGTTTGTAACTATTTTTACGAGGTGAAACCCGTGGAATTTCGACGAAAGAAACTCTTTTAAAAGGAACTGTTACATTGAATTTATAATAAACCTACATAAATAACAGCATTTCATAAAACTAAATCCAACATAGGAATAATCTTTCCTTTTTACAGTATTTCTAAAACAAAACCCATTTTCAAAGTTTAAACTTGGCATTCTGCTAAGCGCCCTTCGAAAGGGGGTCCAAAAGTTGCAACGCCGTCTTGGTCAGTGCAGCGTTTTTCCAGATGGGTTTTTAAGTAAAGTTTAAAGACACGGGAGGCGTGTTGAGAGATCCACTCAATGCAAACTAGTCGCGAATCTCATAGTATTTATGTGATTGATTCTAATTAAATTAGTCTGTTTTTAATAATTTGACATTTATTGCTTTTATACTGCTACTGGGCATTGCATTACACAAATATATCATTAAAAGTGTTATCTAGTCTTTAAAAGCCGAAAGTAAATAAAGTACGTCGCCCTGTCATTATGTATGTCTAAACCGACCGTGTGTTTAAGGGTTAATATCTCGGCTAATTACCAACGATTTTTTTTTCGAAAATCCTTATCAACAATGCTTTTATACTACTGCTACGATAGGTACCTCCAGCGCTCCTCAACACCTTTGCTGAATGCCCGCAAATCGAAATTTGTGTGTAACGGAAAAATGCTCTGTTCTCAAAAACTACCTGACTTTAGGGTAATCCCTATAGCTTTAAAGCAAGGTTTAAGTTAACGTCTACTACCTCTAATTTTTTCATAATTTTAGTTTCAGTAGATTCGGAAAGAGAGCGGGGGGTGGGGGGACATATTTTTACACTATATTTTCGACGATATCTCTCAAAATATAATATCTAAAATTAAAAGAAATGTATTTTTGAGTTCTGCGTTACGAAAGCTTTCATGCGATACCCACACGATATACAAAGAAAAGATTTTTTTTTTTCTTCAAGTAACTTAGTTAGCACCTCTACATTTTTCCTAAATGTATTTGTGAATATTTAATAATCTGTAAATATATGGGTTTTTATCACTTCTACCAATTTGAACTTTCCATGTTCCATAGTTTACGAGTAAAATGGCTGTGACAGACAGACACAAACACAGGAGTGATCTTATAATGGTTCCGTTTTTACTTTTTAAGTACGGAACTCTAAAAACAGTCTTGTCTTTTAAATATATACATTATTACTATTATTTTATCTTCATTACTGGTGAGTCTAAATAGAAATAATGTAAAATTGAGTAGAATCGTACTTTTGTCGGTTAATGATATCGAGAAAGATTTTTTTTTCATAAATGTAACTTTAGGTCATTCAAACATTAATATGATTTTAGAATTATCCTAAGCATTTCTTCTTACTTTCTAACTAAACTATATTTTAATAACTGCATGAGAATAAACAGATTTCCTTGAGAAAAATACTTGCCCGAATCAATAAAAGTTTTAGAAATTGAAGCTTGTTTTAGTTTTGCTTAAGTTTTATTAGTAAAATTTTATTATCGTAATCATTTTTACTTTATCTTCTTATGAGACATAACATTGGCTAAATAACATCGTAATTGTTGCATATTTGAGAACGAATAGATTTCCCAAGGAGGATGTCCTCAAAATGAGAATTTAAAAATTTGTTGCTGTTTAAATTTAGTAATATTAATATACTAAACTAGGGGCTCTGCCCCCTGCAAGCTACGCTCGCCAACCCCCGTTCAGACACCGCAGAATCTAAAAACACGCTCATCTGATGGGTTTTAAAAATATTAGAGAAGATTGAATTATACTGAAAAAAGCTGTGCAGATCTCACTGTAAACGGGTTTTCATTCAATTCCCTTCGATTGCAAAAATTTAAGGGCGAATCAGTTGCTGTTAAGACATCCAATGGTTGTTTTAGTTTTTCATTAAAGAGGATCAGTTAAACATTTGAAAAGAAGTTAAAATAAAATAAATTAAGTATAAGAGTCTTTGTCTCTCGGTATTTCAAAACAATCTCTATAACAATAACCTAAGTCATGTGACTATCATCAACAGTTCCAGGCGGACCAATTCGCTTTTTATACTCTAGGTGCCATTTTGGTACTTTAATGTTAGCCAGGCACAGGTGATAAGTAGTCAAATAGTATTCTATCGCATCATTTCATCTATATTATAATAGTTCAAGTCGTCAACTGCCATAAACAAATACGGTCTGATCCCTTCGCCGTTCATATGAAAGTATGGCAAAGATGTCATATACGTCCCATATTGGCGTGATTTTTTAACGACGCCAATTTGGGGAACGAATCAACAGCATAAACAGCAACATCCGGCCTACCATATCAAGCAAAATAACGATACTTTGGCGCCAGCTATGTGTCCGTTCCGTATATGACATTGGCGTCAGAAAAAAATCGCGCCAATATGGGACCGTAAGTTTTCCATTTTGATTAAAAAATCAATTTTTTTTTCGAATAAAACTACATCAAAGTTGCCATGAAAGGTGTCGCAAAGAATTCAAGGTACTGTTACGCTAGCAGGATGCAAATCTCGCCAATAGCTTTTTTTCAACTCGCCAGTTAGCATTTTTTTTTTCGAGTGGTAATATTTGGCCAGATACCGCAGGTTTGGCGTGATTTTTATTTTTTTACGAAAATTTGGCGAAAACCTCGTTTTCAAATATCAGTTACATATGCATTTTTGGTATTCCTTAGATATCTCGACGACCAAAAATCTATCGCCAAACTATAAGATTAAATGCCAATAATGGTTGATCGCAAATATCACATTCACTTGACTTTAAGCAAGTTACACGTGTTTACGTCATCAAGTGATTTTTATGTCAACGTTTTATTCGTATATTTATTAATGTTATACTAATTTGTTTGTTCTTTCGTTATTTAAAATAAAAATTATGCCAATTTGTATAATTTGGCGAGTGTTTTGGTGATTTATATAATTTGGCGAAATTGGTCGACGGAATAACTAAGTAGTACTGTATTTCTTAATTATTTTCTGTTATTTTCTAAAGGAAATATAAAAAAAATAATTAATAATCATAGAACAAAATAATTTATATAATTTGTAAAAAGATATAAAAGTAAATAAACATGTATTATCAAATAAACAACAATAGCCGGGTTACCATGTCTACCTTTACTGAAATATATATATAAAAAAAATATCTGTTTGATTAAAATTTGAGTTGCCATCATTAGAAAAATGTATATAAAATTAGAAAAAAATTAATATTTCGAGAACTAGTTCGAATTTAAAAATTCTAATACCAGTTTTGAAATCTACGGATCAATATTGATTTTTGGTGTTAATTTCATCGCAAAGTATCCTGTGTTTTAGGAGAAATCGCCGTGAAACATAATCAGTTGCTTAATCAGTCGATTCATACTCCCGTTTCATACTTCCGTTTCATAAATTCGTTTCATTAGGATTTTATATATACTAGGGGATCGTACTCGGGCTTCCCGGAAGAAAGAATGTCGGAGAAAATATTTTTTTAAATTGAAAACTAATAATATTTTTATATGCATTAAATTTTTTAGATTTCCCACTTACATTAAAAAAAGCATTTTTCATATGGAAAATAAGAAATATACAATCAAATAAATTTTTGAAATTTATCAAAAGCGATATTTTCTTAGCTGCATACTAAGAGTTATTTGACGAAGATTTTGCTATTTATGGCATCCTTTTATATTCTGATAATTTCAGAGCTTATACATGTCTGTTAAATTTGTGTTTTATTTATATTATTTTATTTACTTATTCATAGTCAAGTTTTTTTTTTTTTTTTTTAAATGGATATTAGCCGTAAGAAATGATGAACTCTTTATTTTGTTTTAAGAGCAAATGGATTAATCTTTCGTAATCGAGCTCCGCGCGATATAGATAAATTAAAAAAAATATTTCATGCTTTAAAATATTTTTTTTTAACCATAGAAAATCAGTAAACTGAGATGAACTTTACAAACAAATTCCATTATAAAATCGTATTTGGTGATCTAAAAATTTAAATTGTACGATTACAAATATGTTAGATTTGTGTTTTTTCAATATTATTCTTTTATTTGTTTATAAAAGAAGTATTAAATACGTTAATTTGTCTTCCACAAATATGTTAGACTGGTGATTTTTTAAATATTATTCTTTTATTTCTTTATAAAGGAAGTATTAACTTCGTTATGCAAAAATAGTCAGAAACAAATGCTGTAAAATTTTTGTTGCTCTATGTGCAACATGTTTATTATTATTATGTATTGAAACCGGAACGTGATAAGATAAACTTTAAAAAAATCATGCTTAAAAATTATTTTAGAAAATATAATATATCAATCAAGTTACAGTTTTTAAACAAATTGCAATTGAAAGTAAATTTTTTTCCCTATGTGACGAAAATTGAAAGTGGACGATGGCCAGAAGATTAAAAAATTGCAGTAGCGAAAATTTCAAGACCGAAATTTGGTCGTGAAGTGTTGCCATTCGCAAAATGACGTCAGCGTTACGCACAGATACGTTTGTTCTTTATAATATAGATATATACTTAATCAGTAAAATATAATAAAGATCAGTTATTAGGATGTGGTTATCAGTTGAGGCTCTTGTGCTTGGTATTCCGGAATGAAAGCAATTTTCACCTTCTCAAAATTTGCATGCGCACTTCTCATATTCATCATTTTTAAAAAAATTGTATTTTGTTTGATCATTTAAAAATCATTTTAACTGAAAACTTGAAGTCACGATTGTCAGCAACGTCTTTTATGTGAACAGACGCACTCTTTACTTGCGATTCTAATCTCAATTCCGGAGAGTAAAAATGTCCGTAATTTATGTTTTTTAGACGCATTTGTGTTAAAATGTTTAGTTTTATCTAAGAAAATGATCATTTTCTTTTAAATATGACTTCATTTTCACTTAAATAAGCATTTCATCTAGTGTCTGAAACTTAGTATCAGTGCACATACAGAAGGAAAAACATTATAGAAAATTTATGAGGAGAAATGCGTGTTATTTTCCGTTATTATGCCCCTCATATAATATTCTACTCCTAATGGGATTTTGCGACATTAAACCCTATACAACAATTTTTATCAACAATTTTGATTTTTTATCAGAAAATAGCATGAATAAAGATAAAAATGCATCATTATTTCTGTCTTGTCTGCACTAATGAAAGCTATCAAATTTTCACCATTTTTAAGAAATTTCATAAAATGCTTTTAAATTAAAATATAAAAGTGGGGATATTTAAAAAAAAAAAAAAAAAAAAAAAAAAAAAACAGATAGTGCGATCACATCTACAAATGAAGAGCTTTCAGTTAAAAAAAAAAATATATTAATAAAATTGGTTCAGGAAAACGATCAGGGCAGATAACTAAAAAACACACCTGTGTTTTAAATATATAAAGTATATAAAATTAGGAAAAATTAAATTCAGCAAATTATGTTATTTTGATAAAATTACAGTTGAATGTCCTGAAGAATAGCATTAAAATTTTATTGTTCGAGAGAATTTTGGACAAAAACTTCAGGAACATGATATTATTTTAAACCATGAATTATTTGTTTGCTTGTCTAACTCGGCGAAGCAAATCCATCCAGGCGAGAATCATCAATTTCTGTAATATAAATCGCTATTATTTGCATGTCACCTCTCTTTTATAAAGACACTCTAAATTTTTGTAAAACATTACGTTTTATCAGTGTGTGATTTGGATTACATTATTTTCAAAAGTGAAGCATTTTCACCTGTGAAGAATTTCAAAGCAGCTGGTCTGTGAAAATGACACACTTCTACAAAACATAATTCAGGTTTAAGAATTAAAATACTCGCTTTTTTATAAAATTACGTCATTTGCATCCGCTAAAGCAATCAACTTTTACAATCAAGTCTTAAACTTCGTCTATAGAAAAATGTGCATATGACGTCATTATCACGGAATAACAGACAGTATTCTTGACATAGCCCACATTTTAATTTCAACTTTTTTTTCAGGTTTTATGAGAAAATGGCAACAAAATGATACAGTATCTCCTATTTCTGAATATTTTCCGTTTACTTTCGATGACATTCAATAGAAATAGGGTACTTTTGTTGCCACGATAAGAAAAACGGTATTAAAAAACTACAAAAAAATTAATATCTCAAAAATAAATTGAGATACAGCTTTCAAACAAATTGCATTTAAAAGAGCATTTTTTTCCTTATACGACGGTGTAAAAATTTAAAATGTGCGATGTTTAGAAGCTTAAAAATTTGCAGTAGAGAAAATTGCAAAACCAAAACTTTATTTCAAATTTCAAAGTGTTGCCATTCGCAAAATGACGTATGCGTTACGCACAGATATGTTTGTCCTTTATAATATAGATAGGGTAGATATTAATATTAATAGCAAAATACAATATCTTTACCATTTTCACACATATGAGGGGCGTGAAAAATTGAATGCTCTATTTGAACTTTTTCCAAATTTGTTTATTAAAAAAAAAAAAAAAAATTACACGCATGTTATGGTTGCTAGCCATAACTTATCAATAATTACAATAAATTTTACCATACAACCGTAATTAAACTATATACATAAATTGGGCTTATGTGCTTACACGTGCGTATGATAAACCAATAAAAATTACAGAACGAGGGGGGGAAATAGCAATATGAGAAACTCTTCAATGTTTTTCAGATGCATTATGAGTAATGCTTACGTTTGTATCCTTCACACTTTTATATTAAGACACATTGTTCCAGTTGTTGTCAAACTTTAATATCAATAAAAAATAATTATGCCCAACATTGCATAGATTTCATGATTAATACTAGTTTTTTCTATTGTTTTCCTTAATTCGAAACCTTAGCTCGTTAGTTCGGAAAACGAAAGTATCCTCATAAAAAACCTCTGCTAACAAAATCGGAAAAGTAAAAAAGACCTTTGTAGAGATCGACCTCAGCTATCCAATGAAAAAAAAAATCATTTAAAAAATATTGAAATGCAAACGAGATATTTAAAAAGAATTCTCTCATAGGATTAACATTAACGAGCGGTTGTTTTCTCATGAGTGAAGTAGTCTGAAGTGCTTTCAAAGTTGGTGTTTTGAACCAAACTTCCGAACGCAACAGCACAGGAAAAGAAAACTAACTGCCAATCGATCACAACTCAAAATATAATTTATTTATCGGAAATGAAAGAACTGTTAGATTAAAAATTATTTCAACAATCATGTATGGCTATAAGTATTATATCCAATGCGTTTTATGTTTAAAAATGTGTCAGAAAGTTTCACGCTGTTGTGTGTGGGGCTCTTTTTTAGCCCTAGAATACTAGACATAGTTAGTATAGCGTTAACGTTAAAATACCATAGTTGTGATAATTACGAGCGTCTAGTATTCTAGGGTTAAAGGTCAAAGGGCTTGGTATTTTCCAAGATGCGCAGACCTTGAATCCATAGTGCCGAAAAAATAACCAAAGCACGCTGAAAGGAACGCCTAAGAAATTTATACGGTACAAAAACTAAATAGTGCCTTTGGCAAAATACTCTGTTAGTTAGGATCTAATTAGAGGCAATCACTGCAATTTGTGATATAGTATATGAAAACACAATTTGATGGTCTTTAGATACCACAAGTCCAAAATTAAACACTTATTACTGTGTTTTGTCCACGCTTTTATGTATTTTTATTAAATTTCTATCCAGATTCCATCAAGGATCTATAGTAGTAATTTTTGAATAATTTATGGAACAAAAAACAATAATAAAAACAATTTCATTCTAAACATTTCACCATAATGTCTTTATTATAACTCACGAAAAGCGAATAAAACAGATATTTAAACATAAGTTTTCCTCATATTATTAAACTCAATTAAGAACAATTACAAATAAAGCAATCTTCGAAACGAAAGGGGGGAAAAGGACTTTTTAAAAAAGAAAGCAAAAACAAAAAACTAGGAACAGGGGTTAACGTCTGCAGAACCTGATTTCTGACAATGATATGCTCTTCAGTCTTCAACTTCAAATCATTTGCAAAGAGGCGAATGCCAAATTGCACTGTTCACCAAAGAAAAAACAAAAGAAACTTGCTTATCGCTAAAAATACGAACTTAGGTAGATTTTAGAGATAGCTGGAAAATAAAATAATAAAAAAACTCGAAACAACGTAGCCTTGAAGAACGTCTGAATTTAGCCTCTATCTTGGGGCTGTCTGACGTGGTTCAGTCCAGCACCCAGAGAAGTAGAGTGAGAGAAGACCAATTTCATGTCAATTATATGTTCATACCTGTCATTGGCCCAACCTGCTGTGCTTTCATTAGCCTGCGGGACCCTGGAATTTGCGTGCGTTTGGGCGGGATGAGCAAGTCATAAGCAAAATCCGGGAACTTGTATATAAACAGGGTTACTCTACAAATTGCATTTTTTAATACATGGGTACTTTTAGATAGATGTAAGATACTGTATGTTTTCTGAAAGTCTTTTAAGTTTGTTTACCTCTTTGTTTTCTGTGATGCTCAAATTAACATTCTTTGCATTAAAAAAAAAAAAAGAAAGAAAAAGAGGAAAAAAAGAAAAAAAAAAACTTTTTTTCTTTTTGTAATTTATTTTTGTTGCGTGGTAAAATTTAATAAATGCTTTTTAAGTTTTAAATTACTTCCATCTTAAATAACATTTAAAACAACATATCCATGTATATGTATGTATACACACCCTTTCTAATTTTATATGCTCAAATACACACATCTGGCATACTTACACATATACTTACTAAACATACATTAGATACAATAGCTAAGCAGCCAGCAGCAATAAAAGCAGTGGTTACTAATGAGAAAGTGCCCATAAAGTCGGCAGATTTCGTCCGGTCATTGCGCCACCTTCCTTTTATGCCGCAGATTGTCAAATTCAAGTAATCAATCCCCCCCCCCCCTTTTTCCTCCACCCGGTAGTAACTTGATAATAACTACACGATAAATATAACCCATCGACTGACGCAAATTTTACTCATATTTGTTTGTTCATTTTCCCTCAATTCACGTATAATTCTGAAATCTATAAGCTAAAATTGAAATAAAATTTCTCATATCTAATATAATAAGATTTCTGAATAACTGGCACCTCGGGAGCGCGGAATTTGTCCTTAATTCAGAGATAAAAATGCACAAATTATAGATATTGGTAATCGAAAACATATCCTCTAATTAGATGTGCCCGCTATTCGGGAGTGGCCGTTATGGTGGTTTAAATGCATAAGCTATATTTCGAAACATTCTTTAATCGAAGTTAAAAATGAACGGAAATTCTCCATTCTAAACGAGAAATTCTTCCATCTAATCACGGAAATTCGGTGAAATCGCACAGGGTTTCAGGACTATTGGGCAACTCTGCTACCTGATGCTATTTTTTTTTCTTTCTTTCTTTTTAATGAAAAAACCTAAGTTTAAAAAATTTTTATTGATAATTACCAGCCAGTGATTTTTATAAATGTACAAGAAAAATTTATATATCATTGTCTATTTTTTAGAGGTATAGGTAACATGAGAAGGGTTAGCAATTCTCATACTTTTGAGTATCACTATTTCCGAATAGTCCTATCACTATTCGGAATCCTATCACTATTTTCGACTTATTTAATCCCAAATTTTCTTTCATTAAATAAGGCAAAAATTACTATTTGGCAAAAGTAAGACTCAAAAGTAAAAACCGTGCGAACCCTGAACATATTTTCTACCTATGATTCTCTTTTCGAATATAAACGCTCATCTTATGCGGAAAGATTTTTTTTTTTTTTTTTTTGCTTCATTTTGTTATTCTAAATTTTCAAATGTTCAGTCTTCTAGAATTAGAGTGCTAAATCCGGTCGGGGTTGCTTGCTTTTGTCCGAATCGAATCAGAACCGAACCACAGATTGGATTGGGTTGACGTTAAGCGTCTCGGGTTTGGTCGAGTTAGGATTGTCCGTACATTTTAAAAGAAAGTCCTGAATATTTATATATATATATACTTATGTTAATAACATGAGATCGACAGAAAATTCGTTTTCGTTTTCGGCTCAAAATGTGAGTTTTGCCAAAAATTCGTTTCAGACGAAAATGCTGCCAAAAATTCGACCGAACCGAAACTATCTGTATTCCAAAAAATTCGTTTATTCCTTCATTATTAAATTTTTATCATTATTCAGTGATTTGAGCTGTATCGCCTCATATGAGACACTCTTTATTTATTTCTATGAACTTCACTTTTTATAACTACTAGTCATGACTGACTTAACACGTGAGTGCAAATTATGATGCAAGCAATGCATATTCTTTGCATTAAACTTTCAAGACGCTTTTCACGTGCTCATTAAAAGCTGCAGACTTAACAGTATTAGAAAATTTTTAGTTTGAAATCGCAGAAGTGTTTCGAATAGTCTTTGAAAAAGTTCTCGTGTAACAAAGGATCGTTTACAAAAGTCATTAAAAAAGACAAATTGAGGTATTCATACCTAAAACATTTTTTAATTGGATGAAATTCGTGTAATTAGAAATCATTCTGTGCCGTTGATAAAGTAATTGCTTTTAATTTATATGAAAATAAAAAGTTTTGGTCAGAGGCACAAAGAGCTAACTTGGACCACATATATACACTGTTCAAAACAATGAGGGGAGCAAGCAAAAAAGAGAAAAGAACAGTGCAAGACAGCCAAGCCATGTATGTGCATAAAATGGATAGTACACGTGTATTAATGCGCAATACAGAAAAAAAGACGCAAAAAAAGTTGTAAAAGAGCTTTTATTCTTTGAAAAGATGAAAAGAACATGAAAAGATGGCTTAGGACAACAATTTGGTTTCATGTAAATGATAAAAAAAAAATTGTTTAGAAATGATGCAAGATTTTTAATATAGCGTGTGGTCTCCTCGAACAGTTAAGACTGCTGCACACCTGTTTTCCATGGATGCGATGAGGCTTTGGGGAATACTGTTCCACTGCTCAAGAATTGCAATCTTCAAGCCCCGGACAGTAAAAGGAGGCCTCGGTCTCGCAGCAATGCGTCGTCTGAGTATGTCCCAAACATACTCGATCGGTTTTAGGTCAGGAGAGCATGCTGGTCATTCCATACGCTGTATTGTTTTAGCTTCAAGCATGTTTTCCACAAGACGAACTGTATGAAGTCTGGCATTATCATGCATGAAAAAAAAGAAATCACTAATTGCTGCAACATAAAATACGACATTAGGTCTCAGTATCTCGTCTGTATAACTTCGGACCGTCAAAGTGTCATTCCGAATGATATGCAGGCCTGCACGTCCACCTATGCTGATTCCAGCCAATAGTATCAACCCACCTCGTCTGTAATGTGATCTTTCACGAACGAATGTGGGATTATTTTGAGTGCCTCTTTCTCTCCATGCCAAAACACATCAGATGCCACATCCACATTTCGGGACTCGTCTTTAAGCAGAATTTGATTCCAACAGCTTTGCCTGCAAACTCGATGTTCAGTTCCCCACTTTCTTTGGGCCGCACAGTGGCTTGAGGTAAACGAAATGCAGACCATTGGCTTAAGCGTATAGAGACCACCCTGATGAAGTCTATTTCGGACTGTTTGGCTGGACACCCTTCGTCCAGTGGCCAAGAACAACTGTGTTTGCAGCTGAGTAGCATTGCCCGTTCCGTCTCGACGAGCTGTTAACAGGATAAATCGGTCATCATTTTCTGTGGTAGCACATTTTCGATCTTGCACTTGTCGATGACTACCATTCCATGTGTCTTGGAATCGATTCCACAGCCTTTCAAGGGCACTACTTGCAACTCCAACAGCGTCCACTACACTTCGTTGTGTTTCCCAGATTCAACTGTTCCGATAACACGCCAAGCCATGGATTGCGGTAAATCATGTTGTTGTGACATTTTCAAGCCACCTTTTCTCAAAACACAAGCTAAGCAATTGAATTTTACAACTGAGCAGTGTGAAACAGACTTTTCTGCAAAATCCCGATTTCTGCACTTATCTCCTTTTTCTAGTTTTGACGTCGTAAACTTTAATTTATATGTGAAGTTTTCTTTATCTGTTTTCTACAACACTTCAAATTATGTATGTTTTATTTTACGTTACTTATCTGTCGTATTTGCGTAATTTCGTTAAAACAATGTGCTCCCTTAATTGTTTTGAGCAGTGTAGTTAATAAATAACTACTGTGTATATTTAATAAACACATATAATTAATTAATAATTATGTATATTTATGTATATAATAACTACTTTAAAAATTTTCGTTTTGGACATTTTCGTTTTCGGACGAAAACATTACCGAAATTCAATTTCGGTCGTAAAAACTTGTTTCGGTCGATCCTTATTAATAACTATATATTTGAATATTGATAAGTGTATACGTGTTCATTTTTAGACGAAAAAGATATAAATTATCTTAGAGATATAATTGTAGACTACTTTTTTATAATTGTATTAAAATACGGATTAATTTTCTTTCACGTCGGGTTCATGTTTTTAATATAGCGAGTTTGGGTCGGTTTCGGGTAGAAGTATCCGGTTTCAGGTTGACGATTTTTGTTTTCGGATTCGGGTTGAAGTGTGCCTGTTTCCGGTCGGGTTTCATGGTGACGATTTTTAAATTTTCAAGTGCTCAATCTTCTAGAATTTGAGTCCTGCACCTGGTCGGGGTTGCTTGACTTTACTTGAATCATATCAGACCCAAACCGTAGGTTGGATCGGGTTGACTTTAAGCGTCTCGGATTCGGGTCAAGTTCGGATTGTCCCGACATTTGAAAAGAAAGTCCTGAATATTTTTTTAATGAAAATAACTACATACGTATTTGAAAATTAATGTATACACGCTCATTTTTATACAAAAAAATAAATAAGTAAATAAATAAAATAAATAAATAAAAATTATATTAGAGATATAATTGCAGACTACTTTTGAATAATTGTATTAAAATATGGATTAATTTTCTTTCATTTTGAGTTTGTGTTTTGAATATTTCCAGTTTGGGTCGGTTTACCATTGAAGTATGTCGGGTTCGGGTCAGGTTTCAAGTGCACAATTTTTTTTCGGATTCGGGTTTCAAGTGTGTTATGTTCAGGTCGTGTTTCAGTTTGACGATTTCTTTTAGGATTCGGGTTGAATTTAAGTAAAATTTTCGAGTTCGGAACCAGTTACAACTCTATCCTTCTTTTGCGCTATCTCTCAATAACGCATTTTGTGACGTTTGCAACCTGATTTGTGACTCGGTAACTTGAAATTTACACCATGGTGATGTTCTCAATGTCTTTTCTCCACCCCTTTTCTTCTTCTATTTGTACAGCTGCTATGCCTTTTAATTTTTTAGTGATAACCTTCGTTCTATTTAATCGAAAACTTTTGTCATCAGATAAAGCAAATCTTTGTATTCGGAAATACCGATCCCCAAAAATGGAAAAGGTTGACAGCTGTATGAATTTGGAACCCTAATTTAAAAGCGTTCTGCCAAGTTCTCAAAGTGTGGTAGCGAGAGCGGTAAATATACTTCGAAGGTGTGAAGTTTAGTACAACTCATATGTAGAGAATATTAAGTTATTTTATTAAAATAAAAATAAACAGGCATATTTCTTTATTAAAGCTACTAGACATCACAAACACAACAATAATAATTATAGTTGTGGCAGCTATAAGTCATAAGTCCAAATTGTAGGAAATGAAAAGTTGACGAACTTAATTGTCTCTAAGATAAAATGTGATCTATTCGCTGAATCTTTCTACCAAAGGGTAAGTTTCCCTTTCCACGGCAAAGTCGCGTCTCGCTAACTATCGCCGTGTCTGGGCCGCACGGTTCATTCGCCGACGAAGCTCTGCTCCTTCCCCGGGATCAGGACGACCGCTAGTCAAAATTCAGAGGCGAAGCATCGGTCCAACCGATTTCAGCTCTCTCAAGTCTCGAAGAATCACTAACTAACTTCCTTATTATTGTCTCATCTATTTAATATAGATTATTTGTCCAGGCGCTCTGTGTACCTAGATTTTGGCCAATCTCCCTCCTTTTCTCACCTGAGTGGTCAGCTAGGGTTTTCATACGACCCGCCTTACTCTTACGCTGTACACCTGAAGGAAATGCCTTTTAAAGCGAAAGTACGTTTCTAGTTTCACTATGTCGGGCGATCACAGTCGCTCATGGTGGTCTTGCACTTAATTGCCTGTCAAAGACTGTCAAGCCTCCAACATTGATCATGATGTAACGTTTGCTCTAATGTCCCCGACGGATTAGTGAACTCTGACCATTTCTTGGTCAGTTTTGTAAAACACATTGCAGTTCCTATTCTGAGAAACTCTGTGATCTTAGGGTTTTTATATAGGGAATACTGTAATATTCTGGGTCTGTACAATCACTCCCCGTTCCTCTAAAGAATATTTTGGCCGCAGGATAGAATATTCGGGAAAAACATATGGTGGCTCATATGCAGCACAAAACATTTATACACATAACTAACCCTCTTTTCCTTATACTTTAAACTTGTCCTACCAAAAATATTTTACCCATACACTTTTCATAAATCTGTACATTTACAAAATACAATTAGAAAAGAACTTTACAAAATACACTTAGAAAAAAAAATATGATGCGAGCTGACTATATACAATTTTATGTCCTTTTCCCCCCAGGACATTATACTGCCCTATATAGAAAAACCTATGACGTGTGTAACCGCCTGGCCTATGGTTTTTAACACTAGTATACGGCTGCAATGTTTTTTTATCGTTCCATAGTCTGTGTCTCATACCTCCCTCATCTTTTTTTCTGTTCTAATACCCGGTCTCTTTCAAATTTTCCAATTTTTTTCTGTATCCCCCCAGTTAAAATTCGGACTGTAGACAGCTGATTTATCTCTTATTTTCGTAAATATTTTTTCTAGTGTTGCTTTTGCCTTTTTTCCTCTCATTCCTTTGTTACACCCCTATCAATTAGGTTTTCATGCTTAAAATCCCTATTTCTTTGTCTCCCCTTTTTCTCTCTAGCCCATAGTCTGTTTCTATTTTTCGTTTTTGGCCGCTGTCTTTTATTCTTCTCTCTCTCTCGAAGTTTGACGACTTCGTATCTATTCTGTTCTGCGTATTCCCGTTATAACCCTTTTTCGTAACGCTTGTTTGTCTTTTTGACTCCGCGTTGTCTCGAAAGTTTTGTGACTTGGATATCGACTCCCCACGCGATTTGACTTCGTTTTGTTCGTTTTTACAATCATTTCACTTTTATCTTAAGCTATAAGCTTCATTTTCAAACGGTACTTTGACACTGATAGTTTCTCCGTCATTTCTTTTGTCATTGGACTCCTCCTCCACGTAAATTGTCGTCTCAGCTGTATACCAGCTGTATCCCATGTTTTTTAATCTCTCGCGATTGACCGGTCCCCTGTGGACTTGACTTTGAATTCTGTCCATGTTTAGTTTCGTTATGTTTTGTCAGCTGTTTCGCCTGATTGCGTGTTGTTTTTTACTGTACGCTTCTAGTTTTATTGCTCTCATTCGAATTGATTAATTCTTGTGTTCTGTTTCCAAGGATATAATAATCCAAATCTAACTCGTGGTCCGTGATAAGTGCTTTAGTTATTATCACCCTTTTACCCGCTAGTTCTAACTTTATTTCTGATACTGGAAGCCGCTGAAGGTCTTTAACTAAAGGCTGCCTTACCCACTTGATTTCTCCGTTTAATTGCCCCTTATTAACAAGTTTTCTCGGACAAACGTCATTCACGGATCCTGAATCCCTTAAAATCGTAATTTCTACTCCATTTATCTTTCCCTTAGTTAAATATGGTTCAAAACATTTTCTAATTTCGTACTACACCTAACATGATGCACCGTGCTTATTTCTTTTTCCGGTATTTTTAAATCCGGACAGTCTCGTCTCTAATGTAACTGCCACATTGAAAGCAAGAATTTTGGATTGTTTTTTTCGAAAGCTTTATTCCTCTCTTTATCCTCGTTTTTCTCCCTCCAACTAGTTTTATTATCGGGACTTTTCCCCGGTTCCCTTTCAACGTATCTCTTTTCAACGTGTCTTTTTCCGCGTAATTTGGCCTCTCGAATCTTTTTTTCTACGGGGGGGGGGGGGGTCTCGCGTTCCCTTTCCAATTTGGGGCGCCCTTTACCGCTTCATATCCGTCCAGATCTTTTGTTAGCTTGTCTGGTTTTTTATACTCTGCCCACGAATCTATAAAGTGTTCTTTTATTTCTTGAGGTACTCTCCTCTTTATTTGTTCGGTGATTATCAGATCTTTTAGGTCATCTATACCTAGGCCTTTCAGCCACCCATCCTGAAAGCTATTTAACTCAAAAATTAAGTCTTTCCACGGGCTGTTGGGACTTTTTGGTGCCTCATTAACTTTAATCGATAGGCCTATACGGTTAACCTATATCGCGCCAATAGAATTTCTTTGACATGACCAAAGTCTTCAACGTGGACATTGGGTTCACGTAAGATTAATTCGGCAATATCGATGGGCAGAACCGCTAATAAATAAGTGACTAGGTCCTCCGCCTCAATATCTGAGCGCTCTGCTTGCTTTTCAAATAAATTTAAAAATAAGGTTATGTTTCCGGGTCAAAGGTGTGCATAATAGATTTGATATTAAGTTTAGTGTTGCCAACCGATCGATTGCTTGCGCTAGAGCTGCTATTCTCTACTTCTCGATCTTGCTGTAACGTAATTTGCTCCAATTTGATTTCCCTTTCTCTCTGTTTGTCTGCGCTTTCTAATTTAGCCCTTTCTAATTCCATCTGTTCCTTCTCGCGTTCTCTCTCTAATTCTCTCTCTCCCTCTCTGCTAACTCTCTATTTTCGCGTCCTTTTTCCCTAGCTAAATTTTCTTCTCTGTCTTGTACTATATACCCGGATTTCGTCAGCGCAAAGTCCTCATCGTAACTATCTGATTTTTTTGATTTTCTGAATGATTATCGCCATCGTGTCACCTTCCTCAATTTCTACACGCAGTTCCTTTGCTAAGTTCTGTAGATGAATCTTTCTGTAATGTTTTAGTGCGGTCACCCTTGCCATAATGAAACTTTGTTTTTAACACAATTTCTATAAATTATACAAATAATTTCCTCGGAGAATTACGAAAAACATGTTTTTACAAAATGTCTGCCTGCGAGTCTGTCTGTCTGTATGAGTAGTGTGTATTTGCCGGTTCCACAGCGCCTAGAAGATACAGTATGGAAAACGGCTATTCCTATAATGTTTTAAAAAGTGCTAAAAACTTTTATCCCATAAATCTCCAACAATGCTCAGCGGCAATATGCTGATACGAACGCCATCTCGTAACTCTTTTCAATATAAACCCTGTGTTTTCAAAAATTATAGAATGCTAAATATCGGAAACTATAAATATAAGATATTTTAGTCTGTTATAAGCTAATTTAGTTAAGGAATGACGTGAAATAGGTTAAAGAGTCTCTTTTAGAATGACTATCGTTTTTAAATCACTACGATGGCGCTACGATCGACATCTTGTTATTCAGGATCGTTGTACATTTACGGGATTCAATTTTTTAGCACTATTTTGTAGCCGTTTTCCACACTGTATCTTCTAGGCGCTGTACCTGCGCTCCTGCGGTGGTGGAACTGTGGAATGTGGTGGCCTGTGGTGACACACCGCGCGCGCGCTGATAAGGGTCGGTAGTGGAGGAAACGCATTTCGGTGGTGGAGATAAGGGGGAGATGTGCTGTCTGGAAACTGATAAGAACTTGTATTGTAGTATGAGGGTATTTATTTCGGGAAATGAATGAATTAGCGAGACTTTGAAAATATTTGGGAGAGATTGTATTATAGTACGAGGGTATTTTATTTATTTTATTTTCAAGTTTTAGAAAATTTATTTTTCTTTTCGAATTTTATTTTGAGGAAATGGAAATTTTTTTCTAATTTTATTTTTCGAATTTTATTTTAACGGAACTTTATTTAGGGGAGATAGAAAATTTTTTCGAAGTGAATTTATTTTAACGGAACTTTATTATTATTTTTCGAATTTTATTTTGAGGAAATAAAAAAAAATTTCGAATTTTATTTTCAAGTCTTAGAAAATTTTTGCTAACTAAATTTATTTAGGGGAGATAGAAAATTTTTGCGAAGTTAATTTACTTTAACGGAACTTTATTTTTATTTTACGAATTTTATTTTTCGAACTGAATTTATTTTTCAGGAAACTGTTTTATATTTTGAGAACTTTTATTTATTTATTTATTTTTCGCGCGATGTATGAATTTTGTGAGTAATTTTTATTTTCTTTTAAAAATACATAGCGATAGAATTATTTATTTTGCGAACTTTATTTTTATTTTAGAGGAAATAGATTTTTTTGAGAAGAATTGCTATTTTATTTATTTAACGGAACATTGGAAATTCGCGGGAAAGAATTTATCATTTTTATGTTGGAAATGCATTTAGTGGAGATACTCAATTTTCAATTGATAACTTTCTGATGTGTGTTGTTTCAGAAGAGGTATTTTTGCGTGATGTATTATCATGTTCGTTTTAATTTTTGGAGGATGTGTACTTTAACATGGCGATAGCTTGATTGAAATTTATTTTGTTTGCATGCACAAAGAAAATATTTTAGTTGATTTTGGTAAACGTCATGGGAAAGATTGATTTTTTTTTCAATTTTAATTCAACAGTAAATAGAAAACTAACTGGAAATGTTTTAAATTTTGATCTATATATTTCCTTTTAAAACGAGTGGGAGATAGAAAATTTAGCGGAAGTGTTTTATAACATGATGATAGTTTAAAATTTTGAGTATTTAATTATATTATGATTTTATTGAGAGTCACAAGTTAAAGATTAAATAATTCACTTTTAGACATTCTGCGCATTTTCAATAAGCATTAAATAAATTTACACGAATAAAGCTCACGAAATTTCTAAAGAATTCTGTTATGTTAACACGTCAATCATCTTACATGATTTAAGTCACGTGAGTAATAACATTTTTAAAACCAATCATGTTTGAGTATTTATAATTTCCTGCACATCTCTTTGATTCTATAAATTGAAAATTTTCGCGCTTTGCTTTCTTTCAAACATTTTCACCTGTTGAATATTATGAAAAGCTATTTGAAGAATTTTGATGTAATTCTTTTTACAAACCCTTGTAATAAATGCTTAATAAAATTTTTGTTTAAACTATTATATTTTCTCTGTGATTAATTATTTCACTTAAACCTTGAATTTCTATTTTAGGAATGGAGCCGAGATGTCTGCCTTATTAATTTAACGCGTGAAATCAATTATTATGTATTTACAAACCCATTTGCAAGCATATGGAATGCTAATAAATTTCAAATTACAACGATTAAATCTTATCACAACCAGATGTTTAGGGTAGAATATCTCGTTATGCTGGTTAACAAACAGATTACACTCAAAGAGTTTTCCGCACGTCTTAAGCGTCAGCATGTCTGAGAGGAAGACCTTTGAGGGATCTGACACAGCGTGATGAGACTACCTATTATTGATATAGATACCTCCACCGCTTTTCAAGACTAGATCTATTGGACAAGCATAATGGATATTGTATTAAATTTAAAGCTCAACGGATTCAAATGCATACTCATAACAACAATATACTCAAGTTTTCCCAGAAATGCATTTAGCATTATTAGCAGGTTTCGAACCCACAAACATGTGACCAGAGTTCTCATTTTTAACCCATCGCATTAACCACTAGACCACGTGGGTCCGTTATTTTCTTACATGAATCTGCTTTTCATCTTTAAGTTTTATAGCTACTTATTTTGATCTATATATTTCCTTTTAAAACGTGTGGGAGATAGAAAATTTAGCGGAAGCGTTTTATAACATGATGATATTTTAAATTTTTGTTGTGCGAATGAGTTTTACTTTGTTAACTTGTAAAAATATTTTTTTCTTTTAAAATTTCCTATTATATGTTACTCGAGAAGAAATTTTATTAGTGAATGAGAGACATTTTAGCACATTTGGAATTGAACGGGTGTTAGACAATTTTCGAGGGAAAGATCTACTTTCTTATAGAAGATATTTCGTATAGGGTGTTGCCACCGAATAAAGATTATTATAGTATTCCCACTGAAAAAGGAAAATGTATATAACGAATTAAAATTGAATGATGTTGGCACTAAATAAAGTGACATGTATATAACGAAATAAAATTAAAAGATGTTGTCATCAAATAAATATATGCAAAAAAATAAAATATAATGACATCGAAATAAGAAAAATAAAGTGTTGCCATTGAAAAATGAGAGAATATAAAATAAAGTAAACATTTAAGTTCTTCTTAGCAACACATAAGAAATGTAAAATGTGTTTTAAAAATTAAATTTACATGTTGAAATACTATTAATAGTGAAGTAATAATGATAATAATAACATTTAAAATATTCTTAACATCACATAAGCAAATGAAATGTAAAATTTGCTTTAAAAAGTAAGTAAATTAAAATTCAGCAGTGAAATAATCATAATAATAATAATATTATTATTATTCAAATAATAATAGTAATAATAATAATAATGATATACCACATGAAAATTCTTTCACATACCCCCATTTACCAAGCATGTCTTCATCGCATCAAGAACTGTTATCATTCAAGGACATTCCTTCAAGATATCATCATCATCATTCAATCAAATAGTTATCTTCAAAAATTTCTTTCAAATAAAAATCATGATTAAAATTATAAAGGCTTCACGTAAAAGGGGGCAATGAGTATAATCTTCTTCTTCTTTTGTTGTGTTACTTTATCCAAAGGTATCGGGTGGTTGGCGGGAAATTCTTCTTCAAGAAATCAAGGACCTTCATCTTTTCTCCAAGAAACCAAGGACATTCATCGTTTTTCCATGAAATCCAGAACATTCATCGTTCTTCCATAAAATCGAGGACATTCATTGTTCTTCCATGAAATCCAGGACATTCATTCTTCCAATCCCGTCTTCATGAAAAAGCGGAGGTGCATTGAAAGATGTTCATATAAATCTTCTTCTAGTATGCTTCAAAGGTGCGAACATTTTCAAGGGTGCAAAAGTCTTCCAATATTTTTCAGGAAGTGAAATTCAAGTTTTCTATAATTTTTCAAGTCAAATCATTTCTTCAAAGGTGCGCAAATAATCAAGGATGCATAAACAAAGGAGCTTGCTGCAAACATTTTTCAAGCTGTCTTCCATGTGGCGAAAAAAAAGCCATTCAAGTCTTCTCCGAGTGATGAAAACAAATCTTCAAGTTGTGAAAACATTTTCATGAGCTGATACAACAACTTTACTTATTTCTTCAAATGAAATGTGGTGCGAGAAAATAACTTTTCTCATATAATGCAAAAACTTTGCTCAAAGTGAAATCGACATTTTCATGCATTGATACAAGAATTTTTCTCAAGTATTGCAAAAATTTTGCTCAAAGTGAAATCATCATTTTCAAAATGATATATATTGTTCATCAAAGAACTAAAATTCTTCAGCGTGTGCGGTGCGTGTGCTAAATTTCAAAACTGGGGTGCCATGAGATAACATGGTGGGTGGTCGGAGGGCCCAGTTTAACATCCAAACTAAAATTTTTCACTAAATGCATCTAAAGTCATCCTGAAATGCCTTGCTTAAAATCACCATCCCTTCTCAAGACTACCTCTCTTTGCTGAATTCATCCTGCAGATCAAGACTGAGTAGTTGAGATTGCTGAAATAATCTTGCCAAGCTGAAAATGAGTAGCTGAGATAAGGAAGTAAAGCGTTATGTTTTGCAGAACAAGGTAACTCACATTTTAAGGTTTTTTTTTTTTTTTTTTTTTTTTTTTTTTTTTTTAGGAAACATTTGAAAAAGTTTCATAAAAATATTAAAAATCGATTTTTTTTTTTTTAGGAAAATGAAATTTATCCCATGAATTCCTGAGATGAGGAAGAAAATCGATATGTCTTACAAAACAAGGTAACTCACATTTTAAAATTTCCGTTTATAAAACATTTCATTAAGTTTCATGAAAATATTTAAAAATCTATTTTTCTTTTAGGTTCCACCCATGAAATCACCCTGCCTAGCTGACATTGAGATGACCCTGCTAAGTGAAATCATCACGCTTAGAATATCTAGTAAAGCAGTAGGTTTTGCAAAACAAGGTAACTAACCTTAACTTCCTTTTCAAGCATAAACACTTTTGAGAGAAAATACTTGACCAATCTGTTTGTTCTCTTTGCAGGTAGCTCGCAGAGAAGAAGAAAAGCAGAGACAAAATTTGGATGCAGAGCAGGCGTAAAAAAATAAATAAAATTGTGGCGTTTTGAATATTTTTCAAAGCGGGTTGGTTATGGTGGGACCACAATTTAAAAAATAATAATTTTTTCATCAAAAAAAGAATTCAGTAAATAATTTTATGTGAGTTAAAAATAATTTTCGAACAACAAATTTTCTAACGAGTCCAAATTCAAAATTTAAGTTCGTAAAAGAAAATTTTAAAAAGAAAAAATCTCCATGTGTTGGTAATTTTTAAAAGAAAAATTTTTAAGAAAGAAAAAAAAATTAAATTCTCAAAATTTTTAAAGAGAAAAAAGTTTTTCTATCACGCGAAAAAAAAAAAAAAAATAAATTCGTAATTTTTTTTTCTATCATGCGAAAAAAAAAATAATAATTCTTAAAAGAAAATTTTTCCATCTCTTGAAAAAAAAAATCTTTAACAAATTTTTTACCTCTTTTTAAAAAAAAAAATCTTTTCAAAATAAATCTTCGCACCCTAAATATCAGCGTACTCTAATACGATCATTCGCAAGAAACCTTATCCATTCACACTTCCGCTACACACTTCCGCTAAAATATCACTATCTAACAACATTTCCGGTCTACTTCCGCTCCAAAACGCGCTTATCAACATCGTACTGTAAGATAAAAAACTTCCGAATGACCTTCATTTGACCTTGGGAGCGTGCCGCATGTCGCATAACGTACAAATCCACACTACTTTAGGTGCCACTGCTATGCATAACTTTTCACGATTCTCGCAATAGTCCTATCTCAAAAACTAATGCACGGATTTTCATCAAACTTCAAATTCTATTAGAAGTTCACGTAAGTTGTTGCTGATTAGATTTTGGTGCAAATCACCTAACCGGTGGCGCTGCTGTGCTGCATTTATCAGGAAGTATTAACATGTATGAGATAGAAGAAAGTTTTGGGATTGCCACATCCGACAAGTTTCTTTTAGTCTAGCAATTTTTCGTTTATTTATAACATTAATGTGCGTGCTTGAGTGTATATAAGTATTGTTCGATATAGTTGAGAATATATATATTTGAGAGTTTTTCGGTTTTAAAAGATCTTTGATTATTTAAAGTTCATCAATGAAATTAATCGCATAAAATTATTTTCACTTTTTCTTTCATAGAAGATGTAATCATTTTTATATAATATAATCATCTACATATAATAAAGCGCAGTGTGACGATTCCGGTGCGAACCTATATCCATCTTACCAGTCGGCGACAAGATGGAGCATGTTAAGTTTAAGTTCGATTTGAGACGTGTATGAGAAAACTTATCCCTAAATACAAATTTTTTCTACCTCGAATCTCCTCTGTTCAGGATATTTTTCTATAAATATTCAAAACTAGCAACATTTCCCTGATTTGCGCAATCGACAAACCACTTCAGAAATCGTGTTTAAAACACACGTAACGCAAACAATGAGCTGTGTAGTGAGATATTCATTTTTGAAATCTATTAATATAGAAAAAAAAAAGTCTACCGAGCATTGAATATTTTAACTCCTGTAGTATTAATATTTACTTTTTGTGCATTTTAATCGTTCATATCCAAATCACCCTGTTTAATTTTATTATTGTAGTTAAAAAAAAAAAAAAAAAAAAAAAAAAAAAAAAAAAAAAAAATCATAAAAAATCCTTTGATGTCATTCGCCTATGAACCAATGAAGGGAGTTTTTGTTTTAGAAGTAAAAGTTTAGTCAACTCAACTCGATTTTCTATGCGCATTAATATCTGAAATGGCAAATGTAAAAAACATCGTCTTTTATTTGTTTGTTTCAGTTTTCATATGAATAATTTATTTTGGTAAAATTAATTGATTTGGTATATTATTAATCCACTTCCGTTTTTTCGTAAATTTAATTTTGTTTTTAGCATAACATAATCTATTTTTTGCACCGTTGAATAGGGGAAAAAATGTTTTTTCAAATGTAATTTGTTTGAAAAACTTTATTTCAATTTACTGCCTTCTTATGATTTTTAAACCAAACAGCTCGATTGTGGAACATTAACATGTTTACACTTAAAATAATATAAATAGTTCAGCGTTTGTTTCCAGCCAATATACACTAACAAATTAAGACTTCATAATTGTTGGAAACAATAACGTCAAATATGTTTCGTTTGTGAAATATGTTAATTGTGGGGTATACAGCAAGATGTCGCCTCTATCCAGACTAATTATTCAACAACCCTATGGAACTGAAATTTCACCTCAAATAACAAAATCTTCGTTTAGTAGATTCGATCGTAAATCATCGTTCTCATAGATGGCAGCACCAAAGAAAAGGTGAGGGTCATTAAGAACAGAATATCCTAATTGAACTTTCGATAGACAATGCTTTTTCTGCTAAAATCAGCAGTTTTCTTTTGTAAATTAAAAGTATTCAACCTAGAGCCCCTGCTTGTACTCTTGCAACCTTTTTTTTTCTCAGAACTGGGCGTATTTTCTGTGTGATGAAGACGTAATTTTGTCTTCTCATTTTTTTGCATTCCTTTTAATCAGGAAGCGATGTATAGCTCCTGAGGAATGCAGTTAATTCTAAATTGAATATATTATAAATATAAAGTGACCTGTTGATAATAAGAAATATTTCAAGAATATAAAGAAACATTATATAGACATTAATATTATATTGTGCATGATAAGTGCATTAATAAGAAAATATATATATAGACAATACGCATAAAAATATAGATAATTGAAAAAATACATAGGGTAGCATCCCGTGTTTAGCTATGGCAATTTCTACAGCAAAGGAAATATCTCTGGTAGAGAAACTTTCTAATAGTAACTACGATCTCTGGGCATTTCGCGTTGAAATGCAGCTCACTAGGGACGATTTATTCAGTTACGTTGTCGAAACACCCCCACTAAATCCAGATGAAACTTGGCGTAAAAAAGATGCCAATACCCGTGCTACAATAAATCTGTTCATAGATGACTCTCAGATTGTCCATATTAAGCATTTAAAAACAGCAAAGGCAATCTGGGATACCCTTAAGCAAGTTCACCAAAGATCCACCTTATCCTCTAAATTGTTTTTGTTAAGAAGATTGTACTCTCAGAAACTATGCGACGGTGGCGATATGAATAAACATATCAATAGTATATTAACACTGCGAGACAAATTATATGCCATTGGGGAAGAAATCCCCGAACCCACATAGTGGCACTTTTATTGTGCAGCCTACCGAAGTCCTACGACCCCTTAATTATACGTCTTGAAGCCCTAAATGAGAGCGATTTAACAATTGAATTCGTCAAGAATAAACTGTCTGACGAATACAGACACAGGAATGAAAACCAAGAAAAAAATTCACACACGCGTGAAACTGCGTACAAAATAACTAACAAACAAAATAAAATTAAAAAACATTGTGGATACTGTAAAAAACAGGAGCACACAATAAATGAGTGTTACCATCTAAAAAATAAAAACCAGCATAATAACTACGCGAGGAATGAGTGGAATAGGAGCAAACCATTCAATAATTCAAATAACTACAGAAATAACACAAATAGTCACAAAAATGCCCAAAATAACCCCAAGGAAACTTCAAATTTTTGCTTTGGGAGCAAAGCTGTAGATAGTGACAATGAAAAAAGCTTGATTCCCCCCAGTGATAACAAATCCTCAGAAGAAAAAAAATCCCGAAAACGAACCTATTACTGCGAACAGAGCACAAACATCGACAGCAGATACATTCATTATTGACTCTGGATGCACAAGGCGTGTCGTAGCTACGAAGCAGAACCTACAAAACTTTATGCCAGGAAACTTTGGTGAAATAACCATAGCGAACGGAAAGCGGCTATGTTCACAGGGTCTGGGAGACGTAAACATAAATACAGACTCACAAAATCCCATAACTCTCAGAAATGTATTATATTGTCCCGAATTTCAAAGCAACCTTTTATCTGTCAAAAGAGCCGCAGAGGTAGGTATTATTAAGTGATATTAAGATATTAAGGTAATATTGATAAATTGGTGATATTAAGGTAATATTTGAAAAAAAAAATGCTCATTCGTAAAAGATAACCAAACAAATTTAACGGCAAAATTAAATGATAATTTATATGAGTTAGAACCCAAAAATGACTACGGATATAACGCGCAAACACAAACATCTTGTGACAATAAAAATTGCAGATCCATTTGGCACAAGAGGCTAGGACATAAAAATTTTGAAGCAATAACATATCTCACAAAACATAAACTAGCTGAGGGTATAGAAATACACAATTGTAAACATGAAACTGTTTGTAAAGTATGTATTGAGGGCAAACTATCAATTGCACCCTACCCCAACTCCGCCACAAACAGATCAAAGGAATCATTAAATTTGATCCATTCAGATTTATGCGGGCCGATGCGAACGCCAACATTCAGTGGGAAAAAATATTTTATAACTTTTACCGATGACTATAGCCGATTTACAATGATATATTTGATTTCGCATAAGTCAGAAGCGATAACAAAACTTAAAGAATTTGTAACGCTAACGAAGAACAAATTCGGAAAAATTATAAAAGCGATCAGATCCGATAACGCGAAGGAGTATCTGGGAGATAGTTTTGAGAATTATCTGACAGAAAATGGCATAGAACATCAGTTAAGGGTGTATTCCGATCCAAATTGCTTATTTTCTGATTCATTTTAAAATTCATTTTTGCTCTCAAACGCATCAAACTTGGAAATTCTCTTATTTAGAAACTATATAATGTGCGGTGCTTCTTAATTTTTTGATAAATTCAGAAAATACTCTAATAAACGCTGTCAAAGTTGGCGTTTTGAACCGAATTTTCCGAAGCGGGCGATCTGGGAGTGAAAAAAATGGTCATACTGAGAAAATAATTGTTTAAAAATCAAATTCTAATTAATTGAGCTGAAAATGAAATCACACGGCATGTTAAACATGTCTTCAGAAATCACCCCGGCAAATTTCATGTTTTTACTTTTAGGTAGCTTTCATTACAAAAAGCTACCTATTGCAGCCGTTCGGAGGAAAGCGATTTCAAAAAATTTTGGTATATTTTCATCGATCATGACCCCCAGACCCCGAAACCACCCTCCGTTAGAAATTGATATATATATATATATATATACACACACACATATATATATATACATAACCATTAATTAAACATAACCTTCCACCGTCAAATATTATGAATTAAAGCTGTAAGTATTAAAAAAAAAAAAAAAAAAAAAAAAAATTAATATAAGAATTATTATGGAAGAAAAAGAAAAAAGTGAACACCGACAAAAATTGAAAAGCTTATATATTGAATTACGTTATCAAGGGCACAGAATTCAATGATATAAGCAAAATGGTTGTTTTCTGTGGGAAAAATAAGCTAAAGCTAAAAGTTATTTTCCCCTGTGCCCAAACAACCATAAAATCAAATGAATTGATTAAAAATGAAAGCAGAATAGAAACAAATAATATGAAATGGAAGAATCAATAAAACGTATTTAAATATTTATAGGATATGAAATATAAATAATAAACACCATACCGATTAATATTTCAGTATTTTACAAAAATCCACGCGCACATGGCTGCCAGTATATCAAAAAGATTAAGGTGAATAAAACAGTTAAGAAATCACAGTAAATGATACCAAAGGATGCAGTTAATACATTTTGAAATAAAATTTGAAATACCTTGTTAAACACATTTAATCTAATATAAAATAAATAGATATTAATTACATTATTTAAAATGAACTATTAAATTAATTAATAACAGTTTAACAATATTGTTATCTCTAATAACTTAATTTAAAATTCATAAAAAACTACAACTGTAGTTATCATAGCAATTAACGGCACTTCTAAGCGACAAAATAACTCTGATTCAAAGATTACGAAAAGCAGTTACATGATCAAAACTTTAATGCATACTAAACATTATTTCCTGTTTACACTTTCGTCAGAAAGAGTATCTGACGTCATTGGGCACAGCTGCGTAACATAAGATAAACATATAAAGCAATAAACAACACTTAATGATTTACAAAAGGATTATGATAGCAATAAATCTTTCTGATTGAATGGAAAAAGCACTTTACTTCATTTTTGATTAATTTATGATATCTAAATTATATTTATCGATAACACTCTCCCCCCTTTTGAGTTGCTGACTATCTACTCAAAACTACATTCTACTTCCCAAATCTCTGGGGCATTTTGGTCACACGACCGAACCTGGTTCTATAAGTAGTTGGCTCAGACTCTGTCAACAAGTCTGAAGAATCTGTCCCCATCAAAGCACCTTGATTACTGCTTTCTAGCTGAAAAGGAGAAGGATAAAAATTAGTAAGAGGTAATTCTAATGGAAAAACTCGTTGTATGGGTCTTATAACAACACCATGTTCAGTTTTCAATTTGACTGTTCTAATTTTGCCATCCTTTCCAGGAATTAGGTCTACAATCTTTGCTAGAGGCCAATTGAGACGTTTTTGTGCATCGTCCCCAATGAGCACAAGTTCACCCAGCTTCAAATCTGGTAACTGGGCGATTTCACGACGCCTTTGAATAAGTTGACCGAGATATTCAGTTCGAAAACGCATTCTTAATTGTTCCATGAGCTTAATTCTGTATCGCAGCCTTTTGCGAAACTGTGTTGCGTCAACTTCATCAATGTCCGTGACACTAGAACTAGAGTTTTGCACTAAAAACATGTTCGGTGTTAATGGAACTAAATCCTCTGGATTTTCGGATTGATACGTGAGAGGCCGAGAATTTATAATATTTTCACAATCACACAAAATTGTTTGCATTTCCTCAAAAGTCACGACAGCTTTGCCAAGTGTTCGTCGGAGAAGCTCTTTGATCACACGGATCAGCCTTTCCCACCAGCCACCCCACCAGGCGGCTGAGGGAGGATTGAATTTCCAAATGATTCGTTTCAGGTCGCAGAAACGAGTCAATTTTTCCCAATCAATCTTTGACAGATCATTATTGGCACCTTTGAAATTGGTGCCATTATCAGAATAGATTATTCTAGGTCTGCCTCTTCTTGCGATGAAACGTCGCAAAGACAGCAAAAATGCATCAGTTGATAAAGAGGAGACAAGTTCTAAATGAACAGCTCGATAGACTGCACAAGTATAGAGCACTATCCAGGTTTTATCTGCATTTTTAATAAATAAAGGTCCAGCTAAATCAACTCCTACAATTTCAAAAACTTTAGAATCTTTAATGCGATCTATAGGCAGTGGCACTGGATCGGATTCACGTGATTTAACTTTGTAGCGCTGGCAAGGAATGCATTTACTTACAACTTTTCGGACAGTTTTTCTACCTCTTTGGATCCAATAGTTTTCTCTCAAAATACTTAGAAGAATGTGAGTTCCAGCATGACAATTCGCTACATGGAAATGTTCTATTAGTCTAACCGTGAAAATACAGTCATCAGGTAAAAGAATTGGCGACAAGAAATATGGTGTATCAATGCGTTCTGTAATTCTTGTCTTTACTCTAATTATACCGTCTTCATCTTTAAAACAGACTAGGTTAGGTATCGAATCTACATCTGGGAAAACTCACTTTGTACCATTGAAATTAAAGTTTTTTCAGCATTTTCTAATTCCTCAACTGATAATTTACCATTTTTCCTTGCACTGTATCGCGATTTCACATTATTTATGAATCTTAATACCCAAGCAACTAGTCTAATAATAGATTCAAATTTTGAAAATTTCCTAGCGTACCAAGGAATATTTTTGACTGTTGTGTTTACATTACACAATTTCACTTTTCTCCTTTCACTAGTAATCTCTGGAGTTTCACTATCAAGAGTCTCAGTCCTGGGCCATTTTTCCCTTTCTTCCATGAGCCATTTCGGCCCTTCCCACCACCGAGATTCTAGCAATTGCTGGGGAGAACACCCACGCGAAATCAAATCCGCAGGATTCATTTTTCCTGGCACATGGCGCCATTCGCTATTGGGGAAAAGACCTTTTATTTCTTTCACCCTGTTCGAAACAAAAACGGACCATTCACCGTATTCACTTATCCAGTACAACGCAACCATGGAGTCACTCCAAAAAATGGTTTTCATGTTCTGGACACAAAGTGCTTGCTGTACTGAATGTGCCAACCTAGCTCCGATGTTACACGCGATTAATTCTAATCTGGGAATTGACGCTTGCTTTATAGGAGCAACTCTAGCTTTTGCTCTAATTAATTGAATTTTTACAGCTTCCGGGGTTATAGTTCGAAAAAAGACGCAAGCTGCATATGCTTCTTTGCATGCATCCACGAAAACATGCATCTCGGTAGTCTCATTTATTTCAACATATCGCGGAATTTGAACGTCCTCTAATACATTTATTTCGCTGAACCATTTTTTAAAAGGTCTTTGAATTTCCTCCGGAAATGGAGAATCCCAACCTAGACCCAATTTCCAGGTTTGTTGTAATATAATTTTGGGTGGCAAAGTTGCCGGGCACAATATTCCAATCGGGTCAAAAGTTTTCTGCATCGAGCTCAAAATTAATCTTTTAGTGAAATTTTCATTGTTACTCAATTTATCAAAAGTTAAATTACACTTAAGCATATCCCAATCAAGATCCCACAATATCCCAAGCAATTTTGTTACACCCGAACTCTTTGAAACATTTTGAGATTTAACGTTACTTTCCCAATTTCTCAAATTAAAACACCCTCGAGACATAATGCATTTAGCCTGCTCGATAAATTCGTCTTGTTCCGCAGCATTCGAAACACCTGTAACACAATTATCAACATAAAATGAATATTTCAATTTTTCTGCCATATTCCTATAATTAAGAGATACATTATCTAACAAATGAGATATCGACGCTGCCAACAAAAATGGGCTTGAATTCACTCCGAAAACCACAGTGCAATGTCTATAAGCAATTTCTTCGTTCACAGAAGGATAAAAAAATCGTAAAAAATCTCTATGATCCGGGTTTATGCTAATCTGCAAAAAGGCTTTTTCGATATCCACAGAAAGACCAATTTTATAAATTCGAAACCTATTGATAATATCCGGTATTTGCTCAATTAAATTCGGGCCTTTATACAAAATATCATTTAAGGAACACTTTCCATATTCTCTAGCGGACGCATCAAAAACTGGCCTAATTTTGGTCGTAGCACTGTCCACTTTCACCACAGGCCGATGCGGCAAAAAATGCTCTTTCTGGACGTCCCCCGTTACTTTTTCAATTATTTCTAAATCTTCCCATTCTCTGAAAACATTTTCATAATCAATAAGTAGACCCCCCTTTTGTGCGCGTTCGCACATCTTTTTATGTCTCTTCCACGTCATTTCTTTATTACTGGGTAATTCAATCGTATCAGATTTAAAGGGTAAACAAACTTCATATCTACCATCTGGATGAATTTTAATATTGGTTTTAAATTCCTCTATTATTTTAGAATGCTCATATTGATTTGTCAAACTTTCTACAGGCTCCCTAATACCGATCGCTTCAAGATCCCATAACTCATTAATAGAAGCATTTTTTACATACAAAGATACAACAGACAAAACAGTATTACTATCATAATTACTACTCAAATTTTGATTGGGTTTTCCAGTTAATACACAACCCAATCGTGTTTCTAACATAAATAAACCTGAATTTAATTTCATACATTTATTAGTGAATAATGTGCCAATTAAATCGGCACCTAAAAGTAAATTAATTTCCGAATCTTCGGATTCAAGATCAGGTAAAATAATTTGTTTTTCTCTAAGTTCAATAAGTGCCTCTACACTAGAAAGTTTGGGTACAAAACCAGTAATTTTATTTTCAGAGAATACCTCAGCTCTACAACTAAAGGAATCATTTAAATCAGAAATAATTAAATCATAAACATCATGTATTTGAACTGAGGTTTCTCTCCCCCCAAAAAGGCAATGGGTCGTTTTAATTTTCCTCTTAGGAACCAGATGTAGATTCTCAACCACCTTTTTACTAACATAACTGTTTTGAGAACCAGAATCAATAATAGTGCGAACCTTTAGTTCCACATTCTTATTTTTCACTTTAACCATTAATGTCATGAGATAAACATTTTCACTATTTGAATGATTTGTCATAGTATTAGTTTCATGACTTTCATTTTCTTTCTTATCATTTTCACTATTATAATCTGGGCACATAAGAAAATGATGATATTTTTTACACTTAATGCAAGTACTTTTAAATCTACAGTTTTTAGATATGTGGTTAGGCTTAAAACAATTAAAGCAAGCATTTTTCTTCAGTAAAATATTTTTCTTATTTTCTAAAGTCATATTTCTAGCAGCAAAACAATCTCGCGATGAATGTTTTTTATTACAAAAAATACAAGTAAATTCTCGCTTACCTGTATTTCCAAAAGAAGTGTTTACTAGAGATGAAGCCGTTGCAGGAGAGGAAGTTTTATTATCCCGGTCATATCTTTTATTATTAGTATTAGCACCAAAATCACTACGTGCTAAAGCAACCATCTCTTCGCTTTGCACTTCGTGCTTTAGAAAAGACATTAAATTTTTAAGGGAACGTTCTTCGTGCATCGCATCTTCGGCATTTCGTTTTCTTTCCCATGACATCAAGACTTCTTCAGGGAGGATCGATTCTACTAACGGGATCAGGAAATCGCCGTATTTTTCTTGCGTACGTCCTAAACTTTCCAGAGATCGCAACTTTCCCTCTAATTCATCGTACAACTTTGGCAAATCTGTTTTTACTCGGCCAGCGATAGCATTTTTCATAACCATTGTTAATAAATCCCGTATATAGACTTGTACGAGCAGATCTTCTCTACCAAATCTTTCTTTGATTTGGTTTATTGCTTGATGATAATTAGCAGCTGTAGCTGGAAAGCTCTCCACCACTCTGGCTGCTTTTGAATTCGGAACGACCGCCTGTATTAAATATTGAAATTTATCCGAATCCGAAATACTTTTATCTTCATGTATCTTCTGAAATTGAGACCAAAAAGACAAATAGTCCTTAACATCACCATTAAATTTTTTCAATTCAATCTTCGGCAATTTAAAACTTCTCTTCTCAAGAGATTCGTTTCGATTTTCAAAAACGGGCGTCTGCAAAGAAATCATTTTTTCTTCTACTCCAGTCTTCAACTCAAGGTATTTATCCCGATATTCTTCGGCTGCTTGAAAATCGTCCTCACACTACTTTTCGGAACTTTCTTTCAACAGTATGCTACTTATATTTTTCTGACATTCCTCTAACCTTCCAAATTTATCCTCTAATTGTTTCTGTAACACAGACAGACTTTTAAGATCAATCTCTAGTTTCAATAATTCTTCTGTAATTTTATTCGTACATGACGTAAAACTTATTCGCAGATTTTTTCTTTCTAGTTTCAACGCTTTTATATCCATAATTGCTATGTCGGGCCCCACGTTTTCGCGCCAAATGTTATCTCTAATAACTTAATTTAAAATTCATAAAAAACTACAACTGTACTTATCATAGCAATTAACGGCACTTCTAAGCGACAAAATAACTCTGATTCAAAGATTACGAAAAGCAGTTACATGATCAAAACTTTAATGCATACTAAACATTATTTCCCGTTTACACTTTCGTCAGAAAGAGTATCTGACGTCATTGGGCACAGCTGCGTAACATAAGATAAACATATAAAGCAATAAACAACACTTAATGATTTACAAAAGGATTATGATAGCAATAAATCTTTCTGATTGAATGGAAAAAGCACTTTACTTCATTTTTGATTAATTTATGATATCTAAATTATATTTATCGATAACAAATATCGTCAAAATTTAGCTAAAAATACCCCCTGGTGTATTAAATTATAACTGAAATGGAGCTAGAAAAATTAACAATTAGAGCTATCTTAAAGAGACAAATTTAGTGCTGCCATCTAGTATTACTTCTATTAAACAACTAACGCAAGATAAATATTTGTAAGCATTTGAATGTAAATAACTGTATAAATAATTGTAAGCATTTGAATGTAAATAACTGTATATACAGCAAAACCAAACATATCCTCATATATAGAGAATTATAATCCGAATATAAACCACACAATGTATTTAAAAACTATTGTAAATAAAATTTAAAAGCATACACTATATTCTATTAGCTAACTTATTTAAACTAAACTAAGAAATAAATAATTCTAGAACATTGATAATATATAGCATATAGCTATATGCTATAAAACAAAATAAAATTCAGTAATAATTAATATAAATAATTATTAAATATAAAAATTATTTTTTATGAATTATATATCAGATATTTATAAAATGAACAGGAAATAAAAAACATATGGAAGTAAATAGAAGGTTAAATGATACTTAAATACCCATTACTTAAAAAGCACAAATATAGAGTGTGGATTATCTTCAGACATCCATAAAAAATCATAAAGTATGAATGTGGGATTCAAAAACATTAAACCGATAATAAATATTAAAAAGAATAGAGTAATAATAATAAAAATAATTACCCAATTTTAATGCATACAGTATAACTATATTTATATTATACATACTTATATGTATATTATTCACTATAAGAATGGCATACTATTAGTAATTAATATGATATTGTCCTTAGTAAATTTAAAATTTAATAACAAATAATTGTAAATTAGATTAATCAATAATTAGGCTAATTATAATATTAATAAAATTCTCCAATTACATATAAAATATCACATCAACATCCATATAAAATACGTAACAAAAATATAGTAATAATACAAGAGCCCCCATTTTTTTTTTTTTATATGTATATAATTAACCATTGCGTATTATCCAGACAACACCACCCTCCTCCGTACTCTATCATCTACCCACCCAACCAACCTATAATTTTTTTTTTTTTTTACAATTTTTTAATTTTTTATAGATATTTTTTTATTTTATAATTTTTTTGTAATTTTGTTTATGCATGTGTTAATTTGTTTTAATAGATCATGTAAGAAAAGTACTAATTGTATATTAATGAATATATGAATTTTTTTGGAAAACCATGATTTAATGCATCAAAAATTAGTTTTTTAATATTATTGTTAATTAGAGGAGAAGAACATAAACATTTTATTCTATATAAATGATTAAGTATTATATTCCGAAATACAGAATGATGTAGACAAGATTTAAAATTTGTAAATGTATTAACTTTGAATTTAAATTCTTTACGTTTGTCATATAAATCTGTGATTGTTTTATTGTCTTTGATTGTAATTTTAAGATCTAAGAAGTTAATTGTATTGTTAGATAAAAGGTTTTCCGTTAATTCCAAATTAGTGGGATAATCAACTGGAAATCGAGTAATTGCAGATTGATCAGTATCAATGAAAATGATGTCATCAATATAACGATATAAATGTAGATTATTATTAGTAAAAGTACGTTCATAATGATATAAGTATAAGTCTGATAGTAAACTGGATGTAGAACCGCCTTGTGGTATACCGACATGCTGTAAAAATAAAGTGTTATCTTGCAATATATAATTATTATAGATAATGAAGTTTGTTAAAGATTTAAAATGTGCAATATCTATATTAGATGGTAATTCCAGTTTTTTATAATACTTTTTAAATAATGCATTTATAATTTTATGTAAATCTAATAGGTCTATATTATTAAAAATATCTTTGAAGTCATATATCATTATATTATATACACAATGAAGATTTTTTAAAATATTGACCAGTTGATAGCTATTTTTTATACAATGTGTATTATCATTGTTTGTAGTAAGTATATATAATTGATTAAGAATTTTTAATAGAAGTTTATTATATATATATATATATATATATATATATATATCTGATATTTGTCATACTGTAACTCTCGAATTTATGAACCGATTTGGATGTAATTCGGTATGTACATAGTACATACCAATGTCTCCGCCGAGTTCATTGGCCAGCTTCATCCGCCATTTTGTTTAAAAATGGCGGCCATTTAAAATTTTTTAAAAAATTTTAAATTTGAAATGTGGTACCAAAACATTGAAAATGGAAAAATATTTTTTTCTTATATATTTGGCCTTTATACAAAGATTCCGGAGCAGTTTTTGTTTCGTCGATATCTTAAAAAATGGCTGAGTTATAGCATTTTGAATTTCTAGCGTGGCTGACATTTTGAAACGTCCTGAATTTTGTCACGCGATAAAAGGCGTATTTATGAACCGATTTGGATGTAACTTCGTTTGTACATAGTACATACCAATGTCTCGACCGAGTTCGTTGGCCAGCTTCATCCGCCATCTTGTTTTAAAATGGCAGCCATTTAAATTTTTAAGAAAAATTTAAATTTGAAATGTGGTACCAAAAAATTGAAAATTGAAAAAATATTTTTTTCTTATGTATTTGACCTTGATACAAAGATTCGGGAGCAGTTTTATTTTCGTCTATATCTTACAAAATGGCTGAGTTATAGCATTTTGAATTTCTAGCGTGGCTGACATTTTGAAACGTCCTGATATTTGTCACGGACGGTTCATAAATACGGAACGGGCGTATTTATGAACCGATTTGGATGTACCTTAGTGTGTACATAGTACATACAAATATCTCGACCGAGTTCGTTGCCCAGCTTCATCCGCCATCTTGTTTCAAAATGGCAGCCATTTAAAAAAAATTTCTAAATTTAAAATTTAAAATGAGATACCAAAAAATTGGAAAATGAAAAAGATTTTTTTTTGTATGTGTTTGACCTTAATACAAAGATTCCGGGACAGTTTTTGTTTTGTCTATATTTAAAAAAATGGCTGAGTTATAGCATTTTGAATTTCTATTGTGGCTGACATTTTAAAACGACCTGATATTTGTCACGCGATAACAGGCGTATTTATGAACCGATTTGGATGTTACTTGGTCTGTACATAGTACATACCAATGTCTCGACCGAGTTCGTTGGCCAGCTTCATTCGCCATCTTGTTTCAAAAGGGTTGTCATTTAAAAAAAAAATTAATTTGAAATTTAAAATGAGGTATTAAAAAATTGGAAAATGAAAAAGATTTTTTTATGTGTTTGGCCTTGATACAAAGATTCCGGAGCAGATTTTGTTTCTGAAAATTTGTTCTTTTGTTTATATCTTAAAAAATGTTTAATTATAGCACTTTGAATTTCTAGTATAGCTAACATTTTGAAACGATCTTGTATTTGTCACGCGATAAAACACGTATTCGCGTATTTCCATGTAAGAAGCCATGTGGATAGTATACATCAACATCTCAGTCAAATATAAGTTACTTTAAATAAAAGCAGCATGGATAAAGATGACTAATTTCGCGAAATTCTCATTCATAATGATTTAGTATTGATAGAAATTAGTATTGAATCTCCTACATTCGGTTTCCACTAAATTGAGCTTCGTGTGTTTGACTAATATAAGTTGGCTTTTTTAAAATAAGGAATTTGAAAGCTACCTCTTCCTCCCGCACTGGCCGGAAGGACTTTTAAAAATGAGTCTGAAAATGTCTCAGAAAATTTCGAGCTGTTGAGGGTGGAAAAATATTTTTTCGAATACACTCTAAAGCGTCCCATATTGTAGCCAGCAGAACGGCGTTGCCGAACGTTAAAATAGAACTATAGTCGAGATGGCACGCACCATGTTATCTGACGCGAATTTACCAAACCACTTTTGGGGCGAGGCCGTACTTACAGCGACATACCTGATAAATCGGTTGCCCACCAAGGCAAACGAAAACAATAGAACGCCTTAAGAGGCGTGGAATAACAGGAAACCTAATTTATCGAATATACGGACATTCGGATGTAAGGCATATGCCTACGTCGAGGAATCGAAGAGATCCAAATTTGACAAAAAGGCCGTTCAAGGTATTCTATTAGGATACGATAACCGAAGCAAAGGGTACAGAATACACATAGGGGGAAACAACGTAATAATATCGCGAACTGTAAAATTCTTTGAGAACGGAGTAAATGAAGATGACGAAAACAAAAATGACGCGAAGATACCTACTGAAACAGTAGAGATTGAGCTAAATAATGACGAACAAAATCAAAACAATACTTCGCAGCAAAGCACCGCAGAACCGCGGAGATCACTAAGAAGCAACAGAGGTGTCCCACCTGACGCTTCGGAATAAGCGCGAATATCTGTAAAGTACAAGATCCGAAAAACTGGGAAGACGTAAACAACATCAGAGACGCTAAAATTAAAAACAAATGGATTGAGGCCGCGAATGAGGAATTTAGGTCACTGAAGAAAAACAATGCTTGGGAGCTCGTGAACCCGACACCGATAAAACGCACCATTGGCTGCAAATGGACATCCAAGACAAAATATAATGCCCGCGGAGAGGTAGAGAGGTACCAGGCGCGACTCGTCACGAAGGGTTACTCTCAAAAGTACGGAAGCGACTACGATGAAACATATGCACCAGTGGTAGCGCACACCACAATCAGAAGCTTCCTGAATGCCGCCGTGTATAAAAATTTAAAAATTACTCACCTCGATGTAAAGACAGCATTCTTACACGGATATTTGGACGAGGAAGTCCTAATGACTCAACCCGAGGGATATATAGTAGAGGGGGAGGAAGAAAAGGTATGCAAACTAAGAAAAGCAATATATGGCCTCAAACAAGCCGCGAGGGTTTGGTACATAAAAATCAACAAGTCTATAAGAAATTTAAATTTTAGAGAGTGTGATTCAGATCAGTGCTTGTATAAGAGGAATGAAAATGGGGACATTTCCTATATAATCGTATATGTAGATGACATTTTAGTCGCTGCAAGCGAAGAAAACACGCGCAATATATACGCGGAATTATCAAAGGAATACGAAATAAAGAATCTTGGGGAGGTATCACAATTTCTTGGGATAAATATTAAAAGGTTAGACAACGGAAACCTTGAGCTAGACCAAGAAAATAAAATCGATGAAATAGCGGAAAAATTTAAATTGTCAAACTCTAAACCAACATACACACCCATGAGCACAGATTATTTAAATATAGACCCACACAGTGAACACCTAAATGATAACAAACAATATAGGCAGGCAGTGGGAGCACTCCTATACGTAGCCACCTTGACCAGACCAGACATAGCTGCTACTGTTAACATTCTGGGAAAGAAAAACGAAACTCTCAGAAAGGCTGATTGGGATGCAGTGGAAAAAGTAATCAGATATCTGCGGACTACAAAGTACTTAAGACTAATCATAGACAAAGAAAAGCCACCCATACTAACAGCATACTGTGACTTGGACTGGGCAGGAGATCGAGAAGACAGGCAGTCCACAACCGGGAACGTATTAAAATTAGGGAACAATATCCTGTCCTGGACATCAAGAAAACAAAACTGTGTCGCTTTGTCCACCGCAGAGGCAGAGTATATATCGGTTTCGAGCGTGACTCAAGAAATCCAGTGGATAATTAATCTGCTAAAAGACTTAGAGTTACACCAGACTTTACCGATTACAATGTACGAAGACAATATCGCATGTATAAAGCTGAGCGATAATGAGAAACACCAATCTAGGGTGAAACATGTGGACATAAAGTACCACAATGTGAGACACTTAAAGGAAAACGGTGTCATTACACTAGTATACTGTCCCTCAAAGAAAATGATCGCCGATGTCCTTACCAAACCAATCCCCAAACCTCATTTTGAGAAATTGAGGAACCAACTCCAACTTCTCCCACCACAAGGATCAAACGAAAAGGGGGAGTGTTGAAACAATAACGTCAAATATGTTTCGTTTGTGAAATATATTAATTGTGGGGTATGAAGCTAGGTGTCGCCTCTATCCAGACTAATTATTCAACAACCCTATGGAACTGAAATTTCACCTCAAATAACAATATCTTTGTTTAGTCCTCATAGATGGCAGCACCAAAGAAAAGGTGAAGGACATTAAGAACAGAATATCCTAATTGAACTTTTGATAGACAATGCTTTTTCTGCTAAAATCAGCAGTTTTCCTTTGTAAATTAAAAGTGTTCAACCTAGAGCCCCTGTTTGTACTCTTGCAACCCTTTTTTCTCTCAGAACTGGGCATATTTTCTGTGTGATGAAGACGTAATTTTGTCTTCTGATTTTTTTGCATTCCTTTTAATCAGGAAGCGATGTATAGCTCCTGAAGACTGCAGTTAATTCCAAATCTAAATCATTTAAGTGTGTATTACAGTATTATTCAAGAATTTATCGTGTATTAATAATTTTATGTTTGTTTTAAATTAGTTAGGCTTCTTTAAAAGTGAAAGTCTGCATCACTTCAAGGAATTCAGTACACAACACTTTCTAATAAAATTTATAGCTTCCAGTTTTCAGTGGATACGACGACTGCGGCGAATTTCCGAAGACCCAGCACTCTCGTCCATACAGGTAAGAAGATTAAATTTTTCTCTTACCTATAAACATTAAAACGAAGTTAATTATAAAGAAGTATAATATATGAAGGGCCTTTTATTCAGATCTTACGACCTCCAAAACTATTAATAATAAAACAAAAATTTCTCAAATATGTAATCGAACTGCATGCTTAATCACAAAAATAATCAGACTTAATATATAAATTTGTGACGATTTCTTTGGTATTAATCCCTGACAAGTGGGTAAAACTAAGTTTATAAAAGAGAGAGTTTTAAGTGAAAACAAAAATTTATACCCCACCGTCCGAGGATAGACATTTACACTATTTCTTATATAGCAAAACATGTGGTTTTACGTCTTCGACATTCTGTTCCCATTTCAGTTTAATGTAGACGAAGGTAAACATAGTAACTTATCATTCTACTTCATCGAACATAACCATAGATTACGTATCATTCTAAGTATATAACGTTGTTCAGAATACTACGCAATCGATCTGCCTAAGCGCAACTGGTCAGCAGGCAGA
Source organism: Maratus speciosus (assembly GCA_963932465.1). Lineage (NCBI taxonomy): Eukaryota > Metazoa > Arthropoda > Arachnida > Araneae > Salticidae > Maratus > Maratus speciosus. The sequence continues at coordinate 487,710,231 of OZ010795.1, forward strand.
TCTAAAGCTGCGAAGTTTAAAAGATAAATTGCGTCAGGTTAATTTAAATAAGATCTTTTGTGATCGTTGTGGCGATTGTTGAACGTGTGGTATTTATGTTCGCAATGTAAAAGAAAAGATTTTTTTTTTTTTTTTTTAATTTGGCTGGGATGTTAGAAGAAAAAAAAAATTCTTTTACGAGAACAAATCTTTCCTTTATAAACTTAGTATTTTTAAAAGTCAAATACAGTGCATTACTCTAAAAGCCAGGTTTTTTTCTTTACAAACTTTGTGTCTTGATATAATCAAACACAGTACTTCACTCTAAAAAACAGATATTTTCCTTTAAAAACTTTTTTCGTGTGTGTGTGTGAAATAGTGTATTTTATTCTGCAAAAAAGATTTTGTCTTTAGATAAGCTTTGTGCTTTTTAAAAGTCACCTACAGACCTACTGTTTATAGAGTCACCTGCACTATAACAACATATATTTTTCTTTAAAAAAAATGTTTTTTATAAACGTCATAACGTTTTTTAAAATTTCATTCATTTATATATTTATTTACTTTACCGAGTGGATTCTCGAATATTTTTGAGGAAAAGTAAACTAAATATTAATAGGGTATTTCTAAGGGTTGGGTTGGGTTGATTGTTGACGGCCAATTATCTACACGAGGGATATGGGCCCTAGGGGGAGTGCCTTCCGTGGAGGTCTTTTTAAGGGAACCTAATCCGTATTAACGCATGGAAATCCACGGTTCGAAGAAAACTACGAAAACTCCGAACGATTAGGCCGACGGGCGCGATTGGGTTCGAACCCAGCACCTCCCGTCTACCAGCTTCGAGAGCAGAACCTCTCAGCCACTGGTGGGGCGGTATTTCTAAGGTGTTGAAAAAGTTGCTGCATATACAAAGTTCAACAACCAAAATATTTATGTTAAAAGTAAATAAATAGAACTCCATTATTTATTTATTTTACTTAGTAGATTACCGAATATTTTTGAGGAAAAGCAAAATAAACATTAATAAAGCATTTCTAAGGTACTGAAAAAATTACTGCATATCTAAAGTTCAACAACCAAAACGTTTATGTTAAAAGTAAATAAATAAAATTCCATCTGTTTATTTATTTTACTGAGTATATTGCCGAATATTTTTGAGGAAAATTAAGCTAAATATTAATAAGGTATTTTTAAGTTGAAAAAATTGCTGCATATTCAAAGTTCAACAACCGAAATATTTCTGTTAAAAGTAAATAAAAAAAACTCCATTATTTATTTATTTTATTGAGAATATTTTTGAAGAAAAGTAAAATAACTATTAATAAAGCATCTAAAGGTGTTGAAAAAATTGCAGCATACGTTAAGTTCAACAACCAAAACATTTATGTTAAAAGTAGATAAATAAACATTTTTCCTTCCATAGTGTAGCCCACAAAAAATCCATTATATCTTCTCTTTTTTTCGCTGATAGATTCCAAGGAGTCCTTGACTTTTAAATTGATATTCCTTTCTCCAGAGAGAATCTAAAGAAAGTTAATAGCCCCCAAACTATTAGTTCATTTTAGGCTTTTTCGCTGTGGCATTTCTCTTTTGATAAGTAAATTCCGCGGTCAGTAATAGCTTTTACCAAAAGGTTCTTATTACAATTGTGTAGCGTAAGAGAGAATAGCATACTAGCGATCATCAAAGCTTGCGTATCAAAATAGCATTTATTTGTATAAAATGATGACCTTGAACATTAAGAATTCGCTTTGCTCATGACCGAGAAATGAAAAAAGGAAAAATATTCCCTTTGAAAGTTTTTTCAATCTTTTAAATTATAACCTTTGCAATAAATATAAGGAAATAAATGTACATTTTCGTCCCTGTTTCATTTCAATTAGCAAGGAAATAAAAAAGAAAATAATAGAAAATTAATATTTATTAAAATTGTTTTTTGGATGCTTTCAATATATATGAATTGCAAGATTGTTTATAATGGTTTCCTATGATTTCCAATCTATGATTATTGATTGCCATTGTAGATCAAAATGTTTTCTTTCACGACTGTTTTGTTTTTATACTCACCCTTAGAACAATCTTTTGTTAAAACAGCACGTTGAGAGGATTTTCCATGACATTTTACTATATGAATTTTACTTGAAAATAAAATTTTATTTGAAAACCTGTTAATATTATAAAGAGATTCATGAAAAATTTTTGATCTTCATAATTACTAATTTATTTTAGGTTACCTCGTTATGGCATTTCTGTTTTTATAAAACAAATTCCGCGGTTAGTTTAACCCAAAATGTTCTTATTAAAATTGTGTAGCGTAAGACGAAAAACATCCTAACAATGATCAAAAGTTCGATATCAAAATATCATTTATCTGTATAAAATGATGACCTCGAACATTAAGAATTCGTTTTGATCCTGACCAAAAAATGAGAAAGAAAAAAAATATTCCCTTTGAAAGTTTTTTCAGTCTTTTAAATTATAATCTTTGCAATAAATATAAGAAAATAAATATGCATTTTCATCCCTATTTCATTTCAATTAGCAAGGAAATAAAAAAGAAAATAATAGAAAATTAATATTTACTGAAATTGTTTTTTGAATGCTTTCAATATATAAGAATCACAAGATTATTATCATGTTTTCCTATGATTTATTATCTGTAATTATTGATGGTCATTACAGATCAAGATATTTTCCTCCACGTCCGTTTCGTTTTTATACTCACTTTTAGAGCGATCTTTTTGTTAAAACTGTACGTTAAGAGGTTTTTCCATGAAATTTTACTACATGAATTTTACTTGAAAATTAAATTTTGCGTGAAAGACTTTTAATGTTATAAAGAGATGTGTTAAAATTTTCTTGTCTTCATAATAATCAATTTATTTTAGGCTGTCTCGCCGTGGCATTTCTGTTTTAAGAAGCAAATACTGCGGTCAGTTTTATCCAAAATGTTCTTATTAAAATAATGTTCTTGTGAAGGGGTCGCAGGACTCTTAAAATTAGAAAAAAAGAAAAAAAAAAGACCATTTTTAATATTTAATATCTTAAAATGTATTTGATTTTAAGACACAATTTTAATTGGGATGAAAGGTACATGTTCTTTCATTTCAAATATTTAAAAAATTGCAAGATGCAGAATTAGCATTTACAGCGGGCTACAAACTATCAGACATTTGACGAGCTGAAAATCGGCATAACTGATTACGCGCAAGCTTACAAAATAGATTTTGAAGCTAGAATGAAAATTTTGGTGCCTTCAGATTGTATTAACTACCTTGAACCTAAATAAATTTGTATTTAAAGCATTTTTATGTTTTTAATATAAAAATGCATTTAGCTAATGCAAAATTTAGAAAACTTCAATAATATACAATCACCTAAAAATATTTTTTTTTTTAAGAATAAAAAGAAAATTTTAGGTTCAGTTTATACAGACTAACATGAAACATATGTTTTGAAAAATTTATGAAAAAAATATTTAGAAGTTTTTGAGATATCGTGCGCGTTATGCCCAAAAACGTCATTTGGAGAAAAATGACTTCAAAATTTCGGAGCCGCCGCTTCAGCTTTTGAGCGGGTATAATTCTGAAAACCATACCTTCTGTTCTAATGGGAATTTCAAGGAAATGTATCAAAATATTCAGAAATGATAGGAGTTTAACATCTAAAAAAATTAAAATTTCGAAAATTGTAAAGCTTTAAAAGTCCTGAGACCCCTTAAATAAATAAATGTTCTTATTAAATTGTGTAGCGTAGAGAGAATATAGCATTCTAGCGATCGTCAAAGCTTGCGTATCAAAGTAGCATTTATTTGTATAAATTGATGACCTTGAACATTAAGCCTTCGCTTTGCTCATGACCGAAAAATGAGAAAGGAAAAAATAGTCACTTTGAAAGTTTTTTCATTCTTTGAAATTATAAGATTTACCATGTACCCGTATTTTATGGAAGAAAGGCCGCTGCGTTTACGAGTTTGAAAGTTATTTTTTTTGTCAAGTGCGGCGTTTATACCATGTGCGGCGTTTACGATTTTTTTTTTTTTTTTTTTTTTTTTTTTTTTTTTTTTAGTGCGCGTAAAATTAGGATAAAGCAAAAATTCCTTAAGACTATTCTCAAGTCCCCTTCTCAACAACACGAAACTTTCTGACTTTGCCGATATTGAAAACTGTGACATTTCCGATGAGATGATACCAAATCATACAGGTGGACAAAGGAAATTTACAATTCTTCCACTCAGAAATTAAGGACTTCGAATAGAAACTAAAAAAGGACTAAAGTGAATGTAACGTAAAAAGCGTCATAAAAAGAGTGCTAAGATGCGCCGACCAATTATAAAAATGCGGGGCGACTAAGGAGAGAGGTCCGCGTACCGCACTCTGGATGAATTTAATTCCAATTGACGTCTCCTTAATTTAAAAATTACATAAAAATATTTAAAACCTGCTTTACATAGTTAAATAAAATTTTAGAAGCTTAAGTTATTAAAAATGAGGCATCTTACACTATTCAGAACACTTTGATTCAAGTTAGGTCAATCAGAAAATGTCGACAAAAGCAGCGTTTCCACACAGGTGTGGCGTTTACGACGGGTGCGGTGATTACGATATTTTAAAGCTCACTCAGACCAATTTTGAGGAGTGCGGCGTTCCTTCCATAAAATACGGTATATAATATATATAATAATAATAGTATAAGAATATAAATATACATTTTCGTCTCTGCTTCATTCTAATTAGCTAGGAAATAAAAAAGAAAATAATAGAAAATTAATATTTACTAACACTGTTTCAACATATATGAATCGCAAGATTGTTATGATAGTTTCCTATGATTTCTTATCTATAAATATTGATGGTCATTACAGATCAAGATATTTTTCTTCACGACTGTTTTTTTTTTTTTTTTTTTTTTTTTTTTTTTTTTTCACCTTTATACTCACCTTTAGAGCGATCATCTATTAAAACAGCACGTTAAGAGGATTTTTCATGACAATTTACTATATGAATTTTACTTGAAAAACATTTAATATTATAAAGAGATATATGAAAAAAAAATTATGATCTTCATAATTATTAATTTATTTTAAGCTGTCTCGGCGTGGCTTTTCTTTTTCAATAAGCAAATTCTAGTTCAGTTCAGCAAATTCTAATTCTAGTTCAGCAAATTCTAATTCAGTTTAAATCAAAACGCTCCTATTAAAATTGTATAACGTAGAGCGCAAAGCCTCTTGAGGATCGTCGAAGCTTGTGTATCAAAACATCATTTGTTTTTATAAAATGATGAACTTGAACATTAAGCATTTGCTTTATTCATGACCAAAAAATAAGAAAGGAAATAAATGGAGATACAGTTTTCAAACAAATTGCATTTTAAATGTACTTTTTTCCCTTAATACGACGGTATAAAAATTGAAAATGTGCGATGCTTAGAAATTAAAAAAATTGCTATAGAGCATATAATCGTACAGTGATACACTGCTTTGTTTATTGCTGGTTTCTGTAAGGTAACGTTATTTTTTGGAAACAAAATAAGCTGGAAGAAAGAAATAGCATACCGTACCAGGGGCTAAAAATATTCACTTTGAAAGTTTTTTTCAATCTTTTAAATTACAACCTTTGCAATAAAGATGATATATATATATATATATATATTATATATATATATACATTTTCGTCTTTGTTTCATATCAGTTATAGCAAGGAAACAAAAAAGAAAATAATAGAAAATTAATATATACTAAGATTTTTTTTTTTTTTTTTTTTTTTATGCTTTTTATATGGGTATATCAAACGCAAGATTGTTATGATGGTTTCCTATGATTTCCTATCTATAATTATTGATGGTCATTACAGATCAACATATTTTCCTTCACGACTGTTTTGTTTTTATACTCACCATTAGAGCGAACTTTTCTTAAAACAGCGCGTCGAGAGGATTTTCCATGACATTTTACTATATGAATTTTACTTGAAAATTAAATTTTACTTGGAAATCTTTTAATATTATAAAGAGATATGTTAAATTTTTCTGACCTTCATAATTATTAATTTATTTTATGCTGTCTCTCCGTGGCATTTCTGTTTTAATAAGCGAATTCTGCGTCAGTTTAAACAAAAATTTTCTTATTAAAATTGTGTAGCGTAGGGCGAAAATCATCTTAGCGATCATCAAAGCTTGGATATCAAAACACCATTTATTTGTATAAAACTGTGACATTGAACATTAAACATTCACTTTGTTCATGACCAAAAATGAGAAAGAAGGAAATAACCACTTTCGCAGTTACTTTTAATCTTTTATATTATAATCTTTACAATAGATACAAGAAGAAAAAAAATATATTTTCGTCTCTATTTCATTTCAATTAACTAGAAAATCAAAAAGAAAGGAACAGAAAATTGTGCATTAAAATTTTCTAAAAATGTATTTTGGATACATTTAATATACAGTGAAATCTCTCTAAGGTGGAATAGTTGCCACCATAACAGAAATGTCATTAAAAATTACGAAAAAAATTAATATCTCCAAAACTAATTCAGATTTTAAAATTCTAACACCGCTTTTGAAATCCTCGGATCCATGCGGATAACCGGCGTTAATTTGATCGCCGAACGTTCCATATTCTAGGAGAAGTAGCTCTGAAATGCAAACGGACAATCACTTTTTAATATAATAGATTCATGAAGTTTTAATTCCATTATTAAAAATTAGCCAGAGACGAATGCTGAATTACTTATATTGTTTTAAGTGCAAATGAGTTATTCGAAATGGAGCCTGCACGCAATGGAGATATATATTTTTTAAATCTATGATTGAAAATTATTGTATAAAAGCCATTATAAATCAGTCAATAATGATGCACTTTTCAAACAAATTGCATTTGCAAGTACATTTTTTTTCTTTATGACGGTGTAAAAATTGAAGTGTGCGATGTTTAGAAATTTAATAAAAAATTGCAGCAGCAAAAATTGCAAAACCGAAATTTCATTGTCAAGTGTTGCCATTGGCAAAATGGCTCCAGGGTTACGCACGGTTACGTTTGTCTTTTGTAATATAAATAGACAGATATTAAATCATCGATACTTAAATTGGTCCCCGAAATGTAACGCTGCCTCCCAGACTATAATAGGTTATGAATGAATAGGAGTTAAGAAAAAGTGTTAGGTAACCGATATAAATTAAATCCGAGGTATCGTGTAAATGCAATAAAATGAAGTACGTATTTTTGAAGAGTTGGTCCAATAGTAGAAAACATATCGAAAAGAAAAACGTTTCAAGTGTAATATATATACAAATGCATGGGAAACATTAAAAAACACTAAATGAAATCGTTCTATCAAAATTTCAACGCAGGTTATTCTTATTAAATCACATATAATTTCTTCAAAAAATTACTTTAAACATTGAGATATTCTTTCAGCTGATTATAGATGTGTAGTTTTGTAGTTTATATAATTTATTTCCATTGAACAATATATTTTTTCATTTCAACCAGTCAAACAACAACAGTCATGCATTTACGAAATTCACTTCAAATGCTTATTATTGTTTTCACTTATGATTGTAATAGGCTTTTACGACTTCTGACATGCAATTTTTATACTTAGCATGTAAAGACTCCATATATTTTCTCAACTAGTAGTAAACAAAAAAAATGAACAAATTTAATTAACTTTATGCATATTTTACATACTCTAAAAATGCTCAAAGTTTTTTCAATTTCTTTTGATGTAGGCTTATGTTTAATTAAACGTACATGAATTCATGCTTAGTTGAATATGCATAAAGTATCCCAATTATTAACAGATATTGAATTAAATCATGCATCTGCTGCCCTTTCGTAAGAGCTACGGCTTTTTATAGATTGAGTAGAGTCCTTCTTATTTAGTACTAGTATTTCAGAATAGTAATCTTCGATGTAAAAGGGTCAATGTTTTTTTTTTCTTTTGTTGTAGACTTATATTTAATTAAACGTACATGATTTCATGCTCAAGTGATTATGCACAAAATATCACAATTATTAACAGAATTAAATCATGTGTTCCCCCTTCGGCCGGAAGGACTTTTTTTTTTAATCAATTTGTTCACCACCAGTGGACCAAGAATGAGGAAGGGGCTTTTGAGAGTTAAAACTTATGAATCAATTATTGCTTTTCAAAATAGGAGTGGTGTCAGTTACTGAAATTATTGATCATATTTATGAAAAAAAAATATTTTTTTAGTACAATAAAAAGTATAGTTTTTTCAAAATTTTATCAACAATATTTTTTTAATATATCTCTACTACCGGGTGTCCCAAAAATGACTGATGTATTTTAAAATTCAATAACTTGCAAAAGGTGAAAGATATTAAAAAAATTCTTACACGAGTGTTATGTAATATGGCAGGAGTTTTTATGCTGCGATTTTCAGTTTTAGTTACGTATAGCATCGATAAATGGCACTGCAAGTAATAACCGCTAAATCCAGGCTGGATTTTTCGGCCTATCTTTTCTTCCATGCGAAAAAAGGAGATTAAAATGTATTGAATGGATCCTGAAATACCAAAAATCGGGTCTGGATGGAGCACCTATTGCTCTCAGCGCCATCTATTATTTGAAATTCGAACTAAAATCAAGAATCCCAGTAAAAAATCTCCTGACATCATACATAACCCTCCTGCAAGAATTTTTATAATATCTGTCACCATTTGCAATTTATTGAATTTTAAAATCTATCAGTCATTTTTGGGTCACCCGGTATACTTTCAAAAACAAAGGTAGGTATAAAATACATTTATACCGACCTTTGTGATAGTGATTTGAACAAGAAAGAATTTTTAAGGTGTCAGTTACTAAGGGTTTCATCCTAGTTTCAATTCAAACACCAACCAGAAAAATAAACTAGTATGTTGTGGCCATCACAAAACTTTCTTCTATCTCATACATGTCAATACTTCAAAATTTACTATCTCACAAGGAAGGTCTCCTTACAGGGCATACTCAGAATATGTTGAAAAAAATGCTAGTGAAACTACTCATGTATGTAATAAGGGATCAGTCAAATTTAATGGCGGAATTTCAGTAGAAAGACGGTAAAAAAATAAAATACTTTCGAATATTTGGCGCGAAAATACGAAAGTGACACGCGATTTGGCGAGCAGGATTTTTCCTCGCCAAAAGCAAACGATTTTAATGCATCTGATAATTATTAATTGTTTTTTAGAATGCACGGTTTTTAATGAATTCAAACTTAATCAATTAAAGAGGTTATTATATATATTTTTATATTACATATATATGTTGCTTGTTGCTGTAGTTATTTAATTTCATCACTGTACAAATATTTTCTATGCTTTGCAAGTTGCAAATATCTATTTTAAGTTATAGTCAGCTGACATTTGATTTAAATTTTCCATATCGAAGATGAAATCGTTTCCATAGCAACAAAATCAAATCGACAGTGTTCTATCTGCTTTATTTTTGAGCTTGAAATAATTTAAATCAATTTAAATTTTGTTTTAAATCGTAAAATATGATATTTAAATTTTATTATAAATACATATAAATATATATCACAAACAATAGTTAAAACAAACTAAAAATGACAAAACTATTGTTAAAACAAATTAAAAATGGCAAAACTAAAGTTATTTAAATTAAACTTGTATAAACAAATTCAACAAAAAAGTTTTTTGCTACATAAAACCGTATTTTGTTTTTTCATCGCCAACCGGTGATAAATCGCCAAATAAACGAAAATTTCGTTATTTTTTTACGGACGCTGTATCGGGGTTCCGCCAAAAAAAAATTTATAAACATATACACCCATATGAGAAGAACATTCTGTAATTTTTTCAGATTTTTCTGAGTATGCCCGTATGGAGACCTTCCTTGTCAGTGCCAAATTAAATGGCAATCTGTGTTCATCATGAGAATTCTAAAAATATGAAATTAAGTGCATTAGTTCTCGAGGTATGACTGTCGCTGAAATCGTGTAAATCCAGCAAAATGCAGCATAGCAGCGCCACCTATTGGGTTATTTACACCAGAACCTAATTATCACCAACTTATGTCAACGTCTAACTGAATATGAAGTTTGAGGAAAATTCGTGCATTAGTTCTTGAGATAGAGGTATTGCTCAAATAATGACAAATGCAGCATAGAAGCGCCACCTGTTGAGCGATTTGCAACAACACATAATCAGCAGCAATATTAATCAAGTTATACTTAAGGCGGCTTATGAAAATAATTTGAACTTTTATTTTCAACGAGCGCCCCCTGTCTCACCAAAAGCTAAACATTTTGTGGGCGTGTAAGATTTATCTCTATCCACATCAGGGGGTAGAGATCAAAGCGAGCAACTGACCGATGATATTTTTGGCGCGTTATCGCTTTTAGGTTGAGTGTTTTGGAACTTCACAAAAAAGTGGGGGGAGGGGGGAAGCGATCTGACCACAGATGACAGGCTGCCCACAGCTTACAGAAGAAATAAGAGAAGTCTAGGTTCCTCACCCTCAGGGAAGATGCCAGTGACTCAAATTTTACCAACAAAATCAGTGACCCTCTTCACAATCCTAAAGACCCGCTCGTTTACTGAAAACGTTAAATTTTGACCAAGAGAATAATAAAATTTCCATGCATGTTTTTTTTTTTAAAGGGGTAAAACATGAATCCAAGTAATAGGGAGACAATATGTGTTTGTTTTTCTTTTTAGATTTTAATTAGGTTGATTTGATCCGGTATTAATTATGCATTTAAATTATTAAAACTGCTGATAATTTTACAGTAAAAAGAACAGAAGATTATAGGAAAATAAAATATTAGTTGTAGCTGCATTTAAGGAATGGTTAAATATTTCTATGAAATATAACTTTTTTTTAATTAGCTTTTATTAATTTAATGGGTCAGTTATTTATTTTATTATTGCATTTTATTATTTTTTACTTATTTAACATTTAACATAAAGATTCTGTTATACAAATATTTCGTTTTAAAAGGCTTTACTGTGTCCAGTAAACTATGAGCATTTCTATTAATAATATTTAATTAAACGTTCACACGTTCATTTATAATATATTTTTATTAATAACAAATATTTTTGTTTATCCATTTAAAAAAAAATATCTCATTATACATAAGTGTGTTATAGGTGATTTCGGTATTGATCGGTTTCGTTTTACATTGTTTTTTTTTTTTAATCTCCGCTTATCCCCCCCCCCTCCTTATTCTGAATTGAATGATTTACTTTTAATTAATTAGTCATTTAGTCTTTTATTATTCATTTATTGTTATTTGGTAATAATTTTCGTTTAAGCTGTTCTCAAATTCACACTAGTTACTTTGTGATACTTGCCTAAATGATTTTTATTTGTTAAACGCACAAAACCAGCAGGTGCTCTTGATTAGAAATTAACAAATTGATTATAGGCTTTTCCTTTAAATGGAAAGGATTTTTCAAGATTTACTGTAAAAATGGGATTTTTTAAAACGAATTTATCGAAAAAAGAAAAACGCTATTCAGTTTCATATAATTTCAACCGCCATGACTACCAATTTTATGCTTTTATGTATTAAAATAACTCTATAAATGTCATCAAGTTTTTCGATATGCTGAGCGGGGAACAATATGTTTATGAGAACCGCTTTGACGCTACTTTCCTTTATAGACAAGCTCCGTCTTCGAAGCTTTTATAGGTTTCAGTAAATAAAGAGCATTTCTATTAAAAATACTATTATTATTATTTTAATATAGGGCAGATGTGCCCGGTAATGGATTAAGGAATTTCTTTAAAAATTATTTTTGAATTAATAGTTAATTATTATAATCTAGTTTTTTCAATATTATATAATTCTATCAACAATATTTATCATTCTCATAATCTCATTTCCAGTATATTAATCAAAATTTTATTGTAAATAACAGAAATATATCAAATACTCAAAATTACAGTAATGAACACCCTCTGTTTTAGTAATGGATACTATCTGTTCCAGTATTGGGCACCCCACAAAAATAAATAGTTATAGCTGTTTTTATGACTGTATTTAGAACCAGAATTTAATGAAAGCATATAAATGAAACAAAATAGTTATTTTCAAGTAAATTGAACAATTAGAAAATTTTGTAATATACCGCTTCTGGGCATGAGATGACCATTGGGCTAAGTCACATGTTCGAGAAAAATCGATTAGTGGGTCATTTTGGGTCACTGTGGGTCCAGCTAATTGTATCTAAAAAACGGCTCAAAACATTTTGACAAAATTTTGTATTATATCGTTTCTGAGCATGAGAAGACCATTGAGCTAAGTCACATGTTCGAGAAAATTAAATTAGTGGGTCATTGTGGGTCAAGCTAATTGTATCTAACAAACGGCTCTAACGATTTTGACGAAATTTTGTTTTCTATCGTTTTCGGGCACGAGAATACAATTGGGATAGGTCATATGTTCAACAAAATTCGATTAGTGGGTCATTTTGGGTCACAATGGGACAGGTGTCAAGCCAATTGAATCTAAAAAAGGCTCAAAACATTTTGATAAAATTTTGTAATATACCGCTTCTGGGCATGAGATGACCATTGGGCTAAGTCACACGTTCGAAAAAAATCGATTAGTGGGTCATTTTGGGTCACAATGGGACAGGTGTCAAGCCAATTGAATCTAAAAAAAGGCTCAAAATATTTTGATAAAGTTTTGTAATATACCGCTTCTGGGCATGAGATGACCATTGGGCTAAGTCACATGTTCGAGAAAAATCTATTAGTGGGTCATTTTGGGTCCAGCTAATTATATCTAAAAAACGGCTCAAAACATTTTGACAAAATTTTGTATTTTATCGTTTCTGAGCATGAGAAGACCATTGGGCTAAATCACATGTTCGAGAAAATTAGATTAGTGGGTCATTGTGGGTCAAGCTAATTGTATCTAACAAACGGCTCTAACGATTTTGACGAAATTTTGTTTTCTATCGTTTTTGGGCACGAGAATACCATTGGGATAGGTCGTATGTTCAACAAAATTCGATTAGTGCGTCATTTTGGGTCATAATGGGACAGGTGTCAAGCATAGGTGTAGCGTCGGGGGGGGGGGGCATGTGCCCCCCAATCTTCTACACCCCGGGCGCCAGAACAGAAAGCGTAGGGGGCGCCAAGTGAAGATTTTTTTTGTCTTTACGTGCAAAAATATATATGTATTTATATTGAATTTGCATAAAAATGTCTCACAGCCGGAAAATCCAAAAGGAAAATTGAACCAAATGCATTAAAATTTACAAATATATAAAAAGATTCATCTATAATAGAAGACTGCAAATGAATTAGAAAAAAGAGCTGTTCTCTTAGGCTGTTTTCTTTCTCCAATTCCAAATGTACCGAAAGGCGAAGGGGGCGCCTAATGAAGATTTTGTTTGACTCTGACTTTTCTGATAAAAAGATTCCATGAAGACTGTTCAATTTTTTTCTCTCTTTCCCTGAGAAGCGTTGAGCTTTCATTTTCCCCGTATTGATATGGGCGAGGTAGGGCGGCTGTCCGGGGCAATAAAAACAAACGGGAGAAGGAGTCAGGGCCGAAACTCAGAGGGAGGGGTAGAGGGGGCACATGCCCTCGGCTCCACGTGAAGGGGGCGCCAGATGAAAATTTGGTTTGCCGTTTTGTACAATATATATATGTCCGTGTGAAATCTGTGTAAAAAAATATTTTTTAGTCGAAAAATCAAAAAGAAAAGCTGAGTAAAGTGCATTAAAATCGTCAAATAGATAAAAAGATTCGCCTACAATATATAAGACAGCAAATGAATAACCCCATTCTTTTTCTTATAATTACTTTTTTACATGCATATTACCATATCTGGCCTTAGAGTAGAGGGGGCGAGGTCAGCTGACTGACTGGAACAGTGAAAACCAAGCGGTCGAAAATTCACAAAATGAAAAATAAAAAATTAATAATTTTGTTCTTGTTGTTTTGAGTCGCAAATAAATTTGAAAATTTACATCAGACATATCAATCTATAAATAAGAAGAGTGGAATAAGTCATAATGCCACAAAACTGGTGTAGATAGTACAGGAAGATATTTTACAATGCTGAAATTCATTTTTTATGCCTACAGTAAATGCTGTTTTTTTAGTTCCTAAAACAATGCGACTCATTTCACTATGACATTAAAGTGCCTAAATTGTAATAATTTGTAATGCTTCAACAACAGTAAAATCTGGAAAAAAGAAATCTGTCTATAATGGAATCTTGTCTTAACCCTTAAATGCCTGATTTTTCAAAAATTATTGTAATAATGTTTTTCGGCTTTCATTTTTTAAATAAATCATGGAAAAAATACTTATAAAAACCATATTTTGTTTTAAGTATGGTTTACGGCTAAAAAACAGTTTGTTACTAATCGGCAATACTGGTCTTTAATTGAAAAAAATAATTTTCCTTGATAAAATTCTATATAATATTAAACACACAAGAATTTTAGGAACTATAATAAGAAATAAATTTTACTTGCTCACTGTAGAACAAAATAGGGTATTTCGCAAGCTTCCAGACAAAACAAAAAGAACAAGTAGCAACAATTGAAAAATTAAATATATCTTTATTCTTAAACAGTCACAAGTGTAGCCGTCTACAAGTTTGAAATCGATTTAATAATATTTTCAGAATGTATTTTATTAGCAACATTAGGCATTGTAGCTTCAATATTATTCTAATAGTATTTTAGAGCCTAAATTGGGTATGCTGCCGAAAAGCAACACCCGGCATTTAAGGGTTAAATGAAAAAAAAAACTGAATGGTTCTAACAGAAAGAATACCTACAGTTACATCTGCAAAGACGGAAACCTGTATAAAGAGGAATTAATTCCGCTTCCTTTCGATTTTTTTTTCACAGTTTTTAATGAATTTGACAAATGGTAATATGTAAATTTGGTTATATTTCAATATTACGTATTTTACTTTTACACATTTTAAATTTTAAAATAAGTCCGCTAATAGAAACTTTCGCAAATTTCTCTTTGTAAATTTACTTTGCGGAGGAAGGAGGGGCGCGCCAAAATCCATGTTTGCCATGGATGAAAATATAGCTAGTTTCGGCCCTGGAAGGAGTGTACAAAGTAAAATGCTTTAGTAAAGCCCTTTAAAAGAAAAAAAAATGAGTATAGCATTTGCAGATGTACAGTAAAAAATCTCCCGCAGGGCGCCATGGCTAATAAAGTACCCTTATCCCCAAATGATTTTTTCTCTTCTTTTTGCCTCCTTACCCTTGAACTTCCTCAGTCAGTCGACAAAAGAAAAGGCGAATTTCGACAAAAGATGGTGGCAAAATATCGCGAATTTCATCAAAAAATCTCTGAAACAAATACCGAATATCATTTTCGTCAATCGGTCGTAGAAAAATTCACGAAATTTGGCAAAGGATCGTGTAAAGAAAGTTGTGAATTACATGAGACGATCGGCGGGGGAAAAAATGCGAATTTTGGTAATTCGTCGTCGAAAAAATCGAGAATTTTATCAAAGGTTGAGGAAACAAATGGCGATTTTCGTCATTCGGTCGCGAAAAAAATCATCGCAAATTTTGTCAAAAGAATGGACAAAAAATTGCGAATTTCGTCTAATCGAACACAAGATCCGAAAAAAAGTCGCCTGTTTTCTTGAAATAGTCGCTTTTTAATGGTTTTCGGCCTAAAATAGTCGCCATAGACGCCGGAGGCTGAAAATAGTCGCTTTTAGTAGCAAGTGGCAGCCCTGCAATTGTATGTTAAGAAAAATCGGAATTTTTTGAGAAATTGTGTCGAGCCGAACTGAGACTGATTTAATTGATATTTGAACAGGCCGGGCTTGTTTTCACTGGTTTTTGTACGCGCCAAGCTTGGTCGTAAACTGTGAGAATATAAACGGGCCGGGCCCAGGTATAACTTTTAATTTTCTTGCCGGGCTGGGCCCGGGCCTGGGAATTGCAGTTCGTGCAAATCTCTAATGTGCCTCCCAGATGCGTGCAAAGAGGGGGCTAAAGGAGCGGTCACTCCGGGCGCAAAATTTATGCTGCGAACCACGGTTTTATTTATTTATTTATTCATTTTTTTGGCCGCCGATCGTTTTTCGGGGAATTTCTTTGTCTCTCTTGATCATTTTTTTTCTGTCGCAAAACATTATGAACTCTCTAACAAATAAGTGCGATTTTCTTTTATGTTATTTAGTTGTTCTGAATTCCTAAATTAAAACTAATCCTTTTAAAGTTCCAAAATAAACGCGAAATATTTATTCGATAGAATTTATTTATGTTTCTACACTTTATCAATTTTATTACACCCATCACAAAAAGAAATATTTTTTTCCTTGGAGGGAGGCGAGGGGGGGGGGGGCGCAAAATTGAAAATTCGCTCTGGGCACGTTTTTACTTTGCACGGTCTTGGTCCCCCCCCCCCCCCCGAAAATAAATCTGGTCACGCTACGCCTATGGTGTCAAGCCAATTGAATAAAAAAAAAGGCTCAAAACATTTTGATAAAATTTTGTAATATACCACTTCTGGGCATGAGATGACCATTGGGCTAAGTCACATGTTCCAGAAAAATCGATTAGTGGGTCATTTTGGATCACTGTGGGTCCAGCTAATTGTATCTAAAAAACGGCTCAAAACATTTTGACAAAATTTTGTATTACATCGTTTCTGAGCATGAGAAGACCATTGAGCTAAGTCACATGTTCGAGAAAATTAGATTAGTGGGTCATTGTGGGTCAAGCGAATTGTATCTAACAAACGGCTCTAACGATTTTGACAAAACAAATATTACATTGTTTCCCAGCTCGAGAAAACCAGTGGGATAGGTCACATGTACGGTAAATTTAGATTAGTGGGTCCCCCTTGCTAGTTAATATAAAACAAGACAAAACACAACTATGTGCTATTTAATTTTTTTCCCTTTGAATAATAAATATTAGTAAAATATTACCAAATTTTAAAAACTTAACAGTAATGAAAATATATAGTAAAACGTTTACCAAACGGATGTAATATTAGCATTTTAAATAAGTTAGTTAAATTTAGTTTGAAATAAAATCTAACATTTTATGCTTTTAAAAATGCCACCCCCTCCCCCAGAAAAAGGAAAAATAAAAATATTTATTAGAAAAAGAAAGATATTTTACAAAAATGATTAAATTTTTAAATGTGTAAGGCATGCATAAAACCATATAATGGCAACATTAAAAATATATTTAAAAGAAAAGAAAAAAAAAGAAAAGAAATATATACTTATGGTATCATAATTTATTTCATTTGTTAAAATGGTTTATTATCACAAAAGTCTTGACTATATATAAATATATATCTGTCACTTCATTGGCAGATTTCACTTTAGCACCAAAGTGCAATAGCTAATGGATAATCTTTCGTAATCATCAGATCTAAATAGCGAAATGATGTCTTTGAGCATATGCAAAGGACGACTTAAAAAAAATTGAACTATTTTTTTTTTTTGGGGGGGGGGGGGGAGCTTTGATAAAGATCAATAAAGTCCCCTCTTAATAATTATGTATAAAATTTGGGCTGGTTACGCTATTTAAAGATCAAGTTATAGTAGTTTTAATATGTCGGGACCTTATATTCTAATATCTAATTACTCTAAAATTTGGAGGGCATAAAAAAACTAAACTAAATCCTTTCTTATAATAATTATCTTTTCTCATAGAATAAATGAACAGGCTGCATCAATTAGGCTCCGAGTTATAGTTGTTTGAACGTGTCGGGCCTTAATATTTATTTTATGCTAAAATTTTGGAGGCTTAACGACAAAGTCCTCTTATAATAATTATGTATTGTCGTATAAAATTTGAGCATGTTTTTTTCAATCAGAGATCAAAATTATATCAGTTTTAATTTGCCGGGCTCTTATACTTAATTTATACTAAAATTTAGGGGCGATGCCTTCGATGAAAAATCCTTTAAAAATCCTTCTTTTACAATTATTATGTTTACCCATACAAAAATGGGCGAGGCTACATCACTTTGGGCCCATATTGTAACCGTTTGAATGTGCCGGACCTTATATTTAATTTATGCTAAAAAATGTTTGGAGCTTCGATAAACCGAGAAAGTTCCCTTTTATAATTATGTACATGCATATAAAATTTGGGTTATTTGTGTTAAATAGATCCTATGTTCTAGCCATTTTAATGTGTTGGGTCCTTGTATTGCAATTACACTAAAATTCTATGGGACTTCGATATTAAAAAAAACCTTATCCATCCCCTATAACACTTATATATACCCGCATAAAACGTTAGCGGATTACTTTAATTACGGCCCGCATTAAAGCCGTTTTAATGTGTAGGGGCTTATATTTAGTTTACACTAAATTTAGAAGGCGCGACGACGAAAAACCGACTGTGCACGCCCTCATAATGATTATGTTTACTTATAGAAAATTTGACGGGGCTAAAGCAATCACTGCGCTGGTTATAGTCATTTTAATGTGTCGGGCCATCTGAGCTATACTAAAATTTGGTGGAAGGAGAACTTTTTAGGAAAAGACAAAAAAAAAAAAAAAAAAAAAAAAAAAACCGTTCTATCTATATTCCTTTACTATTCAAAATCACTATTCCAAGACTGAAACCCAATGCTTTTACAAGTACTAGGGAAAAAGAACTTTTGTGTCTCCCCCTTCTACGGCAACACTTGACCCCTATCGTGACCCTTTTAAATCCGTAGAGCTCATGTAATGAATTAGGTGAATTTGACAACGTGACAGGTTTGTAAAGGATTTTAGGTATAGCAAATTTTTAATTCAAAATTACAGTAATTTGATTAGAATAAATTTTAAAAGTTGCCTAATTACGTACAAGAAAACAAATCAAGTTTTGCTTGCATAAGCTCCAAATTTTTATATCTTTCTTCAATCTATAGTTATAAACGAATAAAGACGACACATTATACTTTTTGAGATTTTTCGAAACTTTAACACGAATATAAAAATACTCAAAACTGTTTTAAAAATATTTTAAGCTTATAATGTACTGAAGAGCATCCGTACTTATATGCTGAAAAATTTTTTTTTTTGGAAATTTTGAAATTTGAATGAACAAAAAGGATAAGTATTTTCTCCATAGGATAACATGGGAATCGACAATGTTTCTTTCCCACGAGATAAGTCCCCTTAAATCTGAAGTTTGATGAAAATTCGTGCATTAGTTCTTGAGATAGAGCTATTGAGGAAATAGTTCAAAATGCACCTATTGGGCGATTTACACCAACACGTAGTCAGCATCATTTCATATGAAGGACTAACTAAATCCGAAGTTTGATGAAAATGTGCGCATTGATTCTTGAGACAGAGCTACTGCGAAAATAGTGTAAATCCTGCAAAATGCAGCATAGCAGCGCCACCTGTTGGGCGATTTACACCAAAACGTAAACAGCATCCATTCATGTCATGGACTAACGTAATCTGAAGTTTTATAAAAATCCGTGCATTAGTTCTTGAGATAGAGCTTTTGCGGAAATCCCGCAAAATGCTACATAGCAGCGCCACCTGCAGGGCGATTTACACCAAAAACTAATCAGCACCAATCTATATCAGAGATTACCTGAATATAAATTTTTATTAAATTCCGTGCATTAGTTCTTGAGATAGAGCGCCCACAAAATTTGTGTCACATACAGACAGACTCACAGACAAACATTTTGTAAAAACATGTTTTTTGGAATCTCTGACACATAAAAACGTGTAAATCCGTCGAAAACTGGAATTCGAAAATTTTCGTGAAACCAATACTTTCTTCTTGTAAAGATAGAAGAAAGTAAAAATATTTTTGATAGAACTTTAGATTTTTTACATTGCAGATTTTCTATATTTTTTTCCTTTCTACCTTTAGAATTTTTGTGGATTGAAGAGTGGGAAGGATCTCTTATGTTTGGAGTACGGTTAAGAAGTTAAGGTAACTAATTTTGATGAAAATATCTGTGAAGTGTAAAACATATACTTAACGAAAGGGAAAATATTCGAAAATTTAGAAAGTCTTGCGTCTGTGTCTAGATAACACTTTTTTCTTCAAAATGACCACATATTGAGAAATGCATTACCAACCCCTAACTGCACGATTTTCAATTTTGAAGCATGTGTCTTTATTTTAGGGTTCTATACCAGAAACTTTAAAGAGAAATTCTTCACTTTTATTTAATAGCACACTTTTGTGATTACATTAGCTGATTTATTTAAATACAGGATGTCCATTCTCAACGGTGTCCAATAGCTGAATCCTATAAACCGTTAGACATAGACGTATAGTTCCAAATATAAAAATATTTTAAATGAGATAAAGAAGTATTTTAAAAGCTATTTGGGTTAAGAAAAACATTCCTTAGAAAATTACGAATTTTAAATTTTTATACGGCACCCCGGTCCAATAAGTTATATTTAGTAAACATATACTATTACACTAAGAAGTAAGTGAAGAAAAGTCCCATTCTTCAACGATTAAAACTGACCGAGTAATAGCTGTTTAAAGTTGAAGCATCTTTTTCACTGCAAAATAGGGGTCATTCATAAATTTACTAGAAATATAAATAACCGTCAGATATAAAAAAAAATAGTTGAGAGTAAAATTAACGTTACAGTATAAATTTTAAATCTATTTTCATTCTGAGATATTAAAGAAAAATATACAACTTATACTGAAAATGTAAGTGAAAAAATAACAGAAATTTTTGTTAAATGAAATGACGAAAAGCAACAGTAGCAATTCTTTACAAAATGATACATATTTTAAAAGGCTTTTAGATTATCTAATCTAAAACTTAATTAATAAAAATTAAAGTTATCTTAAAACTTGCTTTAAGTGGCTCCCTTCGTCTGTAATGCAGAAATATACACGCGAAATAAATCTTTCTAAGCACTTTGTGTGTGATCCCTTGAAACATAGTTCAACTCGTCTGTGTTCAGATGCAGGAAATTGGCTGAAGTCATAAGTGAGTCAATTTTAGTGTTAGATGAATGGGATTTTTTTTTTTTTTTTTTTTTTTTTTTTTTTTTTTTTTTTTTTTTAGCGAAATTGAAAATTTTTACTAAATATCGCTTATATGGCCGGGGGCCGTATAAAAATTTGAATTTCGTAACATTTAAAGAAATATTTTTATTGATCAAAACGACTTTTTTTTAAAAGTCATTTAAAGCGATTTTTTACCTCATTTTTAACATTTTTGTAATTGGAACTATATATCTATGACTAACGGTTTAGAAATTATCCATTGTACACCATATTGAGAGTGGACACCCTGCATAGTGGTCGTCTAGAACTGAATTTATTTATTAAAAGCTACATTTTTAATTGATTCATACATACATTACAGCGCAGAGTAGAGTAAATGCTTTTGAAAAATTTATTCAATACATCTGTATAGAGTACATATTTTTTATTTCAATTTATCAAATAATCAACAATCAGGTAGAAATTTCTTTTATATCCCTATTCCTTATTTCATTTAGTCTTTTAATTCCTTTAACATACATAAAATTCATTTTTTGTTTATTTAAATAAAGGCATTATAAGTCTAACCCACACTTTTTCTACTCTCAATGAAAATTATACATAACAAAGATAAAAGTCAAATCGCATCAGCTACATGCATATTTTATTTGCGTTTACTAAAACCACTTGATATGCATATTCTTCAAAGTGCGGGCAACTTTTTAACTTATAAGATGAGTCTACGAAGGAGACATATCAACTTCATCTAAAGCTACAAATTAAAGAAAATGATCCCCGTAATATTTTGTTCACCCCACACATCATTTTAACGTGTTGGATTGAGTTATTATGAGAAAGAGACGTTGTCAGGCGCACGATTTTGTATGATATTTTTCAAAAAAGAAGAAACATATTAGGCGGCTTTAGCAACCATCTGTATCCACCCATAATTATAAACAACATACGGGGAGAAGAGAAATGCTTAATGGTTTTCAAGAAGGAAAACTTTTTGTTTGTTTGTTTGTTTGTTTTTATATTTTCTAGCGTGGGAAATCACGTCCTTTGTATAATTTTAACCACAAATAACCCATCCCTGACAAGCATTAACATTTCTAGAAGTTTATTACTTTATTGTAGAGAAGGAAGAGAAAATAATTTGTAAATATTTAAAATTTCACATTTACATTTATTTGAGATGGTAAAATTTCAAACCGTAAAACCACAAAAACTTTTGAAGCACGTAAAATGTTACACACATATAACAATAATAATACATGTCTTAGCATTGTACAATACGTGAAAACATATAGTCAATCAAGTGCAAACAAATCCTATATAAATAAATAAAAGGTTTTTTTTTTTTATGTCAAAATGATGTGGAGAATCCAGTGTAAAATAAAAGGAAAGAATACGCACGGTCCATTTTTCGAATACTGGATTTTTCAAACAATTTCCTTCTTTTTTGATTTTTCTCGCAAACGAAGATAAGAATGTTGTAAAAGTAATACATACCTTAAAATTATAATAAGTGAAAACATATGTCAATTAAATATAAATAAGGAGAAAGTGTTTTTGTTCAAATAAACACACAACGATAACATTGATATAAGTTTTATTTAAAAATGTCCGAAATGATGTGGAGGATCCATATTAAAAATTCAAAGGTCCTAATCGGTTCATTTTTTGACTCTACCAGATACATACCTTAATATTATAATAAGTATGAAAACACGTAGTCAAATAAATAAATGTAACTAAATAAAAAATGTTTTGTCCACATAAAAACACAAATATAACATTTGATATGTATTTTTTAAATGTCCAAGTGTCTCACTCGCTCTGTTTTTTGAATACCATATCTTTCAAACAATTTTCTTCTTTCGGTTTTCTCTTGTAAATGAAGATACAAGTGCTGCACAAGCAATACATAATATTAGAATAAGTGAAAACACATAGTCAAACAAATTTAAATAAGCAAAAAGTGTTTTTGTGCGGTCCCACTCGGTCCGTTCTTTGAAAACCAGATTTTTAAACAATGTCCTTCTTTTTGGATTTTTATTAAAAATTTTCCAGAAATAGTGTTGACAGGTCCATAGTCATAAAAAGCAGCACAAGGAAACAGAAAAAGAAGCGTGACATAAAAATACAGAACTCCCATAAATATCGGAACCTACCTATATCGGAGTCTAACTTTAAATCTAAATAATTCATGGTCCCTACGGAAGAAATGTCATACATTTATTAATTGCTAACACCGAATCTTTCCTTGGCCATTTAAGGCTGTTCTCAGATTCAAAGAGGCCTTTGGAAACGCATGAAATTGATAAAAACCTTCCCAATATGTTAAACATTACCTCGCAAGTGTCTTCGGCTGACGGAACGGGAGGCTAAGAACTTTGATTTGGCACCAAACCTATTGTGCTGTAATTGCACTTCTGGAGTAATGTTACCAGGTGTCCTGATTTATGCGAATCATCCCGATTTTTATGGGTTCCAAGACCTGTCCCGCGGAACAACTGTTTGTACACCGAAAGTCCCGATTTTTCATGATGCACAAATTCATTTAAATTTCTTTTAGTCCCATGCTATATGCTATTCGTTAGTCTGTATCGAGTGCAATCTAATCCAGTAAAACATGTAAAAAACCCACAGGGTTATAAGGTAAAAAACAGAACCTGTCTATAATGGAAACGTTCTAAGGTCCTGCCGAAAAAAATGTACCGTACAAATCTACCACCTTGTAAAGCAGCATATCTATACGGTCCTCGCGATTTTGTTTTTGCAGATTTTTTTATGTACTTCGTTCTGTTAAAACGGAACCTATTTATAGCGGAATCGTGTCTAAAACGTAGAAAAGTCCTAATCTCTACAGAATGAATACCATACAATTATAACTGCTCAATCGAAACCCGCCAAAATCTGATTTTGAATCGGTTCCGCTTTTACAGATTAATTGTAATAAGATGTGTTTATTTAATATGCTAAACTCTACTAATTTGGAATCTGGAATGATCAGAGAAAGATTCCATTATAGGCAGGTTTTCAGCATGACATTCCTTTTCTAGGGACTGTGAATTTTTTACATTTAAGACAGTATTCTGTTCTGAGCATATGTTCCGTATTTTTACATCCCGATTTAGTAGCCGCTGTCCCGCCTTTTCTATCTCCCTGTCCAGCTGTTTTGTATCAGTGGACTTGGCAATACTTCTGGAGCACAAAAATAATAGAAATGACGAAATTAATTAAGTTTAAAAAATAATATGAATTAATGATACACTTGAGTGATCTCCTTTATCACTGCGATTTGATCGGTTTTATATTATATAGCAGTTTTTTAAGTTAAAGATAATAATATAAATTAATCAACAATGTTTCATGAGAAAGACAAATGATAATAAAAGGAAGTAGCTGAAACGTTAATTGCGAAATGCACGCAAATAGTCTACCGCGGAAATTGTTTTAGAATAATTGCTGCTTTACTATTTATATCTGTAGTATTTTCAAAATATATAAGTGATTCATTTCTGATATATTTAATAGTCTGAAAAATACTATTTTTCTTTATTATTTTATATATATACTAGGGGACTCGGCCCCCTACGAGCTACGCTCGCCAACCTCTGTCCAGACACCGCAGACTCTAAATGCACGCTAATTTGATCGGCTTTAAAAAGATTTCGAAAGATTGAATTATAATTTAAAAAACAGTGGCGAACTCCCTATAAACGGATTTCTATTCATTTCTCTTTGATTGGGGAATTTTAATGCCAAATCCGCTGCGGTACTACTTGATTATCCCGTCGACCAATTTCGCCAAATTATATAAATCGCCAAACCACTCGTCAAATTATACAAATTGACATAATTTTTATTTTAAATAACGAAAGAACAAATAAAGTAGTACAACATTAATAAAAATACAAATAAAACGTTGAAATAAAAATAATTTGATGACGTAGACACGTGTAACAACATTTCAAAATAAGCTAACATAAAAGGAATTAAGTAAACAGTCTTTGTCTCCTGGTATTTTTTAACAAAGTGAAAAAAAAAAAGTTCTTTTAAATGAGACATTTTAAATTAATCTTTTTTAATCTGACGTAATTTTGACAAAGCTATTCTTTCTCTTTTAAAAATGCACGTGAAAATACTTTTGTTAGAAATGAAATATTATTTGCGCTTTCCTAACAAAAATAGTTGAAAAGTATCCTCTCAAAATATCAAATAAATGTCTAGCGCAATTTCTAAATTTAAAGTGTTTTGCAATATTATTTTGTGTTCATTTTATGTAATAACTGTAATGTGACGTAAATATGACGTAATTTCTCCTATTTAAGACTTCTAGCGCATGTTAATGAATTTATTATTTTACAATATTCTTTCTCTTTTAAAATTTACGTGTATACTTTTTACGACGTAATTTTTAATAAGTTCCTGCTTTTTGTACATAATTATTTAATTTTAATTTGAAAGTTTTTTTTCTGTTTATAATAGTCACGTGTAAATAAATTTTTAATTTGAAGCAAACATTATTGTTTCCTTTGTTTATGCAGTTGGCAACAGGTTAAATTAGTACAATTTTCTAAAATAAGTAAAAAATATATCTCGAAATGCTGAAAATTTGAATTTAAAATAGAAATGAAACCTCGAAAAATGAGTCAAATTAAAAAAATAAATGAATTCTGCACACCGGGAAATTATAACGTGTAAAATGATCTAAAGATCATTAAATTCCGATGTATAGTTTTTGCTCCTATAAAACTTTTTTAGTGGAACGATTTTGTCCAATTTTAGCATTAAATATCTCTTAAAATAGTTCTTCGATTTGAAAAACTGTCTGCATCAACGTGTTTATCAAACATTTCTGTATAATACTACCGATTTTCATATTTTTGTATGCGTTATTTTTCTTAATATTAACGAAGAAAGACCTCCGGTCACAAAAAATTCAAAACCGGCGGCGGCGGTGACAGCGGTAGTTACCTTTTTTTAGAATAGAGAGATTTTTCTTCTATTAAAAATTCTGTTTTAGGCAACTTTCCATCATAGAAGGCATATTTCTACGTCATTTTTTTGTAAGAGACCGTGAGTTTTTTGCGCACTTCTACAGTATTATATTACACTGTAAAAAAAAAAAAAATCTGTAATTTTTAAATTGCATTTTTTACAGAAAAAAAATGTCGGAAAAGAAGAAGTTTTTTTCAGTAAAAAATGTGGATTTCGTGATTTTTACAGAAAAAATATATTTGTTTTGCAGAAAAAACTATTTTAACGAAAATTTTCTTTTCTGTCAATTTGAGAGATTTTTTTTTTTTTTTTTTTTTTTTTTTAACAGTGCATGGACAGGGCCCATATTCTTATGTCCCGATTTAGAAGACGCTGTCCCGCTTTTTCTTTCTTCCTGTCCAGATTTTTTTCTGTCAGTGGACCACTTCTGGAATACAAAAATTATAGAAATAACGAAATTAATTAATTTTAAAAAATGTTATAACAAAAAATACACTAGAGTGATCACCTTTATCACTGCGATTTGGTCGGTTTTATATTATATAGCAGTTTTTTAAGGTAAAGATAATAATATAAATTAATCAACAATGTTTCATGTTAAAAACAAATGATAACAAAAGGAAGTTGCCGAAACGTTAATTGCGAAATGCACGCAAATATCATTCTTCGGAAATTGTTTAGAATAATTGCTGCTTTACTATTTACATCTGTATTGTCAAAATATAAGTGATTCTTTTCTGCTATATTTAACAGTCTGAAATATGCTATTTTTTCTGTTATTTATAATTATTTTCACTTGAAAAAGTCATGTAAAAAGATTATCTGTCATAGCTTTTGCTTCCTTCTAAACCTGATAAAAGAGACTAATTAGATTACTATTAACTTACCTAATTTTATTGCACAGATTTATATTAGACTTACGTATACGGGTATGTGTATACATAATGTCTTAAAATTTATTTTAATTTTCATTTAAATAGATTTTAAAAAATACTGATACATATGATTTTTTTAAGAAAAACTAGTTGTTCACATGAGGTTTTCAATGTAAAAAGTGAATTCAAACACAACCATTTATATTACACGGAACGTTTCCATACGAATTTTCATTTTGGTTACTTATAAAAACATTTTTTAATTAAAATGTAATATCATACTGAAATATAAAATTTTATTATCGTATATTTACTTAACTATTATTTAGCATATATATATAATATTTCATAACCAGTATAGACTGTTACTTCAAGGTTATTTAAAGTTATTATAGATTTATTCAAATATTTCAGATAAATCTGCGTAAGTTGTAAAGTTATACCTCGAAGTAATAAACATAATATTAAAAAATTAAATAAATAAATTTAAAAATAATGCTGTTGTGTTAAATTAAAAAAATTGTACTATAATGTAAATAACAGGTTTGATTATATGAATCTTAATTTCTACCAATAACATTTACAATTATTCGTGTTTTTTTAACTTCTATTTGAAAAAAAAAAAAAAAAGTTACAGCTGGCATCTGCTAACAATTTTGCGAAAATTTATGCAAATTATTTCAAATATCATAGAGAATAGTACACATTTTTCTTTTCATTTTTTGAAATATTTAAAAACATAACGTAATTTGTCTAAAAAAAGATAAATCGAAATTATTTTCATAAATTAATATTTGAATTATAATCCAAAATACAAAGAGTTACGCATTCGATGTACGCATTCGATGGTACGCATTCGATGTAATGCGATACAATCTCTCTACCCAAAAAAGGGTACTATGGAAATAATATTATTAGGTAGTAATAATAAAAATAGAAATGATAATTTCCGAAATCTGACAAAGAAGTATTGAATTACAAAACGTGTAAGTACTAATTTAATTTTTCAAATTATGCCGGAAGTAAATGTTACAATTATTTCCATTCATATCGACGTTCTATTTCAACGTTATAAAATTAATTAGCAGGTCTTTAATAAAAATACTTCACAAAATAATAATTCTGTAACGAATAATAATATAGCATTTAATAATAACACTGCATGAAAATAAATTTTTCATGTAAAAAAGGGAAACATAAAAAAATACATAATAAATAAATTGGCTGGCACGGTATGTATACCATATAACGCAGTAAAGTTTTAAAACAATTATTGTAAAAAATGAATTCATGCTTAACTCTCCAACTTCTAAAAGTTAGGGAAAAGGACTACAAAACATTTTTTATTATATCAGAACATTATATATGTGTGTGAGTGTGTGTGTGTGTGCGCGCGCGTGCGTGTGCGTGAAAGTGTTTTTGAATGTTTGACTGAACAAAGCGTCAAAACGGATAAATTAATGCCTTTGTAATTTTGTATACTGTTTTATTATAACTCAAAAAACCACCTAAGCTATTTTTATTTGATTAAGACAAGCAGTTTCTTAAATAATTCAAATTATTTTCATAAGGAGATCATTCATTATTTTCATACGGAGCTAATACATTTTTCCCCTATAAAATATAGCTATTTTTTATTATTGTCACATCTTCAAAATGCAGAATAATAATATGTATAGAACAAATATTTTTCAATTGAATTATTTACATGAAACTGAAATAAATCTTTACAAGAATTAAATTACTAAAAAGTATTAAATAATGTAATATGTTACAACCTCTTTACATAACCAGCCTCTGAATAAAAAATGAAGGATTCAAAATCAATAGAAAATAAAAAAGAAAAGTGCCCAGTTAAGCCGATGCCATCGAGCTCACGGGCTATTCACACTATTGTATCTTATACTCTTATTCTGCACGAAATACCCCTTTAGCTAAATTAAAGGGTATTATCCCCCTGTTTCCCCCCTTTATACTTAACCAATGAAGCTCCAATTGTCCAAACCTAATCAGGGAAGCGCCTTATCAGAATAAACCTGTATACCAAATTTGAAGCAAATCGGGTAATACTGCATGAAAAACACATTTATCTAAATTAAGAGGGGTATTAGCTCCCCCAATTTCCTCCCCTTTTTATACTTAAATGAACCTCTAAATTTAACCAGGGAAGCCCTTATCCGAATAAACCGCCATATCAAAATTTGAAGAAAATCCTATAATTCTGCATGAGAGACCCATTTATCTAAATTAAGAGTGAAAGTTAGTCCCCGTTCCCCCTGTATACTTAAACAATGAACCCCAACACTAATCAGGGAAGCGCCTTATCATGATGAACCTATTTCCAAAATTTGAAACAAATCGGATATTTCTATGAAGAGTTATCGCATTACTAACATACATACGTACATACATACATACATATAGAACCTGCAGGCACATTAGCTGTCAGGCTTTCATAGCCTGTAAGCTAAAAATCAACGATTCAGGAAATTACAAAACATGAAAGTGATGACTCTAATTTTCGACAAGTGTCATGCATTAATGTATATGACTTCTAAGGATATTTTCCCCTTTTCAAAACAGTGAAAATATTTTTTTTCGTTTAAAGTATTGTTTAACAAAGAAACTAATAATTAATGTCAAAACTGTTAAAAGTGAACTAATCATAATACAGTATAACCTCAATTATCCGACCCTTTTTTAACCTGAACTCTTCGTAAATCGACGTTGGCTCAAAAGGTCTTGCTTGGTTGGAATAACAAGAGCAGTTTGACTCATCTGAATTAATGTTTTAAAGAAAACTTCGTGAGCAAGCTGCACGACAAAGGATGTCCAATTTACGCCAGGTGAAGCTTCCGCTTAAATCATTGTAAATTTTTAGTTTCAAAATAAATTTATTTTCATGTATAATTTGAATTTAGATATTTATTTAGCAGTTTAAATATAATAATAGCAGTTCGATTACGATGTTACATATTAAACTAGATGATTATTGATAAATTCTCAATTACCCTGAAATTCCGATTATCCGATGTAGGTTCGGTCCCAATTACGTCAGATAATCGAGGCTCTACTCTAACAACAACAATAATAATAATTATTGCAAAGCGTTATACAGATAGCTTTGTTTTTAGGAAATGAAGAGTAATACATAAAACAAGAAAGAACATAAAATACTCTCATTAATAAAAACATATTATACAACCTATGATATAAACTCTCTGCATAATTCGCCTTCTAGAAGATAACTTGATGGATTCGACATCAAAGAAAAAAGAAAACTATCAACAATGGAGAAAACGAATTCCAAAATATGAAAGTGCTGCTCTTATCCTTCTATATATAAAAAAAAAGTTTTGATTTGGAAATGGACCAATGAAAATCTGCGTAGCTATTCCCGGCAGATCGGCATCCAATTTGAATGCTTAAGCATGGCCTTTCTTCGTTAATATTAAAAAAACTGTTGCATACAAAAATATGAAAATCGGTAGTATTATAGAGAAATGTTTGATAAACACGCTGATGTAGACAGTTTTCAAATCGAAGAATTATTTTAAGAGATATTTAATGCGAAAGTTGGACAAAATCGTTCCATTAAAAAAGTTTTATAGGAGCAAAAACTGTACATAGGAATTTAATCATTTTTAGATCATTTTATGGGTCAGAATTTCCCGGTGTGCAGAATGCCTTTAGTTTTTTTAATTTGACTCGTTTTTTGAGGTTTTATTTCTATTTTAAATTTAAATTTTCAGCATTTCGAGAGATATTTTTTACATATTTTAGAAAATTGTATTAATTTAAACTGTTGCCAACTGTATAAACAGCGCAAACAATAATGTTTGCTTCAAATTAAAAATTTATTTTACACTTGACTATTATAAACAGAAAATATAAAAAGCAGGAACTCGTTGAAAATTACGTCATAAAAACTATATTTACACGTGAATTTTAAAAGAGAAGGAATATTGTAAAATAATAAATTCATTAACATGCGTTAGAAGTCTTAAATAGGAGATTTTACGTCACATTACACTTATGACGTAAAATGAACAAAAATTAACATGCAAAACAGTTTAAATTTAAAAATTGTGCGAGACATTTACTTGATATTTTAAGATGATCGTAATTTTTCATTTCTAACAAAAGTATTTTTACGTGAATATTAAAAAGAGAAAGAAAAGTTTGGTGAAAATTACGTCAGATTATAATTGTCAGATTCAAATTATAATTCAATCTTCCGAAATCTTTCTAAAGCCGATCAAATTAGCGTGCTGTTAGAGTCTGCGGTGTCTGAACGGGGGTTGACGAGCGTAGCTCGTAGGGGGCAGAGTCCCTTAGTTTTGTAAAAAGTAATAATAAATGTATAAATGCATAAGGATAATAAATGTATAAAGAATCATGATTTGACTTTTAAGAAGTTTGTCCTTTTCTTTCTTAAATAGTAAATTCGCGATTTTTCAGTGTAACTTTTGATTAAATAAATAATAATTGACATCATAACTGTTAAATCTGTGAAAAAAATCAATACAAAAGATTTTTAATTTGCACAAAGCACAATACGAATAGTTTGACTTTTATAACATTTATAGGAAATGAAAATGAATCTATTAATTGGGGGTGACCATAAAATCATTCATTAATTAAGTTTTCAACTAACACCTGAAATGCAAGGCGAATGGTTGAAGCGTATTAAATAACCTAATGTGATACCACCTTCTTACACAATTAACCTTTAGAATACTGATGATGGATTAGACATAAAAGAATAAAGTA
Organism: Maratus speciosus; assembly: GCA_963932465.1. Lineage (NCBI taxonomy): Eukaryota > Metazoa > Arthropoda > Arachnida > Araneae > Salticidae > Maratus > Maratus speciosus. The sequence continues at coordinate 487,741,801 of OZ010795.1, forward strand.
AAAAACTGAAATGCCAAAACATAAAAGTCCTGCAAAGTTCAACAAGTGTCGTGAATTACTGTATGACTTCGAAGGATTTTATCGGGGTTGGGGTAGGGATTAACCTTTATGGAAGCTGTGAATTCGCGTATTTTACTTATTTGTTTCCGTTTAAAGTAATAAAAAACAACTATCATAATTAATGTCAAAACTGTGAATTTTTTAAAAAATGATAGAAAATATTTATAATTACCACAACGCCGTTACAGCTACTTGCACTTTTAGGCAATGAAGAATAATGTATAATACAAGGAATAACACAAAACCCGTCATTAATTAATTTTTCAACTACGTATAACCCTAAATGCAAGGAGAAAGGCGGAACATCTTAAATAATGTAATATCATACAACATCCCAACATAATTAGCCTCTTAAAAAAAAAAAAAAAAAAAAAAAAAAAAAAAAAAAAAGTAAAAAAAAAAAAAACTTGATGGATTCAACATCAAAGAAAAAGAAAAAATAGACGGTGCAGAAAATGAATTCCAAAACATGAAAGTGCTGCTTCTAATTTTCAACAAATATCAGGAGTCAAGGCCCCAGGCTGGTATTTCCATTTGTACCTACGCGCTGTTTGTCCGTGAAAAAAAAAAATTAATAACATGTCGCTGTCGATCATAACATTATGAATTCATCTCACGTGTAAGAAATATGCATCATATTCGTCCCAGAAGATTGGACAACATTTGAAAGCTGTTACTCCTAGATCGTCGCAGTCGTAATAGATTAGGTCAAGCTTTGATCAATGTTAAGATGATTTTTACCTGGGAGGGGAGACGATTGTGCTGATAGGCGAAAACATTTTTTTAAATATTCTTATTTATTACTGTTTTTTTTTTTTTGTTTGTTTGTTTTTTTTTTTAAGTTTAACTGAATGCTTATCTCATACTATACAATCCAAAAACGTTGAAACGCTCTTTGATTTTAAATACCTGTTACTGATTAGTTAGGCATTGTAAATTGAAAACTTGTTAAGGCTGTTGTCAAATCCAAAGTGGCTACTTTGTGACACACTTTTAAACTTATTTTTGTTCGGAAACGCATGAAATTGGGCAGTGTTGTTATTCAGAAACTACGTATTAAAAAGACGTTTCCCATTTTTTGGTAAACAAAAAAGATCTTTCAAAAAATACTTTAAGGTTAGCGTTTTGAGCTGAATTTCCGGATGTGACAGAGAGAGAAAGGGGAAAAAACTGTCGTCCTGCGACCGAAATCGCTTGTAAATCGATAAGTAATTTATTTATTAAAAAAGGGAAAACGCAATTCGATTCCGAATCGCTTCAATAGTCAGGCCCAGCAATTTTGGGCATTTACATTTAAAAATGAGTCAGAAAATATGTGACAAAATTTCGCATTTTTGAGCAGGAGATTTGGTATAACCACCTTAAAAAATATTAGGAAATATTATATTAATAGTCGACATTAACATTCAAAAAGCTGCACTGTCAGAGTTTCCTCTTAGTCCGCACAACTTTGAAGAAAATCCTTTGCTATTTATATGCTACCACCACCGATATGATTACATGATATCGGTCACGCACTGAGAGGATTGTTTAAATAAAAACCAACGCTTTCAATTAACTAAATTAACAGTTTATTTACACACTATTTAGACAACACAAAACACTGTTTACACTTAAAACTCGGATGTAGGTGATCCGGTTCAACATTAAATTAAATACAGTAAATGCTGGCTGTGTACTGTTAAAACTACGTTATATCACTCTCAATCTACACTCGTTAAATTAGCTTTACCGGAGACTACTCTCAATCTGCCAACACATGGGCTCTAAGCCTAAGCTCTGTGAGCTTTACTCAACCCTATGCTCTATCTAAGAGCTCTACACAGGAACTAACCTTGTGTCTTGCACTCCAGCCTTCAACTGCCCTCTCCACTCCAAAGCGACTGCTTCTAGCAACCCCTTGCTTTTTCTGAACTCCTCCTCTTTCCCCAACATAAAACCGGGTTTTCCACTCTGACCCCAATGTCAGCTCTTTCCCTCTCTGGTAAACTCCTTGTCTGTCTTATCTCAGGTAGGCACCTGAATAGCAGGGCAAACCCCATTTCTATTATAACTACTTCCCTTCAATCACTCTATCTAATTCACCAGCCCGGATTAAGTTTTAGATAAGAAAAGAATATCACTTTGAAATTCTCAGTACACAAACCAAGCGACATGAATACAATATACAAGTAAAAAGAATAATATATAACCCCAGTTCCAATAGCAGATGTTTCTCAGAACCTGACATGCACTTTTCAAAATTCTGTACTATCCTTCTAGACAAAATTGTTGAGTTACAAAATTTTTTATTTTGCTCTACAAGATCATTACAAAAACTGGGTATATATATGTTAACATTAAATGAGTTATGCTTAATTAAAAATTGAGCATAGTAAATGGGGACCCTATATAAAATTAGAAACTTAAATCTGTAAAATATTGCAAGCAAAAGAAAACCCGGACGATAATACATATGTAGTTGAATTTAAACAAAGCACAATAGATTCTGGCAACAATATTAATTGTGAATAACGAAAAAAATATTTATTATAATTAATATAATAAATAGTAAATAACATTAAAACGAAAAACTATTTAAACATTTGTTATAATCGATTTTTTTCCTTCAATTATTTAAAATAAAATTTCAAATTACCATATGACAGTTATTTTCATTTATTATTATTAAAACTGGATAAATGGGTCAATTACCAATACCTCTGAAAAAGGCAAAGGTAAGAAACGAAAATTGTCTCTCTTCCTTAAAAACAATCTCACCAATTGAGTAAAGTAAGTAAAATATACTTGTAATAAGATAAGCTGTCATTACTCAATTGATTTTTTTCCCTTTCTTTTATTTCTTTCTTTCTTTCTTTATATTTAGATAGTTTGCTTCAATTGTTTGAGAAATAATGACTTTTTTTTATTTAAACTTCTGATATTATAATTTATAATCGAAGTCACATTACTGCAGCAAACAAAAGTAATTCCGCATACAATATTTCTTGAAATTAAAAACAACGAATTGGCTGGAATAAGATATGTAACACAATCACACAAATAGTGATAATGAAGATTAGAAAAACTATACACTAGCTTATCACTTTCAGCAATAAAACATTCCATTACAATTGCATCTAAAAGTTATAAACTTTCTTTTTTCTCTGCTATATATTTATTGATTACTGCACAACAAAAAGTTATAAAATAATCACTAAGTGAGAACTAATTAAGCGAGAAATTAATAATTATACATTTTGTTTCCGTGACACGTTTTAGATTCCATTCAGTATATATCTCATTTCACCAATAAGCTAACAAAAGAAATTGACAAAACAGGTAGATAATTTAAAAGTTTGAGTTTTTTACAAACAAAATGTTTTAATTTTGCTTTTATGTTACTGTGCGTTATAGCATGAACAGAGACGCTTTTGACCTATAATTGCAGATGCACGCAACGTCATATATATACCTTTTATTTGTAATCTTTAACAAGAGTTGTTTACATATTTATGTATTTTTTGTTCAGCATAAAAATGTTCATGTAAAATCAATTTGGTTGATTGTTACTTTTGTAAAGTGAATAGCTAAATTAAGCAATTACCTGTTTGGCCTTTAAAAGTGCATTTGAAATAACTCGTAATTAGAACAGCTTATAAAGATAAAATATTTAGAATTGTGAGTGTTCAAAATATAAAATATCATATAAAATGCATAAACATAACGGCAAAGAATGTTGACAATATTTTAAAGTATTTATTATATGAATAAAAACGGTATTGATAACTTATTGGTATTTTTCAAAATTAAACGAATCGGAAATTGTACGTCAGACGTGACAAATCAGGTGCGTTCGTACTATAACTATAGCTTTATAAATATCCAGATCAATGTGCAATAGCTGTTGCACTCTTACGCAAAAGTGCATGAATACAAAATTTATTGCGATTATATATACTAAATTCAGTAATACGGAAATAATAGAGCTCCATCTTAAATAGGTCATAATCACCATGGCAACCTAGAATGGGATCTTAACTATCATGGGATATCATTGAATTAATTATGTATTATAGGATTTCATAAAATTAATAAAAATAATATTTTTTAAGTTTTGATTCGATTTCCATAACATTTCAAATGACTCGACAAAATTCTGCAACGATTCAAACCATTCGGTTGGGTAGTTTTTGCGCTGTTATATGCTGACAGACGGACAGAGAAATGGGCGGACCAGATGACGACTATAGGTGCTACGTATTTATATAACTACGAACGCACCTAAAAAGAATAACAGCAAATGCATTTCCATAGTTTTATAATATTCATAATACTAAAAATTATCATTTCTTTAATTAAAACAGTGCTAATTACCTCTTTACCGAACTATAATTTCTAAATTCGAACATTTTACATATATATCAATAACGAAAAAAGAATTTCTGCAGAAGTAAAGTACAGTATGGATTCTATCAAAAATTGAGCCTTACTTCTTAACAGAAATATAATTTCGATTTGAACCTTATAGATTAACATGAATAATGTCTAATTGAAAATTAACAATGAAAATCTAAAATGAAAATTACTTTTTATAATTAATTTCTATTACTTAAATGTTTTTTATATTTTAAACATTATACTAATATTTATTGACCTATTAAATACATTTTTGAGTTGTTACTTCAATATGAATAATAATTAATTACTTCATGCATTTAAATTGTTACGACAACTTGCATTTTGCTTTCACTGAAGGGGACAGTTTACCTCAAAATTGTTCAAAAAGTCATTTTTTTTTTTTTTTTAAATATTACATAAAAGCCTGTTTAACCCTTACCGGCGCGGAATAATTCTGTTTATAAACTGATGAAATAATGGACTGACACCGCAATTTATAAACGAATTTATTAGAAAATATGAACTTGCTTATTTTCCTGTACATTATAATAGGAAAATTTTAGTTAAATATTCTTGGTGCCGTTTGTCAGTTCTGGAATTAAAATTAGGTGTCCTTTTTTAAGGGCACCGCGCCGGAAAGTGTTAATTCTGAATATTTTGACGCCTCATTTTTACCCATACGGCAATTATATCCCGAGATATTGTAAATTTTTGTTAATGCACCCTTAAAAAACTTTAAATAGCTTCTTCTCCGTGTTCATATTTTCTCCACTTTCATGTTTTAAAAATGCCAAGGCTTTTTGTGTGTTTGAGATAGCGATTTAAACTCTTTCGTACATGTTTTTTTTTTTTTTTTTTTTTTTTTTTATGTGATGAATCTGCGCATGTAATTAGCTTTCAGGTTTTTCTTCATTTGGAAAAAAAAAAGTATATGAAGATCTGTGTTAGATTTCGTTGTTTTACCCTATATATATCAGTAAAAAAATACTATATACTATATTCTATATACTATATACTATATAAAAAATACTACCTATATATATCAGTAAAAAAAAATATTAAATGTAATATTAGATGTGTCTAAAAATCCGCACGCAGTCTTGTATAATACACATTCGAAAAACTTTTTAAAAAAAATTAGGAAAAAATATTAATATTTAAAAAAGTAGTAGGAATTTTAAAAAAAATCAAGTTTTTTTAAATGTTAATTAAATACTCAGTTTTGTTGTTGTTGTTGTTGTTGTTGTTGTTGTTTTTTATGTACTTTAGTTGAACATTGAAATGCAGTGAGTTCACCATTTGAACAATATTTTTTAAATTAAACAAAATTGTTGAAAAGGTAAACTGTCCCTTTAAGTAAGTTAATAATTATCTGAAATTAACCCCTGCGGCACATTTGACAAATGAGGATCGCCATTTCACGTTGCATTCTGTTTACTATTCTAGTATTTCTATTTACGTTGATATAGTCATACTAGCAGCTTCCTCAAATTGTAAGTATTCAAAAAGAATTTAATTCTGTTTCTGTATATTTTCGTGTTGATGATCGAATTTTACAGTGGATTTAATTATAAAATGCTATGCGTTTCATGTGTACAAAATAAAAAAATTTCTACAAAAAAACTGTATACAAACTGTACAATTACAAACTGTATTTTTCGATGTTCTAAAAATTTTTAATCATCAAATCTCTTTTCGATATGCCAGTGATGCATGTCTTAATTGCGAAGTTTATTCCTAAAAATTAAACTACAATAAAGAAACAAAAAATAATAATACCGCGCATTTTATTTATTTATTTGTATTTATTCTGTTTCGTGCCGTGCTACTCGTTTTCGTTCCATTTCGTGACGTGCTTAAATTTTACCTAATTTGTATCTAAATTATCTATCATATTTCAACATATGGCGTCATCACGAAAATACCGCTGATCTTTCGGTATATCTGATACTTTTAGGCGTCTTTTTTTTTTTTTTTTTTTTTTTGTGTACATCACCCACGAATTATCCCCTTGATACAGGAAATATTTTAGTAAGCATACAAATTTCTGTAGCTTTACAAAACTATTTTTGTATATTTACATCTTTTGTTTTTTACAGTGTAATAATAAAATTTTAGTAAGCATAAAGATTTCTGTAGCTTTACATCTGTAGAATTACATTTTTTTTTTCTTTACAATGTACAAACTGTATTTTTCGATGTTCTAAAAAATAATTTTTAATCATCAAATCTCCTTTAGATATGCCAGTGATGTATGTCTTAACTGCGAAGTTTATTCCTAAAAATTAAACTACAATAAAGAAACAAAAAATAATAATACCGCGCATTTTATTTATTTATTTGTATTTATTCTGTTTCGTGCCGTGCTACTCGTTTTCGTTCCATTTCGTGACGTGCTTAAATTTTACCTAATTTGTATCTAAATTATCTATCATATTTCAACATATGGCGTCATCACGAAAATACCGCTGATCTTTCGGTATATCTGATACTTTTAGGCGTCTTTTTTTTTTTTTTTTTTTTTTTTTGTGTACATCACCCACGAATTATCCCCTTGATACAGGAAATATTTTAGTAAGCATACAAATTTCTGTAGCTTTACAAAACTATTTTTGTATATTTACATCTTTTGTTTTTTACAGTGTAATAATAAAATTTTAGTAAGCATAAAGATTTCTGTAGCTTTACATCTGTAGAATTACATTTTTTTTTCTTTACAATGTACAAACTGTATTTTTCGATGTTCTAAAAAATAATTTTTAATCATCAAATCTCCTTTAGATATGCCAGTGATGTATGTCTTAACTGCGAAGTTTATTCCTAAAAATTAAACTACAATAAAGAAACAAAAAATAATAATACCGCGCATTTTATTTATTTATTTGTATTTATTCTGTTTCGTGCCGTGCTACTCGTTTTCGTTCCATTTCGTGACGTGCTTAAATTTTACCTAATTTGTATCTAAATTATCTATCATATTTCAACATATGGCGTCATCACGAAAATACCGCTGATCTTTCGGTATATCTGATACTTTTAGGCGTCTTTTTTTTTTTTTTTTTTTTTTTTGTGTGTGTACATCACCCACGAATTATCCCCTTGATACAGGAAATATTTTAGTAAGCATACAAATTTCTGTAGCTTTACAAAACTATTTTTGTATATTTACATCTTTTGTTTTTTACAGTGTAATAATAAAATTTTAGTAAGCATAAAGATTTCTGTAGCTTTACATCTGTAGAATTACATTTTTTTTTTTCTTTACAATGTACAAACTGTATTTTTCGATGTTCTAAAAAATAATTTTTAATCATCAAATCTCCTTTAGATATGCCAGTGATGTATGTCTTAACTGCGAAGTTTATTCCTAAAAATTAAACTACAATAAAGAAACAAAAAATAATAATACCGCGCATTTTATTTATTTATTTGTATTTATTCTGTTTCGTGCCGTGCTACTCGTTTTCGTCCCACTTCGTGACGTGCTTAAATTTTACCTAATTTGTATCTAAATTATCTATCATATTTCAACATATGGCGTCATCACGAAAATACCGCTGATCTTTCGGTATATCTGACACTTTTAGGCGTCTTTTTTTTTTTTTTTTTTTTTTTTTTTTTGTGTGTGTGTGTGTGTGTGTGTGTGTGTACATCACCCACGAATTATCCCCTTGATACAGGAAATATTTTAGTAAGCATACAAATTTCTGTAGCTTTACAAAAACTATTTTTGTATATTTACATCTTTTTTTTACAGTGTAATGATAAAATTTTAGTAAGCATGCAGATTTCTGTAGCTTTACAAAAACTATTTTTGTATATTTACATCTTTTGTTTTTTACAGTGTAATGATAAAATTTTAGTAAGCATAAAGATTTCTGTAGCTTTACATCTGTAGAATTACATTTTTTTCTTTCTTTACAATGTACAAACTGTATTTTTCGATGTTCTAAAAAAATAATTTTTAATCATCAAATCTCTTCTCGATATGCCAGTGTCTGTCTTAACTGTGAAGTTTATTCCTAAAATTTAAACTACAATAAAGAAACAAAAAATAATAATACCGCATTCTATTTATTTATTTGTATTAATTCTGTTTCGTGCCGAGCTACTCGTTTTTGTTCCACTTCGTGACGTGCTTAAATTTTACCTAATTTCTATCTAAATTATCTATCATATTTCAACACATGGCGTCATCACGAAAATACCGCTGATCTTTCGGTATCTGATACTTTTAGGCGTTATTTTTTTGCGTGTACAGCACCCACGAAGAAGTGCAAATAAAATCGATTAAGCATCCATTAGATTCTGAAAATAAGGACGAAGAATAGAGAGAAAATTCAAACACAAGAGAGGCCTAGGATAGGAGGAAGCTATCCATCTTCCGGAAGAAGCAGAGAAGAATTGGCGCGGGAAGATTAAGACCCGATTGTTTGAAACCAGGATCGATATAACCCATGAAAAAGAACGAAATTTCGCTCTACCCCCCGGACCCTTCTTTCCCGAAGAAAGTAACAAAAAATATAAGGGAAGGAAATTCCAATCCCGATCTTAAAAAAATAGGAGAAAAAAGGTGGAATAAGACTAAACAAACCTCGTGGAAACCTGCCAGATAGAAAAGCGAAGAGAGAGAAAAAAAAAATGTGGGATCAGAAAAATGATGGTTACGGTGATAAGTTGGTAGGCCTGAGATCCTTATCATATTCGGCATTTTTTTTTTTTTTTTCCTCAAGAAAAAGTTACTTTTGTCTGTAAGTTCGTGAGGTATTAATAGCGAATTGGATAGTCAGCGAAATATATCGCAGGCTCTAAATGCAACGAATTCATAAAACAGAATAAGAAAATATCTTATTAAAATTTCAAAACTTTTTTTACAGTTTAGCATATATTAATTGCCTGTTTAAATGAGAAATAACTATAGAACTAAACTTTTGCTTTGCTCTGTAGTTATGTTTACTTCTCAATTTAACAGAATATATAAACTCAGACATAAGGGTGTAAAAATTTTTAATTATTTAAATAAATTGTTAAATGTATTTTTTTCTTTGAAAATATCCATCATTTTAACACTTTTCAATATAGTTGAAAAATGTTTATGAATTCGGTTTGCGTGCCTATCTGGTGGTGCTCTAATTCTCGTAAATATATTCCGACCTACTATGGCATTAAGTTTTACTATACAATGTTCGGCATTGAAAAGGAAGTGTGTAGCATTTATAGTTCTTTTACAGGGACGCGCCAAAAATTTCATTACATTATGGTCTATGGGGATAATAGTTTCCAAAGCATTGTAATGATGTTAAAATAATTCAAATATAATGATATGTGTCACTGATATGTTGATATGTACAAAAATATGCTTTCATTGGAGTGTAGAATAAGTAGCATTTATAATTCGCTTACAGGAACGCACAAAAGAGTTCTATTACATTGAGATGTATGGGGGAAATGGTCTGCGATGCATTTTATAATTTAATGATACTTCAGGCGTTATGAAATTTAAAAGAATCAGCGAGGTGCACCCCCCCCCCACACGCACACACACATGTTTTGTAGTTATTATCGAGTGTGTAGCATTTATCACTTATTTACAGGGACGCACAAAAGAATTCGAATACAGAGCTGATTATGGTCGATTTCATCGTATGAAAAGAATGAAATTTCTTAGTAATATTCTGTTAGCGTTGGAAAGTGTTTAGTAATATATGCCTGATACGTGATTTACCTATCGTTCCTTTTTAAGTAATATAAGTTTATGAGCTATTAATAGCGCAATGGATAATCGGCGAAATATATAGCAGTTGCATCTTTTGGTTTTAAATTCGACGAATACATAAAAGAGAAATGAAATGTTGAAAATATTAACCTCCTCAGAGACAGAAAACTCATAAGCATCCAATTAATAAAACCAGACCCGGAATTATCAGCTTATAAACATCATTAAGGCTGTTCTCAAATCCAAGGGGTCAACTTTCTGACATAAGTTTTAATTCATTTTTGTTCGGAAACGCCTCAAAATAGAAGGTGTTGTTATTGAGAAACTATGTCATCTAACAGTTTTTTCCGTTTTCTTGTAAACGCAATAGATCTTTCAGAAAATACTGTCAAAGTTGGTATTTTGAACCGAATTTCCGACCGAAAGAAGAAAAGCCAGTCAATAAGGGGAGAAAAATGGCGTGTCACGTGATCAAAATCGCTTATAACTCAATAACTAATTTATTGATTAAAAAATAGAAAAAAACAGTTCGATTCCGAATCGCTTCCCCCAGTTTTATATCTTTCCGTTAAAAAATGAATTTGTAAATGTGTCAAAACGTTTTGCGCTTGTTGAGCAGAGCAGTGGAGAACAGCCTTAATTGAGTGTTATGTGTTCAACTACGCTTCTTTCTGCTTCATAAATAAATGAGTTCGAAAGACTGTTCATTAAAAAACTGTTAAAAAAGAACTTCACTGTAAAAAAAAAACGGACTAAAAAACGGAAATACTACTGGCAATCTAGACGCCAGTACTATTTCCGTTTTTTTGCGGGAATTTTTACCCATAAATTACAGAAAAATTTCCGTTTTTAATTTTTTTTTTTTTTTTTTTTTTTTTTTACAGTGTTGAAATACATATATTACATGACTGATGAAGGGAAACGGACACTGATTTTTAGGTAGATTTCGTAATAAATACTACCTATTGCAGTCGTTACTATGGTGCGACTTTTGAAAAATTCCTTCATAACTTTTCATTATATGACGCCAATGAACGCAAAACCACCCCCACCTAAAAAGTTTATATATATATATATATTGTCCGCACGATAAAAATCCCAATTTTGCACGGATCGTCTTCAATCTCGCCAAACACATTGAGATGGTTAATATCTCGGCGGAGATTGCAAATGAGAAAAATCGGCCCAAGGCAGTAGAAATGGAGGAAGGTTAAAATTTTTTAATACTGCCTTAACATGATTCTGATAAAACCAGCTCTTACAGAAAAATGAATGGAAATTTAAACATTTTTCGTTTATATTGTTGCCAACAATTAAAAAACCACAATAAAATTCTTACCACAACAATTACTTTTCTATTGCAAGATTTCCACGTGAGAAATAAAAATTTATATATATATTGCGCTATCCATACATATAAGGGGATTACTGTAGGGGGGACCGTGTTCCGACGCCAAATGCCGCCAAGTTTGTTGCCAACTTGGTGATATATCGCCAAATTTGGCGACCAAAATTAATCGCCAAAAGGGAGGCCAACTTGTCGATATCTCTAATATTTCGCCAAATCCCCATAGACTTCCATTGTAAATCAATAGGATTTACTTGCTTACAGAAAATCAACAAAATGAGAAATTTTCATGCAACAAAAATTAATATTGGCACTACTTGGTTATCCCATCGACCAAATATCTATCGCAAAACCATAAGATTAAATGCCAATAATGGTTGATCGTAAATATCACATTCACTTGACTTAAGAAAATTACACGTGTTTACGTCTTCAAGTGATTTTTATTTCGACGTTTTATTTGTATTTTTATTAATGTTATACTAATTTATTATTTCTTTCGTTATTTAAAATAAAAATTTAACTTTTAACTCCGAAATCGACCTGCGCCTGTAGGCCGAGCCGGCAGGGTTTTTTTTTTTTTTTTTTTTTTTGTTTTTTTTATGTATTCACTCTCTTTATATTCACTTTTATAATATGTAGTCATGTAGAATAGACGCGGCAGATAGCGCTGCACATTTTGTAACTTCTTTAATCTTAATATATAACTTAAATTCTGAAAGTGGGTCGTCATAATTTAAACACATATCTACACAAAATAACCAACACCTTATTTTAATAGCAAAGGAGATGAAATACCTATCACTTTGGGATGAATAAATAAGCCCTGCAGAAACACAAATAGAATGGATTTACTTCATCAGCTTGAAGGAAGAACTGACACAAACAAGTAAGAGTTTTTACTTACCTATTTATATTGATATTTAAATGCTTATTTGTCAATGAAAATAAGACCGGCCAGTAATATTGTTATGTATTAATATTTGTTTACTTTAATATGATCGAGTGCGTTATTATAGTACCAACGAGTCCTTTGGCATAATTTGCCATAAGCTCCAACAAGAAAATGTTGTTTATTAAAATATAAAAAATTCTTTTTACGACTTTGTATAAATTAATAAGCCTATTTCTTTTTTTAGAAAATAATTTAAAAAAAATCTTGCCAAGCAGAAAAGGAGAGAGAAAAATAAATGTTGGATCAGAAAAGTGATGTTTGAAGTGATACGCTGTAGTCCTGAGATCCTTATCATACTCGTTTTATTTATTTATTTTTATTATTATTATTTATTTGTTTATTTTTACCTAAAGAAAGGTACTTTTGTATGTAGCTTGATATGAGTCTTAAGTTTATTTTCGCTCGCAAAACGCAAGAAGAAAGAAAAAACATGCATCAGGCAACGATTACGAAACAGTTTCCAGCACTAACGGAATATTATTAGGAAATTTCAGTTTTTCATACAGTGAAATAGATCATAGTTCGATTTATAACCGTATTCTTTTATACATCTCTATAATTGAACAATAAATTCTACAAAATCTATAATCTATAGTAGGGGTCGGCAAACTTTTTTGGCTGTTTGTCACATTCAACCAAAATAAGTGGTAATTTCATTTTAAAACAGTCTTTGTCTGGCTTATTTCAGAAGTTAAGCTGTCCTGTTCTTACTTAAAATAAACTTCATGTGTGAAAATATTTGGTCACATTTATAAGTGCAGCCGAATGCGGACAAAATGGTAAAGCCAATTTTTTTCAGAAATGAAAAACTTCGTAGGAAAATGAAAACTTCGTCCAACACGTTGATATCATAGAAAGATCACAATCTCATGCGTTTTCCAAATCTGTTCGCAGTATCTTGAATTTATCTTTCTATAACGCTGAACTTTTAAAATCAATCATTTCTAAACTAAAATTGCCAACTTTAAGGTATTTAAAATACTGCAAATATGAAACATTTTCTTCTATTTTGTCGGGTTTTATTATAAAAGTAAACATTTCATCGTGCTTTTTAAGGAGAGACTAACCACTAAATTGTAGCAGTAGATCAAGCCCACTTTTGATACACTGTAAAAAGAAGGGAGTATTATTACACTTAATTTGGATTTGTAAAATGCTGAATGTTTAAATATGCACCAATTTTGGTGTCAGCACCCATTTAAGTGTTGTCATAGATTGAAAATGGTGTAATTTTATTCTTTAATACAAATTATGGAAGACATACACCAGTTCTGGTATGGTCGAAATCCTCCTCGTGTAATGATAACGAAACGGATTTAGCAGACGATGCCATTTTAAATTCCCGCTTTTCAATTAGTCTTTTTTCACTTTCAAACTTCTACCAATGAACAAACGCATGGTAAAGACGTAAACATAAGATAAGAAAAGGGATTATTCTTTATAGTTTAATAGATGACTAAATAGTGTTTATTATATGCTTTTTAAAATACGATCTGGCTTTCAAACAGCATAATACTGACAATCTAAAAATAATGGCAATCACTGTAAAAAAAAAAAAAAAAAGAAAATGGACTAAAAAACGGAAATACTACTGGCAATCTAGACGCCAGTACTATTTCCGTTTTTTTACGGGAATTTTTACCCATAAATTACAGAAAAATTTCCGTTTTTAATCAGAAAAACGGAAAATTTTCTGTAATTTATGGGTAAAAATTCCCGTAAAAAAACGGAAATAGTACAGGCATCTAGATTGCCAGTAGTATTCCTTTTTTTAGTCCGGTTTTTTTATGGTTCAATTTAATGCAGGGTAATGAATTTTCTGCACTGCTGCAGTCATTCTTTTTTACGCATGTTTGTTTATTTGCTAGCTGCTATAAGCACTTTATGTTATGTATTAAACTGATTTTATCGACCCAAATGTGAAAGCTTTTCTTGAAATTACTAACACTTTATATTGACTTAAAAATTTTGATGAATTAAAACTATACTAATTTACTCGGATGTATTTTATCTTTAGTTTAGTTCATTTCCATTTTGTTAACATTTTCGCTACTTGCGTCCTTGACGAAGGACATAAATTTCAGAAAAAAATTTTATGATTTCTAATTTAATTGAAAATAATTTTAAGAATTTTATCTGTATTTTTATACATTTTCCTATCAAAAGCACAAATATTTAGAAATCAAACAAATTTACTAGAGAATATTTTAAAAGAAAAACTTTATCGTGAAGTTTTTGAATAAAAACGAATGCTCTCGTGCAGGCAAGAGTTATTAAAATTGAATAATTTTGATGTAAGTTAATATCAGATGTAGCTTATATTTGTTGTCTTGTTAAGAAAACTAGAAACTTTGATTTAAACTTACGTCATAGTTATAAGTAATTATAATTTTGTTATAGAATCACTTTAAAGTGTATGTTCATTCTTTAAGAAAACATATTGTCATCGAGAATTCTTTATTAAATGGTTTTTAACTCATTGGGAGCATTGTTAACGTGCGTGAAAACTTCATAATTTTTATTTCATTTTTTTTTTTAAATGTTGGTACTAAAAGGTTTAAATAATTAGACGTTCATATTCCTATTGTGTTTATTATACTGATAAAACATAATTAACATGATCATGGGCGCCCATTTGATTATAGTTAGTGGGAAAGCTTAGTTTTTGCAGGGGGTAGGGAGGGGGAGATGCTAAGTAAGTAGTATATTTCAAATACACCAAGGGAAGCTTACTTTTAGTTCTGAAAATGTATAAAAAAATGCATCAAAATGTAGCATAATTGACTGCATCAAAATATAGGGATACTCTAGATCCATTTGCACGCCTTTCGCCTTATATATGGCACCTATGAAAATGATATCTTTAAACATGTAAATATAGAAAATTTCGTTGTTTACCAAATAAAATATTTAAAATATGTGTTATAGTAAATTATTTCAGCTACATAAAAGTTTACCAACCAATCTGCGTAAAACTATACATTATAAATTATGTCTGGATTATATTTAAAAAGTAATGTTTTAAATTATTTTTTATGTTAGTGTTAAAATAAATTAAATCAGTAGTGGTATAACTTTACACCAAAAATGAGGCAACTAAATTGCCACCAAAAGTGGTGTTTCTTTACACCAGTTGATTGCTGGTATTTCATTACATCAATTTACTAGTGGTGTTTCCTTACACTACTTTTGGTTAAAGTCATACTAATATTTTTTACAGTGCATAGGACAAAAAGCGAAGGTTCACCAAATGTGACGAAGGCAGCTATTGAATGCTGCCTTCCGCCACGTTTTCGTTCGTCCAATCGCAAAATTCTTTATGCACGATCGTTACTGCAACTCAACTGTAATCAAAGAAAAATGTTATTGTTATTGTTTTTTTTTTTTTTTAGTATTCTTCAAGTGTCCATTTAATATTTACGTTTTATAATTTCTTTTTTTATATTATACTTGTTTTTTCGGAACTCAAGTGAATCACTTGAAATTATGAAATGGGTCACTGGGTGATACATTTACTTTCATTATCCTTTAACTACAAAGCCATTGTAATGCTTCGTAGACGATTTTTCTCCATTGATCATAATGCAATAGAATTCTTTTGAGCGTCCCTGTATAAGATCTACTTATACAATTTATTCAATGCTCCTGAGAAAGTTTTTTTTTCTTTTTTGGTCTAGCTCAGTAATATATATCAACTTCATTATGTTTGAATTATTGTAATATCATTAAAATACATCGGTAACGATTTTTCTGCACAGACCATAATATATCGGAATTCTTTTGTACTTTCCTGTAAATTAACAACAAATACTAAACAGCTCATTTTCAACACCGAACATTATATAGTAAACCTTAATAACATATAAAATATTTTATAGCAATCCGAGTACATTTACATTAGTCATAAAGTTGCCCTTTTGGATTTGAGAACGCCCTTAGGGTGTTCTCAAATCCAAAAGGGCAACTTTCTGACATAAGTTTCAATTTATTTTTGTTCGAAAATGCATGAAACTAGCTGCTGTTGTTGTTCAGAAACTAGGTCATCGAGCTGTTTTTTCCATTTCTTTGCAAACGCAGTAGATCTTTCAGAAAAGAGAGTCAAAGGGGACGTTTTGAATCGAGTTTCCGAGTGAACGGAGAATAAGCACTCAAAAGCGGGCGAAAACGTGTTTGTCACGTGATCCAAAATGCTTACAACTCAATAGGTATTGGATTGATCAAAAAACAGAAAAAACAGTTCAATTCCAAATCGCTTCCATGGCCATGCTTTCCAATTTTATACCGTTCCGTTAAAAAATGAATTTGTAAATATGTCAAAAAGTTTTGCGCTTGTTGGGCAGAGCAGTTAAGAACAGCCTTAAAAAGATATTAATAAAAGATTTCTTCAATCTATTAAATCCTATCATACGTTATTAATTCAATGATGCCCTATGATAGGTAATGATTCTAGGTTGCCATGGTTATTACGTGCTATTTAAGATGGAGTTATATATTTTCCGTATTACTGAATTTAATATATATAAAAGTAATAAATTTTGTATTCATGCATTTTTTGCATACGAGTGCAAGATCCATTGCACCAAGATCTGAATATTTATAAAACTAGTTATAGTACGAACGCACCTCATTTGCCTCATTGGATGTGCAATTTTCGACTTGTTTAAGTTAAAATAAATATTTGTGTGTAAATTCGATAATCATGTAAAGTTGAGCAAAAAAATTCGAAAGCATTACTGTATACGGGCATGAATTGCTTAATTAGCTTTTAATTGTATAATGCATTCCTGCTGAATGCGGAATTCCAGCTGAATTATATTTAGTACACTAAAACATGTTTGCTGACTATGAAAGTAAATGCCATACACAGTGCATCGCAAACAACAACAAATATTGACGTCTAATGAATGGCAATTGATGGAAACGCGTTTTTAGTTGTGTTAGGCTTTTTTAAACTCAATTAATTTTTAGTGTAACGGAGCCGATGTCGTAAGGTGGTGTGATAGCGGGCTACTTCAACGGCCGAGGCTTATCAATATCGAAAAAAATATTTTATTGTATCACAAACAATTAAATAAGGTTTCTAGGTTAAATAAGACGTATGTACAACATTCTTCATAAATGGGTTCGAGTTTCAGCTGTTAATAATGTATTTGTAGAATCAAGTTCAGTCCTTGAGTGGCAAATTGCTTTCAGGGAGAATGTCTCTATTTATTTCTGCTTCACGATTTTCGAAGATGAGAGTCGGTGATACGCGACAGGAAGGTCGCCCTTTTAGTGAATGTCCGATCAAGGTCTAGGGACCTCCGATGTCTTTCTCCGGGGTGGAGAAAGGGGGCCACACCTGGCTACCTCTTTACTGTGCCCGTGAAAGATTTCTCCTCTACACGGCTGAAGTTTACTCGGAGCCTCAGCTTCCGAAAAAAGAACTCAAAAACAAGACGCCTCGAGAATGCTCCTGCATCCCCTTTTATCAGTTTCGTTTTTCCGCCTCGGACAAAAACCACTCCCATTAGCCACTCACCATCCGTGACCATGAGCTCATATACAAGCCCTTTCTCGATAGGCTGCAGTCAGGAACCTGGCGTCAGATCAATATGTAGTTTCACTATCTAGTTTCTCTCGGGAAAGAAATCCTCGTAAATATCAAAGGAATATTTCTCTCGCTAAATAAAAGAGTACCTTTCACACTAATGTCACTTATAAAGATGGATTGAAATTGATATATTTGTTTCATCTTTAGCGACATTTTCTAGGACTCTGAAGAAATCTGGAGGCTAGGTGAAAATACATTAGTTTTCCTATGCTGGCTTCTGCCTTGTAAATTGAGAGTTTCAATGTGAGATATCGTCGAATTCTCATAACACCCCTCCCTCAAATCATATTTCGGCTACAAGACGCAATATTCTGTAAGGGAAAAAGGTTAGCTCATATATTTTAAGTGGCCCATGTTCAATTACATCATCTCCTTAAAAAAACCTTTTCCTGCATTTTATACTTAGTTTGCAAATGCTGGACACAGTTGGTTACGAAATTTCTCTTTAACAGACAAAACACATTTATATTTTACACGATTACATTTACACATGATAAAATGAATATTAATATATACATTTAGTCGGGTTTAACGACCGACTTACTCTACTCGGCTCAAGTAATCCACGTGAGGTATATCTTTGCCTGGTCGATGAGTAATTGCATAATGATAAGGCTGCAGTGTCAGTGCCCACCTGAGTAGTCTGGGATTGTTGCCTGCATTGTTTTTCAAGAAAATTAATGGATTTTGGTCCGTTTCTGTGGAAAATTTTTGCCCATCAATATAGTGCCAAAGTTTCTTTATTGCGAAAATTATTGCGGCACATTCACGCTCGGAGGCACTGAAACTCCGCTCTGGTTCTGTGAATTTTCGGCTAAGAAAAATTATTGGGTGTTCTTCTGAGCCCTTCCTCTGCGCCAAAATAACCCCAATACCTACTTCAGACGCATCGGTTTGTATTGCGAATTCGGAATCGTAATCAGGGGCATACAAAATGGGTTCTTCGGTGAGTTTGGTTTTTAAGAGTTTGAACACCTTTTCCATTTCGTCGCTCCAATCTACTTTTCCCTTTTTGTTTTTTTCCTTTTAAAGCGCGCGTGAGTGATTCTACTATGATTGCGTAATTTTTTATATATCGCGAACAATAACCCGCCATACCCAAATATCTTCTAATTTCCGTCTTGTTTTTGGGCGCTCCTCGATGGCCTTGATTTTCGCCTCCGCCGGTTTGCGTTGATCTTCCCCCACTACGTGCTCTAGATACTTAACGGTTTTTTGCGAAAATTTACATTTTGCGATTTTGATTTTTAATTTAGCCTCTTTGATTCTGGTTAACACTATCTTTAGATGCTCAAGATGGTCCTCCCAGCTATTCGAGAAAATGGCCATGTCGTCTAGGTATGGTAGACAAAATTCTTCTACCCCACTGAGTAATCTAGCCATAAATTTGGAAAATCGGTATGAAGCGTTGACCAAACCGAAAGGCATTGTCAGGGGTAAATAACTCCCGAAACTAGTCACAAAAGCGGCCAATTTTTGAGCTCTTGGGGTCATCGGAATCTGCCAATACCCCTTAGTCAAATCCAATACCCTGATATATTTGGCTGCGGCAACTCTTTCAACTCTATCCTCGATATTAGGAAGTGGGAAAAATTCAGCCCTAGTAATGAAGTTCAATTTTCGGTAGTCAACACAAGGTCGGGCTTCCTTACCCGGGGCCTCCACTAAAATCACGGGAGAATTATAATCCGATTCCCCCTCCTTTATGATTTTTAAATCAAGCATACGCTTGATTTCTTTTTTCAAAATTTCATTTTGTCTGACTGATGCTCTATAAGGTCTTTCCCTCATTGGTTTGTTGTCGGCAAGCTCAATATCATGCTCTGCTAGATCTGTTAGTCCTGGGTCATTCGAAAAGACTTCCCTATACGTGTCTAATAAATTCTCTAACTCCCGCAGCTGTTCAGATGTGCACCGGTCCCTCAAGTCACTTTCCTCCACTACTTGACTGAAGTCATAACTGTTAGAGTCTGCCGAAGGGTAAACTATCTCTAAATCTTGCATCGCGTCTGGGTCGTGAAATTCACGGGTCAAAATGTTGATTTTCTCCACGCGTTTCACATAAGGTTTTAATAAATTCACGTGGTATATTTGGGATTTTTCGCGTCTATCTGGAACATTTACAATATAATTTGTAGCGGAAATTTTAGATTCGATTTTGCCTAGACCAATCCATTTTACCGACATTTTATTTGGTTTACTAGTGGCCAAAACCAGTACCTCGTCTACGGGCTCGAAACTCCTTTCTGTCGCGTTTCTATCGTGTCAGAGTTTTCTCTTATCTCTGCTAGTAGTCATGTTTTTGACGGCCAGCTCTTGGCAACGTTTTAAACGATTCATCAGTTTGAAAACGTATTCGGTGACTAATTCATGTTCTTGACTCTCTCCCGTCCATTGTTCAAACAACAATGTTTCTGGCGTTCTCAAATTTCTCCCGAAAACTAGCTCATCGGGACTGAATCCCGTCGATTCGTGAGTCACTGTTCTTAAAGCTAACAGTGCATGGGGTAAGTTTGCCTCCCAATCACTCCCATTTTCGACACACATCGCCTTCAATAATCTCTTAACTGACCTGTGAAATCTCTTTATTAAATTCGAGGAAAGGTGACACACACTAGAATGACTTAGCCTTACACCGAATTTCTTCAGAAAAGCAGTAGTTAAAATTGAAGTAAAGCTACGCCCCAAATCTATCTGGATTTCCGACGCGTAACCTACCCGGCTGAAAATAGTCATCAAAACTTCAATTACCGTTTCCGAAAGCATATCCGCAATTGGAATCGCTTCTGGGTATCGGATATACACACATATGGCGGTCAACATGTATTTATTTCCCTTTTTGGATTCTGGTAAGGGGCCAACAAAATCTATTGATAGTTTTGAAAATACCTCTGAAATAATCGGTACAAGTGTCAAAGGGGCTTTTTTCTGCTCCCCCGATCTCCCTACAGGCTGACCCGCGTCGCATGATTTTACAAAATTTTCAGACTCCCTTATTACATTGGGCCAAAAGAAGTATCTCAACAATTTGTCTTTCGTTTTCTTCTCTCCCAGAAGAGCCGAAATGCCCTAATGGCACGCGATGAAAAGACCCTGTCTACACTTCAGGGGTATGACTAATTGTATCCTTTCATTTCCCCGGTGCTCGTACGTTTTCCGTACTATTAACGAGTCCTTATATTCGTAATGCGACTTCTTTAACTCTGCCCTTTTTCTAACTTCGCTTAAAGAGTCATCCGTTTCTTGTTCTCTTTTAAATTCCTTCTTCCCCACCTGGCTTAATCCAATGCTCAAGTCCTCCACTAGATCGGGTAACAATAAATCCTCTTCGTCTTCCCCCAAATCCCCATTCATTCCCCCTGACTGGGTTTCATCTCCTACAGGTTTTTCTCCCGTATCCGCGTCCGTCTCTTTTGACTGGGGACTTCTCTTTTTCGTGTCCTCCCCTTTTGTCGGTTCGAACTTCTGTTCTTCTGGTTTCGGTTTCGTCTGACTCCGTGTTATCACGGCGTTTGAAATCTGAACCTTATCGCTCTTAATTTTATCGATCAATTTTTGAGTTTCGTTCCCCAATATGTAGTAAGACATGTCTGATTCTACGTCTGCTACTATGGCCTTTGTTTTAATGCTCTCCAATCCGTCCAAGTCTAATGTTACATCAGCCGTCGGCAAACAACGTAAATTGTCCATTAACGGTTGTTTAACCCACACGACCATACCGTCTAATTGCTCCGGCTTAATGAATTTACCTGAGACCACATCATAACAACTTCCACTGTCTCTTAAACCGTGATTTTCTCACCATTAATTAAGGCATGGCTTAAGTAG
This sequence comes from Maratus speciosus, assembly GCA_963932465.1. NCBI lineage: Eukaryota > Metazoa > Arthropoda > Arachnida > Araneae > Salticidae > Maratus > Maratus speciosus. Next base: position 487,763,681 of record OZ010795.1, read on the forward strand.
GGTTTGAAACCTTCCTCGAGATCAATATTTCCACTAACGTGATGAACTTTAGCAACGGTTTTTTCGGTCCTTTTTTTTCGGGACAATTGGCATTTAAGTGCCCAGTTTTGGAGCAAATAAAGCACTTACTCCAATTTTTACGATCGAAGACTTTTTCTCTTTCTTTATTTGTTTCCCGCTCACGCCAGTTGAATTTCTTTTCGGAATTCCTATCGCGCGATTTATCTTCATACTTAGGCCTTTCAGGTTTCCTATCAGGCGTGGGTTTCGTGTTCCACGTTTTTTTGGACACTTCTTTTATCGCCTCATATTCATCTAGTGCCGTAGCGAGCACCAAGGGCGCGCGTCGTTTGATCTGATCAGTGATCAACAAGTCTTTTAATTCAGACAATTGCGTAATCCCCAAACCGTTTATCCATCCCTCAAGAAAACTATTCAATTCGAATATGAGATCTCTCCACGGGTTTCCTGGATTACGTACATGTTTATTCAATTTTTGACGGTACGCTTCCGCACTCAATCTGTACCGGGCTAATAAAAGCGATTTAACATGTTCGAAATTGTCAATTTTTTGAGCTGGTTCGTGTAAGATCAATTCCGCAATTTCTACCGGCAATAATGCTAACAAGTGTGTGACGTATTCGTCTTGCTCTGTTCCGGATCTATTCGCCTGTCGTTCGAACAAATTCAGGAATAATGTTATATCGGATCGTTCAGGATCAAACGATGCATAATAGTTTTAAGAGGTAATTTAACGGATCTTTCGGAACCGCTGCTAGCCGTAGAATTTCGCCTTTCTGAACTCTGCGTTAATTTTAACTGTTCTAAAGTAAACGCCCTTTCTTTTTCTTTCTCTCTCTCTTCCCTAACTCTCTCTTCTCTCTCTTTTTTTCCCTCTCTTTCTTTTTTTCTGCCGCGATTCGGTCTTCCCTATCTTTCACGATAAACCCTGCCTGCACTAAAGTTAGTTCCTCGTCATATTTTTCTGCTGCTTCAATTTTTTCGATTATCGTTGCCATATTGTCTTGTTCATCTATTTCCAAACCTAAAACTTCCGCGAGATTCTGTAAATCCGCTTTCCTGCAGTACTTCAGTGAATTTAACTTCGACATGACTACGGTATGTTGAAATAATACAAACGGAAACTATTCGTTTTGTTTATCAATTTAAAAGTATATGAACCTTACACCTCACAAGAAATATTTTACCCGTCAGCACACAATATAAATAAACATTTCAAATGCATAACCAATATGTAAAAATAATTTTATGATTTTGCAAAAGATTTTCAGATTTTCTATACTTTTGTGCCAATCGTAAAGCAAAAAATAAAATTCGAAATTTTAAAGCTTTAGAGTCCCTATACACACAATATGAAAACAATAAGTAATTTTTAAAATACTATAGGCAAACCACCTTCCCAGTATTCCTCAAGAACTGAACACTCTCTGCAACCTTTATCAAAATGCATCTATACTATTTAGAATAAAAGTTAATTTACTCTGTTTGTCATTTAGCAATCCAACATGCATGAAAATTTCTCTTTATAAAATTACTCATCAAAATATATTTCTTACACAAATTATATAAGAAAAAAAAATTTAATGGGCTTATTTTTTTTTTTTTCTTTGAGTAGTTATGAATTTAGCCTAGCTAATACTTTCTGCTTTCCAAACATTTAAAATAATGATAAAGATAACATAACATATAAATTTGCTTTAATCGTTAGATTTCAATTAACTACAACTTATCGATTTATCATAATATTAATATTTTCATTTACCTCAAAAAGTTTCTCTTATTTTTATTTAAACAACATTTTAATATCCTATCATTATGCTAAATAATAGTTTAAGAGCGACTCAAAATGAAATGAGCTTACCTGTTGCAGTTGTTGCTTGAAGTATCTTGTCTGGGGAACGGTCCGTTATGGCACTCCACGGTGTCGTCCACTGTAGCTCCAGGGCTCGTATCGGGCATGTTGCGTCCTACTGTTTGTCGTCCAAGGTCCATGTTGCACTGTCTAGTTGATCTAGATGAACTGTAACTGTCTTTTGCTCCGGAAGGGCTGTCCGTCTGTCTTCTTCGGAACTGTCGTTTCGATTCTTTCGGCTGCCTCTCGAGTTGTTGTCAGAAACTCCGGGTGTTCGCCGTCTGTTTCCTCCTGGGCTTTCCTCTAATAACAATTATTCTTGCTGTAAATCTTCTAGCTGCCACCAAGTTGTAACGGAGACGATGTCGTAAGGTGGTGTGTTAGCGGGCTACTTCAACGGCCGAGGCTTATCAATATCGAAAAAAATATTTTATTGTATCACAAACAATTAAATATGGTTTCTAGGTTAAATAAGACGTATGTACAACATTCTTCATAAATGGGTTCGAGTTTCAGCTGTCAATAATGTATTTGTAGAATCAAGTCCAGTCCTTGAGTGGCAAATTGCTTTCAGGGAGAATGTCTCTATTTATTTCTGCCTCACGATTTTCGAAGATGAGAGTCGGTGATACGCGACAGGAATGTCGCCCTTTTAGTGAATGTCCGATCAAAGTCTAGGGACCTCCGATGTCTTTCTCCGGGGTGGAGAAATTTTACCGCCACACCTGGCTACCTCTTTACTGTGCCCGTGAGAGATTTCTCCTCTACACGGCTGAAGTTTACTCGGAGCTTCAGCTTCCGAAAAAAGAACTCAAAAACAAGACGCCTCGAGAATGCTCCTGCATCCCCTTTTATCAGTTTCGTTTTTCCGTCTCGGACAAAAACCACTCCCATTAGCCACTCACCATCCGTGACCATGAGCTCATGTACAAGCCCATTCTCTATAGGCTGCAGTCAGGAACCTGACGTCAGTTCAATATGTAGTTTCGCTATCTAGTTTCTCACGGGAAAGAGATCCACGTAAATATCAAAGGAATATTTCTCTCGCTAAATAAAGGAGTACCTTTCACACTAATGTCACTTGTAAAGATGGATTGAAATTGATATATTTGTTTCATCTTTATCGACATTTTCTAGGACTCTGAAAAAATCTGGAGGCTAGGTGAAAATACATTAGTTTCCCTATGCTGGCTTCTGCCTTGTAAATTGAGAGTTTCAATGTGAGATATCGTCAAATTCTCACATTAGCTTAATATGCGGTGCGTTTAAATAACTGTAGATAACATACAGTATTGTAAAAAAAATATCGAGTACATTTCGGTGTATTGGTGGAAATTGCTGATTATTTCTTTTTAATGGTGTTATGCGTAACTGGGCTTAATTATGTAGTATTTTTACAAATCTATTGAACATATACAGGCTGCACAAAAGAATTCGAATACCTTTCCGACTATGGACGATAATTGGTGAAATTACGTTTTCATTATGAATTTTCTACACTGTAAAAAAAAAATCTTAAAAGAAAAGAAAAAAATCTTCGTATTCCGACAGTAAAAATTACGTTAACAGACTTCTCATGTCATTCCATCCTCATATCGCTTATTTTCATGTCAAAAAACAAAAAATTATGTTTTCTTTGCCATCAGTTTTCACTGCGACAGAATAATATGTTGGATAACAGAAGAAATGCTTTGAACGGGAGGTCACCCCCTATGACAGAGATGGCGAACTCATGGCATGCGTGCCATAGGTGGCACGCGGAAGATTATTTTCGCCACAGCATAGTCTCATGTTCCAAATTAAAATATTGAAGGGTTCGCGTGTAAAACAAGGTTATTAACAATTGCAATTTTTAAGACATTCAATTTTAAAGTTTTGTAAAGAAAAAACAAAATTATTATCATTGTTTTCTGCAAAACAATGGGTTGATACTTCTGTTGAACGTATGTGCAACATTTTTTGCCTGATAGATTTCATTTTATTGGACTTATGTGCAAATAGTTTTCATTTTGTAAATTCATTGAGTAAAATCTGTGTACTTTTAAAAAGATGGCAAGCAGAAAAAAGAAAGAAAGAAAAAGATTAATTTTATATATATTTGTGTATCAGTTTCAATGCTTTACACGCAAGCCTTTCATAATAGTAGAAAAGCACAAATTGCACTATTTTGAATTTAGACATGATGAGTTTTTCTAAATTAGGTTGGTTCTCGCTGTCATGCAGATTGAATAAACTGAAATACAACTATATAAATCCCAATATAGCCCAATATTGGCTCAAAAAATTTTCAGATTAAGAGAGAATTAGGATATTATAAGCAAAATAACGATCATAAGCAAAAATACCTATAGTGAAATTATGATAACTTGGAATTTCGAAATCAATACCATACAAGAACTTTTTTAAAGAAACCATATTGATATATTTTTTTCTTATATTTATTTATTTTTTTATTTATTTTTCAGAAATGGAAAGTATGAAAAACTGAAGTAGAAACCTGTTGTCTGGTGGTTCCAATTCAGTTCGCATTCTCTTAAAGAAAAACTGAAATACGAAACTTGTTTCAATTATTTGGCATCTAAGACGCAACAAGAGAAATAGGATTTTTTAAATACTTAAATATGTTACAAAATGCTACCCATATATTTTAAATCCTAAAATCAATATTTTCAATAATTTTTCTGCTTTGATACAACTATATTAGTTGGCACGTCATGATCATGTAAAATATTTTTGGGGAAAAATTGGCACGCGGATGTGAAAAGGTTCACCGTCTCTGCCCTATGACATCTACAAGGTCATTTAGAATGACCAATTAGCTTTGGTTATCATACACCCCACGCTAAGACGTCTCTTCTAACTTGAAATATTTGTTGTGTCTTGTCTCTTGTGTACTGTTGAAAATGGCAGTTCGTTCAGTAAAGCACGTTCATCTAACTGAAAAAGAATAATATATAAAGAATTTTTAACAGAAAATTAAGAATCAATTTCACCATTGGAACCGGCGACACACACTTTTGACATTAGAACCGCATTAATGGAGTAGTTTTCTTCAATAATTAGGATTTACTGTTCGAATACTAGAAAACAAACACAGCAAGGTATGTTTTCATCCTTCTTTTAAATATGTAACAATGTTTTTCCGAAACGTAATAATATGTATGAAAAATATTTCCTATTTGCTAAAAATCTTAATTAAGCAATACTATTTATTATTATTATTATTATTTATAATGTATGATTTACTTAAATTATTAGTATTATTTTATACTTTATTATTTATGCACATTAGTAACTCAGTTGATCTAATTCTGTTAATAACTGGAGATTATTTTTGATCAGTTGTTTATTTTAAGTTAAATAAATAATCTTAAGTTTATGATTAGTTTACAAATCTTGAATTTTTACATAGCTGTAGAATGATTACTTATTATATTTAACTTTTTTAGGACTAAGAGTTTAATTTTACTCCATATGTATTAGTTCTAGAAATTTTGATTGAGATTTTAAATTAATTTTGTCATCAATTGACATACGTGATTAGTTTTGGTGTGATAGTTTTAATAATAAACACGAAGTAGCTGCATTAATTATTATAGTTATAGATAACTTATATTTTCGTTTAACATTAACCAGAATAATATTTATTAGATCTGACGTTGTTCATATATTTTTATTGTTTAAATGTATCACATTTTCTACTATTTACTATGTTTTTTAAAATAGAGTGATTGATATTTTGTTTAATCGTTCCATATGTTGATTCTGAAAAAATGTTTTATTTATTTATTTATTTATTTATTTATTTATTTATTTATTTATTTAGTACAATCTTAAAGTTAACTGTAGTGGTTAAGTTAAAATTTGTAAATTTTATTTACTCCATTTAATGAAATCAATTTTGAGCTACAACTGCGTGAATTATTTTGAAAATAATTCCTATTTAAACTTTAACCATTCATTTTATAGAATCGGCCAGTTTAATTTTGTTTAACATTTTAATTTAAATTATATTGTAATATTTTTTCTTTATTTAGTTGATGATCATTTACTTTATACGGAAAAACATTGTAAATTGTTAAGAAGGATGAAAACTCATTTTATCACTTTAGCTGAAATGAAATATTTTTTTTTATGTTGATGTTTATATAGATTTTAGTGGCTCTTCTTTTTCATTTCTCATCTTTGCTCATAGCTGTCAACTTTTACACATTTATATATACAAAACTTTATATTCGAAAAAATTATAAAAATTGGTAGGATATTATTTACATAATTAACCATAGTCACTGATTTAACCTAATCAATTTTCAAAAATATTGCATGAATAAATATTAAACTTCTTTTAATTACAAATCACATTCAATACATATATTTATTTTATTAGTAAATATTTTTATGGGGGGAGGGGGGAGTTACCTTATATCATATATATATATTATTATTATGGGGGGGGGGGGGAGAGTTTAAGATAGCTTCTTTCACTTATTCAAGTCTCTAATGTACTTAATTCACAAATCTGTATAAATTCAACTGTTTAAATATTTTATTGCGAATAAGCTATTTAAATTAATTTTATAAAAGTTTGGAGGAGAAATTCCTATAAATATTTATTATTATTAATATAAACAAATCGATCGGTAAATAGAAATTTCCCGTGTACCTAACCTATAATACGCGATTCTTCTATTAAATAGACCCCCCCCCCCCACCCCCTTCGCCAACAGGAATCGACCTACAGATTTTGACTGTTGGGAAAAGCGTCAATTGTCAACACGAAGTGCCTGTATGACTACGTATTTCTGTCGTCTGATAACGCATTCTTTCGTTAACAGATATTTTCTGGTAATTTTTTGCTGCCAGAAATTTTCTGTTGTTTTACAGAAATATTTTTAACAGTGTAGAAATTTTTAGCTAAGATATATTCTTTCATCTTATTAAAAACTGTGAAGTTCCGTTTCAGTATTCTTCTGGAAGAGTTAGAAAGAGTTTCATAATATATGATTAACGCATATTATTATTATTATTATTATTATTATTATTATTATTGACGCATATTATTATTGTTGTTATTGTAATTAAAATTATTATTTTTTAGCAGTAGTAGTACTAGTAGTAGTATGCTATTATTACTATTATTATTATTATTATTATTATTATTATTATTATTATTATTATTATTATTATTATTATTATTATTATTATTATTGCTGTTGTTGATATTATTATTATTTTGTTATTATTATTATTTTATTTTATTTTTTTAATCGTCCGTTGTTTAATCGTCCTATTATTCATGAGTAATGCCTATAAATACGATGATCCCATCAAAGCATTAAATTGTGCATTAAATATTACGATAATAACAACAAGAAAACCCGCTGTCGTTTGAATAGTTCTAAAAATTGGGCACTTTTCAAAAAAAGAGAGAAAAATGCACCGTTATACATATTCCTTAAATTTCTAACAACATTTCATTAGATTATCAAAAGCAACACAGTATGTTAATCATAAAAACAAATAATTGATAAAAATTTCTCCTTTACTTGAAAATAATTAGTTTTCTTTTTTAAAAGTAAATTAATATTAATGATAAATAGTAATAAAAAAATTATTAAAGCTGACTCTTGAGTCTTGGCGGTCTGAAAAATCTAAACTAGGAGTTACTTTCGTAAATATACAGACATGCTGATCAATGGCACACTATTCAGTTAAATTTGGTGTAAAAACAAAACTTAAAGCAAGTTTACTTTAGAGTTAAAGTATTAAGTTTGAAACCATATTTGCAGTATTCACTTGCATATGGGCCCCACGAGTGGCCGAGAGGTTCTGCTCTCGAAGCTGGTAGACGGGAGTAGCTGGGTTCGATCCCAATCGCGCCCGTCGGCCTAATTGTTCGGAGTTTTCGTGGTTTTCTTCGAGCCGTGGATCTTCCGTGCGTTAATATGGATTAGGTTCCCTTAGAAAGACCCCCACGGAGGGCACTCCCCCCGGGCCTATATCCCTCGTGTAGATAATTGGCCGTCAAAAATCAACCCAACTCACTTGCATATATTTAGAATTGTACCCAAAAGTTAGGGATCTGCACGGGCTCGGTTCCATCCCGAAACACGAGACAGGCTTGGTTCAAAACCAATTTTACTTTATCACAGTTTTTTTTTTTTTTTTTTTTTTTTTTTTTTTTTTTAAACCTTAGAAAAAATGCTCAACAGTTATCTTTATTAACATTAAATTGCTTCATTAGCTCCCCAAAAGTTATTATCTTTCAAATCCGACCAATTTTTTTATAATCAATCCGTCGATTTGAACGCTATGCGGTAGCGCATGTTGGAAAACACTAATATTGAGAAAACAACGTGAAGAAACGCAAACTAATACCTGTTTTCCAGTACACGGAAAAAACTGTTTAGTTGAAATTACTAAATTTTGGTTCATGTAGCTCCATCCAAATATTTCGGTTGGAATGATTAAATTTTGGTTAGATTAACCAAATTATTATGTTAATTCAACAAATCATTTGGTTAGTCCACCTAAAATTTGGTCATTCCAACCAAAATATTTGGATTGAACTATATGAACCAAAATTTAGTAATTTCAACAAAATAGTTTTTTCCGTGTATACGGTTCCATTTAAATTTCCAACTGGGCGAAAAATGTCCGGACCAGGATTCGAACTCGGGACCTCCTGGCTGATGCCGCCAGTGCTCTGCAATCTGAGCTATCCCGGACGATTCTGATCCCGGGTCCCAGAGGTTCCCGGTTCGAATCCTGGTCCGGACATTTTTCGCCCAGTTGGAAATTTACATCTACTATGATTTGTTTACCAATTAGAATAATTGTGTTAATATTAATCTAGTGTAATTTCGTATCCAGCGATTTCTGGAGTTCCATTACCTGAGATTTATTCTGTTGAGCTGAACCAGGTTTCAGAACAGATGTTGTAATTATCAAGGTTAGCTGGGTGAAAGAGTTCGACCAGAATCGTCCGGGATAGCTCAGATTGCAGAGCACTGGCGGCTTCAGCCAGGAGGTCCCGGGTTCGAATCCTGGTCCGGACATTTTTCGCCCAGTTAGAAATTTAAATCTAATATGATTTGTTTACCAATTAGAATAATTGTGTTAATATTAATCTAGTGTAATTTCGTATCCAGCGATTTCTGGAGTTCCATTACCTGAGATTTATTCTGTTGAGCTGAACCAGGTTTCAGAACAGATGTTGTAGTCATCAAGGTTAGCTGGGTGAAAGAGTTCGACCAGAATCGTCCGGGATAGCTCAGATTGCAGATCACTGGCTGCTTCAGCCAGGGGGTCCCGGGTTCGAATCCTGGTCCGGACATTTTTCGCCCAGTTGGAAATTTACATCTAATATGATTTGTTTACCAATTAGAATAATTGTGTTAATTTTAATCTAGTGTAATTTCGTATCCAGCGATTTCTGGAGTTCCATTACCTGAGATTTATTCTGTTGAGCTGAACCAGGTTTCAGAACAGATGTTGCAATCATCAAGGTTAGCTGGGTGAAAGAGTTCGACCAGAATAGTCCGGGATAGCTCAGATTGCTGGTTGGTTGTTGGTTGGTTGTATTTATGTCGGCCAATTAACTGCACGTGGGATATAGGCCCAAAGGGGAGGTGTGCCTTCCGTGGAGGTCTTTCTAAGGGAACCTAACCCGTATTAACGCTTGGAGAACCAAGGTTCGAAGAAAACCACGAAAACTCCGAACGATTAGGCCGACGGGCGCAATTGGGTATCGAACCCAGCACTTCCCGTCTACCAGCTTCGAGAGCAGAACCTCTCGGCCACTGGTGGGGCCTAGCTCAGATTGCAGAGCACTGGCGGCTTCAGCCAGGAGGTCCCGGGTTCGAATCCTGGTCCGGACATTTTTCGCCCAGTTGGAAATTTACATCTAATATGATTTGTTTACCGATTAGAATAATTGTGTTAATATTAATCTAGTGTAATTTCGTATCCAGCGATTTCTGGAGTTCCATTACCTGAGATTTATTCTGCTGAGCTGAACCAGGTTTCAGAACAGATGTTGTAATCATCAAGGTTAGCTGGGTGAAAGAGTTCGACCAGAATCGTCCGGGATAGCCAGATTGCAGATCACTGGCTGCTTCAGCCAGGAGGTCCCGGGTTCGAATCCTGGTCCGGACATTTTTCGCCCAGTTGGAAATTTACATCTAATACGATTTGTTTACCAATTAGAATAATTGTGTTAATATTAATCTAGTGTAATTTCGTATCCAGCGATTTCTGGAGTTCCATTACCTGAGATTTATTCTGTTGAGCTGAACCAGGTTTCAGAACAGATGTTGCAATCATCAAGGTTAGCTGGGTGAAAGAGTTCGACCAGAATCGTCCGGGATAGCTCAGATTGCAGAGCACTGGCGGCTTCAGCCAGGAGGTCCCTGGTTCGAATCCTGGTCCGGACATTTTTCGCCCAGTTGGAAATTTAAATCTAATATGATTTGTTTACCAATTAGAATAATTGTGTTAATATTAATCTAGTGTAATTTTGTATCCAGCGATTTCTGGAGTTCCATTACCTGACATTTATTCTGTTGAGCTGAACCAGGTTTCAGAACAAATGTTGTAATCATCAAGGTTAGCTGGGTGAAAGAGTTCGACCAGAATCGTCCGGGATAGCTCAGATTGCAGAGCACTGGCGGCTTCAGCCAGAAGGTCCCGGGTTCGAAACCTGGTCCGGACATTTTTCGCCCAGTTGGAAATTTACATCTAATATGATTTGTTTACTAATTAGAATAATTGTGTTAATATTAATCTAGTGTAATTTCGTATCCAGCGATTTCTGGAGTTCCATTACCTGAGATTTATTCTGTTGAGCTGAACTACGTTTCAGAACAGATGTTGTAATCATCAAGGTAGGCTGGGTGAAAGAGTTCGACCAGAATCGTCCGGGATAGCTCAGATTGCAGAGCACTGGCGGCTTCGGCCAGGAGGTCCCGGGTTCGAATCCTGGTCCGGACATTTTTCGACCAGTTGGAAATTTACATCTAATAGAATTGGTTTACCAATTAGAATAATTGTGTTAATATTAATCTAGTGTAATTTCGTATCCAGCGATTTCTGGAGTTCCATTACCTGAGATTTATTCTGTTGAGCTGAACCAGGTTTCAGAACAGATGTTGTAATTATCAAGGTTAGCTGGGTGAAAGAGTTCGACCAGAATCGTCCGGGATAGCTCAGATTGCAGAGCACTGGCGGCTTCAGCCAGGAGGTCCCGGGTTCGAATCCTGGTCCGGACATTTTTCGCCCAGTTAGAAATTTAAATCTAATATGATTTGTTTACCAATTAGAATAATTGTGTTAATATTAATCTAGTGTAATTTCGTATCCAGCGATTTCTGGAGTTCCATTACCTGAGATTTATTCTGTTGAGCTGAACCAGGTTTCAGAACAGATGTTGTAGTCATCAAGGTTAGCTGGGTGAAAGAGTTCGACCAGAATCGTCCGGGATAGCTCAGATTGCAGATCACTGGCTGCTTCAGCCAGGGGGTCCCGGGTTCGAATCCTGGTCCGGACATTTTTCGCCCAGTTGGAAATTTACATCTAATATGATTTGTTTACCAATTAGAATAATTGTGTTAATTTTAATCTAGTGTAATTTCGTATCCAGCGATTTCTGGAGTTCCATTACCTGAGATTTATTCTGTTGAGCTGAACCAGGTTTCAGAACAGATGTTGCAATCATCAAGGTTAGCTGGGTGAAAGAGTTCGACCAGAATAGTCCGGGATAGCTCAGATTGCTGGTTGGTTGTTGGTTGGTTGTATTTATGTCGGCCAATTAACTGCACGTGGGATATAGGCCCAAAGGGGAGGTGTGCCTTCCGTGGAGGTCTTTCTAAGGGAACCTAACCCGTATTAACGCTTGGAGAACCAAGGTTCGAAGAAAACCACGAAAACTCCGAACGATTAGGCCGACGGGCGCAATTGGGTATCGAACCCAGCACTTCCCGTCTACCAGCTTCGAGAGCAGAACCTCTCGGCCACTGGTGGGGCCTAGCTCAGATTGCAGAGCACTGGCGGCTTCAGCCAGGAGGTCCCGGGTTCGAATCCTGGTCCGGACATTTTTCGCCCAGTTGGAAATTTACATCTAATATGATTTGTTTACCGATTAGAATAATTGTGTTAATATTAATCTAGTGTAATTTCGTATCCAGCGATTTCTGGAGTTCCATTACCTGAGATTTATTCTGCTGAGCTGAACCAGGTTTCAGAACAGATGTTGTAATCATCAAGGTTAGCTGGGTGAAAGAGTTCGACCAGAATCGTCCGGGATAGCCAGATTGCAGATCACTGGCTGCTTCAGCCAGGAGGTCCCGGGTTCGAATCCTGGTCCGGACATTTTTCGCCCAGTTGGAAATTTACATCTAATACGATTTGTTTACCAATTAGAATAATTGTGTTAATATTAATCTAGTGTAATTTCGTATCCAGCGATTTCTGGAGTTCCATTACCTGAGATTTATTCTGTTGAGCTGAACCAGGTTTCAGAACAGATGTTGCAATCATCAAGGTTAGCTGGGTGAAAGAGTTCGACCAGAATCGTCCGGGATAGCTCAGATTGCAGAGCACTGGCGGCTTCAGCCAGGAGGTCCCTGGTTCGAATCCTGGTCCTGACATTTTTCGCCCAGTTGGAAATTTAAATCTAATATGATTTGTTTACCAATTAGAATAATTGTGTTAATATTAATCTAGTGTAATTTTGTATCCAGCGATTTCTGGAGTTCCATTACCTGACATTTATTCTGTTGAGCTGAACCAGGTTTCAGAACAAATGTTGTAATCATCAAGGTTAGCTGGGTGAAAGAGTTCGACCAGAATCGTCCGGGATAGCTCAGATTGCAGAGCACTGGCGGCTTCAGCCAGAAGGTCCCGGGTTCGAAACCTGGTCCGGACATTTTTCGCCCAGTTGGAAATTTACATCTAATATGATTTGTTTACTAATTAGAATAATTGTGTTAATATTAATCTAGTGTAATTTCGTATCCAGCGATTTCTGGAGTTCCATTACCTGAGATTTATTCTGTTGAGCTGAACTACGTTTCAGAACAGATGTTGTAATCATCAAGGTAGGCTGGGTGAAAGAGTTCGACCAGAATCGTCCGGGATAGCTCAGATTGCAGAGCACTGGCGGCTTCGGCCAGGAGGTCCCGGGTTCGAATCCTGGTCCGGACATTTTTCGACCAGTTGGAAATTTACATCTAATAGAATTGGTTTACCAATTAGAATAATTGTGTTAATATTAATCTAGTGTAATTTCGTATCCAGCGATTTCTGGAGTTCCATTACCTGAGATTTATTCTGATGAGCTGAACCAGGTTTCAGAACAGATGTTGTAATCATCAAGGTTAGCTGGGTGAAAGAGTTCGACCAGAATCATCCGGGATAGCTCAGATTGCAGAGCACTGGCGGCTTCAGCCAGGAGGTCCCGTGTTCGAATCCTGGTCCGGACATTTTTCGGCCAGTTGGAAATTTACATCTAACTGGAACTGTATGTCTACGACCAACGGTTGAGAAATTAAAGGGCGGCGATAGATAACATATTGCACCCTGTATACACATATATATATATAATAAATTTGAAATCACAAATATATGAAGAAATGGATAAAGCTTTAAAGATGATCCAGAAATGAACATATGAAACCAGTATGCAATATAAGAAACTATGAATGACTCAGCTGTTCAATTTCACTTTGTTCCTTTTAATTATATATATACATATATATACATATGTATATTTGGAATTTACTAACACTTTAATAATAATTAGATAAATGTCCTTAAGTGGTCCACTACTGGTGCATTTACCTTATGCAATATATATATATACAGGGTGTCCACCCTCAACGATGTCTAATGGATAATTCCTAAACCGTTAGTCATAGGCATATAGCTCCAATTACAAAAATGTTTTAAATCAGGTAAAGAAATATTTTAAAAGCGATTTGGGACAATAAAAACATTTCTTAAAAAAAATTACAAAATTTAAATTTTTATACGGTCTCCCGGTCATATAAGTTATATTTAGTAAAATTTTCCTATTACACTGACAATTAAGACAAAAAAAAAAGTCCCGTTCAAATAACACTAAAATTAACCGCGTTATGTAACTTTAAAAATGCATGACTTATGCCACTTTTCTGCCTCTGAACACAGATGAGTTGCGCCATGCTTTGAAGGGTCATATACCAAGTGCTTAAAATGTTCGAAGAACTTATTTCATGTGTATCACCTCTTGAAAAAATCGTACAAGCATTACGATTGAATTAACTTTTATTAAATTTCAGATTGACTAAAATAATCGTATTTTAGCATATGTTTTATTTTGTAAGGACTTGAGACTGTTTCTTTTCATGATTTCTTTTAACAAAAATTATGTTATTTTTATAAGTTTTTGTTTAACTTCAACGATCGTATGTATATTTTTCCAGTTCAAAATGTGCACTTGAACTTTAACTCACTTTCAAATATCCGATCGAGATTAAATTGTATATACTGTCATAAATCCGATGACAATCTTATATTGTTATTTTCGGTGGTTACCATTTATACTTATTTTACAGGATAACACAAAAAATTTCGGATAGATTACCGCCAAGAAGTTTAAGAAAAAGTTTTAGATTAGATAACACAAGACTGCGATGGTTGTGTTTTATAACTTTTGTGTATTATTTAGCACTGAATCCGAAAATTACCTTAATTTTTAACCATCATGTCAGGATTTTTCGCAAATCATAAATTGTCAAAGTTAGAAGAGAACAAAAATCGGATACTATAAAATAGAGGAGATAGCTGTTTTTTTTTTAACTTTTGATAATTGATTTTATGTATACATTTTAGCACTGAATCTGAAAATGACCTTCATTTTTAACCATCACGTTAGAATTTATTTTCAAATCGCAAATGTCAAAGTTAAATCATAGCGAAAATCTGATGCTATAAAACAGATGTAAAACTTTTTTGTTATTATTATTTAATTCAATAATTTATTCATTTTTTGGCTTTACTGGGATTCTTACAGCTAAACAGCTGAGGGGTCCGATGGGGTGGGGAAGCAGGTTCAATTTAACTTTGAATTTTTTAACTTTGAAATTTACAATTTTCGAAAAATGCTGATGTGATGGTTAAAAATGAAGGTCATTTACGGACTCACCGTTAAAAAATACATAAAAATCAATTATCAACAGTTAAAAACGCGACATCTATTTTATACTATTAAATTTTTGTTATTTTTTATTTAAACTTTAAAATTTACGATTTCCAAAAATACGTGATGGTAAAAAATGAAGGTCAATTTTGGATTCAGCGGTACATAATACATAAGAATCAATTATTAAAAGTTAAAACTGTTAATTTTCATTATTTTATTTAACAAAAAATCTACTTTTTTTTCTTCTTATATTTTTATTCCAAATTGTATATTTTGGATTAATATATGTCAGAATGATTAAGGATTTCAAATTTATATTGCAATGTTAATTTTACTCTCAACCATTTTTTTAATATGTCTGACGAAATTATATTTCTACTAAATTTGTGAATGACCCCTAATTTGCAGCAAAAAATATGCTCCAACTTTAAACAGTTATTACTCGGTCAATTTTAATCGTTGAATAACGGGGCTTTTTTTCGTCTTACTTGTCAGTGTAACAGAAAAAATTTACTAAATATAACTTACAGGACCGGGGGACCGTATAAAAAGTTAAATTTCTTATTTTTTAAAGAAATGTTTTTATTGACCCAAATTGCTTTTAATATATTTCTTTACCTCATTTACTACATTTTTGTAATTGGGACTATATGTCTGTGACTAACGGTTTAAAAATTAGCCATTGGACACCGTTGAGAGTGGACACCCTGTATATATATATATAGATATAAATTCATAAACATAGATTAAAATGTTTTTTTTTAGGTTAAATGTATTCAAGACAGTATTGTGTTTTAAAATGTGTTGTTATTAAGTAGTTTCCTTCGTATAAGCGTTTTCTTGCGAGATATGACAAATGAAATAAAACTACAAGGTTCATATAAGAAAATGTCGAAACAATTGTTAAAAGTACTAAAATGCACCAAAAAATAGATATATTGGATAAAAAACCTGCAATAATATAATTCTAAAATAACATAAAAAAATTAATACATATGTCCTCATTATTGTCGAGTTGGGTTGGGTTGATTTTTGACGGCCAATTATCTACACGAGGGATATGGGCCCGGGGGGGGGTGCCCTCCGTGGGGGTCTTTCTAAGGGAACCTAATCCGTATTAACGCATGGAAGTTCCACGGCTCGAAGAAAACCACGAAAACTCCGAACGATTAGGCCGACGGGCGCGATTGGGATCGAACCCAGCACCTCCCGTCTACCAGCTTCGAGAGCAGAACCTCTCGGCCACTGGTGGGGCCATTATTGTCGAATTTTGGACTTTTGGTTGGGAACTTTAAAAAATGTAATAAAAAACTTTATTAATTATGTTGGATTTATCATTTTTTCAGAAAAACAAAAAGAAAATATTGGTATGGAACGGATTAATATTTTGAATTTGAGAACGTATGTGACTGAATTGTGGATTTTTGGTCGGGAACTTTTCAAAAAATTAATAAAAACTTTATTAGTTATGTTGAATTTATCATTTTTCCAGAAAAAAAATACAAAAGATTGGCATGGAATAGATTAATCTTTTGAATGTGAGAAAGTGTGTCACTGAATTGTAGATTTTTTTATAGGAACTTTTCCAAAAATTTATTAAAAAATTTATTAATTATGTTGAATTTATCATTTTTCCAGAAAGAAATACAAAACATTGGCACGGAATGGGTTAACATTTTGAATTTCAGAAAGTGTGTCACTGAAGTTTGGATTATTGATTGGGAACTTTTCAAAAAATCAATCAAAAATTCTATTAATTATGTTGAATTTATCATTTTTTCAGAAAAAAATACAAAATATTGGCATAGAATGGATTAATATTTTGAATTTGAGGAAGTGTGTCACTGAATTACAAAATATCAGCAGTAGGCGTTTACATTAATTTCATATTGACGATTTTTTTTTACTAAAATAAGAATGTTAATAGATCTTACATTGGGTAGTGACATGTTTTATTTTTATAATAAACCTTTTATGCATATTCATTTTCAGTGACACAGCAATATATTCGAGAAAGAAAAAATCTCTGAAGACACGATAATTGGGATAGGCGTTAACATAACTTTAATGTCCAAGATCTTTGATCTAGCATCGTGAATAAACAAACATTTTAATTTTTAATGCGGCTAGAAATGCTTAACAATGATCTAGTAATATGATACGTTATTCCTCAAATAATACTTATTAAAAATTCTCAAATGCTCAAACAAGTAATTTGAGCACCTGGTATGCTGTAGGTCTGGAATGTCGCAGATGTTTTTGAAAATGATATATATTTATGAAGCTCAGACCGCTATAGTCGGATTAAAAATTAATGATCTACAATTACAGCTTTTAAAGAAGTCTGAAGCCGAGGTTCTTTTTATCTATGTGATCAATTTCTTAATGATCTTAGAAAAAGGCTTGATAATGTAAGGGACGAAAACTTGCTAAATTGCTGTCTTCTGCGGAACCCAAACTGACGTCTGTTGAGATTAGACATTCATTGTTTCGAATACTACCAATAAAGTAGAAGTTAGAGCATAAATTATTAAATGATGTTTGTCGAAACATATTATACTGAACAATGAATGGATAATGAAAAAACGGTCAGTGTCAATCATTATGTAGAGATATTAAGAAGAAATATTAAATTATATGTATCCATCATGTGTTTCGTTAGGGAAGATCGAAAGATTCGTCTTTGCTTATGCAATTAATGAGTGTTAAAATTTCCAGTAATTTAATGAAGCGAATATTTTCGTCAGTGATAATCACTTTTTACTTATGGAGATCTAACGTTGAAGAACTTTGGAAGATGATGGAAATAATAAATGAAAAATATCATTTATACATGTGTATATGTTTGTATGCATGTGTATGAGTGCGTTGTTGTTATTATATATCATGTTGTTATTATATATCAGTGATAATCACTTTTTTACTGACAGAGATATAACGATGAGAAACTTTGGAAAGTATGGAAATAATAAATGAAAAGGTGTGTATGCATGTATATGAGTGTGTTGTTATTACACGTATATATCATAAGTGCGTGTGTGCGTGTGTGTGTGGGGGGGGGGGTAGACGAATTTTAAACTGAAAATTTCTTCGAGTTCATTTGTAATGTATCAAAAAATAATAATTTTCGTTAAAAGGGAAAGATTTTTTATGTTCTTGTGAGGAGAATATAATTTAAGTAGCTGAGGGAAAAAGTTTACTAAAAGCAATTTTAAAATTCTCGAATTAATGGAAAAAATAGTTCGTTTATTACGATTATTATTTGTGCTGCAATTTCCCTGAGATTCTATTGGTAATATGAGGTCATCAATGACATCCAAAAGATGTAGAAGAATGAATTAAAAGAAATCTTCAAACACGAATTAAAGATTCGCAAATTCGAATTAAATTATAAATTAATATTTCCACGCAAAAGTAGTATACCATAATTTCAATAGATAAGATTATAATTGATTTGACTGTAGCTCCTTATAAATTTCAATAATATATTGAGAAGTTTAACGGACATTTTAAAGTAATTTATTATATGACCATAGAATGCATGAGGCATTTATTATGGATTGTGAAATTATTGAATCTAATTTCAGAAAATAATCATAACGAAAGTGCGTGTAAATTTTTATTACGCTTTCTGCATGTTGTTAACTTGAAATCTCATATATAAACATCATTCTCAAAGTATGCTTATCTTATGCTGAAAAAGAAACAAGTAAGAAAAATCATGCGTACAGCACAGAGTATGAAACATTTTCAACACTCCCTGAAACCTTTAACGAAACTTCGTTAGTTAGGGAAATAAGGTAAATAAGATAACTAAGTAAACATTTAAAAATCTGATTTCAGTAGTTACCGCCCATAGCCAAATATGTATTCCAATTCTTTTGAACATCCCTGTATTCGATCTGTATGTTGATATATATACTATATAATGGGAAAAATTAGTTTAGCAAGAAAATGCATAACAAGTTGAAATTCATCTTTCAGCTATTTATACTAATAGATGGAAACATTCTTGAATACTTTTGTACAGCCGTGTAGTTTGCCTAGTACCTTTATTACATGCCACTATTTAGTAAAATTTAATTCAAACTAAAACACGCTTAAAACTACTAAAATTACATTTCCAGAAATTATCCCCCATTGACGACCATGTATCAAACTCTTTGCATGGCCCTGTATATCATTTTATCTATATTCTACAAATATTTCTTAGTACAGTAAATTCAGTTCAGCGTAAAAATGCATAACTCCTTTAAAACCCACCTTTAAGCAATTTATGATGCTCATACTCAGTAACCTTTACGAATTCATTTCTGTAGCTCTGTATATGAACTATAGCATTTATACGCACTTTATAGTATGCATAAATATAGTGAACAAGTAGGTCAGTGTGATAACAGATCGCACAGAGGGTTTCGTTTAATATTCCTTTCAAAACACTTTATCCTTTTGAAAAATCTGTTAGTTCCACATTTCGCAACCATGGGCGCATTCTATTCTAAACAAACCTCTATCCGAACGAAACGCCATTTTATATACTATCCGTAGATATATTAGTCGAGGGGATTAGGCCGATAGCACACGAGATAAGTAGGCGCCCCTGGCGGTAAAAAGTGGAACTAAAATATGTAAGGCTATGGTGCATAATATGAAAGAATGGTCAAAGGGCTGTCGGCAAAAGTTGGAAAAGTGCTCCCAGGTTGAAAAGGGCGGAGGTTAGAAAATTTGCTTAAAATACACAACTTAGAGCCCGGAGGAGTAAATAATATAAAACTTTTTGACAATTTTATGACTTGCCGTGTGGTTTCAGGTATTCAGCTATACGTATGCAAAAATTCATATCTCCAACTTAATTAGGGGCTCTTTTAGAAAAAATGCTTAAAATAGATATGTGGTAGCTCAAAGGGTTAAACGTAAGACTTTTTCAAGATTTTATGATTTGTCGCCTGGCCTCAGGTGTTCTGCTATAAGTATGCAAAATTCCATATCTCCAATTTAATAAGGGGCTCAGTTAGAAAGAATTGCTTAAAATACGCATGTGGGAGTCCAAAGGGTTAAATGTACGGCTTTTTCAAAATTTTATGATTTGTCGTATGATATGTGGTGTTCAGCTATAAGTATGCAAAATTTCACACCTCCAACCTAAATAGGGGCTCACTTAGAAAGAATCGTTTAAAATACACATGTCGGAGCTCGAAGGGTTAAATGTACGGCTTTTTCAAAATTTTATGATTTGTCGTTTTATGTGAGGTGTTCAGCTATAAGTATGCAAAATTTCACGCCTCCAACCTAAATAGGGGCTCACTTAGAAAGAATCGTTTAAAATACACATGTGGGAGCCCAAAGGGTTAAATGTACGATTTTTTCTAAATTTTATGATTTGTCGTTTGATGTGAGGTGTTTAGCTACAAGTATGCCAAATTTCGCGCCTCCAACCTAATTAGGGGCTCACTTAGAAAGAATTGTTTAAAATACACATGTGGGAGCCCAAAGGGTTAAATGTACGACTTTTTCAAACTTTTATGGTTTTCAATTTGATGTGAGGTGTTCAGCTATAAGTATGCAAAATTTAACGCCTCAAACCTAATTAGGGCTCAATTAGAAAGTATTGTTTAAAATAAACATGTGAGAGCCCAAAGGGTTAAATCTACGACTTTTTCAAAATTTTATGATTTGTCGTTTATATGAGGTGTTCAGCTATAAGTATGTAAAATTTCACGCCTCAAACCTAATTAGGGTCTCACTTAGAAAGAATTGTTTAAAATACACATTTGGGAGCCCATAGGGTTAAATGTACGACTTTTAAAAATTTTATGATTTGTCGTATGGTGTGTGGTGTTCAGCTATAAGTATGCAAAATTTCAAGTCTCCAACATGTATAGTTTCTGAGAACGGGCTCTGTGACAGACGGACAGACAAAGGAGCGAGACGAATAGGGTTTCGTCAGATTAACGAAACCCTAAAAAAGCGCATATCATAATTAAAAATGCATTTCGAGCAATCATTGCTAATATACAGTAATTCGGATACAATATAGTACCTGAAATCTTTTCAAATACACAGTAAACAATTTCCCCTATACCATTATGAACGGAATTTTTTGTGTGGCCCTGTAAATGAACAATAACTATTCTTTGCACCGCATATTCAACATAATGTATATTTTAGTGGGCTTCA
The DNA here is from genome assembly GCA_963932465.1 of Maratus speciosus. Taxonomy (NCBI): domain Eukaryota; kingdom Metazoa; phylum Arthropoda; class Arachnida; order Araneae; family Salticidae; genus Maratus; species Maratus speciosus. The sequence continues at coordinate 487,784,911 of OZ010795.1, forward strand.
TAAATGAATATCAATTTTACTATGTTTGAAAGAGTGTAACACCATTAAAAATCATTTAAAACGATTTTTTCCCATTGGCCGTAATGTAACGGAAAACTTCTGACTGTCCCTGTAAATGAACTAAGCATGCTACAAACTTCATTTGAAATAGGGAACGTGCTATGGTAGAGGTCACTAACATCCAAAAATTTCAGAACGATCCGAGCATATTTACGACTGTTAGAGCGTGGACAGACGGACAGACGGACAGACAAACCGAAGTCATAAGCCCTTTTCAACTTTGTTGGAAAGTGTTAAAAATGAAACTATAAATAATAATAATAATAATGTTGGATTTTATGGCATATAACGCCAAAGAGCTCGGTTGCGCATCGATTATGTGCTCTCTCATATTTAAGTGAAGAAACGTCAACTTAATATGTCAACTTAACTGACCTTTAATTTCTTTGTAAGAAATTCTTGCTAGACATCAAATATATAGGTAAGTAAAATACTCTTTATTTCGGCTCATCGGGACGTCACGTCGCTGGCGAGGGAAAGGTGCAAATCAGTTCTACAGCATCTGATAGTCTATTTCGTGCATCCTGTAGGTTTTGTTTATTTCATCTCTGCTAGATGTTGTGAATTATGTTGAAATATATCTAAAAGGAGATTTGTGGATTAATGGGAGTGAGTTGTACACCGATGAAGAGTGCATTATGGTTAGAAATGCATATATTATTACAAATTATATACAGAGCACTAAACTCTCCGTCTAACTTAAATGATTACATTTAGTAAAGTGTGAGAAGTGAAGAACATCAATGGAAAAAACACATATAAAAGAAAGGCGTCTGTTCATCATCAAATAGTCATATGATTCGGCGATTGCAACAGTCCCGTGAAATCGTTCATCTTTGAAGCGAAGAAGAGAAATAGCACAACACTTGATTAAAATGGCTTTTAGTCTTTTAATTGGGATGTTTTCCTTTTAATTGGATGTTTAGATTATGTTTTTGTGAGAGGGTTAGCTTTCAACACCCCTCCTTAACCACTTCAGGTGGATAAGGTAGCAAGTTCATGGGCTCCCTCTGTTTCATCAGTTGAGGTTTGGGCACTGGTTTGGTAAGAAAATCGGAAATCATATCTTCCGTCAGACAGTATCCGAGTTCTATCATGCCATCTTCCTTTAGTTGCTTTATGGCATAATACTTCAGATCTGTGCTTAGTGAGTTTTGAGAATTTCTCATTCTCAATCATTTTTATACAACTCTGGTTGTTTTCGTAGAGAATTATAGGTCTTTTCTCATGTAGATGTAAGTCGGTTAGTAAAGTAATTAAAAAATAGTAATATTCTCTTTTTGCAATTTAAAAAGATGAACTTAGAGATGCTATTGCATATTTTTATATGCTATTTCTCGAATTTTACTGTGATAATTATAACAAAATACTTCTTATCAAACAAAAGAAAACTATAACTTGATTTATTAAAAACAAGTCTGAAATTGTACGTCAAACGAGGCAAATGAGGTGCGTTCGTACTATAACTAGTTTTATAATTATTCAGATCTTGGTGCAATAGCTGTTGCACTCTTATACAAAAAGGCATGAATCCAAAATTTATTACGATTCTATATATTAAATTCAGTAATACGGAAATAATATGACTCCATCTTAAATAGGACGTAATCACCATAGCAACCTAGAATCATTACCTATCATGGGATATCGTTGAATTAATTACGTATGATAGGATTTAATAGAATGGAGATTTAAGTTTTTATAAAAAAATAAATTAAATTGAATTAAATTAAAATTAAGTTTTGATAAAATTGATTTTCATAAAATTTGAAATGACTCGACAAAATTCTGCAATGATTATATATATTACATTTCAAACCATTCGGTTGGGTGTTTTTTGCGCTGTTATATGCGGACAGGCAGACAAACGGGATGACCAGACGAAGGCTATGTACTAGGTATTTATATAATTACGAACGCAATCTAATAATAGCGAAATAATTAATAAACAATGTGTATATAATATATTTTATAAAAGGTCATATGTATGTAATTGGATTTAGATTCTTATTTTATAATCATCATACTGAAACTATGCTGCCAAGGATTTATCTATATTGCGTAAAAATTAATGCTTAATCCTTCAAGAACTCCTTGTAAAGTTGCGCTGACTTTTTGAAATTTAGACTTCGTGAAATTATTGCAAAATTTTTATAATATGAAAACACGTTTTGCTTTCTTTTTTTTTAAGTTTACCGTGGTAGATGTTGATAAAATTTGGATAATCACAGGTTACATGACACGATCTGCGTAGCTTGTTCTCTCTTGCTTTTTAATTGGTTTCAATTATAATGTCAAGATGTTCCAAACTTATTATTTTTCATCAGGTGTTATAACAATTACATGGTAAAAGCCATCGATAATTTGAGGTTTGTCACTAATTAATGACGACCACGTGTTAGAAGAATTAATTATGCTTTAATAACTGAATTATTCTGTCAAGAGATTCTTACTCATGATGAAGTGAAAACTGCACTTACAAAAATCTGAAGTATAATATTTCAGTTGGATTAAAAGCTGGATAAAGCGTTTTTGGGGTCTATCTAATTATAGGATTCTACTTGATATAGCAAGTTTTACAAATCGGGTACAAAAGCATTTATAATTAATTTGAGAGAAAAAAAAAGATATTCTAATTATGATATTAAATAAGATGATGTTAAGATGTATTATTCATGTCATAAAATTCTAGATAGGAAATCGATGAAAAATGTTAGGGATAGAAGGAAGAAGTAAAGATAAAAAAGAAAATAGTTATTTTGAAAAGAAATATGTATGTGCTCACTACAGTTTTCCACTCATACAATTGATCAAAACTCGACAGGAAGCTTTCATCTCTAGGCTTTAAGACTGTTCTGAACTGCTGTGCTCAACAAGCGCAAAACGTTTTGACATATTTACAAATTCATTTTTTAACGGAAAGATATAAAATTGGAAAGCCTGGCCATGGAAGCGATTTGGAATCGAACTGGGTTTTCCATTTTTTGATCAATCAATTACCTATTGAGTTATAAGCGATTTTGATCACGTGATACAACATTTTTTCTCCCCTTACTGGGTGGATTTTCTTCTTTCGTTCGGAAGTTTTGTTCTAAATGCCCACTTTGACAGTATTTTCAGAAAGATCTATTGCGTTTGCAAGAAAACGGAAAAAACAGTTCGATGATATAGTTTTTGAATAACAACACCTTCTAGTTTCATGCGTTTCCGAATAAAAATAAATTAAAACGTGTCAGAAAGTTGACCCTTTGGATTTTAGACTAGCCTTAAGACTGTTCTCAAATCCAAAAGGGCAACTTTTATGGCATAAGGTTTATTTTTTTTTTTTTTTTTCGGAAATGCATGAAACTAGCTGGTGTTGTTATTCAGAAACTATACGTAGTCTAATTGTTTGTTGTTTTATTTCGTTTTTTTTTTCAAATGCAAGAGATTTTTCAGAAAATAGTGTCAAAGTAGGCGTTTTGAACCGAATTTCTGCACGAAAGAAGAATAGCCACTCAAGAAAGGGTGAAAAACGTGTTTGTTACGTGATCAAAATCGCTTATAACTCAATAGGTAATTTAGTTATCAAAAAATGGAAAAGACAGCTGGATTCCAAATCGCTTCCATAGTCATGCCTTCTAATTTTATATCTTTCCGTTAAAAAATGAATTTTTAAATGCGTCAAAACTTTTTGCGTTTGTTGAGCAGAGCACTTGAGAACAGCCTTAAAACATTTCAACATGATATTTATCCTGAAGATGACTGCAGAAGCAGTTCGAAAAGTCTATATTATGCTTTATCGTTAATTTTATTTTTACAAGTTCATAAAAATGTTTCTTTTTATGTGTACCACTGACCAAGTTTTTTTGTTTTAACATATACATCTTATCTCTATGTAATAAAACACAGTGAAACGAATCCGGGTCGCGCTAATCCTCGAAGGGAAAAAAAAACTCATCGCGGTCATGTTAGGCTTAAGCATTCCGATGCCGTGTAAATAAGTCGAATAAGCTTTATTTAATCTACGTTGTATTGTATCACATCTTTTCTGCTTCATTTTCTCTAAAACCTTCAAAAACTATGCAATTATAACGTTTTAAGTTCTAAATTTAAAAAAACGCTCTACCACCAGCAGATTACCGATATAAACAACCGTTGCCATTCAGAAAAACAAAATTCCAAATCTAGAAACAAATGAACGAATGAATTTGTTTATGACGTCCAATTATCAACACGAGGGATATAGGGCCCAAAGGGGGGAGGCCCAAAGGGGGGAGAATGCCCTCCGTGGGGGTCTTTCTAAGGGAACCTAACCGTATTTACACTTGGAAAACCAAGGTTCGAAGAAAACCACGAAAACTCCGAAAGATTAGGCCGGCGGGCGCGATTAGGATCGAACTCAGCACCTCCCGACTACCAGCTTCGAGAGCAGAACCTCTCGGCCTCTGGTGGGGCTGAAACTGAGAAAGAAAATAATAAAATATTTAAAGGCATTTATTTGATGCTGCCATCTATAATCAAAACTTAAAAGTACACACAAACCACGCTTACGTTGGGGTGATGCGTAAGCTGGGAGCATCAGCGCTGCGAACCGAGTATTATTTTGGGGTTCAAGTCCTGTGATTGAAAGCCCATTTCATTCTTCTCCCTTATGTTCTGTCTTCATGATCTAAACTTCTAAACGCTGTTTTGAAGATCTTTAGTTCACATACCGTCATTTTTGACGGGGTTATATACTAGTTTATTATATTTTAAGGTATAATCATCCTACATATATTAAAGAAATATAAATGGTTTTAAGAATAAGATGATTTTAAGATGTATTATGCATGTCATAAAACTCTAGATAAGAAATTGAAGAAAAATATTAGGGATAGAAGGAAGCAGTAAAGATAACAAAAAGAAAATAGTTATTTTGAAAACGCATCAAATTGACTGGTGTTCTTATTCAGAAAATATTTCAGATAATTTAAAGATTGAAGTGTCATTATATATACCAACACAAATTATCATTTACAATTGTGAATATGCAAATTAAAAATGAAGTTTTATACTTTCCAGAACATATTCCAAAATATATTATTATATCAAGCGAGGCAAGAAATTAAAAACACAGTATCTGATCTAATAATAGTAGGAAAAAACTTATTTAATCTATTTCAACATTGTTACACTGTTTTTTCTTAACTCCATGGTTGTATCAATAGTTTTATACTTATAAAATTTCTGGCAAAATGTGCAAATCATTTCTTAGAACTCTTTAAAACTTTGTACCGACTCCTCAAAGTGCGGCAGCGAGAGCGGAAAATGTACTTCGAAGGTGTGCAGTTTAGTATAACTCAGTTGTAGAAAATATTAAGTTATTTTATTAGGGTAAAAATAAACAGGTATATTTCTTGATTAACGCTACTAAATATCACAAACACAACAATAAAAATTGAAGTTGGGTACTGGTGAAAATATATACAGTCACGAGGTGGCAGCTATAAGTTCTAAGTCCAAATTGTAGGAGATGAAATGTTCACAGAGTTCAATGATTCTCAGATCAAGAGTAATCTCTAAGCTGAATCGTTCTGGCAAAGGGTAAGTCACCTTACGCCGGCAAAGTCGTGTCTCGCTAGACTTTCGCCGTTTCTTAACTCGCGGGGCCGCAAGGCTCGTGCCCGACGAAGCTCTGCTCCTTCCCTGGGATCAAGTCGATCTCTTCCAAAATCAAAGGCACAGCATCGGTCCAACCGATCTCACTTCTCTCGAGTCTGAAGTAATCACTAACTTTTTTAATTATTGTCTCCCTATTTATTATAGATTATTTGTCCTGGCAATCTGTGTGCAGGACTTTGGCCAATCTCTGTCCTTTTTTCACCTGAGTGGTCAGCTAGGGTTTTCATATCACCTGTCATCTCTTACGCTGTACACCTGGAGGAAATGCCTTCTAAAGCGAAAGTATTTTTCTAGTTTCACTTTGTCGGGAGCTCAAAAGTCGTTCATGGTGGTCTTGCACTTAAGTGCCTGTCAAAGACTGTCGAGCATCTAAGACTGATCATGATGTAACGTTTGCTCTAATGTCCCCGACGGATTAGTGGACTTTGATTATCACTTGGTCGTTTCTTTAAAACACATTACAGTTCCTATGCTGAGAGCCTGTGTTCCTTTATGGTTTTTATATAGGGAATATTGTAATATTCTGGGTCTGTACAACTTGTTCTGTCATTGCTGACTTCGATGGTTCTTCAGGGGTAAATGCTTCTTTAATCTATTTTTTATCTCTTGTTATTTTTGGCTTCTTTTATATGGATGTACTGTGTACTGTAGCTCACATCTTGCATTTTTAGCTTGTAAGAGCTTATTCAAGGAGGAAATTTTACATGTTATTTGTGGAACTTAAGGTAATTTGATCCTGAAGTTTCTGCCTTGGTGCCATGAATATTTCCATTTTTCCAATGTTTCCAATATTTTTATGATATACAGTTTTTACTGTATTTTCAAATCCTTGTCTCGTTTTATATGATGATATGTTTTAAAAAAATTATAAAGGATAAAACTTCATTTTTAATTTACCTATTCAAAATTGTAGATAATCATTTGTATTGGTTTATAATGATATATATAATTTATTTATTTTAATTGCGATCTGAATTTGAACGTCTCATTTACCAAACATCTCTGCTTTTTGGTAAATATCCTTTACAATTCTGCCCTCGCTGAAATTGAGAGTAAATCAAAACTTTAATTCAGCATTATACAGATACCAAGTCGATGCTCATGTGATATAATTATTCAGAGCACAGTAGCTTCTATATCTCTTGGAGCAGGGGGTATTGAAGTGTGACAGTACCTATCACTAGCAGTTCAATATACATTTAAATCACATCGGATAAAATACTCAGCATATTTTTTCTTGATACTTTTTTCATGTTTTTTAAGCAATAGAATTAGATACACATTATCGTCCGTATCATCTTAGACAAATCGTAATGTGGTTTGTGAACATGCGGTTTACCAGGTGAATCCACCTACAAGAAAGAAAGATGTGCAATATTGTGTCAGTGAAGAACTATCTACTACGTCGTTCCTGTTGATCAATCAAGTAAATCGTCAAGTGTTACGAAGTTATACAAAATGATATTTTTATCTTAGTACTTATATAGTTATATTTCGTTGATTTGCGTTTCACCATGGTTGTGGTGTAGTTTAGGATCAATTTTCAACTGTAAAGACTGAAATGTCATAAATAAAAGAAAATGACGTTGGTGGCAACCGTAAATTACTTGCTGACATGTGACAGTGATAAATTAGATAAATCTGTCACTAGTAGTCTTGTATCCAACAGTAGTATAAATAATGGACATACATGCTATGACTTCTGTATGTATTTAATGATATGAATTAATTTAAGAAATAAAAAGCAATACGGAAGAGGCTTTTGATAAGCTATACGCATTTCCGGCTTGAAAACAATACAAATGGTTATCATGGATTATCCATTATGCTTGTACTTATGATTTCAAGTTCCATTAAAGTATAATTGACATTATCGAAATTGATTCGTAAGAATTTAAAATAATCTCATGATTAGATAGTAACGTCATTTTCTCATCAAGTTGAAACAATGTAGGCAGATGATTCGAAGATAAATATGATCCTTGAAGCTTCCACCTATATTCATGTACAGATCTTAATAGTATTTGCTTATTCCTATTTCGACACACACAACAGTTTTTGAAAGGTATAAATTTTAAAAATTAAATTAAAAAATAAATGTTAATGAAATTAAAATTAAAAATTTTCGATTATTTTAGTAATAATAAAGGATGTTAAACATAAAAACCAAAACCAAAAATATAAATATAAATGAAGGAGATATCAGATAATTTCAAAAAGCATTTATTGAATTCATTAAACTTTATGTAATAATATGTAATTAGCAAATACATTTATTAAAAACTAGCTGACCCGCTCGGCGTGGACCGAGCCTATAATAATAACCTTAAATAAACCTCGAATTTGTATTATTTTCGGAAGAGGGGGGGGGAAGGTTGGGGTTCGTCCTGTATTTTAAATGTTTAAGAAATATATCGCCGTTATTGCTCAAACTCTTTGAAATTTTTAGGAGTTTAAAACTCAATGTTTCCATAGACTGTGTGAAAAAATCTAGAAATAGTATTGATATATAGTGGTAAAATGGCTCTTATGAAGACTTTTTTTTCTCAATTTTTGGTCTATTTCAGTAGTTAAAAAAAAGTTCTTGTTGTCCGAAATCTTTCAGATTTTTGGCGGTTATAATAATGATGGTATGTACCTCATGAGAAAAAAATCATGAAAATACATAGGTAGTTGAAAAAGAAATACGTTTTCTTCTCGCTTCTTTTCTTGTTTTCGGCTCCGTTCCGTTAGCGTACTATAGATAGAAGAGTGAAAAACGAATAAAGAAATTTAAAAAGCATATAATGAATTTGTTAAACTTCATTTGATGCCATATGCAGGTAGCAAAGATATTTTTTCAAAATTTTCGTTAATTTATTTTTGTGTATAAAAGTAAAATATTTCAAAACTGAAACTTTCCACGCAATCGAAAATTTCAGTCATTATTTATTGTATTGTGTCCCGCTACAGATGTTTAATTCATTACAAAATAAGAATTTTCTGCAATTAATAATGCTGCGAAACATTTTTCTTGTGATTCTGTTAATGTACTTCATTTTTTTTTTTCCTTTTGACAATCTGTTATTCTTTTCAAATTCCCTTCCGTCTACAGAGTAAATAAGGTTTTAGAAATGTATTTTTATTTTATATAAACTTATGTTTTCGACAAAAAATAAATATAAAATTTTTAAATAATTCTAAATTCTTTTAAAAAACTGTTCTCAAATCCAACACTTTCTGACACATTTCTGAATTCGAAAGGTGCTTTCCACTTTTTGATAAAGGCAGTCGCTCTTTCAGAAGATACTGTAAAAGTGCGCGTTTTGAACCGAAAAAAGGCGCAAGAAAGGAGAAAACTTGTCTTCCGTGACAAGTACCGATTATATCTCTATAAGTAATTTATTTATCAAAAAATGTTAAACGCTATTTGTTTCCGAATCGCTCCAAAACTGTTACAAAAAACGGACTAAAAAATAGAAATACTACTGGCAGTCTAGACGCCAGTACTATTTCCGTCTTTTTACGGGAATTTTTACCCATAAATTACAAAAACATTTCCGTTTTTAATCAGAAAAACGGAAAAATTTCTGTAATTTATGGGTAAAAATTCCCGTAAAAAAACGGAAATAGTTCTGGCGTCTAGATTACCAGTAGTATTTCCGTTTTTTAGTCCGTTTTTTTTTTACAGTGAATTAGCCACGCCTGTCAATTGTAAATCTTTACGTTTAAAAATTACTCAGAAAATGCATCAGAAAGTTTCGCTTTGTTGAACAGAGAATTTGTGAACGACCTCAAACTGATGCGCTTTAAAAAAAATTTTTCCTTTAAAACATTTTTTTATGTAAAAAAAATCTGGATTTTGTAGTTTTTAACAGAAAAAAATCTATATTTTTTATAGAAAAAACTGTTTTAATGAAAAATCACAGGTATTTTCTGTAAATTAAACGGTTTTCCACTGGCGCCAAAATTGGCAGTTTTTGTCTGTCAGTTTGAGAGATTTTTTTTTACAGTGCGTAATTAATTAAAATGTGTACAGGTAAAACGTAGTTGCAGGTCCTTTTTAAAAAGTACTGTAAGATTAAGCGCATAAAAATAAAAAACGCCTAAATGAATAAATAAAGAGGGAAAACAGTGAATTTTCAAAAGCTTTTATCAAAATTATTACACTTTTCTTAATGCATTATATACGCTTCAAATATATTTTCAAATACTACTTGAATTTTTTTAAAGATATAACTTACATTTACAATGCATATTATACTTGTACTTATATATGACTGGCATATCCAAAAGGCATATAATTCATCATCTTCATAAATATTTAATACAATTTTGGAATATTTATTTAAGAAAAATTTATTTAAAAGAAATTAAAAATAAGTTATAATTATTTTTGTTCAAATATTTTCAAAAAAATGATACTTTTTAATCATATATTAGATACAATAAATAAATATAAATAAATAGACAAATATTGAAAAAAATCTGTACATTTAAAGAATATTTATTGAATTTATTAAACTTTATTTAATGTCAAATTTACGTAGCAAAGATATTTTTAAAATATTTTAAAATCATTTTGTCAGAGTACAAGCAAAATATTTCAATGCTGAAACTTTCCATGTAATCTAAAATTTAAGTCGTTATTGATTGTATTCTGTCCCGCTCCAGATGTTTAATTCATTATAAAATAAGTATTTTTTGCAATAAATAATGTTGCGAAACATTTTTCTTTGATTCTGTATGTGTACTTGAATTTCCCTTGACAATCTGTTATTGTTTTAAAATTCTTCAGTCTATTGAGTAAGTAAAGTTTTAGAAATGTCTTTTTCTTTTATGTAATCGGAAAACTTCAATAAAAAATAAAAAATACTTTTTTAACAAAGTGTTTTTAATTTTATTTATATATTTATTATTATTATTTTTTTTTTTTTTAAGTTTCTAATTAAAATGTTTTCCGTTAAAAGATTAGCAGATCCTTTTTAAATAATTCTGGTAAATTCCCTCTTGCATAATCCAAACTCCAAACTGGCTCCTTCTTAACATATTCCTGAACACATTTTTATTCTACACTGATGTAAAAAATTTAGTGTAACGTTACTCCATAACATTCGGGGCAGCATTTAATTGATATAACTGGTGTCACATTATACCTAAATAATGTGAATTCTGATATTTTCACATTATTATTGTGTAATATTACACCAGTTACATTAATTTAAATTGCACCAGTTATATCAGTTAAATTACTCCATAAAATTGGTGGCAGCATGGCTGTCACCAATTTTATGGAATAACGTTACACCAATTTTTTACAGTGTTAAATGCTTAAAAATTGCCACTCACATACTAAGAAATCAGATACTGCTTCCCTTTATTTAATACCTTTCAGAAAATAGTCGGAAATTTGTTGTTTTAAGCTGATTTTTGAAGCAACAGTCCGGTAAAGATAGTCATCGGAGAGCAATATGCTATAACTACAGACGTAATAAAGTTATCAAAATATGAAAAATGCTATTCATTTCCAAATCGCTTCAGTAGTCACGCCTACAAAGTTTATTCTTTTATATTATAATTCATTGTAGTGGGGAGGTCTTTTTTTTTTTTTTTTTTTTTTAAACAACGTTACTTTATAATAACTATATTAACAAGCTTCTATCTTATTGGAAAAAAAACGATATTTAATACTTTCAAAATACGTCTTAAATTTGTTTGAATATGTGACTGAAAAAGAAATTTAGTTACTTGAGTGTCTGAATCTGAAAATTCAGACGTAGTACATGTTTTAATTTAAGGCACATAAGTGTCTTACTACGTTCATGATACAGACGAACTGAGAAAAACGTCTGAATTAGCAGGAAACGTCTTAATTTAAGACATTTTGATGTTTCCGTAATTAGTAACCACCAGAGGACACTCTCCTCAGTTGCGCATGCTTTTTAGATTTCTTTCTTTCGAACTTTTTGATACTCGTTATAATTCAAACTGCATCTGTCCTGTTATGTCTAACTTCTCCACGTAAATTTTAGTTAATAATATATTTTGACTTGATTCATTTTTTACGGAATGTGAAGTTCTGGGAATTTAATTCGTATATAAGTATTATATACGAATAGTAAGAAATATTTACATAATTGTGTCGCAGAATATTAGTCAAAAGGCTCGTGATCTCTAAAATTTATTCTAACATTTTTCGGTACTCCAAAAATCCAGGTAAGCTAAAACTAAATCGGTGAAAAAAAATACATCAGGAGTACATGGGAAATATTCTAACTTTCCAGGTCCACATCACTGCACAAGTACAGAAAATGTATGACTAACGGCTGCATGATGGTGGCAGTGGCGCCTGGAATACTTATTGTTATTGAGACTATATCTTGATAACCAGTGCAGTCAGAGAAGTAATGATGAAAATCATGCGCCACAAAATGCTTCTTGGACATGCTGGCATATTTAATTTGGAGAAAGCATATGAAATACTTATCCGTTAGATAACCTATGGTGACTTTTGAATTTATAGGGATAAACTTGATAAGTTAGCAGGAGTAAAAGCCTGCCAATAGAAAGTTAAATAATAAGTTTGGAAACCCGATAACAATCGCTTAGATAGACAAAAAACTATCGCTTAGCCTGTATATGGCTCAAAAAGAAAAAATGCACGGATGACCAATTATAACAAACTATAAGAGAGAAGCAGATGTAGTGATTCTGAACCCTGGATATTTCTCTTTTTTTTTTTTTGATGAAAAATGTAGTTGATCTCGCGTTATGATTAAAGATTCGAATTTGAGTGGAAGCGTTTAAAGATAGGAAAAGCTTAAATATTACTTTCATCTAATTAGGATAAGAAAACATAGGGTGTAAATTAAATGTAAAATAAACTAATGTAAAATAATTTTTTATAGGGATAATTTTACTTTCGAAACCGTTTCTGAAAATCAAAAAAAAAAAAAAAAAAAAAAAAAACTGTAAACAAAATTGAAAAAGTAAAAAACGACCTTTGTAGAGATAGATCTTAGTTTTGCAATGCGAAAAAAAAAAAATCATTTCAATATATGTATTGAAATGCAAGCAAGATATTTAAAAAAATTCTTGCCATAGAATTAACATTAGCGAGCGGGTGTTTCCGCGTGAGTGAAGCAGTATCTTAATTATTAATAATAACAATTAGGTGGATTTAAAACATATGCGTATTAAAAGTAAGGATCGACCTAAAAAGGTTTTTAAGACCGAAACCGAATTTCAATAATCTTCCTGTTTTCGGCCGATAACGAAAACGTGAATGTAAAAAAAAAAAAAAAAAAAGTGATTAATACATACATAAATATACATAATTATAATGTGAATGATAAATCTTCAAAACAATATTTTAAAAAATATTTCTCTGACTAAATATATATATATATATATATATATATATATATATAATAAAGTTGAAATCACAAATATATGAACAAATTGGTAAGATTCTAAAAATGAACTAGATATGAACATAGGAAACCAGTATGTAAAATATAAAACTATGAATAACCCACAGAATCTTCAGAGGAGCTTGTAGGTTCAATCATACTGAAGATGCGTTATTTCATCCAATTTTGTCGGCATTAAGCCTAAAATGACAAAATATAGCTCCTGATAACGCAACATAAAAGCAAATAGATATTAAAAATCAAAGATATCTAAAGAAAGATACACCTCACACAGATATTAAAAATTATAAGAGCACAATACCTCAATTACATACAAGGATCTAAAACTTCAGAATGTCAGGATGCAAAACAGAGTTAGAACTATTGTAACAAGTGGGCCACAGTTGAGTAACTGATTGATATATATAATATCTCATGTATTTTGTTAATAAAAAATTATTATCCTTTTATTTTTTATGATTAGCTGGTTGGTATGTTGAATGATGTTTAATGGCACAAAATCCCTTAAAGGACATGCTGCGCCAAAAAAGAATAGACTAAACACATAAAAAAAATGAAGAGCAATGAAAAAAGCAATCTGGATGGGGGGGGGGGCGGTCCCATCCAGATGCAGTCAGTCAAGTGTAGATGAAAAAGAAAATTTAAAAGCTAAAAAATCAGAGTATAAAAGAATTCAAATAAAAAAATGCAAAGTGCAGTCTGGATGGGCTCCCATCCAGATGTCAGAAGAGTATAGAAAACATTTCAAGTTGTTGTTAAACCAAAAGATATAAAAATTATCTCTCTATTCTAAAAAAAAGTAACTACCGCTGTCACCGCCGCCGCCGCCGGTTTTGAATTTTTTGTGACCGGAGGTCTTTCTTCGTTAATATTAAGAAAAATAATGCATACAAAAATATGAAAATCGGTAGTATTATACAGAAGTGTTTGATAAACACGCTGATGCAGACAGTTTTCAGATCGAAGAATTATTTTAAGAGATATTTAATGCTAAAGTTGGACAAAATCGTTCCACTAAAAAAGTTTTATAGGAGCAAAAACTGTTCATAGGAATTTAATCATTTTTAGATCATTTTATGCGTTAGAATTTGCCGGAGTGCAGATTGCATTAATTTTTTTATTTTGACTAATTTTTTGAGGTTTTATTTCTATTTTAAATTCAGATTTTCAGTATTTCTAGAGATATTTTTAGCAGACTAGGGGGCTCGGCCCCCTACGAGCTACGCTCGCCAACCCCCGTCCAGACACCGCAGACTCTAAATGCACGCTAATGTGATCGGCTTTAAAAAGATTTCGAAAGATTGAATTATAATTTAAAAAACAGTGGCGATCTCCCTATAAACGATCTCCCTATTCTATTCATTTCTCTTTGATTGGGGAAATTTTAACGCCAAATCCGCTGCGGTACTACTTGATTATCCCGTCGACTAATTTCGCCAAATTATATAAATCCCCAAACCACTCGCCAAATTATACAAATTGACAAAATTTTTATTTTAAATAACGAAAGAACAAATAAATTAGTACAACATTAATAAAAATACAAATAAAACGTCGAAATAAAAATAACTTGATGACGTAGACACGTGTAATAACATTTCAAAATAAGCTAATATAAAAGGAATTAAGTAAACAGAATCTTTGTCTCCCGGCATTTTTTAACAAAGCGAAAAGAAAGTTCTTTTAAATGAGACATTTTAAATTAATCGTTTTTAATCTGACATAATTTTGACCAAACTATTCTTTCTCTTTTTAATATTCACGTGAAAATACTTGTGTTAGAAATAAAATATTATTTGCGCTTTCCTAAGAAAAATAGTTGAAAAGTATCCTCTCAAAATATCAAATAAATGTCTAGCGCAATTTGTAAATTTAAACCGTTTTGCAATATTATTTTGTGTTCATTTTATGTAATAACTGTAATGTGACGTAAATATGACGTAATTTCTCCTATTTAAGACTTCTAACGCATGTTAATAAATTTATTATTTTACAAATTCCTTTCTCTCTTTAAATTCACGTGTAATTATAGTTTTTATGACGTAATTTTTAATAAGTTCCTGCTTTTTGTACATAATTATTTAATTCTAATTCCAAATGTTTTTTTCTGTTTATAATAGTCACGTGTAAATAAATTTTTAATTTATTACACGTATAAATATATATATATATATATATATTTTTTTTTTTTTAAGCAAACATTATTGTTTCCGCTGTTTATACAGTTGGCAACAGTTTAAATTAATATCATTTTCTAAAATCTGTAAAAAATATCTCTCGAAATGCTGAAAATTTGAATTTAAAATAGATATAAAACCTCGAAAAATGAGTCAAATTAAAAAAATAAATCAATTCTGCACACCGGGAAATTATAACGTATAAAATGAACTAAAAATTATTAAATTCTGATGTATAGTTTTTGCTACTATAAAACTTTTTTAGTGGAACGATTTTGTCCAACTTTAGCATTAAAAACCTCTTAAAATAATTCTTCGATTTGAAAACTGTCTGCATCAGCGTGTTTATCAAACATTTCTGTATAACACTACCGATTTTCATATTTTTGTATGCATTATTTTTCTTAATATTAACGAAGAAAGACCTCCGGTCACAAAAAATTCAAAACCGGCGGCGGCGGCGGCGGTGACAGCGGTAGTTACTTTTTTTTAGAATAGAGAGATTTTAGAAAGTGATATTAATTTAAACTGTTGCCAACTGTATAAACAGCGGAAGCAATAATGTTTGCTTCAAAAAAAAAATATTTATACGTGTAAATAAATTAAAAATTTATTTACACGTGACTATTATAAACAGAAAAAAACATTTGGAATTAGAATTAAATAATTATGTACAAAAAGCAGGAACTTGTTAAAAATTATGTCATAAAAATTATAATTACACGTGAATTTTAAGAGAGAAAGGAATTTGTAAAGCAATAAATTTATTAACATGCGTTAGAAGTCTTAAATAGGAGAAATTACGTCATATTTACGTCACATTACAGTTATTACATAAAATGAACACAAAATAATATTGCAAAACGGTTTAAATTTAGAAATTGCGCTAGACATTTATTTGATATTTTAAGAGGATACTTTTCAACTATTTTTGTTAGGAAAGCGCAAATAATATTTAATTTCTAACACAAGTATTTTCACGTGAATATTAAAAAGAGAAAGAATAGGTTTGGTCAAAATTACGTCAGATTAAAAACGATTAATTTAAAATGTCTCATTTAAAAGAACTTTCTTTTCAGTTTGTTAAAAAATACCAGGAGACAAAGACTCTGTTTTTAATTCCTTTTATATTAGCTTATTTTGAAATGTTGTTACACGTGTCTACGTCATCAAGTTATTTTTTATTTCGACTTTTTTTTTTTTTTTTTTTTTGTATTTTTATTAATGTTGTACTAATTTATTTGTTTTTTCGTTATTTAAAATAAAAATTATGTCAATTTGTATAATTTGGCGAGTGGTTTGGCGATTTATATAATTTGGCGAAATTGGTCGACGGGATAATCAAGTAGTACCGCAACGGATTTGGCGTTAAAATTCCCCAATCAAAGAGAAATGAATAGAAATACGCTTATAGAGAGATCGCCACTGTTTTTTAAATTATAATTCAATCTTTCGAAATCTTTTTAAAGCCGATCAAATTAGCGTGCATTTAGAGTCTACGGTGTCTGGACGGGGGTTGGCGAGCGTAGCTCGTAGGGGGCCGAGCCCCCTAGTATTTCAAAATAAAATCCAGCATGTTTTAAAAAAGTGAAGAGTGATACACCATGAGGTGTATCCCCAATGAGGTTTGTCAAGATTGGTGATGATGAGTTAAAATAAATTCTGTAAAAAAGTGCCGGAGCCCCGGACAGTCAGTTAAAACATGATGAACAGTCAGGTAATCAAAATGACAATGTGGACACATGGGTGCAACCTCCCGAAGCAAAAGATGTTTATGAGTGATCCTAGAATGTCCAATTCTCAGACGAGTTAGGAGAACATCTGTTTTCCTTGGATAGTTCGGAGGCCAGGTCATGATTCTTGGTTTAACATGGTGTAGTTTATTATCATATTCTAAATCCCAACTTTCTTACCATTTATTATGAATAAAGTGTTTGATAAGTAGTTTAACGTCTGAGAAAGGAACATTATGGTGTAATGGATTAAGAGCACGTTTTGCCGCCTCATCCGCTTTCTCATTTCCGGGAATACCCATGTGTCCAGGTACCCAGCAAAATAAAATATTATAGCCTCGTCTTGTCAATTTGTTATAAAAATCAAGGATGGACATAAGGATGCTTTTTAAATGATTTAATTGCGTCAATAGAACTATTTGAGCCAGTATAAATAATGAACGATGAGCTATGATGATGAGAAATGTGGAACATGGCTCTCTCTATTGCAATTAGTTTGGCTGTAAAGACAGAAGTACAAGAATGAAGGCGATAGCTTAATGAAGTGCTCTCACAAAAAATCCCACAACCAACAATATCACCTCTTTTAGAGCCATCTGTATAAATCTCAGTGTAGTTTTTAAAATTTGCTTGGTGTGAAGCAAATAACTGTTGGAAAACAACAGGAGCCAAGTTGTTTTGATCATATCCTTTAAAAGGATGGAGAAAGGTAATATTAGAAGGGTTCCAAGGAGGTAGCACATGTGAGAGACATGGACTCACCTCGATATTATTCAGAGGGCCATTATTAATAACGTTTCTCATTCTGGCTCCAAAACATGGGATGCAAGATGGTCGATGCTGATAAAGAATATCATTGTTGGTATTTAAAATATAAGTGTGAAGAGGATGGCCAGGATGAGAAAGGATACGGTAATACAATTCTAATGGAAGTTTTTCACGAGTATGGTGTAATGCTGGTTCATTACAGTCAACATAAAGACTTAAAATTGGAGATGTACGACATGCACCAGAGCAAACACGGAGTGCGCTATGGTGCACAGTGTCAAGTTTTTTAAGAACAGAATTACGGGCAGAGCCGTAGACCTGGCAGGCATAGTCAATTTTAGAACGGATTACAGCACGATATATCTTAAGGAGAGATGTACGGTCTGCTCCCCAAGAAGTGTTTGAAAGCACTTTAAGTAAATTAAGCGATTTTTCACATTTTGTCCGTAATTGTAAAACATGTAGTAAAAAAGTAAGTTTTTTGTCAAAGTATGGGCCTAGATAACGAACATCGTCCACAGCAGGAATTTGAGATGTCCCAATAAAAATTTCAGGATCTGGATGCAGATCCCATCGTCTACAGAAATGCACACATGAAGTTTTGTCAATAGAAATTAAAAAACCGTTTTTGTTAGTACAGCTAAGAATAGTATTTATTGCTATTTGCAGTTGTCTCTCAATAAAACGAATATCCTGTCCCATACACATAATGCGGAAGTCGTCAACGTATCCCTTAACAGAAGGTGGTAGTTGATTAAGGATGTCATTTATTTTAATAGCAAAGAGAGTGACACTCAGGACACTGCCTTGAAGTACACCCTCTTCTTGTACATAGAAACTGGATAAAATCCAATCAATTCGAACTTGAGAAATTCGAATTGCAAGGAAGTTTTTAATAAAAATTGGGAGGTTCCCACGAAAGTCCAGGTTAAAAAGGTCACGAAGAATCCCGTAACGCCATGTTCTGTCATAGGCTTTCGCCATGTCAAAAAATACTGAGACCAAATGGTTGCGTTTAAGAAAAGCTGTCCGAATGTAATGTTCAAGATTGATCAGGTTATCGATAGTAGACCTACCACGTCGAAATCCACTTTGAAATGCGGCAAGGCAATTGTTAGTTTCTAAAACATGGACGAGGCGGCAATTTACCATTTTTTCAAGTAACTTGCAAATGCAGCTAGAAAGTGCGATTGGCCTGTAATTATTAGGAATGCTAGCATCTTTTCCTGGTTTAGGAAAAGGAATAACGATAGCTCTGCACCAAGCGTTGGGGAATTTCTGTTCTGTCCATATTCTGTTGAAAAAGGAAAGGATATTGTTAAGAGAAAGTGGCGAGAGGTGCTTAAGCATAACATATGTAATGTCATCGTGACCTGGGGCAGATAAATGACTGTCTTGCAAACACTTTAATAGCTCTGATATGATAAATGGTTGATTGTATGAAAATGAATTATGAGTATTAAAATTAATCCTGGTCATTTCAGTTTGTCTTTTGTAAGTTAAAAATGGTTCTGGATATGCGCCTGATTTAGAAATCGATACTAGGGTACCTATCGTCTCAGCTATGTTTTTGGGAGAAGTGATGGTTTGACCGTTCATATTTAAAATGGAAATATTATTTTCAGAGTACAGGCCCATACATTTTGTCACTTTTTGCCAGAGTTCTTTACTTGAGGTGTTAGAGTCAATGCTCGAAATATAGTTAATCCAGGACTCCCGTTGGCTTTTGCGTCGCACTCTTCTAGCTTCAGCCTTTGCTTTTTTGTATGCCATATAGTTAATATTATTTGGATATCTACGAAATAAACCCCAAGCCTTTTGTTGTTTTTCCTTTGCGACTTGGCAATCACTGTTCCACCATGGTTTTCTGTGTTTATGAGCAGATGAAGTTTTAGGTATGCTAGCATCAGCAGCATTGATAATACAATGAATTATATTATCAAGCGCTTTGTCAATATCTATGTTAGTCTCTATCATCCTATCAGTAATGTCTGCAAGTGCAGTGAAAGTTGGCCAATTGGCTCTGTCGTAAACATATCTTTTCGGATAGTTATTAGAATCTCCACTAGTAGTCAATGATATAAAAGTAGGAAATGGTCACTGCCGTGTAAGTCATTTGAAACCCAAAAGTTCCAGAAAGGATAGAGAAATGGGGAGCAGATTATAAGATCTATTGCATGGAATGTGCGTGTTGGCTCGTGAAAATAAGTATGATCACCGTTATTGAGCAGGCATAAGCCGTTGTCAGAAATAATTTTTTCTTTACTATCACCACGGGATTAGAATCACTCTTTCCCCAGAGTTGGCTATGTGCATTAAAATCACCAAGAATGATATATGGAGCGGGGATTTGAAGAAGACGATTATCCTGATCTGCTGAATGAATATTTTTGTTCGGAGGTAAATAAATCGTACATATAGTTATGAGTTGATTAACATTCACTCGGACAGCAACAGCTTGTAGGTTTGTAGTTAAAGCAATATGAGTATGGGGTAAATTATTGGAGATGAAAAGAGAACCTCCACCAGTGGCCATATCACTGATAATAAATTCTTTTCTGTAGGTTAAATAGCTGCGTAATTTGGTTTTGTTATTGGGTTTCAAATGGGTTTCCTGTAGAGCTAAGCATAATGGTTGGTGGTCGGATAGAATATTACGGATTTTGTCATGTTTATTATGATAACCACGGCAGTTCCGCGAGATAATATTAGACATGAATGATTTTTTTTAAGTAATATATCTGCGTTATTTTAATCGGAGACAGTAGACATACTATTTCCATCGTTAAATATTTCATCCGGTTCTGGGTGAAGAGCTACAGCATCATCTTCCTCCATTTTATCATTCTGCATTGATTGGATTTTATTTTTGGATGTTTTACTCTTTTTCTTTTTGAAAGTATTTTCGGATGACACAGTGGCTTTAATTGTTGGAAGGTTAAATTTTTCTTCATCAGATTTACGGTTTGGTTTCACAGATGATGTTTTAGTTGTATTTTGAGAACCTCTATTATGGAGTGGAAGTTTAGAAATAACAGATTGTGATGATTTTGAAGAGGCATTTTGAGCTGGTTTAGAAAGACCAGATTTTAGTAAATTAGGAGGAGCAGATTTAGGTGACTTAGGAGGAACATATTGCGTTGATCTATTTGTCTTACCAGGATTATTAGACAGGTTGTTTTCTTTTTGATTAGGTTGGCAATTAGGTTTAGTGGGGAGTTCAGTTTGAGTTGCAATAGTTTGATAGGTTTTATTGGCAGTTTTAGATAACGCCGTAGCATATGAAACACCAACTTTGTGTGTCCTGGATTCAACGATTTTTCTTGCTTCGGGGTATATATATATATATTTTTTTCTTTTTTTTGCGCGCGTATGGTCTGTATCTCTTTTTCCTTTTTCCACTGATCGCACGATTTAACATAAGATGGGTGGTCTTTTTTACAATTTACGCAAGAAGGTGGTGCATTGCATTGTACACTTTCGTGGCCAACTGCGCTACACCGACCGCATGTAATTTTACCTCGGCATGATGTTTTTGAGTGCCCAAAGCGTTGACAATTAAAGCAACGCAGTGGGTTTGGGATGCATGGTCTGACAAAACATGATAAATAACCTGCTTTTATATATTTGGGTAAGTTGGGTGTGTTAAAGGTCAGTATAATATGCTTGGTAGGTATTTGTACTTGGTTAGCTGGTATTTGTTCTTCTTTACGGTTGATTTTTATACGTCTAGCTCCTATGACATTTTGTTCTCTTAAGTTTTTCACTATTTCATCTTCAGTTACATGCAGGATCTCAGATTCCGAGATCACTCCGCGAGACGAATTGAAGCTTCTGTGTGTCGATATGGTGACAGCAATGTTTGCAAAGTGGGTACATTTTTTTAAGTTCAATGCTTGTTGGTTAGTAGTAGGAAATGGAGAGTTCACCGACAGCAGGCGCAATTGCGCATTCCGCAATCAGTGCGCAATCAGCGTGCGATCGATGATCATACTCATCTTTCTCTCAATCATGACAGTTATTAATATTATGTTACTGCTCCGTTTAACACTTTGCTAGAATGTTGTATGAATATCAAGAATTAAAATATCAAAATGGTTTCGTTTAGAAACACTTGTTTATTTATAACATGCTGTTATTTTCTCTAAAATTTACTTGAAAAGATGTGAGTATACGAATACGTTTTTAATAAATATACATGTTTTCCACGCTATTAAGAATAAGTGTTCAAAAAAATACGTGTCTAAGGAAGTATATGTGTTATAAGGTATATATAACTATATATATCCCATTCTATATGTTTGAATGAATCTAAGCATATTTAAAAAAAATTGTGTATTAATATAAAAATGTTTAATTAAAAGCACTTATCCGTGTCTACACATATCTATATCCATAAAGTTAAATGCTTATATATAGATTCTTGTGTAAAAATATATATGTATAAAGTTTACTAGTTTAAAAAAAAATTGCAAAAAGTTTTACACAGGTAATAAGAATAATAATAAAAAAAAGTTTGACAAAGGTTTAACAAAGTAAAAAAAAAAAAAAAAAAAAAAAAAAAAAAAAAAAAACTTTTAATAAATTTAAAAAAAAATGTTTTAACAAATTAAAAAAAAAGTTTTAACAAATTAAAAAAAGTTTTAGCAAAAAAAAAAAAGTTTTAACAAATGAAAAAAAAAATAGTTTTACAAAAAAAAAAAAAAATAAATAAATAAATATGTTTTTTAAAATATTCTGAAAGAATAAAAAAGTTTCACAAAATTAAAAAAAAAAGTTTTAAATATGTTTTTAAAAAATTCTGGAAGATTAGAAAAACTATACATTAAGCAAAATTATTTACAATGGGCATAGCTATATACATACATACATATATATATATATATATATATATATATATATATATATATATATGTATATGTGTGTATATGTATATCTGTGTATATGTTTGAATATACGTGTTACACATATCTAACAATATGTTAGGAAGGTTTGTGTAGAAGTTATAAATAAGCACTCATATAAAAAATCAATATTTTTTTTATTTTAACAAAGCAATTTACAGAAAGTATATTTACAAAAAGATATATTTACATAAAAACATTTTCTTGATAATTCTACATCATATTAACAATTTTCATCACTGATACAATCTTGATTAATTTTATAATGTCCATAGGCAAAACTTGATATTTCATCATCTAGCAAGTAACGCTTATCATCAAAAGGATTTAAGCTAATTTTATTCTGTATTAATATATATAGGTGATGGTTATCTTGGGCGATCCTTGTCTGCTTCTCCATGCTAGTTTTCACCTGTTGTAGGCATTCTAAATAATCTTGATGCTTGATTTTCAGTCGAACAACATGTGTAGACACACCCTTCGCCCGCTTCTTTTCTTCACTCGAAGATTTCAGGGAGTACATTTTGGATTTTAGACCAACGAACTCAAGGGCTAAATCTCCATTGAGCTCATCCTTGAACTTGCCAATCACCTTCTTATTGATATCCGAGTAGAGTGAATGATGCTTTGGATAGTCTGAGAAATCAAATAGCCCTGCATTATGTTCCATAACATCAAAAATATTTGTTGTTTTAATATGGTAGCACAGTGAGTCCGTATCTGTGAATAATAGCTTTGCATCATCTTTAAATGTTTTCTTTATAAAATTATAGTGAAAATCATACATTAAGAGCTTCGAAAGCTCCAAAATACAGAAGCCCACATAAATCGGCCGATTCATCAAAATAGTAGTTTTAAGCCTTTCTACGGCACTCAGGTCTTCGTTATATGTTTTGAATGCTTTGAATGTCGTCGAGGCAACCAATTTCTTTGCTCTTTTTTCATTATTGCAAAGCATAATATTCCGCCTCTTTCTTAAATTTTCCATGGTTTTTCAGAATACAGAGTTGTTCATTAATTTAAAAAACTCTTTTTCAGAAGAGGATTTTGCTTTCTTTCTTTTCTCTGTATTAAAATTAATATAGCTCTGCAGCCAGGGTGCCTGTTTGAATTGAAGAGCTTTATGCACAGCTGTCAGTTTTAATCCAGGTTGCAAATAATATTTCAGATTTCGGTAATGAGTGACATAATTCTGCTTATCTTGAAGATTTGGGATAAGTTTAGGAGTGCCTTTAAATTTTTTATTTCCAAGCATCCTCTTCGCAGTAGGTGACAACATCTCTTCATTCACAGTCAGGCGTTCCGGGGCCAGCGGATATTCGTTATGAAATTTATGAAGCTTCTTAGGGTATTTAAGGTCCACCTCTAAAATATATCCAATTTCAGAATCATCAGATAGAGAAAGAATCCACTCTTCTGTAATATGACTTGTCACACTCCATTGAAACCCTCCGTATGCTAGATATTGGGACATAGCCCATCCATAAAGATTGTTCGCATCCCAATCCATGATGAAGCTGGGTGCTTCATTTTCCCTAAAATCGGGCGTATTGGGGATGTTCGCTAAGGCGTGTCTATGACTAACCATACTGATACCACCACGTATTCCATTTTCAATCATTAACAACATATCAATATCCGTTAACAATTCTAGAGGTGTTTCAGACATTTTCAAGGATGCTTGCCATGCGAGTGAAGGTCCTGTATATAAATGGCAAGGATCGATATCATAATACTGTTGGCACAGTTTATGAAAATTTTGGAAAACATCAGCTAGTAATAAAATATCTGTTTTTACATACAGATCGTGATATTCACCTAGATTCCGAATATCAAAGGTTTTCCACACGTTCAAGGCATGTTGATAGTCTTCATCTTTAATAGCTTCATCTGTGAGACTGTTATAAAATGCTGCAGGCGGGGGTAGTTCCTTTTCATCGAATTTTTCAAAAGAGGTGAAGTAGTCGTAAGGGTATACCCCATTTCTTGTAAGCATATGCAAATTAGTATTTTCAGGGAAATTTTCTTCAAGTATGGTGAATTGCTCAGGATTAAGGTTTTTAACAAGCTTTTCTAGGGAGTGAGTCAAAAACTGGAATGAATCTAAAAAGATCATCTGTATAGGACTTGTTGGCTTTCTTAACTTGAAGGTTATATAATTTTCCATAGAGGAAGCAATCACATCAATTTCATGATCTTTAAATTTACCAATCTTACTCATTAGATGATGCCCATCATAGTTTTTTAGATTATGGAATATAACAGGAATTGTTTTACATTGTTTGTAGTTTAGATTGCAGCTTGCATGGGCAGCTCCTCTGTATGCACACGTCACGTGGTCATGGTCACGAACACGTTCTTCACATAATGCTTGCTTACAAATAAAACAAAATTCCGCTTCCTGAAAAGCTTTTTCTTGTGCAGGTGAAAGCTTCATAGGTTCGATATTTAATAACTTTCGTCCTAATACATCTTCAATCTTCAGCATCTGTTTTAAAAAATGGTCTACACAGTCTTTGCCACGATAAACTTTCGCTTTCCAGACACATCTCCCATTAGGTCCGACAACAACATAAGCATACCCACATGGAAAATGATAAGTTGTTTTTTCAGTATAGGATGGTGTGGTAGAGGGTGCAGTCGGCGCAATATGTATAAGAAGACTCTCAAAGTCAGCATACACAACATACGGTACGGTGTGCTGTAGATGTATTCCAGTGAAAGACAATATATTCTCGCCTTCTTTCGGCAAGTGTATCCTTTGTGCAGCATGTCGAGAACAATATTTGATATGCTTATCCAATCGGTCTTGACTTGAAAACCGGTGTAAACATCGATAGCAGTAAAATACAACTCCATTATGATGTGTCAGATCCCCTAAAAGTCTTGAGAAGCTTCTAATTAGGCAATAGTGTTGCTTTTCACCATCACTAACTAATAATAAGTTGATAACATCAAGATTTTGTTTCTCTGATATATACAGTGGACAAACTTCATCCTCTTCATATCCAAACACATTAATCCATAAATTGTTGAGCTGTTCGATAATAGGTATCTTCTGAAGAGAAACAGGGCATTCAACATCACCAAGCTGGATATCACTCTCATAAGGGGTATAATGAGAAACACGTTCAGGATGTTTTGAACAAGGTAAATTCAGCTTAAATGCCAAAAGACACCACACTAAGCACTTGTTATCTTCGTTTTGAATATTCAACACTGCTTTTTTATCATTCAATTTCTTAGGTAAAGCAATATATGAACTTGCAGCAATCTTGAGTTCTAAATGCTGAATGTTTCTAAGCTTCCACCCGGAACCTCTTTGCACAAATTCTTCAAAGGATTTTAATATTTTGGAGAATCCTTCTTCAATGTGTTGTGTAATAGTTTCTTCAGTAAGTTCTGTAAAACATTGACATCGAAAATAGGATTGAATCTCTTCCATCTCCTCATTATCAGTCATACGCTCAAGTGTTACCACCATATACCATTTAATAGCACCTTTAGTCTGAACTTCATCTGTTAAACGTTCTTGAATTTCAGCTTGTAAGTGGGTATGAAACACAGTTAAATCACTTTCTTCACGTTCATCAGGAAAAAGCATGATAGTTTTAAACACATTAAGTACATCCGATTGATTCTGCTTCAGTTTTTTGGACTTTACATTAGATGAAATCCTTTTCCGTTTCACACTCACAAGAGGTACACGGGAGTGTTGGGTGCGTATATGCTGTTTCAACACATAATTTCGTCCAAACATTTTAACACATTCACGGCAAGAGAATTTCGAACTTTCATGTGATCTTATATGTTGTGTCAAATTATCCTTTCGCTTAAAAACTTGATCACATGTGTTGCACTTAAATGTAGATCTTTCATTGTGAGTTTTCAAATGTCTTCTCAAATCAGATCTGCGACTAAAAGACTTCTGACATACTTCACACGTATACACCTTATCATTAAAGTGTATCTTCATATGTTGATTCAGGTTAGAAATGATTGAAAACATCACATCACAAGTTGAACATGCAAACATCTTCTTGTCAACAGTTAAAGTCATGAAAGGTTCTTCAGATGTTATATCAACATCCAGAGAATTAGACGATTGATTGTTCTTCGATGAAAAAGCTTGAGAATGCTCATCACGCTTAAAAGTTGTTGCTTCATCATTGATATGAGTCTTAGAATGTCTCTTCAAATCGGATCTACGGCTAAAAGACTTCTGACATACTTCACATTTGAAAAACTTTCCACCTGAATGTATCTTCAAATGCTGATTCAGGTTAGAAATAGTTGAAAATGTCTTATTACAAGTAAGACAAGTAAAATTCTTCTTCACAGGCACAGAACTTTCCAATGGCATGGCTTCGTCCAAAGGCATAGCAGCATCCATGATAAATTAATAAGAAAAAAGATTTAACTCCTAACGGAAAACAACAATCTTCACGAATAAATTACTGTAAAAGCAGAGAGCACTAAAGACACGTCTGATCGCTAGTAGAACAAATCATCAAATGATGCAGATCAAAAATTTCACCGCTATTTATACTCCACAGGTGTTCACCCCGAGGCAACAAAAGTTGCCGACACTTTCCGCAACAACAAACACAAATTGTTTTACCATCAAATCGATTCTAAGAGTCGTGATTCGTTCGAAACATCGTATCTGGTTTGCAACCACCGATCGCTCAATGATTTCCGAAACCAATCGAGGTTCTTAACATAGACCAGTGATTGGTTCTTGAACTCAATCGTTAAAACTAAATTAAAATCAAGGTTCTAAAAGACAATCATCAACCAGTCATTGCTTCTCAAACTCAAGTATCATCACAGTAGCAAGTCAAGACTGATTATCATGGAATCTACAAATTAAAAAATTATTTTAATTTAGGAAATCCATTTCATTAAAAAATTATCTTCATTTAACAACAGATTTGTTCTAATTTCCTCTCAGGGCTTGGCGAGAACCAGATGAAAGATTGAGAAGGACGCCAACTAGACAAAAAAACTTAACGACAACAAACATTTAAATACGCAACCTTTATTAAAACATTTAAAAAAAGACTAATTTTATAAATTATCATGTACAACTACTCGCTAAAAATATTATTAATAAAAAAGTCTCTATTAAAATCATGTTTACATAATTAAAAACGAGCGATTAAAAAGAAAATGTTCAATCCCCTTCAGAAGATTACTTTCAAAATCATCGAGCCCAAATACATTCTAGCAAGTTCCAACAACTTCATACAAGCAACAAAACTGCTGACTAAGCTCACTAATAACAAATCACATGACTGCTAATCACCAATCAGAGATGAGGAGGATAACATCTTATGACAATACCTCTACCTAGCGTAATATCCTCCCCCTGTGAACAGGGAGCATGTCGAAGCATGTACCGTCTTGCTGGCGCCAGATGATTGACAGGTGGGTGGAGGAATGTCTGGAATGCAGACACAGCGGTGCCCACCTGCTCCTGACACAGGTCATGGGATCTGCTCAACCAATCAAAAGCGTGTAGGGGGCGCTCCCGTCGCCTTCGTGCATGACGTCATAACCGGTTTTATACTGAATCATACGCCATTTCTTCGGAGGTTGTGGATGGGAACGGACGTACAAAGACGATGCTCTGCGGTAAGTAGTTTTAAGTGTCTAGGTTAAGGATTGTTTTAAGAAACTTTGCTTTTGCATATTATTTCAAACTACATTTTCAAATAACAAGTGTCTTTAATCACTTTTTAGAAGAATAAGTTTAACTTTCTCATAAAAAGTACTACCACAAAAACTTTTAAGGAATGTCTTTTAAAGACTATCTTGTTAATTCAAGTTCAAATTCAGTAAAAATTTTAAAATAATGATTATATTCTAATATATGAACTAATCTCTAATTAAGGAATCTCTCTTCCACAACAAAAACATCTACTTCAAATTTTAAAGTCTAGCTAAAAAAAAAAAAAAAAAAAAAAAAAAAAAAAAAAATACAATCATCACGTTAAAGAACTCGGTGAAAATTATATAAAACTTAAAACAAGCTCTATTTGAAATATAATATTAATTGTTGTTAACTCAAAAATCCTATATCAACAAAAATGAACCATTATAAAATTAAAAAATCGATCTTACACTTAAAATAGCTACTTCAATTTTTAAGTTTATTTTAGAAGATACAATCATCTTGCTAAAAAACACGTCGCCAATTAAATACAACTGTTTAAACAGACTCATCAGGAAATAAAATATTAATTGTTACTAACTCATTTAAAAACCAAATCTTATGTCAATGAAAGAAATCTAATAATTAATTATTCTCTAATTAATATAAATAATTCAATCTCTAACATAAAGTATCTACAATTTCAAAGATTATCTTTAAGAAAACAATCATTTTTGTTAAAGTACACGCCAAAAATTAAATAAAACTGTTAAAACAAAATCATTTAAAAATATGTATATATATATTAATTGTTATTTACTCATTAATAAAATTAATCTTACATCAACAAAATCTAAAAAATTAACCATTCTACAATTAATATGATTAACTCAATTAGCTACATTGAAAATACCTACTTCAAATTAAAAAGTCTATCTAAAAATACATTTATCTTGTTAAAACGCAGACATTACACTTGTACTTTAAACAAACAGCGTGCGCAAATACTCACCACTCCACCCTCAACTCAAACAAGCCTAAGTCCCATCTCGTATAGTGGCTAGCACGCTGGAGTCCTGTCCGGAAGATAGCAGGATCGAACCACGTCGTGGGAGAGTCGAGAAATGCTTCTTTTTAACCCAAAGTCAGCAAAAATCTCGATAGATGGCGCCTCTGAAGGAAAAAAAACCGAAGCAAAATAATATTTAAAGCTTTAAAAATAAAATGGGGCGAAAATAGGTGGTATGCATTAGTAGAAGGAAAATGGAGGTTCTGCCCCAGCATTAGCCAAGAGCCGAGGAGGGGGCGTGGCGACAGCCGGTCACCAATTTGATTGACAGGTGAGATAATCTTATCTCACCTGTCAATCACTCAACTCCGCCCACTCGTCACTCATCTTTGGCCACGCCTCCCTCCTCACCTCTTGGCTCCTCCTGGGGCAGAACTGTCTTTTTCCTTCTACTAATGCATACCCCCTATTTTCGCCCCATTTTATTTTTAAAGCTCTAAATATTATTTTGCTTCGGTTTTTTTTCCTTCAGAGGCGCCATCTATGGAGATTTTTGCTGACTTTAGGTTAAAAAGAAGCATTTTTCCACTCTCCCACGACGGGGTTCGATCCTGCTATCTTCTGGACAGGACTCCAGCGTGCTAGCCCCTATACGAGATGGGACTTAGGCTTGTTTGAGTTGAGGGTGGAGTGGTGAGTATTTGCGCACGCTGTTTGTTTAAAGTACAAGTGTAATGTCTGCGTTTTAACAAGATAAATGTATTTTTAGATAGACTTTTTAATTTGAAGTAGGTATTTTCAATGTAGCTGATTGAGTTAATCATATTAATTGTAGAATGGTTAATTTTTTAGATTTTGTTGATGTAAGATTAATTTTATTAATGAGTAAATAACAATTAATATATATATATATATATATTTTAATGATTTTGTTTTAACAGTTTTATTTAATTTTTGGCGTGTACTTTAACAGAGATGATTGTTTTTTTAAAGATAATCTTTGAAATTGTAGATACTTTATGTTAGAGATTGAATTATTTATATTAATTAGAGCATAATTAATTATTAGATTTCTTTCATTGACATAAGATTTGGTTTTTAAATGAGTTAGTAACAATTAATATTTTATTTCCTGATGAGTCTGTTTAAACAGTTGTATTTAATTGGCGACGTGTTTTTTAGCAAGATGATTGTATTTTCTAAAATAAACTTAAAAATTGAAGTAGCTATTTTAAGTGTAAGATCGATTTATTAATTTTATAATGGTTCATTTTTGTTGATATTGGATTTTTGAGTTAACAACAATTAATATTATATTTCAAATAGAGCTTGTTTTAAGTTTTATATAATTTTCACCGAGTTCTTTAACGTGATGATTGTATTTTTTTAGCTAGACTTTAAAATTTGAAGTAGATGTTTTTGTTGTGGAAGAGAGATTCCTTAATTAGAGATTAGTTCATATATTAGGATATAATCATTATTTTAAAATTTTTATTGAATTTGAACTTGAATTAACAAGATAGTCTTTAAAAGACATTCCTTAAAAGTTTTTGTGGTAGTACTTTTTATGAGAAAGTTAAACTTATTCTTCTAAAAAGTGATTAAAGACACTTGTTATTTGAAAATGTAGTTTGAAATAATATGCAAAAGCAAAGTTTCTTAAAACAATCCTTAACCTAGACACTTAAAACTACTTACCGCAGAGCATCGTCTTTGTACGTCCGTTCCCATCCACAACCTCCGAAGAAATGGCGTATGATTCAGTATAAAACCGGTTATGACGTCATGCACGAAGGCGACGGGAGCGCCCCCTACACGCTTTTGATTGGCTGAGCAGATCCCATGACCTGTGTCAGGAGCAGGTGGGCACCGCTGTGTCTGCATTCCAGACGTTCCTCCACCCACCTGTTAATCATCTGGCGCCAGCAAGACGGTACATGCTTCGACATGCTCCCTGTTCACAGGGGGAGGATATTACGCTAGGTAGAGGTATTGTCATAAGATGTTATCCTCCTCATCTCTGATTGGTGATTAGCAGTCATGTGATTTGTTATTAGTGAGCTTAGTCAGCAGTTTTGTTGCTTGTATGAAGTTGTTGGAACTTGCTAGAATGTATTTGGGCTCGATGATTTTGAAAGTAATCTTCTGAAGGGGATTGAACATTTTCTTTTTAATCGCTCGTTTTTAATTATGTAAACATGATTTTGATAGAGACTTTTTTAATAATAATATTTTTAGCGAGTAGCTGTACATGATAATTTATAAAATTAGTCTTTTTTAAAATGTTTTAATGAAGGTTGCGTATTTAAATGTTTGTTGTCGTTAAGTTTTTTTGTCTAGTTGGCGTCCTTCTCAATCTTTCATCTCGTTCTCGCCAAGCCCTGAGAGGAAATTAGAACAAATCTGTTGTTAAATGAAGATAATTTTTTAATGAAATGGATTTCCGAAATTAAAATAATTTTTTAATTTGTAGATTCCATGATAATCAGTCTTGACTTGCTACTGTGATGATACTTGAGTTTGAGAAGCAATGACTGGTTGATGATTGTCTTTTAGAACCTTGATTTTAATTTAGTTTTAACGATTGAGTTCAAGAACCAATCACTGGTCTATGTTAAGAACCTCGATTGGTTTCGGAAATCATTGAGCGATCGGTGGTTGCAAACCAGATACGATGTTTCGAACGAATCACGACTCTTAGAACCGATTTGATGGTAAAACAATTTGTGTTTGTTGATGCGGAAAGTGTCGGCAACTTTTGTTGCCTCGGGGTGAACGCCTGTGGAGTATAAATAGCGGTGAAATTTTTGATCTGCATCATTTGATGATTTGTTCTACTAGCGATCAGACGTGTCTTTAGTGCTCTCTGCTTTTACAGTAATTTATTCGTGAAGATTGTTGTTTTCCGTTAGGAGTTAAATCTTTTTTCTTATTAATTTATCATGGATGCTGCTATGCCTTTGGACGAAGCCATGCCATTGGAAGGTTCTGTGCCTGTGAAGAAGAATTTTACTTGTCTTAGTTGTAATAAGACATTTTCAACTATTTCTAACCTGAATCAGCATTTGAAGATACATTCAGGTGGAAAGTTTTTCAAATGTGAAGTATGTCAGAAGTCTTTTAGCCGTAGATCCGATTTGAAAAGACATTCTAAGACTCATATCAATGATGAAGCAACAACTTTTAAGCGTGATGAGCATTCTCAAGCTTTTTCATCGAAGAACAATCAATTGTCTAATTCTCTGGATGTTGATATAACATCTGAAGAACCTTTCATGACTTTAACTGTTGACAAGAAGATGTTTGCATGTTCAACTTGTGATGTGATGTTTTCAACTATTTCTAACCTGAATCAACATATGAAGATACACTTTAATGATAAGGTGTATACGTGTGAAGTATGTCAGAAGTCTTTTAGTCGCAGATCTGATTTGAGATGACATTTGAAAACTCACAATGAAAGATCTACATTTAAGTGCAACACATGTGATCAAGTTTTTAAGCGAAAGGATAATTTGACACAACATATAAGATCACATGAAAGTTCGAAATTCTCTTGCCGTGAATGTGATAAAATGTTTGGACGAAATTATGTGTTGAAACAGCATATACGCACCCAACACTCCCGTTTACCTCTTGTGAGTGTGAAACGGAAAAGGATTTCATCTAATGTAAAGTATCCGCTGGCCCCGGAACGCCTGACTGCGAATGAAGAGATGTTGTCACCTACTGCGAAGAGGATGCTTGGAAATAAAAAATTTAAAGGCACTCCTAAACTTATCCCAAATCTTCAAGATAAGCAGAATTATGTCACTCATTACCGAAATCTGAAATATTATTTGCAACTTGGATTAAAACTGACAGCTGTGCATAAAGCTCTTCAATTCAAACAGGCACCCTGGCTGCAGAGCTATATTAATTTTAATACAGAGAAAAGAAAGAAAGCAAAATCCTCTTCTGAAAAAGAGTTTTTTAAATTAATGAAGAACTCTGTATTCGGAAAATCCATGGAAAATTTAAGAAAGAGGCGGAATATTGTGCTTTGCAATAATGAAAAAAGAGCAAAGAAATTGGTTGCCTCGACGACATTCAAAGCATTCAAAACATATAACGAAGACCTGAGTGCCGTAGAAAGGCTTAAAACTACTATTTTGATGAATCGGCCGATTTATGTGGGCTTCTGTATTTTGGAGCTTTCGAAGCTCTTAATGTATGATTTTCACTATAATTTTATAAAGAAAACATTTAAAGATGATGCAAAGCTATTATTCACAGATATGGACTCACTGTGCTACCATATTAAAACAAAAAATATTTTTGATGTTATGGAACATAATGCAGGGCTATTTGATTTCGCAGACTATCCAAAGCATCATTCACTCTACTCGGATATCAATAAGAAGGTGATTGGCAAGTTCAAGGATGAGCTCAATGGAGATTTAGCCCTTGAGTTCGTTGGTCTAAAATCCAAAATGTACTCCCTGAAATCTTCGAGTGAAGAAAAGAAGCGGGCGAAGGGTGTGTCTACACATGTTGTTCGACTGAAAATCAAGCATCAAGATTATTTAGAATGCCTACAACAGGTGAAAACTAGCATGGAGAAGCAGACAAGTATCGCTCAAGATAACCATCACCTATATACATTAATACAGAATAAAATTAGCTTAAATCCTTTTGATGATAAGCGTTACTTGCTAGATGATGGAATATCAAGTTTTGCCTATGGACATTATAAAATTAATCAAGATTGTATCAGTGATGAAAATTGATAATATGATGTAGAATTATCAAGAAAATGTTTTTATGTAAATATATCTTTTTGTAAATATACTTTCTGTAAATTGCTTTGTTAAAATAAAAAAATATTGATTTTTTATATGAGTGCTTATTTATAACTTCTACACAAACCTTCCTAACATATTGTTAGATATGTGTAACACGTATATTCAAACATATACACAGATATACATATACACACATATACAATATATATATATATATACATATCTATGTATATAGCTATGCTCATTGTAAATAATTTTGCTTAATGTATAGTTTTTCTAATCTTCCAGAATTTTTTAAAAACATATTTAAAACTTTTTTTTTTAATTTTGTGAAACTTTTTTATTCTTTCAGAATTTTTTAAAAAACATATTTATTTATTTATTTTTCTTTGTTGTAAAACTATTTTTTTTCATTTGTTAAAACTTTTTGTAAAACTTTTTTTTTAAATTTGTTAAAACTTTTTTTTTTTTGCTGAAACTTTTTTTAATTTGTTAAAACTTTTTTTTTAATTTGTTAAAACTTTTTTTTTAAATTTATTAAAAGTTTTTTTTTTTTTTTTTTTTTTTTTTTTTTTTTACTTTGTTAAACCTTTGTCAAACTTTTTTTTTATTATTATTATTATTACCTGTGTAAAACTTTTTGCAATTTTTTTTTAAACTAGTAAACTTTATACATATATATATTTACACAAGAATCTATGCATAAGCATTTAACTTTATGGATATAGATATGTGTAGACACGGATAAGTGCTTTTAATTAAACATTTTTATCTTAATACACAATTTTTTTTAAATATGCTTAGATTCATTCAAACATATAGAATGGGATATATATAGTTATATATACCTTATAACACATATACTTCCTGAGACACGTATTTTTTTGAACACTTATTCTTAATAGCGTGGAAAACATGTATATTTATTAAAAACGTATTCGTATACACACATCTTTTCAAGTAAATTTTAGATAAAATAACAGCATGTTATAAATAAACAAGTGTTTCTAAACGAAACCATTTTGATATTTTAATTCTTGATATTCATACAACATTCTAGCAAAGTGTTAAACGGAGCAGTAACATAATATTAATAACTGTCATGATTGAGAGAAAGATGAGTATGATCATCGATCGCACGCTGATTGCGCACTGATTGCGGAATGCGCAATTGCGCCTGCTGTCGGTGAACTCTCCATTTCCTACTACTTTGGTTGTTGGTTACTTCAATTAGTAGTTCACCTGTACGGAGTTTTTTTATTGTTTTGGGTTCGCCAACCAGTCCTTGGATAGATTTATTAATCAAAAAGGGCGATGTTTTATCAAAACTTCCTTCTTGGCGTTTAACGATGAAGAATCTTTCTTCAGTTTTACTTTCATGAGAGTCGGGATTTTTACATTCCGTATTCGAAACAAAATCCCCGACTCTCTTACCCCATGATTCTTTATTATCCTGATTAGCCTTTGAGCTAGAACTCAATGCATCATTATTGTCTTTGTTAATTTGTGGGGCCTCCACATCGCATGTCTTATTGCCTGATTTTGTAGCCATATTCTAGAGAGAGATTTTAAAAACGCCAGGCATCGGGCCTGGTCACCGACCCTTCTTCTTACCATTACTTTAGGCGCAGGTCTCAAAAAGGTGAAAACTATCAACAAACTTCCACGTTTTTCGAACGTTGGATTAAACTCGATAGCATTTCCTAATAACCAGTTATTTCACGGTGGAACTCGGCAGTCGTAGGTAAGCCTTTACAGCTCTGTTCAACCTACAACCCCTTACGCTGAAAGGCACCAGTTTCCCAGTGGATGTCCTAACCGCCGCCATACAAGTATCACGTCCACCGATCACGGAACCAGAATGCCCTGCACTCTGGGGCTCGAGATCAGCCTAAAGAGGCAGAACCGAGTCGATGAGATTAAAAAACCTCAACACCCAGAGTGTCTCACGTGAAAATAAAAAAATCCACTATTGTAAAAAAGAAAAAGTAGTGTGAGAGAGAACTTAGAAAAAAAGGTGTACTTTTTGTCTTTTTTAAACTTTTTAAAACTTTTTTTCCCTTTTTTTTTTACCAACAGAACGAGAACAATGTTAGTAGAACAAAGAACAACGAACAAAAATGTTAGTAAAAAACGAAACCATGAACTAGAACAAAGAGGGATAACAAACTGAAAAGAGAAGTTTAAAAAGCATAAAACATAGAGGAAAGGATAGACAACAAAAAAGAGAAGAAAATAGGAAAGGAGAAAGATCGCTCAGGAATCCGGGGTCGCGAAACCCCTAAATACCTAAAGAAGGTATTCCCCTGGGGGTTTTGATGATTAGAACAAAGATATTATGTAAACTACAGTTTAAAATCATATTTTAAATATTTCAGCATGGAACAGGACAAGATCAAAATTGCATTGCATTTGTAACATATGTACATATGTATATACAGTGGACACTCTCTATCTGAACACTCTCTAATGTGAACACTCCGGTATTATGAACACATTCTGACGATCCCGGCGAAACTCCATAGACTTAACGAAAGATGAACTCTCTGTATTCTGAACATCCTCTAATCTGAACACCCCGTTATTATGAACACTACTTTTGGTCCCGATTCTACTCCACCTCTCTATAAACTGAACGTGTGTTTGCAGTCGGGATCCGGGGAATTCCCTCATCATGGAAATTCGGAAAACATAGTTGTAGAAGAATAAAAAGTTCATCGAACTCGTCGAAAGAAACACTTACCGACATGTTCTGTGCTAGTTTTACGGGTGCGAAGCTCAAACCACTTGTGATCGGTGAAACCACTGTGCACTAAAAATTAAATTGAAAAGACTGGATGACAGTTACAATATTCTCACAATAGTTGGAGGGCATTAACGAGATGTTGAAGAAGGAAGAAAAATTCTTCTTTTTGTGGATAATGCCAAATCACATACAAACATGCAGCTGAGCAACGTGAGCCCGAAGTTCCTGCTACCGAACTGTACTTCTATAATCCAACCACATAATCAAGGAATAATCAAGACCTTTGTAGCTCACTACCGAATCCATTTTCTGAAGAAAATCTCCCTGGGGATGGAGGAGGCAAATTCGGTAACCGATCTAACGAAGAAGATCAACGTCATGGATGCTGTCCATTGGATATCAACGGCTTGGAAAAAAGTAACCCCTACACCATCCACAGATGCTTCTGCGAAGCTGGATTCCCGTGTGAGAATCGGAAATTAAGAATAGAGGACCAAGAAGCAACAGCTGGGAGGGACTTTTGGTCAATTTGTCAGGAGCTGCATACTGAAATTGAACCTGCAGCTAATCTCGAAGCCGACGTAAGCCATCCGGTTTGCGACAACAACATCGTTAAGAGGAAGAGGATAGTGAAGAAGACACAGAACCATAATTGTCCAATGAAACAAGAAGTACGAGTACCTTCAAACAATATGGCCAAGGAATTCAAGACCTGTTGAAGTATGCAGCTGAACATCACCCGGAAGTCTTTCAACTTCTGCACACAGGAGAACCCGTTTAGCTTGGTGTAGCGATCTTCGACTTTGGACCAGGTATCAATGGGGAACGTTTTATTCACTGACGAGTCTCGGTTAAGCCTAAACTCTAACTCACAACTTGTTTTCATCTGGATAAAACCACGGATCCTTTCAACGTACGAGAAAGAGACTACTATGGCAGAGGAGATTTCATGGTGTATTGATGGTATTTGATTGTATGGTAGAACTGCATTTGATGGGAGATTTCATGGTTTGAGGGGAGACTTGAAAATTTGGGCCCATCATGTCTGACGGGCGCACACCCCCTCCTTTTCTTGGCAAAAGTTCTGTGACTGGTGTGAGGTTTAGGTATTTACATATCTTGGACCTCTTTGTTCGGCTTTAAAGGAATGCAGTTGGCTCTGATTTCATTTTAATGGAATACAACGCTTGCCCAGACAAAGCTCATCTAGTCGACGAATTTCTGGAAACTGAGGATATTTGCTTGATGCATTAGCCCGTCAGATCTCCGGACCTAAACCCTATAGGGTATGTCTAGAACGCTCTGCGGAAGATAACTGGAACTCTCTTTTCACCTCCCAGAACTATCAAGAGCCTGAAAACAGTATTGCTGGAGAGGCGAGAATAACTGCCACAGATTCTCATAAACTGCCTGATTTCCAGTATCAATTCGTTATGCGAGCTGTATACTGTGAGAGCTGTTTAGAGAGGACCCTATTAACCAATTTTCTAGGTCAATATGATAAGCTTTGTTTTATATCTTCCGATACTGATGAATATTACTCACGATTATGCGTGTTTATTATAACTGTTGAATATTTTTTTTTTTTTTTTTCATTATATTAACCTATGTACAGTCGTGGGAAAAAAAAGTAAACACCCCCTACTAACTCTTCAACAAATTACCGTACACGGAAGTTACTGGTACCGAACGATTTGAAATAAAGTCTACTTTTAAATTATGTATATAACATTTGCTTAGGGGGTCATCTACATATTAAAACTAACCCAAACCTCATTTTTTTCAATGACAATACCCAATTTTAACGAGATATTTCAAATCGTCGGTTCAAACTATGCCTAGACACCGAATTTCAAATCATTTGAATGATGAGTTTTTGAATTATAAACATTCAAAATTTAGTCCTTCTAATGTTAAATTACATTTTCACATTTTTATTTATATCTCCTGAAATTATACTCCTAATGTGCTAATTTTTTGTGTAGCAATAAAACTTATGTGCCCAAACATAAATACGCTGAATTTGCAATTTTTATAGTTTTATGATATGAATTATGAAATTAATATTCGAAAAATTTATGAATTGCAACCTACAATACTTTTGATGGTTTTGATTTATTAAGTCCTGCTTTATAAAAATCCAAAATTTCACATTATTCTTCCAAATAATTTTCAAATTATGCTTAAAAAACGGCAAAATGATGGTTTAAGGGACCATCTACGATAGAATTGAGTAGATAGTTTGAAATTTCTTCTGCTGCCTTGATATCTAACAGGCTTTATTGACTGCTTAAGGTGCCTTGATCAAGAAGGGGGCTCTCTCGGTTAGCAGTCGAATATCCGACTTCAATTTGGATACAGCCCTTAACATACGCTCGTTTTAAAATAATTAATTTCTCGGAAACTTGTGGTACGAATTGCATAAAAATTTGATTCTAGGCTAATTGAAAAGTGTAGAGTTCATTTATGCTGTCAGAATTGGGTATTGCTATTGAAAAAAATGAAGTCATGGTTTGTTTTAATATGTAGATGGCCCCCTAAGCAAACTTTATATACATCATTTAAAAGTAGACTTTACTTCTAATCGTTCGGTACCCGTAACTTTTGTCTACGATAATTTGTTGCGGAGTTAGTAGGGGGTGTTTACTTTTTTCTTCCACGACTGTACATACCTAATTTAATTAAAATATATATGTCCAGTAGTTCTGGAGGTAATCGACCAAATCTAAAAATTCTCTTAATTTTGAACATGAGTGTAAATTCAGCACTCCCATCTCAGTAACTGGCATGGCTAACCAGGCTAAGTATTCTACAGTCTATAAACTCAATGCATAGTAGTCGTTTTCAAACTCCCTCTATACTGAATACCCCCCATAATCTGAACATTTTTGGTCGGTCCGGTGAGTGTTCAGAATAGAGAGAGTCCACTGTATATATGTGTGTGTGTATACGTGTAAATATATATATATATATACGTATAATGTACATATATACATTTACTCATAATGTATATATATATATTATACGTATATACAAAATTAGCTTCTGAATAGTAAAATAATTTGTAAATCACAATATTAATATAGGGTAAAGAATAATATATAAAAATAACCTTCTACTTAGTAATATGAATATGTAAAATATTTTATAAAAAGTTTTATAGAATTTAGCGTAATTGCTCCTGTAAATGGTATAATTGTTATAGGAGAATACTCTAAATTCTATAAAACTTTTTATAAAATATTTTACATATTCATATTATTGAGTAGAAGGTTATTTTTATATATTATTCTTTACCCTATATTAATTTTGTGACTTACAAATTATTTTACTACTGAGAAACTAATTTTGAATTATTCTGTAATACGCTAAACCAAAAATTTTTAATGATTTTAATCTGCATCGTTTCTGAAAGTAAATTGCTATTAATAACATTAATATGGCCTTTTTTTTTGCTACAAACTTTCTATGCTAAAATTCATAATTTTATCTGCTAGATAATTAAAATATGTTGTACCACTGGGTTATACATTCTTTATGTTTCAATTCCAATGAGAATTGATAAGAAATATTCATTTTATTTGCAATGCCTCCAAATCTAATAAAATGCATTAAAAAAAGTACGATTACAAAAGAAAGTTTCTTATTTTATATTAATTGCTGCTAGATGGCGCCAAAAGAAGTAGCAAGAAATAAACTCCTGATTTATAACAGATAGTTATCCATTATTTTTAATTTAGAACTTAATTGGATAGTTTTTGAAGATTTTAAACAAAGTTAAAATATTTAAAAATTTTAATATACTTTTAGAAATATTTTAAGAGCAGCATCGACGTTAACTTGTATTTTTTTTTTAATAAAGCAATCAAAGAGTCATTCATTTGTTCATAGATTTGTTGGAATTTGATTCTGAATGGCAACAGTGTCGTTTGTTTAGATCTGGTTTCTATGTTTATAATAGCTAAATTTTAATCTAGAACTTAATACATTATAAATGGATATGACATACATATTTTATGTGAAAATATGCTGAACAGACATGGTTTTAAGTAGAAGAAATTATCACTTATCTACCATATGTTAGCATATGTTTTTCATTAAGCCTAATATGGCGTCTAGCTACGGTCGATTCGCAGATCAGAGTGATTCGCGCCGGCATGGTTACCTACACTTTCCTGCACTCAGATTTTATTATAAGTAGATTATTCTTGTATAGAAGAACATTTCTAACTAACACACAAACATTACATCTTATATATAAACTCCCTAAAAATGTTTACGAATGGCGGCCTATTTTTGAAATTTATCTCAGGCGGGATCTAAGTTCTGTGCCTCTGACAAAGATTTTTAATTTTCATATAAAATAAATTGTAACTAATTCACCAACGACGCAGAATGAATTCAATTTTAGGAACTTCATCTGATTAAAAAATGTTTTCGGTATGCATTCCTTGATTTATCTTTTATAATGGTTTTTGTAAATGATCATCTGTTACACTAGAACTTTCTTAGACAACATTCGAAACATTTCAGCAGTTTCAAACTAAAAAAATTTTATTAAAGTTAAGTGTGCAGCTTTTAATGAGCACTTGAAAAACGTCTTCAAAGTTTGGTCATAAATGAATTGCTTGCTTTATAATTTGCACTCACGTCTTGAGTCAGTCATGACTGATAATTATAACCAGTGAAGTTCATAGCAATAAATAAAGAGTGTTTTATTTAAAATGACCAATCAATGAGTAATGTTGAAAATTTTCGAAGGAAAAAACGAGATTATTGGAATACAGATAGTTTCGGTCGAGTTTCTGTACAGCCGATTTTTTGCCGAAAGCGAATTTTTGCGAAACTCAGATTTTGGCCCGAAAACGAAAACGAAGCCTAATTTTAGGTCTATCTCTAATACGTATCTCACTAAATTATCTTTGCTAAATTTATAGGTATGTACTTTCTGCAAGATCATTTTAATACAATGAGTGCAATTCAAACGATTATTTTAAAATAAAGGCTAACCAGCTGAAGATAAATAACAGCTCTTTTTGAACTCACATGAAACATTAAGAAGTATTAAATAGCGTCCCGACATTTACAAAGAGGAGGTCGCTACTCCCAAAAATCTGCAAATGTTTCTTCCTAGTCATTTGCAGTTACTCATTTTTAGCTTTCCCTGTCTTTTGGCCTCTTTTCAAAATAGATCTTCAACCGTTTCGTATAACGTGATACGTCATTCCCTAGTCAAATATAGATGAGCTAAAGATTTATTCTGGTTTTCGGAATTCAAATAAAGTGTTGTTATGTTTTGTCTTTAAAAGAAAAGTTTTGATAAAGTCGTTATGATGTAAAAAAAAAAATAATAATAATTATATACTGTTATCACATCGCATTAATAAATATCACCATTATGTATAACTAGCAATCAATCGCGAAACATTTCACTATTTATAATAAACTTTGTGATTCTGCATATTTCGGGGGTTAAGCACACAATTAGATTAAATGTCTGTTAAATTCATGTTTTACTTTTTATTTATTTTTTTTTTTTTATGAAGTTTCAATTTCAACAGGCAATTTACTTATGGAATATTACAAAGAAACAATCAACTGCTGAATTATTTTTATTGTTTTAAATGCAAACGGCGTTAATCTTTCTTAATTGGTTTCCGCAGATTTAAAAATACTCATGATTAAAAATTAATTTTAAAACTTTAAAAGATTGAGATACCGTTATCAAACAAATTGCATTTAAAAGTATATTTTTCTCCACAGTGCGCATTTTCCCCTACATTAGAAATGTTCGTTGTTTAGAAGTAAAAAAAAAAAGAATTCAAGGAAAGCAATATTTATTGGTCAGGTCATATGCCAGACCAGATGTTTAATAAGTATCGTATTTGTACGTTACTCTGCAGCGCATAACAAGGATAATACTTTGAATCTTAAAAAAATACAATAATGTAGATCTTAAATGCGAATTCTAAAAGAATTTTCTGAAACACGGGTATCCATTCAATTGTAAACATAAAATTGTAACATAAATTTTCCTCATTTATTCAACTTCGGAGGAGGCAAAAATTTAAAAAAGAAGTGTGATATTCACTTTTTTTTCTCTTTCCTTTTGCAATCTATCGCCAGACATCAGTCACTTATCGCCAGGCTTCAGTCATTTATCGCCAGCCATCAGTCACTTATTCTCTCTTCTTTTAACCTATCGCCCAATGTTAAAGTCCACCACCGTCTCATAGCTGCCAACTTTTACGCTTTTTTGTTACCACTTTTTCTAAAATAAAACTTCACCTTTTTTAACACAGAATTCCTGTGTTTAAATAGAACAAACATTTCTATTCGAAAAAGTGGTAACAAAAAAAAAAAAAAAACGCGACGATAATTCAAGTTCATTCGTCGTTTCAGTTACAGGTTTCAGACTCAAACTGTAAAACAAACCATAATAGTTGGCCATTTCATCTATGGCACTTACGTTCTTACGTATTATGCGTGCCAGTTCATATTCTCTGCTTCAACAATGGCGCCGAAAATATTAATTACAGTACACCCACCCCCTTTTTTTCTTTACTTTAACTGTATAATAGTTAATATTATATAGTTGCCATATTAAAGGTAGTCGCATCAGAAGTATTTATATACGTATAGCTTTATTAAATGATATAACATATAATCGCTCACCCGCATGAAAAGTGACACATCTCGCAAAATTCATTTTGCGTTTTATTCCATTACTAGCAAACCCCGCGGCTTTGCTCGCGTAATATTTGAAATATGCCAAGTGATATTTATATGTCTAATTTTTATTAAAATTTACTAACTAAATTTTTATTTTATTAAAAGGTAATATTTTATTTTATTAAAAGGTACTTATTACTTTTAGGAATAATTCAAAAATTACTATTTAAAACACAGTTTGATTAAACATCATTATTACACTTCATTAGGCAGAAATGAGACTTAACGAAATAAAACTAAATAAATGATAATTTAGAAAATATTTTGAATCTTTTATGCTCAATTAATAAGCTAATTTCAGTATTCATTTGAAGTTTTGAATTTTTTAGAAACCATCTTCTTACATCTTAAAATTAACCATCATGTCAAATTCCAAGTCCTACCACCTCTCTCAACATAAAGTGCTATGTTGAAATAGGACCTGTCACCATTAATTTGCTAACATTAATTTTGAAATCGGTTTGTTATTTCCTAATATTCCACAGAAACGTAATTTAGAAAGCTTTTAAAGGCCTTTTTTAGAACGTTTGTTGTTCCTGTGAACCCCAGGTGCTAGAATCATCGGCATAAAATATAGCCTGTGTAGGATCAGAGGCTGTTACCATTGATTCGCAACTATTACTTTTATAATAGGTTTATATTCCCTGAAATTGCATAGAATCGTAATTTAGGACTTTTTTAGAATGCTTTTCGCACCTCCCCTTCTCTTCACCCCTTTTTAATTCGAATTCATTTTCGACAGTCCTTCGAAGGCATTTATATTTTATAAGTAACTACCATGCCATATTTAAAGTTTCTAGCCTTTTCAGTATCACATAAATAGCAATTTAGAAAGTTTTTAGCTCCTGCAACCTCTGGTGGTAGTGGCACAGACATAAAATATAGCTTATGTTTGAGCAGGCTCTATCACCAACAATTTGTCA
The DNA here is from genome assembly GCA_963932465.1 of Maratus speciosus. Taxonomy (NCBI): domain Eukaryota; kingdom Metazoa; phylum Arthropoda; class Arachnida; order Araneae; family Salticidae; genus Maratus; species Maratus speciosus. The sequence continues at coordinate 487,829,458 of OZ010795.1, forward strand.
TCATTGATTTTTTAATCGGTTTGGTATTTGATAAGATTGTATAAAAATTGTAATTTATAACGCTTTTAACTCACTTCATCTTTTTAAATTTGGAATTTTCTTTCGACTGTTCTTAGAAAGCAGTTGCACCTTGTAAGTAAATACCATGCCATACTTCAAAGGGTTAGACCCTCAGTTGTGCAAAAAATGCAAATTAGAACATGTTTTGCTTTTCCAACCCTCAGATGGTAGTGACAGTAACATAAAATATAATCTATGTTAAAGCAGGGACTGTCACCATTGATTTGTAACCATTACTTTTGAAATAGCTTTGGTATTTCCTGAGATTGAGTAGAAATCGCAATTTAGAACGTTTTTAGAACGCTTTTCGCACATTTTCACCCCTTTTTAAATTTCTAATATTTTCGAAACTGTTCTTAAAGATCATTTATATCTAATAAATATGTACCTTGCCTAATTTTAAGTTGCTAGCCCCTACCGATCACAAAAATCGAAATTTAGAACGCTTTTTTTCTCCTGCAACGTCTAGGTGATAGTGATACCGACATAAAATAGCGTCTATGTTAGAGCAGAGGCTGCCAGCATCAATTTCCTACCATTACTTTTGAAATCAGTTTGATTCTTCCTGAGATATTGCTGACAAATCGGCGTTTAAACGTTTTTAGAACGCTTTTCGCGAATTTTGCTCCTGCATCTCCTCTGGGGTAGTGGAAACAGATATAAAATATAGCATATCTTGGAGAAAGATCTGTCACCATCATTTTTACACCATTATATTTGAAATCGGTTCAGTACTTACTGAGATTGCATAGAAATCGCAATTTAGAACGTTTTTTACAGCGCTTTTGGCGCCTTTTGACCCCCTTTTAAATTTCGATTTTTTTAGGAAATGTCCTTAGAGATCATTGATATCTTATAAATAACTACCATTACAAATTTCACGATTCTAGGCCCTTGCGTAACGCAGAAACCGCAATTTAGGACGTTTTTCTCCTGCACCCCCTTTGGGGTGGTGGCACCGACATAAAACACTGCCAATGTTGGAGCAAGGGTTGTCTCGATCATTTTGATGCCATTATTTCTGAAATCGGTTTGGTAGTTCCTGAGATTGTGTAGAAATCACCATGTAGAACGTTTTTTAGAACGCTTTTCGCGCATTTTCACCCCTTTTAAATTTCAAATTGTTTAAGAACTGTTCTTAGAAATCCTTTATATCTAATAGGTAGCTAATATTTCAAATTTCATATTTCTAGGCCCTTCAGTAACGCAAAAATCGCATTTTTAGAATGTTTTTTGCTCCTGCACCCATTTTCGGGTAGTGGCACCGACATAAAACATAGCCTATCTTGGAGCAAGCGTTGTCACCATCAGTTTGACACCAATATTTTTTAAATCGGTTTGGTATTTCCTGAGATTATGTACAAACTACCATTTCGAACGTTTTTTAGAACGCTTTTTGTGCATTTTTACCCCTTTTAAATTTCGAATTGTTTAAGAACGGTTCTTAGACATCATTTATATCTTATAAGCAACTACCATACCAAATTTCTTGTTTCTAGGCCCTTGCGTAACACACAAATTGCATTTTTAGAACGTTTTTAGTTCCTGCACCCCCTTTTGGCCAGTGGCACGGACATGAGATATAGCCTATGTTCTAAGTTGGACTAACACCATCATTTTGGTACCATTACTTTTGCAATCGGTTTGGTAGTTCCAGAGCTTACCTCCTACAAATAAACAATCTTCACCTCTTTATAATATTAGTATAGAAGTATAGATAATAGCTCTGTCATAAATGCGTTTTGCTACAGAAAAAGTTTCATAAGTGTAGTGCTAATTATAAGTGTAATCGCATTGTTACGCTATATATCCATTCGTGACCACAGAAGAGGGGTGGATTGGGAGGAGGGGGGGGGGGGTAAAATTACTCAACCATTCCAATTTTGTGTAACTTTTTATTCCTGCATGAAGAGCTAAGTGCTATATTTTCATGTTACAATAAAATCATGCTATGCAAATTTTCTTTTGCCTCTCCTGTGAAATTTGCTTTTGCCGAGATGTGTCACTTTTCTCGCGGGTGAGCGATATATAGATATAATATTCGTAGGATTTATTCTGAAAATTACTTAAAGATTCACTTGGCTTATAACTACAAATAAATGCTTCTATTAACTTATCAACTTTATACCTCATTTATTATTCACTCGAACAAATAACATGCTTAGTAGATCACAGCAATTCATCCACATCAATAATACGAGATCAGGGCTGTATGGAGGACGATCTAGAGTTTCCCATTTAAAAGATTTGATGAGATCTTTGGTCCGATTAGCCACATGTGGACGGGCATTGTCATGCAGCTAAACGATACCCTTACTCAACTTGCCACGTCTTTTGTTCTGGATTGCACGACGCAGATTGTTCAATGTCTCACAATAAGACGCTGCATTGATTGTCTCATTACGAGGCAGAAACTCCACTAGCAATACTCCTTTTTTGTCCCAAAAAACTGTCCACATGATTTTCTGGGCAGAAATTGTTTGCTTAAACTTCACATTTTTGGGTGATGATGAATGTCGCCATTCCATGGATTGTTGTTTCGATTCTGGTGTGACGTAGGCCACCCATGTTTCGTCACCAGTAACAATTTGGTCTAAAAAATCTTCACCTTCATTATGGTACCGCTCAAGGAAAGTCAATGCACTGCCTAAACGTTGGGTTTTATGCAAATCCGTCAACATTTTTGAAACCCAACGTGAACACAATTTCCGGTAATTCAAGTTCTCGGTCGCAATGCGATACAAAACACTACGAGAATATTGAGGAAAGCAGTCGCACAATGATGAAATTGTAAAGCGTCTGTTTTCTCTCCCCTTTTCGTCCACTTTCTGCACCAAATCTTCATTAACGACCGAAGGACGCCCACTCCGTTCTTCATCATGCACATTTGTGCGGCCATCTTTAAATGCTCTCACCCATTTCCTTACCATTCCATCACTCATAATGTTTTGTCCGTAAACTTCACAGATCTCACGATGAATATCGATCGGTTTTACGCCTTTAGCACTAAGAAATCGTATAACAGCCCGTACTTCACAATCAGCGGGACTCACGATTGTCGGAGGCATCTTAAACACTCAGTAAACAACGTATACAATGAAGAATCAGACTGTAATGGCGTCAGTGCGTAGACAATAGATGTAGGTAACCAGCGCTCATGCGCGGAACGCCGACCGTAGCGCTGCGGCGGCGGAATCGCAAAACGGTACTTACTTAAAAAACATACCTCGTATAATACATTTGTAAACATAAATACCACCTAGAATTCTTCCCAAATCTTTTATTTGGCATTTAAGTAATCTTCAGTCTTCATTTTGAGATAAAAACTATGGAACTTCTAAACATAAACATCTCTTGATTTTTACTTATTTTTCAATCCAACCGTTGCCACACATTTTTTTACCTTATTTCCACGCTTCTCGTGTTGTACTTTTTATTTCATATAAGATTGCATATTCATTAAATAAACCCTTGAGTCAGCCAAGTTGTATTGTTGTGAATATTTACAATCCCACATATATTATATTCAATGATAAAGTATATTAACTACATTACATAATATTTATATTTACTAGGGGGCTCTCGAGCTACGCTCGCCAACCCCCGTTCAGACTCCGTAAACTCTAACAGCACGCTAATTTGATCGGCTTTAAAATGTATCGTTTTAATTCTGACGTAATTTTCACCAAAGTTTTCTTTCCCTTTTTAATATTCATGTGAAAACACTTTTGATGTTAGAAAGGAAATATTATTTGCAGTGTCTTCGAATTCTCAATAGGAGAGCAATGCGCCTCTTGTAGCCGTTTCAATAAAATCTGCTTTCGTTCAAAATACCTCAACATGTTGATTTTCTGCAAGCAAGTAAACACTATTGGTTTACAATGGAAGTCTACGGGAATTTGGCGAAATATTAGAGATATCGCCAAGTTAGAGTCACTTTTGGAGACTAATTTTGGTCGCCAAATTTGGCGATATATCTCCAAATTGGCGACAACCTTGGTGGTATTTGGCGACAGAACAGGTGGCCCCCTTATGGTAACCCCCTTAAGTATGGGGATGCATTAAATGCTTTTCAATAACCAATGAGATGCGTTTCATTGATACGATAGCGCTATATATATATACATAGATTAGTTTTAAAATATTGTCTCAAAGTATGAAATAAATGTCTCGTGCAAGTTCATTTCTAAATTTAAACTGTTTAGCAATATTATGGTTTGGCAATTTTTATTAATACTGTAATTACCAATTTTTAAGTTTAAACTGTTTTGTAATATTATTTTTTGTTCATTTTATGTAATAAGTGTCATGTGACGTAAATGTGACGTAATTTATCCTATTTAAGACTTCTAACGCATGTTAATGAATTTATTATTTTACAATATTCTTTCTCTTTTAAAATTCAAGTGTAAATATAGTTTTTATGACGTAATTTTCAATGAGTTCCTGCTTTTTATATTTTCAGCTTATAATACTCACGTGTAAAATAAATTTTTAATTTGAAGCAAGCATTATTGTTTGTGCTGTTTATACAGTTGGCAATAGTTTAAATTAATACAATTTTCTAAAATATGTAAAAAATATCTCAATGCTGAAAAATTGAATTTAAAACAGAAATAAAACCTCAAAAAATGAGTCAAATTAAAAAACGAAATACAGTCTGCACATCGGGAACTGCAAACGTATGAAATGATCTAAAAATGATTAAATTCCCATGTATAGTTTTTGCTCCTATAAAACTTTTTAGTGGAACGATTTTGTCCAACTTCAGCATTAAATATCTCTTAAAAATAATTCTTCGATTTGAAAACTGTCTGCATCAGCGTGTTTATCAAACATTTTTCTATTATACCACCGATTTTCATATTTTTGTATGCAGTGTTTTTCTTAATATTGACGGAGAAAGACCTCCGGTCACAAAAAAATTCAAAACCGGCGGCGGTGACAGCGGTAGTTACTTTTTTTAGAATACAGAGATTTTTATTCTGCCAGGCATACCAAACCACTGAAAATGAAACTCATCGCTAATACAGTTTATTGCTAAAAGCTGTTAGTTTTATGTTTCGTATTTAATAAGTGTATACTAAATTATCGTTTTGTAGCTTTTAGCTTGCTTTTATATATTTATCATTTTAAACAATGTTACATATTTATTTAATGTACACTACATTATTAATTGGAATACGATTGGAAATTGACAATGTTTTTAAACAAGTTGGAAATTGCTCGTCAAACGTGGCAAATGAGGTGCGTTCGTACTATAACTAGTTTTATAATTATTTTTTGCACCCCATATTGTACTGAATGTGTATTTATTTGCAATTCATAAGTGCATAGTCTGTAACATCATTAAAATGCACTTGCAATAATTTTTTCCCATTCCCCTTAATGTAACGGAAAACTTTTGACTGTCCCTGTAATTAAGCTATACATCCGATTTTCATGAAATTTGAAATGGCTCGACAAAATTTTGCAGCAATTATATATTTAAAATTTCAGCCCATTCGGAAAGCTGTAACATCATTAAAATGCACTTGCAATAATTTTTCCCATTGGCTTTAATGTAAAGAAAAAATTTGACTGCCCCTGTAATTTAACTATACATCCGATTTTCATAAAATTTGAAATGGCTCGACAAAATGTCGCAATAATTATATGTTTAAAATTTGAGACCATTCGGAAAGCTTTAACATTATTAAAATGCACGTGCAATAATTTTTCCCATTGGCCGTAATGTAAAGAAAAACTTTTGACTGTCCCTGTAATTTAACTATACATCCGATTTTCATAAAATTTGAAATGGCTCGACAAAATTTTACAACAATCATATATTTAAAATTTCAGACCATTCGGTTGGGTAGTTTTTGCTCTATTATATGCGGACGGACGGACAGACAGACGGACTGAACGACGACTATAGGTGCTACGTATTTATATAATTACGAACGCACCTAAAAATGGCAATTGGCGGCAATTTTTGGCAATCTATATACCTGGCCAGGATAATACGTATGTACCCATCTTATTATAGATATACATTAGTCGGTACAAAACTAGATATAAATTCTCGGTAAGATTCTTATACTTCTTTTAAAAAGAATTTTCGATAAAACATGTAATCTAATTTTCTTGTATATCTATAAATACTAGCCGAAATACCTGGCGTTGCCCGGGGTTTTAACCATGTTTGATTCCAAAAATCAATTTTAAAATTAAACACCGTACGGGCTATGAATGCCGTGCAAATATACTCTCTTTTTAGGTGCGTTCGTAATTATATAAATACGTAGCACCTATAGTCGTCGTTCAGTCCGTCTGTCCGTTCGTCTGTCTGTCCGCATATAACAGAGCAAAAACACCCAACCGAATGGTCTGAAATTTTAAATATATGATTGTCGCAAAATTTTGTCGAGCCATTTCAAATTTTATGAAAATCGGATGCATAGTTTAATTACAGGGACAATTAAATTTTTTTCTTTACATTACGGCCAATGAGAAAAATTATTGCAAGTGCATTTTAATGATGTTACAGCCTTCCGAATGGTCTGAAATTTTAAATATATAATTGATGCAAAATTTTGTCGGGTCATTTCAAATTTTATGAAAATCGGATGTGTAGCTTAATGACAGGGGCAGTCAAAAGTGTTCCGTTACATTACGGGGAATAGGAAAAAAAAAATATTGCAAGAGCATTTTAATGATGTTACAGACTATGCAGTTTATGAAGTGCAAAAAATTATACATTCAGTACAATATGGGGTGCAAAAAAATAATTATAAAACTAGTTATAGTACGAACGCACCTCATTTGCCACGTTTGGCGTGCAATTTCCAACTTGTTTAATTTATCGAAAGCCTTGAGAAATTTTGTTTTTATACCAGTATTTTTTTTTTAATGTTTCCAAAGCCTAAATAAATACAGTCTTGATTCTTGAAAAAAAAATGAAAAGAAATGTATATTTATGAAAAGCCCTTCATGATATCACTTTCTCTTGCAAAAGCCATTCATTAACCACATATTCGGTTTAAATTTGAGGTCATACCTATATTATCCCATATTATTCACAACTAAAAAGAAATGGCGTATCTAGTATTTGCAGAGAATTAAATAAAAATCATACACTCGTGACATCATAATTCACTTTTAAATTTTAACAGAATAATAAGGCTACTCTAATTTGTTGGGTTGGGTTGGGTTGATTGTTGACGGCCAATTATCTACACGAGGGATATGGGCCCTAGGGGGAGTGCCTTCAGTGGAGGTCTTTCTAAGGGAACCTAATCTGTATTAACGCATGGAAATCCACGGTTCGGAGAAAACCACGAAAACTCCGAACGATTAGGCCGACGGGCGCGATTGGGTTCGAACCCAGCACCTCCCGTCTACCAGCTTCGAGAGCAGAACCTCTCAGCCACTGATGGGGCCTACTCTAATTTGTGACTCGTGCTAGCCAGTATACACGTCTGGGTACATTGCCGTTATCATTATTTTTTTTACGCGTGAAGGAACTATGGCACTCCATTGTGAAATTTGCTAATTTTTGAAATTCAATATTTGAAAATGGCATAATCATTAGATTTAAAATTTATATCAAGAAAAATACAATTTTACAACTTTCTAACGCAGTTTGTCTAACAATTTTCTGACAAGTACCTTTCGAGCAACTAATTTTGTTAATAACTTGAAATATTTCATTTTCCGAGGCCAATCTGTGGCAACGGTTAACGAAAAAGCCAGTCGTTAGCAAGGCGTAGCGTTTTATTACAGAGGATTGTGAAACACTTTTTTTTGCACGTAAAATTTTAGAAAAAATATATATAAATCTTAAATAACAATAATTAAAAGAAATCTCAGAATAGCTTTTTCACCAACATGTATTACTTGTCGTAAATATCCTCCACATCCAGCTTTTCCGTAAAATTAACAAAATCGCGAAAAAGTGAAAGGAAATTATTCTTAATAAATCGTACACTTAATTTTAAAAAGGCCAGAGGAAAGAAATTTAGTTTGAGATATAAATGTACAATAGTAAATAAATCAATAACAGTTTCTGAAATTACAGGAAATGATTTCGAAAAATAAATGAGAAATGAAGAATATTTTTAAAAATCTCCCCGGAACGTAAAAGTTTTGACAACCCAGAAGTGGATAAAAGATTGCCAACATTTATCATCTGTATTATTTCATTTATATTATATTTTTTTGTAGAAATTCTCTTAAACACACAAGTGGAAAAGGCTTAAGTAATCATACTTGATTTTACACATAATTTGCCTTTTTTTTCTAGTTTGTGTTTATAAATAACATTTAATTTAGCGTGTTTCTTTTTTTGACCGACTTCCAGCAAAGGAGGTGCAATCCCTCTTCTTCTTCTTAGAACAAAAAAAGTATGCGTTTAACTTTTGAACGGATGCTTCGATTTTGAGAATTTTTATGTTTTTTGGAAATGTTTTCTTTTGGTGTTGGTTTCATATCGATTTCATCATGATGCAAAAATGAAGTATGCTTATCTTCCTACCTATTTTCTTGTCCCTTTTGTTGTTTACTTTTTTAGACTCTAATATTCACAAAGTATTGTCCAATCGCCAAGAAATTATAGTATTTTTTAAAATACAAAGTTTCTTGAACACCCGTTAGTGCAGAATTCCAAGGCAAGTCATTTTTTGTTTGCATTAAAGTAGCATGATTGTGAGAGTTTCACGTCATGCGGTGTGCGGTGGTTCGGTAGAGGTAGAAGGAAGTCATATCGAATGCCCGGAAGTGGAGGCGAGAGTAGAGCGGAAGTCAGGTGGAAATGCGGAAAGATAAGAGCGGAAGTGTCAAAAGATAAGAAAGTGTACAATAGGATAATGAATTTTATTTGTTTTCGAAAGAATGAATACTACTTTGGGAACTTTGAAATTTTTGGAGGTGAGGTTTTTTTTTTTTTTTTTTTTTTTTTCCTATCTATTCACGGTACAGTTTAATCTGGGAAGAAATTTTTTTTTTTGTGAGTAATTTTTTTTAGAGAATTTTTTTTAATGATTAAACGGACTTTTAAAAAATTAACGGTACTTTAACTTAAGTAAAAACGTTTGCTGAAATATTTTTAGGAAAATTTTATTTTATTTTCATTTTTGAAATGAATTTAACGAGAGTTAGAAATTTTTAAAGGAAAACTTTTATTTTATTTTGGGAATTTAGAAAATGTTGCGAGGAAGTTTTTTTTTCATACAACTTTTTGATGTGTGTTATTCGAGAAGGGGTATATATTTTAAGGTATGTTAGAGAAGAGAAAATATATATATATTTTTTTTATGAGTGAGAGGAATTAGAAATAATTTTAACAAATATAAAATTAGAGGTGCTTAGAAAATTTTCGAGGAAAAGATATTTTAAAAAAACGGTGTTACCACTGCATAAAGTGTAATGTTTATAAGGAAATAAAATTTCAGGGAGTTACCTCTGAATAAAGTGAAATGTATATAATGAAATAAAATTAAAAGGTGCTGCCACCAAATAAAGAAAAATAAAATGTTGCCATCGGAAAAAATGAGAGAAAGTTGAGATACCTTTTGAATGATTCAGTAATAAAATAAAGCAGACATTAAAATTCTTCTTAACAAGACTTAAGCAAAAGAAATATAAAACTTGCTTTACATAAAATGAAGTTCTTGGAAATAGATTAAATAATGTAGGGTGCAAACATATATTTAAAAAAAATAAATACGTAAATTCAAATATAGCATTGAAATAATAGCAAAAGCATATAGCATTGAAATATTAACATTAAATAATAATAATAATAACACTGAAATAATAATAATAATAATAATAATAATAATAATAATAATAATAATAGCATAAACCAAAAGAAATATTTCGTTGGATTTAAAAATAAATAAATAAATAAATAAAGTTTCTCTTGAGACACAGTATATATATTTTATAGTAGTTTTTATATATTCATGCATGTATTTAACAAAGTGTTAGAATTTTTTAGAAAATTAAATTGATTTATTGAAGATATATGAAAATGTTTGTGAGAGAGATTTTTCTAAAAAGGAATCGAATGAATTAAAAGTTTCTTTCATAAAATGGTATTGTTCTAGTTTAACAATTTTATCAACATTAACAATTATATGGACATTGAAAATTTAAGCCAGTTTCACTAGAATTTCCTACTTGTACCAATTCGACACAAATGATAATAAACATTGAAAAAAAAAAAATCACGCATCGCGTAAATATTATGTCATATTTCCCAACGTTATCGGGATATATATATAGGTAAGAAATTTGATTTTGCTTGTTTGAATGAACTGAAATACCTGAATAAACAATTAAATAATAAAAACAATAAAAATTCCTTTTCCACAATTGGTTTGGAATGATGAAATTGATGTTGAATCCCGTTACTGTATCCAAATTCTTTCGCGTATATATGCTCGTATTTAATCTGCATATCATGTCATACTGAAATTTGGTTAAGTTTTAAAATATATTGTGATTAACATGGTTAAAAAAAATAATTATTCATAACGATTAATTATCGGAAAATATAAGAAAGGAAAAATAAAAATTGGATTAAATGAAATTAAAGAAAATTGAAATGGAAAACTTTCACTTTTTAAAGAAGATATCCAACTTATTTTAAATTATTGTGATGTGGGGAAAAACCTCAGGTAAGGAACCACGCTTAAAAGATTTATATAGTGTTGTGCTTTTTATATAAATCTAAGTCGAAATAATTTTGTTAAAAGCAATATTCTGACTCGCTGTACCTTATATTAACTCAATGATTTTAAGCTACGTTTTCAAACTTATATTTGAATTACGCAATATTCAGCGGCTAAAACATTTTCGAAAAGAAATTTACTAATTAACTAGCATATAATCCCCGTCAAAAATGACGGAATGCTGATCCGCGTTTTATTTTCATAAGACTTCATACAAACAAACAGAATGATTTTATTATCGAAGAGTTTGTATTGTATCAAAGTTACATTTCAAAAATTACAAATAATTTATATAAATACAAATGATGAGGATATTTTTTTAACTTAATATTCAGTTTCTGAAATAGTTCAAGAATTAGGCAAAACAAACAGCAGTATTTATTCAACACTAATAATAATAGACAAAGTGAAAAACAATTTCTGAAGATTTCATAAAACATTAAAATTAAATATTCAATGCATTAAAGTTTGTTTTTTTAAATAACTAAATTATCAAATAATTAATTTAATTTAAAGTAATTTAAAATAAATAAATATTATTTTTAATAAAAATGAATGAATCTCAAAAATGAATGGCTCCCCTGATTTCCATTAGGGATGGATCAAGACAGCGGTTTGTTTCTAAATATGGATTTGGCACCATCTGCCGGCAGTTAATACAAAACGAAGGAACTTTTTGTTAAAATTGTAGTTTTTAAAGGAAATATGCAGGACGCATTTATTTAATTCAAGATCAATTTTTAAAAGCTTCAGCCATATAAATTTAAAATTTCATTCTGTATAAATAAAACCAAAATAATAATAATTATTATTATTTCTTTCGTAAAATCTTAATTTAATTTTATCAGCTTTTAAGAACTTAACTTATAATCCACTTGAAATTTGCTTGCATTATAAATAAAATTTATATTTCTAATGAAATGTAATTAAAGCTAAGGAATATATAATACATGTATTAATTGTATCAATGCAGATAAAATTTCGATTTTTAACATAGTAACATCTGAACATAACTTTAGAGTGGAGACAAAATTGTAATTTAATAAGAAAATGAGAAAAAATACTTTTCAGTCATACTAATGTAATCAGGTAACATCTTTCATTTCAATTACATCTGGAAAAAAAAAAAACCTCATTTTGTTTATAAGGCAAACAAAAAAAAAAAAAAAAAAAAAAAAATAACCGGATAAATGTTACGCTCTTAAAAATTAGTGAAACCTCAAAATTTAAATTCTGTCAAATAAATCATAATAATATTAATTATTATTTTATTTATATAGAATGAGATTTTAAAATAATATCACCGAGGCTTTTGAAAACTGATCTCGATTTACATCATTACGAACGAAATGTTTCTTATAAAAAACTATAATTTCAATGAAAAGTTCTTTCATTTATTTTGATGCCGATGGATAGCGCCAAAACAACATTTACGAATAAGTAGATTAACAATTACTCCATTTTGCACAAAACATGAGTCGGTATGAATCCGGTATGAAAAAGTGATAAATGCATTTCAAAATATTTTAAGGCTTTATTATGCTTTTACAAATATTTTAAGAGCAGAATCGGATGTTAACCAGTAATTTTTTTTTTTTTTTATGAAATTTTCCAAGAGGCGTTTACTTGTTTCTGAATTTGGAATTTGTGGTTCTGAATGGCAGCAGTTGTTCTTTTGTTTATATCTGATTATCCGTTGTTTATAATAGATAGATACATTGTAAATTTAAATATCTGAAATTCAGACATTAAAATACCTTAATTTTTTCAAACACTTTTTACGTCTGAATTTCAGACGCTTCAAATGTCTGAATCGCAGTCTTTTTTTTTTCTTTTTTTTTTTTTTTTTTTTTTTTTTTTTGTAATCGTGCGTAGCTATGTTTAAAACGTTGAATACTGGGCTAATATTTGGCCGTGTCCCTGCCCCCTCCATCCCCATTTTTGGCTCCCAAATTTGGTATGCAATTTTCTTAAAGCTGATAGTTTAAATCTTTTACAACATTGTACTGATTGTAATTAACGTTTTGAACTTCAGGAATAGAACAAACAAAACAAAAAAATATTTATATAAATATTAGATTATTTTTATTAGTTTAGTTTTCAATATTATTTTAATTAAAAAAATTCAAAATATTGATTACAATCAGTATAATTTCGAAACAGATTTAAAATATAAGCTTTACAAAAATTGCACATCACATTTGGGGGCCCTAAAATTGTAGATGGACGGGACACTGCCCACTATGCCCATGCTTTAATGGAAGCTTTAATGTCCTACTCTAAAAGTTCAAAATATTCATTATAGTCAGTGCAATGTCGAAAAAGATTATTTAAGATATCAGCTTTATGGAAAAAGCATATAAAATCACTCCTCACCCCACCCCATCCCCAGAAGAAAAAAAAAAGAAAATTCATATCATTTAAAAATTAGATTTTTTTAAATTTATATCGCCACAGGTAATGTTTTTAACTAGATCAGAGGATAATCACAAAACTTTTTAACTATCAGCAAAAATAAATAAATAAATTTTCTATATTGATAACATGAAGAAAAGATAACTTATAGTTTCCAAACTTCTTTTGTCTTAAATATATATCTTAACACCTAATTGTCATTTTTGTATTTTTCGTATAACTGCATATAAATAAAGTCATTAAAACCACAATTCTAAGTGCAAAATCTAGTTATAGCTTCCCAGCAAAGAGGAAATTGCTGGCTAACAGCAAGATAGGTGCTAGCAATGATGGAGAAGTGCTGGCTGATGGTCTACCACTGCATGAGCACTGCTGGACAGCTTCAGTCAACTTTGCTGCTGGAAATCATCAGATAAAATTCTGGTGGGCATCCATTTTATCTCATGCGCTGGCCCACCACTACATGGAAGTGCACGAACTTTTGCAGTATTGTTGCTGGGAACCCTTACGCTAGGTGGCGCTGCGAATATCGAAGACATTGAGTATTTGAACACAAATCTGAAATGAATATTTTAACACAATTTAAGCTGTGAAGCTAATTTATTTTGAAACTGTAAAAAATATAGCACCACTGCCACCAACAAAATAAATAAGTAAATTAATAAATAGATGAATTCTTTATTTTAACGCACTTTTTTTTCTCTTTAAATCTGGTTTTACTAGGTTACAAAGGATTTCGGTTTTCATAATTTAAGCAGTTCAGAATCAATAATAAAAAAAAAAAGCGTATAAAATACATAGGGTTTCTATATACCAGTTTAATGATTCGGAACGTAAATCACAAAAGAAACAAACTTGAAATAGTGTAATGAGTGCTTGAAAATTACGAGCAGTCGTAGCGTACGCTGAAAGCACTTGTTCATGTCCGATCACGAAAACCAAGCAGCATCGAGCGCGGTCAGTACTTGGAAGGGTGACCACATGCAGTTGAAATATTTCTATAGACCTATATCTATGATAGACACTTCTAGAGGTATTTCTGTAGCTCTTGGGGAAACTAGCTTATAGAAAAAAAGAGCCATAATTATATAATACTTTGTTTTTTTACAGAATTCTATAAGAAATTTTTGTAAGGGAGAGTGCTGGGCCAGCAAAGGAAAAGCAGTGGGATAGATACTAGCACTGCAGGAAAAGTGCCGGATTGAAGTAATGTGATGGCATATCAATGCTGGCCTGCTGTTGGACATCACTGATGGGCCATCTGCATTCGGCTTGGACACTTTTCGACAGGTTTATGTAATGGCACCCTTGCACTTTACCACTGCTGGCACTGCTGGCTACCATCTTTTTACCAGCTGATTGCCCACTGTTTCTTTCTTTGCTGGGTTTTTACTTTTATCCGTTCTAAATTTCAAGTTACTTTTTTTACTAAAAATAATGAAAAAATCAATATTAGACTTGATTTCAAATCAAATGCATATGTATATTTGTACTGGCAGTATTAAAATTACTGGAGCGCATAATGGATGAGCCTTATGACAACTACGAAGAAAGAAAGCATTAGAAGATCTTTCAAAGGTTTTTTTTTTTTTTTTTTTTTTTTTTTTTTTTTGTAGTAATTTTGAAGGTTTGCAACAGATATAAGGTTTGATAAATCTCACTTTTATTTTATTTTTTCTTTTTTTAATTTTAGAAATGATTATTTACTAATTTTTTCAATGTGTTAACTTTTTTAAAAATATATGTGCATCTGAACAACCAAAAATGGTAGCAAAATTGCCTTTTTATGATTGCAGCATTATGCAGCCTTATATTTCTACAGCCAAATATTTTACACCTTAGGCGACTACAATTTCGAATGTACGTCTTTCTCAGTTAAGCCAGATCTTGTTATACGTCTTTTTAGAACGGTCCCCCGAAAGACGTATAATCGGCGCTTTACTATATAATCTAAAAATTAATATTTTATCGGTTTAACAATTAAAAAGAGATTCATAGAAATACAAAGTGTTCATTACTTTGAAGTATGGATAATTTCAAACAATTGATACAAATCAAATAAAATTGAATATTATGTGTAATTATTAGTTGTTTAAGTTGATTATTATAAACTGGACACTTTTTTCTTTTCTTTAGAGCTTGCCACTTGTTTTCGTTTCTTTAAAATTTGGCACAATCTCAAGTAAAGATAAAAAGAAGAAAAGCAATAAGCAAATACACTGTCAGAAAAGTCTTTATAACTATACTTATTTCTCATTTTTTATCAAATAATTTTCATTCTTCTAGAAAAAATGTTTTATTCCTGAATTCTTCTCGAAAGTCTGAAAAAGAGGGAGAAATTATACGTTAATTCCCAGCATGCATTGGCTCTATTAATACTAAAATTCGAATTTATTTATGAAAACAGTAAAGAAAAACTTTTATGATTTAAAAATTACTTCAAACGATGCCCAGTAGATGATGCCCATAAACGATGATCATACTGATAGGATCATAGAGATGAAATACACAGACGATGCCCTTAGCAGGATTAGTGTTATGTCGCTATTCAAGCATGTAAAATGTGTACTGTAACCGGGTGGGTAACGACGGCTGGCCGGTGGCCGGGT
Organism: Maratus speciosus; assembly: GCA_963932465.1. NCBI lineage: Eukaryota > Metazoa > Arthropoda > Arachnida > Araneae > Salticidae > Maratus > Maratus speciosus. The sequence continues at coordinate 487,845,260 of OZ010795.1, forward strand.
GATGTCGAGGGATAGCGATTATGTCGCTGAGATCGGTTGCGGGCAAACACCATCTAGGCTGAATAAAAATTCGGGCATCGTCCGGGGCTGGGATCATATAGGGTTCTTGGAGCCAAACTCCGTTGTGGATGGGTAGAAATTCAGGTATCTGGAACCGGATACTCGAAGCTGGCATCATCTAGGGTTGGTCGGGAGCACAGTGGGTCAAGCCCTCATACCAAAGGACCACACTGATATTCTTTTACTTATTTTAATAAAACTGGATTAAATAGAAGTACGCACAATGGTGGTTGGAGTTTAACAGACGCGGTCGAGCCGTCGCACGACCGTATTCATTCTAGCACATGGAGAAGTCTCAAGTCGTCTGTCCACACAAAGCATTTTGGACAGTATTTAAGTGAAATACTTGCTGAGCAAGCAACATTTTAACAAGGGAATTGTGCAGCGTGGCTAATTCTCTGGTATGACGTCAAACGCTGACACTACCCGTTTCCTAACTTCTGTCCACTCAGCGCCATTAAATGCTGAGTCTGCTTGTTGCTATGTGTTTGCATAGTTTCTGTGTGTTTTATGCATCACTGCTATCGGCCGATGACCTACCTGTCTCTGACGTATATAATTTAATGTATTATATTCAAAAACACTATAATTCAATATGTATATATATATTTCCAAAAGTGTTAATTTTGTGAAGTCTATAAGCACATCGGTGGCTGGGCGAGATCTCACCCGTCCGTAATAAGGTTGTTACACTGGTTATAAGCAATGTTAGAAAGTGAAAAGTTGTCCAGATCGCTTCCATAGTCAGGTCTTCCAATTTCATATCTTTCCGTTAAAAAATGAATTTGTAAATGTGTCAAAACGTTTTGCGCTTGTTGAGCAGAGCAGTTGAGAACAGCCTTAAATGAATAACCAAAAATCCTATAAATTAAGTTTTCTAATTTTCTTTGAAAAAAAAAAGTTTTTGAATTTAAAAATTAATAACAGTTAATTTTCTCATTCACTTAAAAGTTTATTTTTCAAAAAAATATTCGTATTCAAAATATATGCTAAATGAAAACATTTAAAATACTAGATATACTAATTAAAATGAAAAAATTAAGTGGAAAAAATCGAATTTCCAAAAAAAAAAAAAAAAAAAAAAACATTTCTTCTTGAATAAAAATCTAATATGCATATTTTACGCGTAACAATCTGCCTTAAAATATTTATTTCATATTTTTATCCTATATTATTACTAAAGTATTAAAAGCACAGCCAAAATCTCATTCACGACGAAATCTTCCCGAAATTAACTTAAAAATTCCGATCTTTCTAAAGAAATTAATCAAGACCCATCTGAAGGAAACGCCATTTATTTACTTCAAGCTATTCCATTATTCTTCGAAAAACGGTTAAGATACTCGGGTCATAACAGTAATAAGGTACCTGATTCGACTCCAAAGTCAGCTAGTTTTCTTTTATCCCCACTTCCTTCAATTGACGCATTTTTTACTTTCTGTAACGGATTCTTCAAATAACGGAAATATACCGGCAGCGCTGCTGCCCATACAGCTTCCGTGAATTGAAGAAAGTATTTTTGATAGTGTAATTGTAGTAAAATCAATCAATCAATAGGTATTTTGTGTTGCACAAATGAAACTAAGATTCAGAGATATAAAAAATGTGGATCATATTGAAGAGTGGGAATATTTGATCAAATTTCATAGCATTTTCGAAAAAATTGCCTTTACCGAAAAACGAAAAAAAAAACAGTTTGATTACAAAGTTTTTTAATGAGCACGTACGAATTTGATGCGTTTGCGAACAAAAATGAGTAAAAATGTATCAGAAAGTTGTCAAGTTTGTAAGTACATTTGTAAATATTTTTACTCAGAAACTTACTACCCGCGTCTTCTCATTTAAGGTTGTTCTCAAATCCAAAAGGGCAACTTTATGACATAAGTTTAATTTATTTTTATTTTTTTTTTTTTTGGTTGGAAATGCATGAAACTAGCATTTGTTGTTGTTCAGAAACTATGTAATCGTTCGTGCTGTTTTTCCGAGTTTTTTTTTTTTTTTTTTTTCAAACGCAATAGGTTTTTCATAAAATAGTGTCAAAGTTGACGTTTTGAACCGAAGTTCCCGAAGAAAGCAGAAAGACCAGTCAGCGAAGGGACAAAAAAGTCTTTGTCACGTGTTCAAAATCGCTTATAACTCAATAGGTAATTTATTTATGAAAAAATGGAAAACACAGTTCGATTCCAAATCGCTTCCATAGTCAGGCCTTCCAATTTTATATCCTTCCGTTAAAAAATGAATATAAATGTGTCAAAACGTTTTGCGCTTGTTGAGAAGAACAGTTCTTATAAGAAATAGCTTTAAACTTGTTGTATTATGTTCACAAATTTATCAGTGAAAGCAGGAAATGTGAGAACTCATTAAAATACACTAACGAGTTTTTTGAAAAAACTCTCGCCATAGGGATCCACTTCCTTTCAATCAATCAATATCTTTCGACAACTTGTAACTTATTCATTGATACCATATAGATTCTGGAGTTGTTTTTTACTCTCTCCTATCTTCAATAAATGAAAGTATTATAATCGAAATGTTTTTCGATTTCCGGTTTCCCACGGATTTACACGTTTTAGAGTCAGAGATCCCCAAAAACGTGTTTATACAAAATGCCTGTCTGTCCGTGTGTCCATATGTCCGTGTGTCGCCATTGTACCATGGAAAAGTGTATGAAGTTGTGCATGGAATTAAACCAAATTTTTTGTGTATTTTTTTGTCTATGGCAAACAGATTCTGCTTCAATATGGAAATATTCTGTCGGAAGAGGGCGCTGTCATAGGGATGTCTGTGCCATTTTCATTATTGAACCATCGAAATGTATATGAAGTTATGCATAGAATTGAACCAAATTTTTTGTGTGTGTTTTTGGCTATGGCAAGGTCTTCCTTCGATAAGGAAATATTCCGCCGCAAGAAGGCGCTGTAATAGGAATTCTTGTGCAAGTTTCATTATTGTACCATCGAAAAGTGTATGAAGTTATGCATAGAATTGAACGAATTTTTTTGTGTAATGTTTTGGCTACAGAAAGCGGGTCCTCCTTCAATATGGAAATATTCTGCCGGAAGGGGGCGTTGTAATAGCGATTTTTCTGCCATTTTCATTATTGTACCATCGAAAAGTGTATGAAGTTATGCATGGAATTAAATAAAATTTTTGCGTATGTTTTCGGATATGGCCAGCAGATTCTCCTTCAATATGGAAATATTCAGCCGGAAGGAGACGCTGTAATAGCTATGTCTGTGCCATTTTTATTATTGTACCATCGAAAAGCGTATCAAGTTATGCATAGAACATAATCAAAATTTTTGTATAACGTTTTGGCTACAGCAAGCAGGTCCTCCTTCAATATGGAAATATTCTGCCGGAAGGCGGTGCTGTAATAGCGATTTTTGTGCCATTTTCATTATTTTGTTTATGATCATAAATGGCATCTTTCTAAGGTTGCGTTCAGAAAGGAAAAGTGCTCCCTCTCATTCTAAAGCAATAAAATGTGGTTTTTAATAAAAGGACTGAAGATTGAACAATGTATTCAACAATGGAAAAGAGATAAGAAGATTGAATCGAACTTGGCGGAAACTTCTCCCTCTTGCAGGATTCCCTGCAGTTTCCTTGCAAAACCATTAAAGAGGAAAAACGCCGCGTGATCACAAGAAAAGACGCCGACACTGGAATTAGTTCAATGATAAGCCTATATGACTCATCATTGAAGTCATAAATGTGCATTAACGTCATAACATATCATAAGTCTGTATGACTTATTATTGAGGTCATATGACATCAATAATAAGGCTATATGACATCAGGCTATATGACATCAGAGGCGGTTCTCAAGTTCCTTGCTCAACAATCTCAAAACTTTCTGACACAGTTTTCTATTCACTTTTAAACGTAAGAGCACAGAATTGGTAGGCCTGACTATTAAAGCGATTTGGAATCGAAATGAGTTTTTATTTTCTGTAAATTACTTATTAATTATTTGTCGAGTTATCGAGTTAATTACTTATAATTACTTATCGAGTTATAGGCGATTTTAGTCACGTGACAACAAGTTTTTCTCCCTTTGTCCGGAAATTCGGTTCAAAACGTCAACTTTGACAGTATTTTCTGAAACGTTTCTTTTATGTTTAACAAAAAAAAAGGAAATCGGTTAAGTCATGATATCGGATTTTTTTTTTTCTTTTTTCAAAAATTTAACATAATTTTCAAGTTTTACTATCTTGTGTAAATGTTAAACCATTACTGGTGACAGTGCTGGAACTGTACAGTAACATAGTAAGTGACACATTATGTAATATCAACTGCATTCTGTAACATAGAATTTCCATTTCAGCGCTGATTGCACATGGATGGACAATGCAGGACACTTTCACCAATTTTTACTTCTGCTGCTATCACAACATTTCACATGAAACAAAGTAAGTCTGTGGAATATTTTATTTAAATATCTTCATTATTATTCGGTAATATATTTTCATTACATTTTCATTACTATGAGCAACATTTTGGATTAGATTTTTGTGAGACACCATGCCTTTTTATTAATGAATTAATGAATTTCACCCCTGGTTTTCTACACTTTTTTTTTTTTTTGCTTTTTTTTGGGGGGGGGGGGGTGTGTAATGCGTGTTTTCTCTCCCCCACCTCAATGTTTGTCCAATCTTTTTTAAAATGCCCTGTATAAACAATATCGAAATACTTGTAAACTGGCAGAATACCTCTTTTATGAAAGCATTCAAACTACGCTAGCATAAAAAGTATTCATATATGCTTGTTACGTACTCTTGGTATTGAACTCAGCAGATGAAATGTCAAAAACTACAATAAAGCATTCCACAGAGCATAACTAATGCTTAAAGTTTTGGCCTCCTGTAATGAAGGAGATGAGGACCTGTCCAGTTTGACATTGAGTAATGAGTTAGTCTTGGCAGTTTGCAAGCAGGAAGACTAGACCAGTAAACAAGAAAAAACGACTCAAATCTCTGTACAGGCGATGACATCACGCACATTCTAAGATTTAGAAATCGGATATCTCTGAAAAACTCTGTGGTTGGTGGGAATGATTAGCAGCACACTGGGTCTTTTGGGTTGGAGAAACATTGTCTTCACATCTCCTTTTTTTTTTTTTTTTTTTTTTTCTTGCTTAGCCTCCAGCCTAAAAGTACGTGTCCGTATATTATTTCTTATCATAATTTAACAGATGTATTGAATGCTGCAGGTCACAGTTGGGGTGTGGATAGTAGCAGTGCGTGTTAATAGCTATTACCTGCAGAACATAATGACGTTTTGTTTTGTACGTGAAAGAAGTCATCTTGCATCATTTTCACTCTTTAATAATTAGGGATTTACTCACACCAGCAATTTTTTACGAATTTCATACAAAACTGGTGGGAAAAAAAAAAAAAAAAAAAAAAAAAAAAACGATTAGATCGGGACAAGAAAAAATAAATTAATTCTCAGAAGTTGTCAAAAGTAATTACACCACTTGTTGTTAACTCATTGTATTTTGTGTAAAAAGAATTGATTGACTGCATCATTAACCGACTAGTTGATAACGTCTGCAGCTAAAAGATTGCCTTGTCATTCATTATTTCAAGAAACTGAATGTAACTTCTTTATGAATTCTCGGTTTCATTATAAGACCAATCATTATTTGATGTCATTTACATTTCAAAGTGGGCATTGGAGCTTTACTAATAAAAGTTGCACCTTACGTTGATCCTAAAATTGCTACATCCATCATTTTCTTTCCTGCTTCTGAATTATAATCATGCAAATCATAGTACTACCTAATAGTAGCCAACGAAAGATATTAATATTGTCAGGTAAGAGTTTATTAAGACAGCTTTTTAGGTGCGTTCGTAATTATATTAATACGTAAGCACCCATAGCCGTCGTCTGGTCCGTCCGCCTGTCCGCATATAACAACGCAAAAACTACCCAACCGAATAGTTTGAAATTTAACCCTTCCCACTCCGTTAGCTCCGCTGCGGAGACATGATCTTTCTTTGCAAAATTTGTTTTTGGCACCAATAATAAAGGAAAATAAAACTTACCTTATTTAATCAGAGCATTTTTGGAATTATGTACTTGAAGGAAACTACTTTTAAAAAAGTGGTGCCGATCAAATAAAATTTGTGTAAGAGACACCGGAGCTTTAAGGGTTAATATATATCATTGTTTCAGAATTTTGTCGAGTCATTTCAAATTTTATGAAAACCGAATAAAAACGTAAAAAAATATCAATAAAAGTTTTCTCTTTTATTAAATCCTATCATCTGTAATTAATTCGATGACATCCCTTGGTAGGTAATGGTTCAATGTTGCCATGTTGATTACGTCTTATTTAAGATGGAGTCATTTTGTTTCCGTATTACTGAATTAAATTTATATAATCGCAATAAATTTTGTATTCATGCATTTCTTCATAAGAGTGCAACAGCTATTGCACCAAGATCTGAATATTTATAAAATTAGTCATAGTACAAACGCACCTCATTTACTACAATTTCCGACAAGTTTCGTATTGGGTCAGTGCATCAGCATCTTCTATAACTGTTACAAAACTCGTTATATTTATAAATCCTATGCCTAATTATTCAAGAGAAAATGCCAGTGGTAAGTGGGTTAATTTTTGTAATAATTCTTCAACTAGTAAGTAAGTAATTTTTGTAATTTAAGTATTGCGCGGCAGCGCAATACTTATTTATTTCCAGTGTCACTTCTCAATGTTAATTTAACATAGAAAAGCCTGTAGAGATTCGATTTCATTTCATTTGAACGGAATCTAAGTCTTTAGGGTGTTTAAAGTATGTTGTATGAATTTTATTTTTAGTTTTTAATGTTCAATTGGTTTCACTTATTTTGTGACAAAAATTTAATATTAAATGTAGAACGAATTGAATGAAATATCTTAATATCTGCCCCTTCTCGGGCAGATATGTAGAAAATATTTTTTTTTTTTTTTTAATAATTCTTCAACTAATATACAAAATTTAAAAGATTAGATTTAGTGGATCTAAAATGTTTCCAAGGTCAAAGATCGTGTCATCAGTTGCAAAAAAATATGCATTTTTATTAGCCAAAGTAAAATATTTTACTAATGTTGCGTATAGAGTAATGTTATCGTTCATTCTGTTTGCATATGTAATGTATGACATTTAAAAAAATTATATTATATTCACACACTCAAAATTTTCTTTAAGAAAAAGAAAAAAATCTGAGTCAGGAAAATCGCTTTTACCATAGTAATTTGTTAACATTGTTTCCATAATAATTTTATCAACGATCGCTCAAAATAATATTGCTTTAGACGAAATATATATTGTATCGTAATATCAAAACCTCCAACACTCAATTTGTTTGTAAAAAAATAATAAGTAGTTTGGGTATTTAAAAAAAAAAAACTGTAAATTATGTTTTAAAAAAGAATAATTTGTCAAACCCTATAAATTTATATAATTTTTCAAAAGAAATGTTGAAATCAAAATTACGCTTTTATTGCATAAATATAGATTCATATCAAGACACATTATCCAAATTTATACTAAGAATTATCTGTAGATAATTTATCACTGTCATACAAATTATAGCTCACTTTCATCATACATAAGTGACAGTATAAAGTAAAAAGAAATACCGCAACATCTCTTTTAACTATACTAAGTTCATAAAAAGATTTTATCATTCTTTGATTAATTTTTAGCTTGAAAGATAGCTTACTCAACCATGTAACTAATTTTCATATTATCTTCTTATGCATATCTTCCACAGGAGTGTTAAATGAGTCAAAATGCAACCCAAACAACCTCAATCAACCAAAAAAAAAAAAAAAAAAAGATATTTAATCTTATCCACATAAAATATAAAAGATTACATAAATTTTGTAGGGTTTAATAAGAAAAATAAAATAAAAAACTAGAAACTCATCTCTTATTTAGCTTTTGTTTTAGGGTTTTACACAGCTAGTGAACGATGTCACATACGCTTTCTATAAAATTATTTGAACAAAACAGCTATCTTGCTTTCGTATCATAGATGTTATCAAAAAATTGATTTATGTCAAGGCATAAAAATAATGTTCATCATGCAGTCAGATAATCTCGTACGCATATCTAATTCATACATATCGCTTTCATTATTTTATGAAATAAACATTTTGTTTCTTTGGGAATAGTGCGAAATTTCTTTCAGTCAGAATGCTATCATTTTTTCCGAGTTGTGAAATTCGCCTTATTCCATAACAGATTAAAGAAAGCGAATATTATTTTTTGAAAATTGTGGTAGTACACTGAAAATTGAAAAATACCCGCAATTAGCAATATTGAGGTGGGTATGAATGCAGGTAAATTTATTAAAGTTTTCGTGTTCGTGTTATAATAAAACAGAAATATATCAAAATAGTAATAAAATTAAATATAGAAAATTTTTAAAAATATTGAAAAACAAAAATCTAAATAATTTAATATTTGCTTACATTGGAAAAAAAAAAAAGCATTTAAAAGGCAAAAAATACCTTTATTTATTGTGGTTCAACATGTTTCATTGCTCTGACGGCAACATTCTCAAGAATTAAAATGGTATAAATATTTTCAAAAAAAAATGAAATCTTTGCGATTTTTTAAAATTAATATTTGCAAAAATAGTTGTATCATTTTAATTCTTGAGAATGTTGCCGTAATATGTCGAATCTGAATAAATAAAAGTATTTTTTGCCTTTTAAATGTCTTTTTTTTTTTTTTTTTTTTTTTCACTCTAAGCAAATATTAAATTTAATGTTTTCAAGTGATTTTTATATATAGTTTTGTAACAGAAGTCCAGTCGTAAACAAAATATAACACAATTAATTTTGACATTGTTTCTTTGAGAATAAGTTTGATGTACCATCAGGTAGATATGGGTACCTAGTAAGAAAATCACTCTGAGATATTAAAAAATATTTCTGTGTAAATAACTATAATAAATTAATAATTCCGTGTAATTAAATATAATATAATAATTTTAAAATATTAATGTATCGAAATAAAACTGAATTAGAGGAAGTTTTAAAATATGTTTGAAAAAGAAAATAAAAAGTATGTTTGTACTATATCCCTTGCTTTTTATGTCATATGAAATGCACATTTTGAGATTGCTTCTTTGGTAGAATTACTGCCAGGTGAATATGAAAGCTTAATGAAATCGCACTCCAAAATTATGAACTTTCTCAACGCCGTAAACTGATATATCCGTTCACAAAGGTATAAGTTTCAGTGCAATACACTGTTAAAAAAAAGAAAAAAAATAATTAAAAAAAAATAAATCTCTCAAATTGACAGAAAAAACTGTCAATTTTGGCGCCAGAAAAAAGCCGTTTAATTTACAGAAAATATCTGTAATTTTTCATTAAAACAGTTTTTTTTCCTTAAAAAATATATAATCCACTTTTTTTCTGCAGAAAAAAACTGTTTTTCTTTGAAACAGTTTTTTTCTGTAAAAGGTACAATTTTTTTCTGTAAAATTGCCAGTTTTTTTTTTTTTTTCTTTTTTTTTTTCTTTACAGTGTAGAAGCATTATTTAAATTACTACAATTCTACAGCTGTAATACAATTTTAAAATGAGTAATCGTTAATACTCTCAAGGATTACATTCGTATACGTAATCAAATTTTTCAAATCATATTGGAAAAAAAATCTTTTTTTTTTCTTCTTTTTTTGCATTTTTGTATTTTTAAGAAAATACAAAGAAAACATTAGAATTATGGGTTTTTGCTGGACAATCAGAGAGTTAAGGTGATTCTCAACCTCCGCGGTGAGCGGCCCCTTTCCGTCCGCGGTCCTTTAAGCTATTCTTCTCTTATTCCGACTTTTTTGCGGAAGCCAGGTTGAAAGAAAAAAAATTTCAATTATTGAAACCGGACAAATTTAAAAGGGAAATTACAGAAATTAAAGACACCGAAGAGCGGTAAGGGAGAGCTTGGGGACCCGAAGCTACCGAACGGCCACTGCTGCGTCCAGCTTATTATTAGGTTAGCTTATTATTTGCGGAACTTGAAACTTTCTGACTCATTTTTAAACGCAAAGGCATAAAATTGGCATGTCTGACTATTAAAACAATTTGGAATCGAATAGAATTTTCCTTTTTTTTTTAAATAAATAAATTACTTATCGAGTTATAAGCGATTTTGGTCACGTGATGAAACGTTTTTCTAATTCCTCTCGCGGCCATATATGGAAATTCAGTTTCAAAAATCCCACTGTGATCAATAATTACTGAAAGAATGTTGCGTTTACCAAAAATAGGGAAAGGTTTTCGATATCATACTTTCTGAATAACAACACCTGCCAATTTCGTGCGTTTCCGAACAAAAATTAAATAAAAATTGTGTCAGAAAGTAGCCCTTTAGATTTGAGAAGAACCTTAAACAAAATTTTCGTGTTATAACAACCCTGAAAAATATTAAAATAGCAGAAAAAATAAATATAGAACTTAAAAAAAAAAAAAAATAAAAATAAAAAAATTAAAAAAAATACTGAAAAAAATGTGAAAAATTAAATAAAAAGAATTTTTTTTTTTTTAGAACTTAAAAAATAAAAATAGAATACAAAATTGGAACCTCCTGGCTTAATTAGTTTTCTTAGTGCTTCATTTTGTTTTACATCTAATGTTTTACACGGTTAATGAATAATATCTTATGCGCTTTCCACAAAATTTGTTGAACAAATCAGCTAGTATCTAGCTTTCGCATCAATGACGTTATCGAAATTTTGATTTGTCAAGCTTTATAAAAGTTGCGTTATTCATGTAGCCACATAATCATTTTCGTATTAACTCTTTTATGTTATAGTAAACAAACATTTTTGGATTATTTCACAAATAATAATTTTAATTCAATGGCAGGTGGATATGACAACCTGAGAAAATCGCACTGCGGTGTAATTAAAAAAACATTCCGTGTTGTAATAAGAATAAAAGATATAAACATAATAATAAAACAGAATCTAGAAGAAAAAATTACTGAAAAAAGAATAAAAAACGAAAAATTATGCATGAGACATAATGAAACATTTTCCAACATTGACAGAATATTATTAAGAAATTTCCCTTTTTTTTCATAAAACGAAATAAGATACCTAAATTAGCAATTTAAATAAAATGCACTGTAAACAATTTTCCCCCATAGACAATAATGCAACGGAATTCTTTTGTATGTCCCTGAAAACGAACTGTAAATTCTACGAAATTCATTTTCAATAGCGAGCATTCTATAGTGAATCTCGGTAATATAAAAAAAATTCCGTGTCAATCCAAGTTTATTTACGCGAGTTAGGACACCGGGTAGAGAGGCAGATAAACCGAAATAATAAGCATATTTTAAATAGTAAAAGTTTTAACAAAACAGAAAAGAAAAAATCATGCGTCAAGCACAGATTATGAAACACTTTCCAACAGATTCAGAATAACGTGACAAAACTGCACCGTTTAAAAAATTAAAATATTATGTTTAATTTAACCATATGGAAATGCATAACACATTTCAAAACCCAATTTCAGCTGTTCCCATCTACTATCGGGAAATTATCCGAATTTTTTCATCAGCCCTGTACAGTCGGCCCCGCTTAATTGCATACTGTTGGTTCCACCGAATTGAATGCATTTAAGCGGGGTATGCGTTTAAGCGAGGACAGCAATTAATGTTATCAGTATACGTTATCATTTGATTATATACCACATATATGATAAATATTAATAGACATTATTTACCTAATAATTTTAATAAATATAATTTATTATTACTCTATATATGACAATAGATGGAATACGGTATAATGTATTATTACACTATTTACGTTACGTGGTTTAATTTTTCATTATAATTTATGTGAAAATTAAAATAAAAGTAAAATATTTCTTTTTTTAATCATACCTTTGAAAATAAATAAATTCTGCGTAAATTCATTTTATTTTTCAATTATTTGTCAATTTATCACTTTTTTTGTTGTTGCCTACACAAAAAATCCTTTAGGGAAATTTGTTTTTTCCTACCTCGGACACTGCATTTCTCCACTTCCGGCGCTAAATATTGTTCCTTTATTCTCTTGATCGTCCCGATTGTATTTTCCCCCGATTCCAGGATTTTCCAAAAAGTACCCCCAGAATCTTGACTGTATGTACGACAAGCTTTAAAAGAAAAACATAATTGTCCAAATTCAACACTCCTATGCGTAAGTTCTTTTCTTCCCATTCATCACTACATAACAGGAATTCATAAAATGTGGATTACTAGATTGGAGATATTTATGCAATTAACCGGGGATTATTATGCGATAAAACGAGTATATTTAATATTAACCTTATGGGGAGTGTTTTTGTTCCACCGCATTCTATGCATATAAGCGGGGTATGTAAATATCCGTTACCCGATTAAGTGGGGCCGACTGTATATGATATATAGATTTGTATCTACTAACTATGCATGCCAACATTTATTTCACTTAAGAAATGCATATAACTTCAGTTGAAAATTCCCTTTCAGAAATTTCCTCTAATAAGAAGAATGGTACATGAATACTTTTGTGCATCCCTGTATATGAGGTATAGAATTTATATATAACGAGTAACATGCAAAAAAATTAAGTAAATTTAAAAGCGCATACCGTACACTCAATTACACGGCAATTATTATTCAAAGACAGTAATGTGACTGATTTTTTTTTTGTGTGTGTCCCTGTAAATGAATATAAAAATGCTATGAATGCCCTGTTCTAACTTGATCGTTGTAAAATTCAGTGATTTATATCAATTCCAATACATTTGAAATATCGTCATGTCATTAAAATACTCTGCAAACAATTTTCCCCCATATACCATAATGTAATGGAATAATTTTGAGTGCCCCTGTAAATGAACTATTAATCCTACACGCTTCATGTACAATACCAAACATGCTTTGATGACCCTAAGTAACCTTTATCAAATGCATAAAAATCTGAGTATATTTACGGGAGTTAGACCGTGGACAGACGGAAAGACAAACCACAAACCGATAAACACTTTTCAACTTTGTTGAAAAGTGTTAAAAATGGATATTGCAAAGAAAAGGCGTCTTTTATAACTCAAAATATAATAAATCTATCATTTACCAAAAAACGCTATATGCTATATGATTACAAATTGCATTAATTGTCACGTCTGCGAATTTCATGCTTTACCATAAAAAAAAAAAATTAAAAAAATGACTCCGTGGTCCATAAATATGTCAGAAAGTTTCGCGTTGTTGAGCTGAGAAAAATGTTTTTTCTTTCTCAACTGCTTAAAGAAAGGAGTATAAATATTCGATCGACAAGTTCGTTATTATTAATAATGCTGATAAAAAACGCATCTATTTTTAAGTTGTCAACGGAGATTTTTTTAACACTCTTGAAACGGCTGTAGTGAGTATCCATTCACAACTGCTGGTTATTGTGTTACTCGATCCTTACTTCCTCTACGGAAAAGAGCTTTATCTGGTGGAAAGATAAGGAAAAGAGCGAAGGTAAATAATGGCGACGCGAGCCTGACAACTTAATCGAAGGACGCTAAGCCATTTTTATCGACGCCTACGATAACAACATTCGTGCTGACGGAGATGTCCACCCCCTCCCCTGGTGGGTCCCTTGATATTTCTAATCATTGATTAGAAGATGAATTAGCAGCAATTTTTAATGCTTTAGGTGCATTTTTTTAGTCAGAATTTGTAAATGACTTTTTAAAGTAAGGAAAAAAAGAAAGATAATGAAATGGTTTAATATATTTTTTTATGAAAGATAAATTGATGTTAAGTAAAATTATTTTATAGTTTATAAAAAAAAGTGATTTATCTAATAAGTTAAAACAGATTTTTTAAATGTTGAATTAATCTAAAGTATTGCAGCAAAAATTTGGGAGACGCACAAAAAAAAAGGGGGGTGGGGGGCACGGGAAAAAATGGTTTCAGATAAAATGGCACCAGAAGAAAATGAAGCGCCCAAGATTTATTATTATTATTATTATTTAAATCTTGTTGCAAATACCGTATTTTATGGAAGAAACGCCGCACCCGTCGTAAACGCCACACTCCTCAAATTGGCCTGAATAAGCTTAAAAATATCGTAATCACCGCACCCGTTGTAAACGCCGCATCCGTCGGAATGCTACTTTTGTCGACAGCGTCACATTGACCTAACTTTAATCAAAGTTTTCTGAGCAGTGTAGAATGCCTCATTTTTAATATCTTAAGATGTTTGAAGTTTTATTTAAAATATTGAAATCCAATTTTAAATATTTTTATGAATTTTTAAATAAAGGAAACTCAGTTGGTATTTTAAAAAAAACGCCGCACATGGCGTAAACGCCGCACTTGGAAAAAAATTAACTTTTAAGCTCGTAAACGCCGCGGCGTTTCTTCCATAAAATACGGCACATAAATATAAATTTAAATATTTTACGTATTTTGGTATGTAGGCTTTTCGTATTGCGAGTTTAAATGCTTTGTACGTAATGTTTTTTTTTTTTTTTTTTTCTTGACTTTGCCTTATCTTTCCCTGTCAAACGATACTTGCTTAATAGTATTTAAAATATATATAAGTAGCTTCCTTTATATGTAACGTATCCTTTTCGAAAGTTGAAAGAATCTAAAAATTTCTTTTTACACCCCCCCATCCCCCACACACACACGGAATGAAAAGGACGAATAAAGATAAATTCCTTAACACTTAAAAAAAAAATTGTGAAAGTGACTCCTTTACACAAGAAGTTTTATTGTTATATATACTAGTGTTCATACACCACGATCCCACGGGAACATAAAATTTTTATTTGGCGGTCAAATAAAAATTTTATGATGATGAATGCACTCTCTAATAGTTGAATGCACTCTCTAATAGTTTCCTTTAATAAGGTGAACAGTTCCGATTTTAGCATATGTTTCGCAAGTTACAGATTGTCAATTTATCCCGGTGCCATTGTTCATTAGGAATAATTAACCTTTTTAATTTCCAACTGCATTAACTTGGGATTTCACGATGGACATAAGATTCACTGAAGTGTCCTCGAAATGATTTTGTAATATGAAATCATATTACCTTAATAAAAGGCCGATTATATAAATATGTTGTACCGATTAATAACAGCGAACCTGAACCCTCTCAAAATAGATTTTCGATGGGATAAGGTTTAACAATCACGAGTAAGTGTATAAAATTTTATTTCTGTATCAATCACTTTTACAAAACTCTTTTTTTTTTTTTTTTCAACAAAGGAAAATTTAACAAGTTGAAATTTCTTGTGAAAACTTTTACATCGCTTAATTTTTCAGATCTTAAAAAAAAAAAAAAAAAAAATGTGAATGAAAAATGTATTCCCGTAAAATATCAATTATTTGGTTGAAAATAAATAAATATATCTGGAAGTATCTTTCGTATCATTAGTACCGTATTTTATGGAAGAAACGCCGCGGCGTTTACGAGTTTAAAAGTTATTTTTTTTTTCCAAGTGCGGCGTTTACGCCATGTGCGGAGTTTACGATTTTTTTAAATACCAACTGATTTTCCTTAATTTAAAAATTCATAAAAATACTTAAAATCGGATTTAAATATTTTAAATAAAACTTCAGACATCATAAGATATTAAAAACGAGGCATCCTACACAGTGGTGTAGTCGTAAAAAAAAAAACAGAGGGTATACGTTCTAAGCGGAGGGTATACGCTCAAGGTAGAGGGTATATTCTAGTGTATATATACTATAGCTTTCTTGAGAAACAGAGGATATACGGTGTTCCTTAAAAAAATTCAGAGGGTATACGGCGTATACCCCCGTATACTTTCCACTACATCCCTGATCCTACACTGTTCAGAAAACTTTGATTAAAGTTAGGTGAATGTGACGCTGTCGACAAAAGTAGCGTTCCGATGGATGCGGTGTTTACAACGGGAGCAGCGATTACGATATTTTTAGGCTTATTCAGGCCAATTTGAGGAGTACGGCGTTTACGACGGATGCGGCGTTTCTTCCTAAAATACGGTTGTTAATGGAGTTAGAATCTATAATATAAAGCATTTCTTAGTCACCATTATATCCAATCAATTAATAAGAGTGAGCACGAATGTTGTAAAACTGGATGTTGCAAGCAATCAAATGTAGCAAACACGAATGCGTTTTCTACATAGAAAAATTCAAAAAGCAAAAATTACTTGTGAAAATTTTTACATCCTTTAATTCCCAGATTTTAAAAAGAAAACAAAAAGTGTGCATGGAAAAGGCATTACCGGTATGTATCATTTACTTGATTAAAAATAAATAAACCTGGAGATATTTTCCTCATTCTTAGTATTTAATGACAATGGAATTTGAAATCGCATCAAAATATCAAATATTTCTCAATCACCCTAATATTCTACTGATTAATAAAAGTGAACTCCGGTGTTATCATAGTAGATCTTATGGGGAATAAAATTTCTTTACCATGAGTAACGTTGTAAACATTTGCTTCCTATGTGTCATTCATACAAAATTCATATATTTTTCACAAAGTAAAATTCAACAAGCAAAAATTTCTTGCGAAAACTTTTACATCCTTTTAATTCCCCCATCTCAACAGCGAAAGAAAAAAAGGCTCTTGACAAAATCTAATCTCATTTTTAATGAAAAGGTTGGAAAAGAAAAAACTTTAGAAACAAGGAGAAAAAAATTATTAAAAAGTTCTTTTCACTTGGAGCTTACGAATTCAAGTCCTGTTGTATCGTAAGTCAAGATAAATTTCAGTGAAGCCTCTGCGTTAATTTATGGGTACAATCCTTCTCTGATTTATGGCAATGTGTGTGCATCTCTCTCGCCTGAAGTATTACCACTAGACGGCGCTGTCTTGATCGTCAGAGTTGTGTCTCTATAGCATACAGAATCTTCAGTGAATGCTCCCCTTTCAGAAATGAAAAAAAGGAAAAAAAGACAGTAATTGCCGCCCCGGGGTCGTAGTTTAGACGTTTTTCCGGGCTTTTATATGAATTTTTAAGTGACTTTTATGAGATTTAAGTATCGGGTGCTGTAGTGGATCTGACTGATAGAACGTGAAATATTGGCATTGAAATTGAGCTTTCACTGTATTTATCAATTTCCTCCCGTGGTTTAAATATGATTTTATTCGCTTTTTTGCATAATAAATTTCTGTTGCGATTAATTTATGGATGATTTTAAAGGGAAAATATTAAATGGTTCCTGTTTTCTTTCATTTCATTTTATCGGGCATATAAATATTTCCTTTCACATTTTTAATTCAAGAAAATTCTGAACTTTATTCTTCTTTATTTCAATAATAACAGTTAAAGCTCTTTTATATGATTTATTTTGAAATTTAAAATAATAAAAAATGAGCTTTAAAAATAATGTAAAAATTCTTAAGCCTATCTGCTTAATATTAATATAAAAATAAATTTAAAAAATATAAGTATAAAATAATTAATTTGTGGTTGAATTATTTTATTTTTCAAAAACACGAGAAGTATATTAAGGGTGTCTTTTTATCCCGCCCCCCCCCCTCATACCTGTGCTGTTAAAAGTTTACCTAAAATAATTTTTCATTGATCGTATATTTTGCACTTGCTTTAGTACAATTTATCTAGATATTGAGTATAGTAAAAACACTATTATTTTAAAATGCCCTTGTTTGCCGAGTGATTAAAATATATATATATCGTTCCGAAATTTTTGATGAATCTGGTAAAGTGGCCACAATTTTATGCCTACCAAGACTAACTTTTATAGACTGCTAAAAATCTGCAACAAACTGTCTTAGTCATTCAACCGTTTTTATAGTAAATGGTTATATAATCGTAATTTATCTCTATTCTAACCAATGAGAACGCTTCATATGATCAAGTAACTGTTATCTACATATGATTGGAGAGTTTACTGCAGTGATAAATTGTAAAAGAGCCGTTGTCTTACGGTAAAATATTTTACAGTGTGCAATGGATGTTTTAATTTCGTTGTAGAATATAAGCTGGAAATAAATTATGAGCTATATATATTAACTTAACTGCAAATAGATTTATATTTCACAATCGTCTTCACACGATAGAGATATAATTAAAAAAAAAAATCATGCTGGAAATTATTTTTAAAACAATAAAAATTGAGTAAATGGCGATTCAGTTTTGAAACAAATTGCGATATAGTTTTCAAACAAATTACATTTGAAAGTACATTTTTTTCCTTATTCGACGTGGTGAAAATTGAAAACGTGCGATGCTCAGAAGTTTAAATAATTAAAAAATTTGCAATAAAAGTGAAATTTGATGGTGTGCTGTTGCCATTTGCAGAATGACGTCGTCACGCACATACACGTTTGTCCTTTATAATATAGATATTAGAAACTCTGTTCGATTTGCTAGCATCTAAATAAGAAAATATGCACATTCTATGCTTTTATGAATAAAAAGGGAATTTTGCAAGTGATTCAGAAAGTAGACAGATTAGATTTGAGCTTTTCCTTTAATCTTCAAATCAGGGTATAGAAGCATAATAACTCAACATTTCTCCCTTTTCTTTGTAATGATAAGACAAAATTTCAGAGGAAAAGTCCCCCCCCCTCCCCCCCCCCCCCCCCCGTATCTCTCCTGAGCTTTAAAATTGCCAAATAAAATCTTAGAGAATCAGCAGTCTAATTAGACTTCCTGTTCTAAAACGTGAAAGCTATTTATCATCAAGCAAATCAATCATTTACCTCTTGCACCTTATCAGTTGTTTTATCCACAATTATCGGATAGCTAGTATCGAAAGCAAAAAAAAAAAAAAAAAAAAAAAATATTATCTAAAGGAGAATGTCCCTTTACTAATGAAAGTTTTATTCCCTTTTTATCTTTTATCGATTGGTGTTAACAGGAAGTTTTACACATTTTGTAATATTCTGCTTTTAACTATGCAGATTTTATTATTATTATTATTATTATTATTACATTTTTTTTTTTTTTTTTTTAAAGGCGGTTCTTAAATAAATAAATTCCCTGCTCAACAACGGGAAAATTTCTGACACATCTTCTGGTGCATTCTTAAACGTTAAGGCATAAAATTGGCAGGTCTGACTTTTGAAGTGATTTAGAAGCGAAATGAGTTTTTCATTTTTTGATAAATAAATTACTAATGGAGTTATAAGCAATTATGGTCCCATGATGACATATTTTATCTCTTTTCTGGCTGTGTTGAGTCGGAAATTCGATTCAAATCGCCAATTCTGAAAGATCTTTTCCGTTTACGAAAAAATAGAAAACTTCTTTCGATTACATAGTTTCTGAATAGCAACACCTGCCAATTTCATGCGTTTTTGTAGAAAAATTTATTAAATAATGTGTCAGAAAGTTGGATTTGAGAATAGCTTTAAAAACAATACTAACAAAAATTTAAGTTTGTAGATTTTTAGAAAAGTAGTAATTACAATTATTTAAATTTTCACTACCGTAATAAAAATTACTCCATCCAATCTCTTTATATAGATAGATAGATAGATAGGTAGATAGCGCGATAACACATTGTTGATCTGATATGCAAATAATTTGTAATACTATGACGCTGACATGGAATATTTTATAGTATACTTATATAAGTATTATCAGTATAATGATCTGTTTCATTTCCGATCGTTTGAGACAAAAACAAAATAACTCTTATGACATAGATTTATATATTGAAATATTTCATGATCACATTTTATTATTTAGCAAAATATGTATTTATAATAGTATATGATTTGCAATAAAATGTTGTATAATAAAAGATTCGTTTCCTATTGTATGCGTGAAAAACGAAATAAATTTATGAGACATATATTTCATATTCTCTACTTCAAGATCACATCTTATCAATTACAAAAAAAAGGATCATTATGATTTGTATGTATGATTTTTAATAAAATTTAATCAAAGATTCATTTCTGATTGTATTCGAAATAATATGCATAATAAGTCACATTGAAATATTCAGTTACTTGAAGATAACTTTTTCATACTTGGAAAACATTTTTAATTGGTGATACCGACTCCAATATCTTTACAAGAAAATATCTGGAAAGTAAAAAAAAAAAGAGATGTTTTTTCATGAATTATACATAAAAAATGAAAGATTGATAAACCTATATAGTCGAACCTCGTTAACATGAACCTCAAGGGGAATCAAAATTTTGTTCATGCTAACAGTAATTCATGTTATCAGTATCAAATCTTTGTATTCGTTTTTATAGGGGACAGAGAAAACAATTCACGTTAAAAGTAATTGACGTTAAGCGTGTTCATATTAACGAGGTTTGACTGTATTTACAACATACACATTTTGTACATTTTCATAGTTCAACAAATAAGATAATATTAATAATAACAATTAAAATCATTATTATCTTATGATGATGATATTAATAATCATAATAATAATTTTGTACTATTGTCATAAATTTTTTAATATTTTTTAAATGTTTCCGAACAAAAATGAATTAAAAAATGAGTCAGAAAATAGCCCCTATGGATTTGAAAAAGCACGAAATTGGCAGGTACTATTGAGAAACTGCGTAAACGAAAGACGTTTTACATTTTTTGGTAAACGCAAAAGATCTTGCAAAAAATACTGTCAATGTTGGAGCTTTGAACAAAATTTCCGACGCGACACCGCGAGAAAAAAAAAAAAAAAAAAAAAAAGCGGTCGTAACATGACCACAACTTGATGAGTGATTTATTTATCAAACAACGGAAAAAATCATTTCGACTCCAAATCGCTTCAAAAGTTAGATCTGCCAATTGTATGCCTTTATGTTTAAGAATAAGTCAGAAAATGTGTCAGGAAGTCTCGCGTTATTGAGCAATGCAAGCAAAGTAATTCTTTTTTTCCTCTCTCTTTTTCTTTTTAATCGTAGTATATCTTGTTGAATGTCTCTGATTCTAAAAACAACTGAAAGTTACACTTATATTTAAATTCAATTACAGTCGAACCTCGTTAACATGAACCTCAAGGGGAATCAAAATTTTGTTCATGTTAACAGTAATTCATGTTATCAGTATCAAATCTTTGTATTTGTTTTTATAGGGGACTGTGAAAACAATTCATGTTAAAAGTAATTCACGTTAAGCGTGTTCATGTTAACGAGGTTTGACTGTATTGTATTTGCAGCTTAACCATATTTTACACTTAAAAATTACAATTAATGTGAAAGTGCCGAAAAATAGACCATACATTATGAAGATTTTTCCTTTTCTAAAGAAGTTAACATACTGTTGGTCACCTGAGTGACCATAACTAACGAGTAGAAACCAACCATTCTTTGCTGACCAGTCTTTACCAGTCCCCTGCAGGATTGGGTCTAATTCAACCCTTTAGCTCCAGAGAAGTGCTGGAAAATTAGATGATGGATGCTCATTGGGTGGCAACAAAAGAAGAAGCAAAAATCCTATTGGTTGAATTAAAGTAAACGTTTTCAGGGGTATATGTATAAATTTATATTACAGCCATACATTTATTATTAATAAATAAATGCCTATTTTTTCATATTTATCTTGGAGTTGTATTGTTAAATGGACTTACTAGATCTGTTAAAAATTGATCAACTGAACTATGACGTTTTTCTGCTCTTTGTTTCTTTTTCTGTTTTGAATCCAATAAAAGAAAATCTTAAAAACAAATAAACAAACAACAATAACAAAAAAAAAAAAAAAAAAAAAAAAAAGCAGATAGAAAAAAAATAGCGCTTAGTGTTTTTAGAAAATCCTAATTATATTAAATTCAATATCTTTTTAATCGGATATTTTTGTGCGAATTTCAACCATTCAGTTATAAACAATGACAAATTCTTTTCTTATGGTTATAGATACGAGTAATTAAAACAGTATGCTAAGAATCAAGTATTACAAATGTACTTAATAAAATCTATTTTCATTTAGTATATTTCCTTGACTGAAAATTGACAATGTAAAACTGCAAATGAATCTTTTAAGTATTTATTTTTCTTCTTGGAGAATATTTTAAATCTTTATAAGCAGATTAAATTATATTTCATTCATTGAATAAATCGAGCAAATGTTTTTCCCTTATAATTACTTCATAAAATCTCTTATAATTACTTCATAAAAGTACTAAAAAACATTCAAAATAATTAAATTTAGCAGAGTAGAGTATAAATGATGTTATATATTACAGTAGATTCCCACAAGTCCGCAACTCTAAAATCAACAAATTCCCTAAAATGAGCACATCATCGCAGATGTAAACAATGAAACTTTCAGTTCAGATGTAGTGGCAAAATTACAAAATTTTTTATTTATATATTATCCCGTTTGTATTTTAGTGTGCAATTCTGGATAATATGACTGAACTCGTGGTTTTTCATGAAGGAAGTACGAAAAAAGTCAAGATATTGCTGATATCACTAGTAATCACAATCTATTAACCAAATATATTTATGTATTATTCAATATTTTTTGGTTATTAAAACTGGCTAAACCTGAAATAAAACTTTTTTACTTTGTGATTTTGTTGTAAATTGATAGCGTACCTTTATGAGGAAAGTTTTGTTCTAATTCAAGGAAAATGTAATCTCATCTTTATTATGCATATTTAATTATACATTCATTATTTACTTGATCTTTACTTTTATTAATTTAATCATTTTTTAAATTAACTTACTTTTCATCATTTTAGTTTATTACTTTAATTAATTATTTTAATAACATTCCAAGCATTCATTATAATTTTTATTGCATTATTACATTCAAATTACTGTTTTAAAATTGTAAAAAAAGCAATGACTAGAAATCCGCAAAATTCTAAAATCCGCACAACCTCTGGTCCCCAGCCGTGCGGATTTGAGGGCGTCTACTGTATTGAAAAGTTATGTATTTGAATTTTTATTATTCAATCAATTTTTATTAACTAGTAGCAGACTTGTTGAAAATTACTTTAGATTATTTCTCTGTGAAATACAAAATGTTTTTTACATTAGATTCTTTCTCTGTGAAATACAAAATGTTTTTTACTTTAGATTCTTTCTCTGTGAAATACAAAATGTTTTTACATTCAGGCGTATTACAAATGTACTAAAACTAATGTACTATTCTCATTTAGTTGTATTTGCAGGACTGAAAATTGACCGTGAGTATTTATTTTTTCTTCTCAAAGAATATTTTAAATTTTTATAAGCAGATTTGTAATAAAGAAATACACATTTTTTTTTTTTTTTTTTGAAAAAAAAAATTGTCTGAATTACATCTAAATGAAAAATGTTGCCTGAAAAAAAAAAAAAAAAAATTATATTAATAGAGGCATTACGTATTAATATAATTAATAATTCTATTAATTCAGTGTTATTAAAATATTACGTATTATAATAGGAAATAGATTTATATATTTAATTATGAATTTTAATAAATGGATCCACATTTTTTTTTGAAAAAAAAAATCTTGTTTGAATAACATCTAACTGGGAAATATTGGCTGAAAAAAAAAATGTATTAATAGAGAAAACATTCTGTATTATTAAAATATCACATATATTACTGCACATGTACAATAATATGAAATAGATTTATATGTCTAATTATGAATTTTAATAAATGCATCCACATTTTTTTTTCTGGAAATTAATATTTTTACATACTGTCTTTCTATTTTTGTTAGAATTTCGATCTTGGCACTAATCATTTAGTCCTGTGATGCAAAACGCGAAAGATAAAATTTGATTGGAGAAAAGGTATAATCTGAAAGTCAAAATATGAAACAGCCTGCTATTGGACCAATCACAGTTGAGATGTATTTCCATCTATTGCCTTGCAGTTTAGATAGACAATGTTTCATATTTTATCATTTTTATATCAAATTATTTTATAAATAAAAGGAAAATTTGGCACGCTCAAAGTTTCACAAATTTACTGCACAATAAAAGTCAGAAATTTACCAATATGTTTTTTTTTTAATTTGAGAATAAATATTTTTATTTTACTTCATAAATAAATATATCACATCATACATATGTATAACGTGATACATATATCACATTATACTGTAACTGGCAGCTTACAGCAGTGTAAAAAAATTATGTAACGTTATTCCATAAAATTGGTGGCAACATGCTGCCTCCAATTGTATGAAGTAATTTAACTTATATAATGGAGTAATTTAAACTGATATAACTGGTGTAATATTATACATTAGTGTAACATTACAACCAGTTTTCGTGAAAGTTTGCATTTAGACTAATTGAAAGGTGTAGAATTTATTTATGGTGTCAAACTTGGACATTGCTATTGAAAAAAAACCCTGAGTTTGGGTTCGTTTTTATATGTAGATGACCCCCTAAGAAAATTTTATATACATCATTTAAAAGTAGACTATATTTCAAATAGTTTGGTACTTGTAACTTTCTACAACGATAATTTTTTGCAGAGTTAGCAGGGGGTGCTTACTTTTTTTTTTTTTTTTTTTTTTTTTTTCCCACGACTGTACCATGTTTCCGAAATATTATATGCTGTAATATTTATTTGCTGCCATTTACTAAGTAAAATTTCTGGATAGAAATATATTTATTTGGTTTGAAAAAATTGGAATGCTTGGAAGAATGTTATTTCAAGAAGTTTTGAATATAACGATACATTTTCTATAATATTTTTGAAATTTCCGCAATAACTAGCAAATACAGTAGACTCCCTTAAATCCGCGACCCTAAAATCCGCGTATTTTTTCAGATGTAAACAATGAAATTTACAGTTAAGTTGCAGGAACAAATTTCAAGATGGCGCCGAAATCAGTGACTACCACAATTTTTTTTTTACTAATTTTTTTGTTAATCATTCTCTTTTGGCTATTACAGTTGATTTATTACTAAATAAATTTACATTACTTTTGATTTTGATATAAATTAGCATATCTATATTAAAAATTCCAGGGTTCGAAATGGAAAAATCCACGAACCGGAACGCTATTTTAAAATTATTGTTCACGGAATTTTTTTTTAAATTATAGACAAATTTATTTCTAAACATACAAAGCAGTATAAGAAAAGCATTCAAGACTAAATAACAATGAAAAAAGTTACAGCGAGAGCAATAAGCTATATATACCGATAATAGCATTAACACTGTTCTCCTTGCTGTCGGTAGATGGCAGAATAGGACTTTTGGAATCGAATTGAATCGATTTCATTCCTAATAATTTAATATTCTTCTAAATTTTTATTTTACATAATTATTTTAATAATTACTTACATTTAAACTAATAAATTATTTTAATATTTTACTTATTTTAATGTTTCACTTTACTGTAAGCATTCATTATAATTTCCCTTGCTTAAGTACCAATCGAATTAATGTTTCAAAAATGTAAACAAATCAATGACCAGAAATCCACAAAATTCTAAAATCCGCACAACCTCTGGTCCCAAGCTGTGAGGATTTGAGGGAGTCTACTGTATAACTAAATATTTGCAGGTTAAAAGAATAAAGAAGCATTTCCTCAGTCAATCGTATTTTTATAACCCTTTCACGAATTTCCTTGTACAGTACGGTAAAAAACACAGAGAACTATTTTACTTTCCGAACAGCTTAGAAAATATCCGTGAACGATAGTCCGGGTCATTTTATCACAAGCGATTTTATCTGGTTAGAGGCATAGACAAATCTGCTTCACTGATAATGAATCAAGACCCCCTTCGCGATAATATCGCCCTGCAAGGCTATGTCAGATAACTTGCAATAAATAACGCATGTAAGACAGACGCTGTGCAGAATTTTGAATCTATTAAGGTTATTTTATATAAATATGCATAAAAAACGATCAATCGATCGAATTATAAAGGTGCAACCAATTACTAAGTGAAATTTTCTATAAATGTTTTAAATTAAGAAATTGGTCATTAAGGGTGTATTCCGATCCAAATTGCTTATTTTCTGATTCATTTTAAAATTCATTTTTGCTCTCAAACGCATCAAACGTGGAAATTCTCTTATTTAGAAACTATATAATGTGCGGTGCTTCTTAATTTTTTGATAAATGCAGAAAATACTCTAAAAAACGCTGTCAAAGTTGGCGTTTTGAACCGAATTTTCCGAAGCGGGCGATCTGCGAATGAAAAAAATGGTCATACTGAGAAAATAATTGTTTAAAAATCAAATTCTAATTAATTGAGCTGAAAATAAAATCACACGGCATGTTAAACATGCCTTCAGAAATCACCCCGGCAAGTTTCATATTTTGACTTTTAAAAATGAGTCTGAAAATGTCTCAGAAAATTTCGAGCTGTTGACGGTGGAAAAATATTTTTTCGAATACACCCTTAAATACAGGATGTACATAAATGAATATACCAACTTTACGGAGCTATTAAAAGAAAACAAAAAAAGTACAACCTTTTTGTTCATCGGAAATTTAAAAAAAAAAAAAAAAAAAAAAAAAAAAAAAAAAAAAAAAACAGTTGAAAGTTTAATTTCGAAACAGTTATTGTTAGGTGTGAGAATCATCGAAACAAGAAACTTTTATAATATCCCAGACCCTTTAAAACTATCTTTCTTAATTCACTTTTAGAACTTAAATTTCAGAGTTCATTAATCTATCTGCCCAGCCTAATTCTTGTGGTTACGTGTCATCTACACTTGCCATGCAGATGTCCGAACTTTGATCTGTTCGTCTGTACCTCGTTTTACTTCTTTCACTATACGATGTATGTTTGCAAAGGGAAGAGGTGCTTTTCTCTCCCTTTATTTTATTTAATCAAGACAAGAATTAAAAATATCTAAATGGGAAGCGCATAGATTTCATATGTGAAACTCCACATCAAAAACCATTTAAAATGGAAAAAATAATTAATACAATTCTTCAATTTTCTTTCCTTATACACTATAGGATATATATGTGAAATTATGCTAACGAGATGTGCCTTTGACTCGTCGCTTCGATGGTGATGATGAACTGTGGATGTGGACGGACCCTGGGGTAATCAGAGGTAAGAGAAATTTCTTATCTCTTTAACTCTAATTTCCTGAAAAATGTCTTTTTGAATATATATGTGGTAAAAGAGGTCGCTCCGTAAATTTATATTACTTATAAGTGTTCAATGTGAGCCCCTCCAGAAACACGAACGATATCGAGGCGGTACGATACCTCATCACATACTTTTTTTTCAGCATGTCCGGTGTGACTCTTTGAATGGATGCAGATCTGAGTGTTCAAAGTTCGCCAACGTCAGTTGGTAGTGGTGGAACAAACACCTGATCTTTTATGAGGTCCCACAAAAACGAAAAAAAAATCACATGGATCAGAACCACGAGGAGGCCGTCCATCAAGAATGCTTGGCGATCTATCGCCATCTTCGTAAACTTTCATCTAACAAAAACATAAAAGTGAAAAAAGAGAACCAAGTTCTGTAAAAAAAAAAAAAAAAAAGCCAAGAAAAGTAGTGCTATTGAGTGTATTGAGGCTTCTTAAAAGGGCGCAGTCTCTAGAATGATGACCAAGAACAAGCGTAAGTTTATCTGTCTTTTGGTCAGGCCTTTTAGTCTATTTGCATTGAGGTTTTCAGGGCTGTGGGGGTTGCTAGAGTGATAACCAATGATGAGAGGGAGTGTATCTGTGTATTTATTGGTTTATCAAATCTTTAACATGAGACTTTTTTTTATAATATTAACTTAAAAATTTTTATAACGACATTGTTATTAATATTAACATTATCATTTTATTAAGACATGAAAATGATAGGCATAACATTTATCAAAAACTTGCCAAGTTCTAGATTTATTATTAATATCATATCAATAATTTTTATTTTAAAACAATTTAAACAATGCTTTTATACTTCAGTAAATAAGTTTGAGTGAATTTTATTTGAACTTGGCACTCACTTAGATATCACTTCTTTTCTTGGCATTTTTTTTTTTTAATTATTATTATTATTTACAGAACTTGGCTCCCTTTTTTCACATTTATGTTTTTGTTATATATCATTACTTTTTGTACAGTTACAATATTCTTAGACGCTTTACTTAACGGTTTTTAATGTGTTTACAAGCGACTATTTTATTCACAAGGCAACATTCAATTTAATTTAAATTTCCTACAACAAAATATTTGACATACATTTTCGTATAATTACACTTTAAATTCTGGCCCATAAATTTTGAAAAAAAAAAAAAATTAAATCACCGGAGTTTAAATTAAATTTCGGTGAGCTTGGCTATGGAAGATTAATGTTTTAAATGGGAATTTCGCCAAATTGGCTTCATATATGACATTCATTTTTTTCGCCAAATTTGGCGATATTTCTCCAAGTTGCTCAAAATTTGGCGTTATTGTGGTAATCCTGCCATTAGTATTTTTCAACAATTATTCATTACGATGAGGCGGCCTAACCAGAATTGTGAAGGACACACAGAGACTTGGATTTTAAATTAATAGATATAGTGCTGTATTAAATGTATGTTTTGAAACGAAATGTATTGATTCCAAATTTTAATTGTTTCTAAAACAACAATAATCATATTGATAATATTTACACAAGTCAAGGTTTGAAAACATTTCTTTCTATACTAGCCGCCCTTGGCGACCAGTTAGGACTCCCTTAAAATTTATGTTTGGAAAAGCATGCTAAGCATTGTACCATGTTACTTTTATTCATAACTTAATTTACTTGGATTCCCTTAAATATAATTAATATAATCCCTAGCTAATATTACTTTTTGTTGCATTAAATTATCTCAATTTGTTTATTTTCTGTAAGCTAGTAAACCCTATTAATTTACGATGGAAGTCTATGGGAATTTGGCGAAATATTAGATATATCGACAAGTTGAAGTCACTTTTGGAAACCAGTTGAGATCGCCAAATTTGGCGATATATCGCTTAGTTGGTGACATATTTGGCGACAGAGCAGGGGCCCCCTATGGTAACCCATAATCGGCAGATTACCTGTAGAACTGACAGTGAGAGTCCGAGACACTGCAAGGTTTCGCACAGCTAGACTGCCTAGACCCATAGTAGCCACACATCCATGATCAATATTTATTTAAATCATAGGAATGACATGTATATGTAGAGTATTATATAGAATGCAATATAACACACTAGTATGCGTCAGACGAACTTGGCTGGCACACTGTCGTGTGCCTAGAACTGTTATTTTTTATTTTCGATTAAGGGGACAGTGGGCATTAAGGGGCTTTATCTGGTGGGGAAGAAAAAAAGTCGAATCCCTTGTTACCCTATGGGGAAAAATATTTACCCTTCTTGTTCATTCAAATTTGGAAATTTCAGAATTTTTTTTTTTTTTTTTTTTGAGCAAGTAGATAGAAAGTTTCTTTATCCCTCTGTAAAATTGAAACTTTTGTATGTTTTTCCAGTCCAAAGTTACAAGTGAGTAACGAAGACTTTTCATACTTTTTGGAATTTTTTGAAACTTTAACACAAATTTTAAAATACTACTCATAATTACCTTTAAAATATTTTAAGCTTACAAATGGATAAAAAACTTTCCTATCTATATCCTGAAAAAAAGTAATAGTTGAAATTTCTAAATTTGGATGAACAAGAAGAGTAAGTATTTTTTTCCATAGGATAACATGGGATTCCACTCTTTTTCTTCCCCACCATATAAGTCCCCTTAAAAGTCAAATTCTTCAATTTTCAGTGGATTCATTTGAAAATTGGTAGACTTGTTAATGGCAAGCTCAAACAGTTATATTCAAAATTTGGTGTTGAAATAATAAAAAGTTTTTAAATTATTCAATATTTAAATTTTTAAAATAACGAATAATTGTCCCATTTTAAAGTGTCACATGCTAATTTCTTTTGCATAAAATATAACAATATTTGTTTATCAGAGCCATATTATATATTACACTGGAAGTTGGCGTGAATTGTAAAAGTTTGCTCAATGTATAAGCAGAAAAAAGAAAAATATATAATTATTCTTTGTTTTTTGTAAAAAAAAAAAAAAAAAAAAAAAAAAAGGCTATATATTTTTATATGCATATAAATTTCAACACTAAAACATCCCTGAAATGCAACTTTTTATGCTAACATTTGTTTAGTATTGTATAGAGGATATACAGTATAAATTGCAAAATGCATGAAACATTTCAAAAGTTAGGAATGTGAGAAATTTTCAATTTTGAGAAATCAGCTTTTTAAGTCAATAAACTGTATAAATATATACAGGTTTTACAAATACAAAAGCATATATATCTCTGCGAAATAGCGTTAGAATTTATAAAATATTTTTGCATCAGATAAATTTGCGGATCTATTTTCATAATTCTGCATATAAAGAAAAGTGATTTTTTAGCCAAATTTCGCGATTCAGAAAGCCCAGTGTCCCCTTAATAACAAAGTTGTACTTTTTTTTGTTTTCTTTTAGTACTCCAGTGAAGTTTGAATATTCATTTATGAGTACCCTTTACAAAAAAAAGTCATAACTCAAAATGTTTTTTAAAAATAAATGTAGTTGAACTGTTTTAATTATCTTTTCTCAAGAACCAAATATTTGAAAACAACTTTATTGGCAAATCTTCGCAAATAACTACAGTAAACTCTGCGTAAGGCGGACTCTGTGTAAGGCGGAAATCTGTCTAACTCGGAAAGATTTTCAAGTCCCTGCGAATCCATAGGCATAGAGTACAATTTGTCTAAGGCGGAATATTGTCTACTACGGAAAATTTTCTCGGTCCCAATCGATTCCGCCTTAGACAGAGTTTACTGTAATAGTAGGAATAATTAAAATTCTTAGGTGGAAACTTCTAAAAATTAAACTAGATATTAACACTAATAAATAGCACTGATTTTTGTCACACTATAGAACGACATGTACAGTGTCTTCTGTTGGTGAGCTTTTATCAAGTAATTAATACTGTTTAAAGTTTATAAAAAAAAGTTTTAACTTTAAATAACTCAAAATAGATCATTTATGAGTTATGACGTTATCGTGCTTAATTAGTGAAATTTAAAATGCAGGGGTGAATTATTAAAGGTTTCTGTAGCTTCTCTAAAATTATTACAGAAAAACATATATTTTCAGGTGAAGAGGTATGCAGTTAAAAATCGAAAAGTAAACTCGTGATTTGCCGTGATTTTAAAAATTACTCGTTCTTCCTCTTATGAGGGGAGGGGCGGAGGTACCTCCACCACACAATTTATATTCTAAATAGCTCAAAAAATATACTTCAGACCCCAATCAAGGTTACGCCAAGGGTTTACTTTGGTAAAGTTACAAATAAATCTGTCTCATATGGCATAACATAAGTCGGTAGTGTGCATAACTTCAACCTTAATACATAACCATAGTTGCCAACTTTCTAGTCCTTTTCAAATAAAATTAAACCAGTAAACTTATTAAATAAAAGAAGTTAACTAACACCATATAGAAAGAAAGATTAAAAAACGGAAATACTACTGGCAATCTAGACGCCAGTACTATTTCCGTTTTTTTTTTTTTTTTTTTTTTTTTTTTTTTACGGGAATTTTCACCCTTAAATTACAGAAAACTTTCCGTTTTTCTGATTAAAAACGGAAATTTTTCTGTAATTTATGGGTAAAAATTCCCGTAAAAAAAAAAAAAAAAAAAACGGAAATAGTACTGGCGTCTAGATTGCCATAAGTATTTCCGTTTTTTTTTACAGTGTACGTTTTCATAAAATATTTTTCCTGCTTATAATTATATTTGACTTGGAAAAAAAGGAAAAGAAAGAAAGTAAAGAAAACTGAACTTTGGAAACTATGCATAACTTGCACACATTGCAGGTAATTCCATAACAAGTGGCAGTTTTTAAATCTAAACACCGTACTAATGCAATCAAGAAAACTTTTTCATTACGATAAAATTCAAATATTCAAAAGAAATTAACTTACTTCCATTTCGTATACAGTAAAATCTCGTTACAATTAATCACTGGGAAGCACTGATTAATTTCGCTATACTGAAAAATTCTTTAAAGTGAATATTTTTATAATGAAATAGCATAATAGAGTTTTTTTTAACAATCAAAATAATATTCGTTAAACTGGAAAATTCGTTAAAGTGGCCTTCGTTGCAACGAGATTTTACTGTATATAAATACAATATATCTTTGTTTAGTTGATTCACCACTGATTTTCACCATTTGCGGGATTTTCATGTTTTGAAGGTCGATTATACGAATAAAAATTGAAAAATTAGTGAACGATAATTTTCTATCATTAGTCGAAAGAAATCTCTGTAAATGAGTCGTATTGCTACCATTTTCTAGATAAATGTTAAATTGAGGTAAAATATGGGATCAATACATCATTATGTTGCGAAAAATTTTAACAATGTAGATTTGTATTCATGGATTGACTAAGCAGTAGAATATATGTATATATAGTCCATTTCGAAAAGATTAATTTTACTCATGTTTGTATATTATATATATTCGTTTCTACAGGTTTATTCTATGAGCATAGGGAAGTTGTAACTAAAAAAAAAAGAAAAAATACTCTAACAGGGGAATTCCACGTCATACCCCCACCCCCCAGGGAAAGCGGGAAAAATTGCATGGAATGGTCTAAGAATCTAGAGAGAAGGGTCAATGGACAGGGGGAGAATTTCGTTAAAGTGATATCCTGAAATTCAATACAGGATGTTTTGCAACTCCCAGGATAAACTTTGGATAAAAAAAGTAGGGAGGTGATAGGGACTTAGGCGAGCTTGTTGTTCTCAGATCCAAACTTGCTAATTTTTTAAGGATAAAAGTTTTCAAGAATCTAGATGTAATGTCCAAATTAGATATTCGTATAGAAAATTTAAACGTTTGTTACAATTCTTGTATGAAGACGACTCCTTGAAGCTTTTTTTAAAGCATAAACTGACAGAAGACATAAATCGTAAACGAATGGCTATTTTCGTTTTTTTTTTTTTTTTTTTTTTTTTTTTTCTGAAATATATGGGATGTCCAGCTTTCTTTTTTGGCCAAATGTATATATAATTCGAAGTCAGCAATAAGTTTAATACCATCCTCATTGTGGTCTGAGTAATATCTTTGAATAATGCAAAAATCTTACGATCAAAAACTCAATTAAAAAAAATATTTAGAAGCAATTTTGTGCATTAAACACCTGTCCGTTTTCTTGAAATACTTATAGTGAATTCTCTGCAAAAATTACGTTTATTTTAAAATATTTTTTGCAGATAAATGCTTTTTTTTTTTTCAACGTGCCAAGACAAACATTTCTCGTGTGTCTAACTCTATGTCTCCTATAATGACATGGAAATTTTAAAGCATTTATTAATATCTCCTGGTTGTTGGATCTCATCATTTATGAAATAAAAGTAGTCATGAAAACATGATTCTGAAATTATTAACACTTAAACGTTGAACTGTGGGAAATTATACTCAAGTTGCATAAAAATATTTTACACCAGAGTTTCTATTTGAAACTACAGTCAAACCTCGTTAACATGAACACGTTTAACGTGACTTACTTTTAACATGAATTGTTTCACAGCCCCCTATAAAAACGAATACAAAGATTTGATACTGATAACATGAATTACTGTTAACATGAACAAAATTTTGATTCCCCTTGAGGTTCATGTTAACGAGGTTCGACTGTATTGAAGGCTGTTCTCAAATCCAAAGGGGCAACTTTATTACATAAGTTATAATTCATTTTTGTTCGTAAACGCATCAAACTGGCAGGTGTTATTATTCCGAAACTAAGTAATCGAAAAACGCTTTCCTGTATTTATTTTTTATTTATTTATTTATTGTAAACGCAATCGATCTTTCAGAAAATACCGTCAAAGTTGGCGATTTGAACCGAATTTCCAGACGAAAGGAGAAAAACCAATCAGTGAAGGGAGGAAAACGTCTTGTCACGTGGTTAAAATCGTTTATAACTCGATAGGTAATTTATTTATCAAAAAATGGAAAGCTCATTTCGATTCCAAATCGCTTGCATAGTTCAGGTCGGCCAATTTTATACCTTTACGTTTAACACTGGAAGCGCCAAGAGCAGTCAATTTGACCGCTACCAAATATGTATTATTGGATTTTAACCAGAAAATTCTTTAAAAAAGAGTTAGATATATTTATCTATATCCCACACACAAATAACTTAAATAGATAAGTAAAGAAGTCTCAAATAAAAATTCTGGTGTACATTTTTTTTATATATAAAACTTGAGTGGAATTTCCGGTGCTTTTTACCCGACTGCCAAGAAGGGTTATGTATTTCACGCGTATCTGGGCATGTGGATTTCTTTATACCCTCGAAACATCCTAACGGCTGGATGGATTTTAATGAATGAGGTCTCTATTGATTCATCTTAACCGTCCGATGGTTATAAGCTCAGTTTTGTTTTTATAAATTCAAAATGGCGGCAGTAAAATAGAAAATGGCGGTAGAGACGAAAAAAAAAATTTACGCACCGTATAGAGTGGCATATCATTCAATAGGTCTTTCAAAACGAAGACGATGTTTCATTGACTATTTTACAATCAGAAGCTCCGTTTAAATATTACACCATTCAATTATTCATTTACAACAGGTCAAAATGACTCCTGATCGCGGTTCTAGTGATAAATAAAAATGTATTTGATACATACTACAGATAATGGATGTAATACAATTTAATCCTTTCGTAAATAAGTTAAAATGGTTGCATTTTTATTTAGATTACATAGACTGAGGATTGATTACCTTACTGAATTTCGCACAGTAAAATTAATTTACAACTAAAATATTGCAGATTTTCATTTGCAAACTAATTTCGTAAACTGGAAAAGAAATACAGTGAAATCTCCCCTAACGGTCACCTCTACACAACGACGACCTCCAAATACCGGCCACATATGGATGGAACCAAACACGTACCATAGCATTAACATTAGTACGATACGAACCTCTAAATAAGGAATTCTGAACAACGGCCGAAAAAAAAAATTAACAGCTCCTGGAACAATTTCATATTTATTTGCAAACTGAAATCCGAAGCAGGTCAAACAAATTTTACGTAATATGCCAACAAAAAGTCACTTTATCTCTTAAACACTCAATCCTTTTCAAAAAATTGGACATAGAAAATGAAGACATTAATAATGATGGGGGAAATTTAGATAATATATTCTTAGAACGACAGGTATTACTAATACGAATTCCAGTAAGTATGTCTGGACAAAGATGTGACATTTACAGCCACATTTGATTCATGTAGCAAATAGTGGAAGATAGGAGATAGGAAGAGATGCGGAAGGGGAAATGGAAGAGGTTTACAGAATCACTCAAAATTTCGAGTAAATACGCATACCAAATTTTTGACGAACCTTCGTGAAATCCAAAATTTCGCATTAAATCATAATGATGATCAGTAGTACAGCAAAACAACTCATACTATTATTTCTTTGGAAGAAAGATTTTTGCAGCAAAGAAAAAAAAAAGCAACTGCAAATCATTGATTTTTTAATGTATTAAAACAATGAGGATTAATTAAAATGGAATGACTATGTATTTCTTTTTAAATTTATGTAATTATGATTTTTAAAAAATGAAACCTCTGAATAACACCCACTTCTGCAGAGCGGTCACTTTTCACCGGTCACATTGGTAACCGTTATTCAGAGGTTACACTATGTACATATAAAAGAGAAAAAACAAGGGGAAAAAATCATTGTAACTTCTTACTTTTCCACGATTCGGGGAATTTACGATCCGAAAGAATCAATTTAATTTCAGAAACGTTTCTGTAAATCTCGAAAACATTTTTTTTATAAGATTTATGATTGGCCTTTCTGTAAGTAACGAAAATGTTTCCGGAACTCTGGGTAACGACGCTATTATGTTGAATTCTTATAAATGTTTCTGATACATTAAGCCCTTTTAGATGCGTTCGTAATTATATAAATACGTAGCACCTATGGTCGTCGTCTGATCCGTCCGTCTGTCTGTCTGTCCTCATATAACAGCGCAAAACAAACCAACCGAATGATTTTTAATTTAATACATGTAATCGTTGCAGAATTTTGTCGAGTCATTTCAAATTTTATCAGAATCGTATCAAAACTTAAGAAGATATTAATGAAAATTTTATTTAATCCTATCATATGTAATTAATTCAATGACATTCCTTGATAGGTTGATTTCTAGGTTGTCATGGTGATTACGTCCTATTTAAGATGGAGTCCAATTATTACCGTATTACTGAATTTAATATATATAATATCATAATAAGTTTTGTATTCGTGCATTTATGCATAAGAGTGCAGCAGCTACTGTACTAAGATCTAAATATTTATAAAACTAGCCCTCATTTGCTACGTTTGATGTACATTTTCTGATTATTATTATTATTATTATTATTATTATTACAACACTTTTTTTTTTCACTCGTTGCTTGTTTTTCATTATTCCATTAACTCTGAAGCAATTTCTAAAAAAATAAAACGAAATAAAATAAAGTAAACATGACGTTAAAGTCGTATTCAACTAAAATAAAGAAACTGGTCCAAGAAAAACATCGTTCTCAGTTCGAAATCGCCACATGATTTTTCTTTCGGTTGGAAAACCATTTAAAATTCTTATACGACACTATTTTTTCCCCCTGTTTATGTAGTCCCACTGTTTACATACAAAACCACACGCTGACTCGACGACAGGTAGGAAAATTATCGCTGCACAACTGTTTGAGCGCAGTTTATTATTCTGAACGAAGGGGGGTGGGCATGATAAAATGGAACACCTGAGATGAGCTTCTTTATCGCTTTGTTCTTCGCTATTGTCTATCAACAGTCAACACAACTACTGCAAGATTTTAGATAGATTTAGGTTAATTCTTTCACATTTGTAAAAAGTCTAAAAGTAGTTTTTCTAAAATTTCAAAGTTTCAAAGTTTCAAAGTTGGCCTTAAAAAATAAGTCTTTTATTGTAACCTGTCCCCTAAACTCGCTTCTTTGTATCCCATAAACTTAAATTTTCACTTTTTATATTTTTTAGAATAATAGAATGACAACAATCTAAAAAAAAAAATGGTAATTCGGTCGGAGACTATTTTTTGCTTAGTGCTACTGTTAAAAATTTCCATAAAAACACAGAAGAAAACCCCGAAACTTTGTAAACTTACAGTCTCTCGGTTAAATGCAGTCGATTGAGTTTCGCGGTCATCATTTTACAGACATTTTCCGTTTTTTTTTTTTTTTTTCATAAATATATATGTAATTCCCTGTAGGGATTTCTATGCCTTTATTTGAAGATATTTTTATCTTTGTTATAACCTGTAATTCAA
Organism: Maratus speciosus; assembly: GCA_963932465.1. Taxonomy (NCBI): domain Eukaryota; kingdom Metazoa; phylum Arthropoda; class Arachnida; order Araneae; family Salticidae; genus Maratus; species Maratus speciosus. The sequence goes on from OZ010795.1 coordinate 487,882,552, forward strand.
AATACGCACTTTTAAAATTATTTTAGAATTTTATTAGAAATACTATTACAGAAGATAATTTGGTTTAAAAACTGTTTAATTAAAAATTAGAATAGTTTTGTAAGGAGAAATTCGTCTCTGTGGAGTTAGCGGAGATTTTTATCACCAAGCAGTTTGCAATTGTGCATGAAGCTTGGTAATATATTAACACGTTGAGTGCTACGGTGACAGACACTGAAGTTGAAAAAATTACTATGTTTTAAGTAATTTTTAAGAAAGTATATTCCTGTAATAAATAAAATGTAAGTAAATTTTAAATAAATTTTCAGTAATTACTTCAAACAATATATATTTTTTTAGTTTTATATCATATTTCAGACCGTCAGTCATCGGTGAATGACGGGTTCTAAACGGAAAGTTCAGTGTCAGTCACAGGTGATTGACGTGGCGCTTAAAGTGTTAAAAGTAAATTAAAAGTAAGAACAAAAAATCTTCTTAAAACACCATCAAAATATTTTAAATGCGCCATTTTTTTGCGCATTTAAAATATTTTGATGGTGTTTTAAGAAGATTTTTTGTTCTTATTCATTCACACCAGTTTTAACTTATTTTCTTTAAATTAAAAGTATTTTCCCGTTGAATCATAAAATGCATCCTTTGAATACGGTAGCAGCAGCTCCTATAGCACAGTCAATAAGATGTTCGTATCCAATACAGAATACAGTGGACTCGAGATCGAACCCCGGTCCTGCTTGAAATAAATCTTGTAAAACTTAAATAGTACAGCAGTTCAAATTCACTCGAAATAGGCCAAGTTTTCGAAGTTCAAAAATCCCCTGATTTGTAAAAAATAAATTAAATTATTATCATTAAAAATAAACTAAATAATTTTACAGAGTCTTTTGCATTATTATCGATGTAAATTTACTGAATTATTTCTGTGTTATTTAACAGAATCTCTGTTTTCCAAAACTCTGTAATTTTACATAAAACTTAAGATGGCGGTTTACCAGGAGATTCTCTGTAATTTCACAGATTAATTTTTAACAGTGTGAGACCCATTGCACTTTAAATTAGTGTCAGGGCCGAAACTAAGGGGGGGGGGGCAGAGGTGGCATGTGCTCCGGGCGCCAGAACGAAGGGGCGCCAAATCAGGGATTATACCATTGGAATGGATCATTTTTTTCTGATGGACTGATGGCTTCCATTATTATGAAACAGCCATTATAAATGAAGTGTTAGGTGAAGATGAAAGAGCAGCCGTAAAAAGTTAGAACTCTGATTTTTGGGTCAGAATGGGGAAAAAAAATGGCCATAATTTTTTTTTTTTTTTTTTTTTTTTTTTTTTTTTTAACTTTAAATCTAACTTTTTACGACTGCTCTTTCATCTTCACCTAACATTACATTTATAATGGCTGTTTCATAATAATGGAAGCCATCAGTCCCTCAGAAGAAAAAAACTCGGTTAAAGTGAAAACTCGGTTAAGCGAGTCTCGGTTAATCGGGATTCTACTGTATATTTCGTTTTAAAAATGATCTTTAGACTATTTTTGTTGGTGTTTAGAGGGGGGGGGGGTCATGATCCCCGTGACCTCCCCCTTGGATCCGCCATTGTAGATTACATAGTTCAGTATTACATATTTTATGATTACATATTTTAAATTTTAAAATAAGTCGGCTATTAGAAAATTAGTAAAATTCTCTTTGTAAATATACTTTGCGGAAGAGGGGGGTGGGGGGACGCCAAAATCCATGTTTGTCCCGGGTGCAAAAAAGGCTAATTTCGGCACTGCTGCAAATTTACTGAATAATTTCTCTGTTACGTAAACAACATATCTGTAATTTTGCATAAGATTTAAGATAATAGATTACCAGTAGATTCTCTGTAATTTTACAGATTATTTTTTTAACAGTGTGGCACCCATTGCACTTTAAATTAGTGTAATGGCAACGAAATGTCATAGCAGGATCGGAAGGATCTTTTCAATCATGAATCACCATTTTAAACTTGTATATGCATTTTAATTACCGGTTATTCTGTTGCTGCATACACAGAATTTACATTTTTTGATTTTGTTAACTTTCGACTTGCACAACAAAATGATTATACTTCTCTTACCCTTTTTTAGTCCGAGGTATGCAATTTCTTTCTCCCAGCCTATTTTGTGTCGTTTCCAAAAAATAAAGTTTCGCTGTATAAGCCAGCCGTAAAACAAAGCAGATGTAGCATTGTACGATTAAATACTCTATAGCAATTTTTTAAACTTCTAAGCATCGCACATTTTCAATTTTTATACCGTCGTATTGGGAAAAAAGTACTTTTAAATGCAATTTGTATGAAAACTGCATCCCCATTTATTTTTGAAATATTAATTTTTTTGTAGTTTTTAAAGCCATTTGGCAACTCAAGTACTCCATTCCTGAAAAAAGTAAAAGAAAAATAGCAATTATATCTTTTTGTTGCCATTTTCCCTTAAAAACTGAAAAAATGTACTTAATGCTATTTTGAAAAAATATAAATGAATGATTTCTTATAAAACAGGGAGCTATTATAAACTTAATTTAATTTTAATTATCTATATTAATATTACAAACAAATGAAGGCATATAAATCATGAGATAGCCTTTTTTGTCGAGTTTCTTGAATGACAATATCTCTTTTTTTGGATTTATGTATTATTCAGCGATAGTGAAGTCATATGCGTACTTTATTGTAGATGTTGATTAATACTGGATCGCAAATGAGGAATTCTTCAGCGGATGCGGATGACGTCATTTTATATAAAATAAAATCGCATGTTTTAAGTCTTAAAACTGAACTACAGTAGAGTCTCGATTATCCGAGTCCTGCTTAACCGAGTTGCTGCTTTAACTGAGTTATTCTCTTCTGATGGACTGAGGGCTTCTACTATTATTAAACAGTTATTATAAGTGTTAGGTGAAGATGAAAAAGCAGCCGTAAAAAGTTAGAACACTGATTTTCTGGTCAGTATAGTGGGGGAGGGGGGAGGAATCAGAGTTCTAACTTTTTACGACTGCTCTTTAATCTTCACCTAACACTTCATTTTTTATGGCTGTTTCATAATAGTAGAAGCTATCAGTCCATCAGAAGAAAATGATCCCTTCCAAAGGTATAAGTTCGATTAACTCGGATAATCGAGACTCTTCTGTATCTATATTTATATACATATATTTCTTTTTCATTGGAGGCTACACTAAATTCTGAAAAAGCAGAATTCATGTTCTCTAGTTTTTTTTTATATTTCTGGTCTCTAAATAACTAACATCATATTAAATATTATTATTAGATGCGTTCGTAGTTATTAAATACGTAGCACCTATAGTCGGCGTTCGGTCTGTCTGTCTGTCTGTCCGTCCGTCCGCATGTAACAGAGCAAAAACTACCCAACCGAATGGTCTGAAATTTTAAATATATAATTGCTGTAAAATTTTGTCGAGTCATTTCAAATTTTATGAAAATCGGATGTATAGTTTAATTACAGGGACAGTCAAAATTTTTCCGTTACATTACGGCCAATGGGAAAAAATTATTTCAAGTGCATTTTAATGATGTTACAGCCTTTCGAACAGAATGAAATTGATGTGCACTTATGAAGTGAAAAAAAAAATTACCTACAGTACAATATGCGGTGCAAAAAATATTTATGAAACTAGTTATAGTACGAACCTTATTTACCACGTCTGACGTGCAATTTCCAACTTGTTATTATTATTATTATTATTATCGTATTTTCACTGCCTTCTTCATTGGTTAATCTTAAGAAAATTTAATGACTTAGATGTAGTGGGCCAGAGCTTTTTGATTTTCTAAGCTCGTGTAGGTTTATAGTTCAAAAATAACATATTTTTCTTTCCAAAGTTCTTTATTAGAACAACCAAATTTATTTTGAAAAATGCAATAATAAACTTTACCATTCATAGGTAGACTCTCACTTTTTATAAACATATCTACACTTCGAACACCCCAACAAGAGTGAACGATTTGTACTTCACATCTCTCACGTTGACAAAACACAACCTCTCTTCACCACGTTCTCGTGTCCACTGTCCAAAACTGCGCACTAACACCTCCTTGAATTTTTTTTCACTAGGGGACAAGCGATTTCGTTGCCACACATTGTTCAGTCCCCCACTATTTCTTCGAAAGTAGAAATACTCTATTCAGCAGATCCCAAGGGCACAAATAAGCATGCAGTCTCTCCTCCTGCATACCTTTACACAAAAGATTATTGTCCTCCATGGAAATGCCTGTTGCATCCCCACAGTCAAAAATTTGTTGAGAAGGTACTATGTCACAACACCTCCCCCCCCCCCCCCAAAAAAAAATAGATTTCCACAGGAAATACTTGGCATGGGTTCACGTAATAAGCCCTTTTACTATATTTCCCGAGAGGTCAACACCATTACACCAGCATTAAAATATCATTTAGACTTTTGACCAAATTATGAAAATTCTACTTAAATTCAAGAATATCCACTCTCAGTTTCAAAGGACATAGCAAGAATATGAAATTTTCATAATTTTCCTTAATCATAGTTAATCAAAAGAATAAAAAGAATTTACATTTTTGATGCTAGAACAATTAATTTAAATTTAAAATATTTGAATATAATACCAGTTCAATAACAAAAAAAAAAAAAAAAAATACAATAACACAATCTTGCTAAAAAAAATTTTAAATACAGCACAATATCTTAATGAAGGCCCTAACCACAATTATTAAAATTTTGAACACTGAATTCCAAACAGAAAATCTGACTAGGTTTCTATTTCTTCCTACTTAGACCATCTGCAGTACCTTGTAATTTTCCTGGTTTATGTGTAATTTCAAAATTTAATGGCTGCAAAAATAGAGCTCAACGTGTCAAACGAGAGTTTGTACCTACCATTTTCTTTAAGTACACTAATGGATTATGATCCGTTTGTATTTCAAATTTTTGCCCATCCAATTAATAATTTAACTTTTTTAATCCATATATTACATCCGCTAATTCTCTTTCTATCGTGCTATAATTTTGCTCCACACGAGAAAATTTTTTGCTAAGATACAAAATTGGATGCTCTTTGCATGCAATAATTTGGGATAAAACAATTCCTGCCCCATACAAACTCGCATCTGTTTGCACGATGAATTTCTGCTTAAAATCAGGCGCATATAACGGAGGACTTTTCATTAATTTTAATTTTAATTCTTCAAATGCATTATTACATTTCTCGTCCCATATGATTTTTTCCCCTTTTAATGCATCTGTTAACGGTACTGCTATGGTAGCATAATTCTTTATATATCCGCGTAATATCCTACCATTCCCATATATGCTCTTAGTTGTGTTTTCGTTGTCGGGATCGGAAAATCTTTAGCCTGCAATTTAGCTTCACTGGGAGACCTTTTTCCTGACACCACTTCGTGTCCCAGAAATTTTACGTGATCTTGCGCAAATTTGCATTTGGATGGTTTCACCGTGAGATTTACTTCTTTTAACCGCTTAAGAACAGCCTCTACATATTTTAAATGCTGTTCCCAGGTCAAAGAAAATATAGCTATATCATCGATATATGGAACCGCAAATGACTCTAACCAGTGGCGTGGCGTCCGGTCATCGCTGGATGCGGCGATGACCAAGCAATATTTTAAAACTCTTAATAAGCTTTTAAAACTCTACGATCCAGTTTTAGCAGAACATTTGGAGTTCATGTATAAGTGAAGGTAAGATTTAAAGTTTCTTTTTTGAACATTCAACCATTGAATTTTAGAGTTAATAATTTTTCACCACAAACTTAAATAATTGCGATGACCACCGAAAATTTTCACGCCACGCCACTGACTCTAACCCACATAAAACTATGGCAATCAATTTACAAAAATAATATGCTGAATTTAAAAGTCCAAACATCATGACTTTAGGTAAAAAAGTCCCAAATGGTGTTGCAAAACCCGCATATCTTTGAGCTTCTTCCGTGAGAGGAACCTGAAAATAACATTTCGTCAGATCCGTAACAGTAATAAAAGGCACCGCACTCACTTTCTCAACGACCTGTTCAATGTTTGGCAAAGGGAAAAATCAGTTCTGGTTTTTGCATTTAATTTCCTATAATCCACACAGGGGCGAGCGTCTTTACCCGCACTCTCAACCAAAATTATAGGCGAAGCATAATCTGACTGCCCGACTTCAATCACACCGAAATCTAAAAGCCTCCGAATCTCTTCACGCAGAATCTCTAATTATCTCGGCGACATGCGATATGGTTTTGATCTTACCGGCACATTATCCGTTAAAACTATGTCCATTTTAACTAACGGAGTACTCCCAGGGTCCGTAGAAAAAACTTTCATATGACGCTCAATCATTGTCCCGAAATCTCCTATTTGCTCTATAGAAACGTGTTTTTTTTCAAATTACTTTCTTTTACTAATTCCCAAGAGTCTAATTGAGTGGGATTTGCAATGGGATAAGGAATTTCCGTTTGATCCTCAATTTCCTCACACTCCTCATCAATCAACAAATTTACAAATTCAGGTCTACTATAATATGGTTTAATTAAATTAATATGATAAATAGTAGACTTATTTCTCGTTTCCGGAATATCGATTGTATAATTAGTTTGAGATATTACACCAGTAATAGTTCCCGGTCCTATCCAATTAACTGCCATTTTATTTGGCTTCGAGGTAGCCAGAACTAACACTTTATCTTCTACATTAAATTTTCTATACACCGCATTCTTATCATACCATTGTTTTCGTTTTTCCTGACACTCTTCCATTTTTTACACGCTAATTCTTGACAATGTTTCAATCTATTACTTAAGTTCAAAATATAGTCCACTACATCCTGATTTACCGTGATTTACCGTTTACCAAGAGTATGTGAAATTTTTACCATGCACAAGCTCAGCAGGGCTAAATCCCGTGCTTTCATGACTCAAAGAAAATAAAGCCATTGGCAAGACTGCTTCGCAATCTTTTCCTGCCCCAAACATAACGTGTTTATAACCTTTTTTAAACTACCATGCGTCCGTTTAACGCTATTCGATTCTGGGTGGCAAACTGAACTATGTACAACTTTAATACCGAACCTATCAAAAAATTCCGATGTCAACTCACTTGTAAATGACCTACCTAAATCACATTGTACCTCTTTTGGATAACCAGTCCTAGAAAATATTTGTATTAGCCCCTCAATCACTGACGGAGAAGATAAATCTTCTACCGGTATCGCATCCGGATATTTGGGCGCAACACAAATTGAAGTAATCATGTATCTATTATTTTTCTCGCTTAAACTCAAAGGACCTACACCCATCAATATTTATCCTGGAGAAAACTTCTGAAATTATTGGCACGAGCTTCAAAGGAGCTTTCTTTTTATCTCTATTTTTACCAACCTTTTGATACGGATCACAAGTTCTTACAAATTCCTCAATCTCCTTGTAACAATTTGGCCAAAAATAGCATTGAATTACCCTGTATTTTGTTTTAGTTGCCCCTAAATATCCCGCGACTTCCTCATGACACATTTTCATTATTTTCTCTCTAAATTCTAATGGCAAACATAATTGTAATTTCTCATAATTTGAATGTGAAACTCTTACTAGTTTATCTCCCATTGCTTTAAATTCCTTTTCTTCCGCATTATTCGCCTTTTCCCATAATGTTTTTAAAGATAAGCACTGTTTCTGAGCTAAGCTGAAATCTTTCGCCGTAATTTTATTCAATCCCACATTATCTTTCACCTCCCATTTTGGTAATAACGTAAGATCTTCGATTTGACTTTCATCCTCTCTAGTCTCATCCATTCGAACTAACTGTTTTTCTTCGTTCTGTGAGCAATCCTCAATTTGATCTACCCTACCTGGTTGCTCTTCTAACTTTGCATGCTCGGTAAACAACATTTCATTATCAACATCCCGTTGCTGCGTTCTTTTTTTACAGAATCAGTCTTACTACGGGTAACTACCATATTTATTGGATTCTCATTTCCTTTATTTTGCTCAATAAGCTCCGCAGTTTTATTACCTAAGAGATAGTAACCTTGCTCCGACTCAGATGGTTTAATCACCGCCTTAGTGGTGATGCAACCAAAGTCCCCTTTTATAGTCAACCATGATAATGGTAAACATTTACATTCATCATTGAAAACATTAAAGTCAAGAGGTTGACGTACCCAAGTTATATCTCCAGTAAAATCCTCTGTTTTAACCCAATTTCTATCGCAAAGATCAATACCCGCTCCCGTATCTCTCAAATAGTGTCTTTCAACCCCATTTATTAGAGCTTTTTATAGATAAGGTTTAAAACGATCCCCTAAATCAATATCATTCCCTAAATGATTAACTGTATTGAACTGATTGTTCTTTTTTAACCATTCCGCACAATCTGGTTTTATGTGCCCAGGTTGATCACAAAAAAACCCACCTAATCTGCCTTTCCTCTCAAAAGCCTGATCATTTTTAAATTTATCATTTTTATAATTTTCCTTTTATTCTCTAACTCCGATTTAGCTTTTACTTCACCCTTAATTTTCGGATTTAAATTGCTTCTTTGCATCTCTGAATAAGGTTTTTTTTTTTCCAAGATTTTTTCCGATTTCCTGCAACTACTTCTAATACTCTCATATTTATCACATTTATCAGCGAGCTTCGAAGCCTCTTTCATTTCATCCCATTCATCCATAAATTTTTCTTTTACTTTAAAAGGAACGCGTTTTTTTACTTGCTCAGTGAGCATGAGTTCTTTTAAAGACTCAAAATCCTTTATTTCTAATGATTCTAACAAATTATCCAAATAACCCCTTAATTCATTTACTAAATCTACCCATAACGCACCAGGTTTTCTTTGATGATTTTCAAACTTTTGTTTTAAAGCACCCGTTCCCAACCTTAAACGATTTAATAAGACTTTTTTTACATGTTCAAAATCATCTCCTAATTCTGCTAGTTGCTTCACTATAATTTCCGCAATATCTGATGGCAATAAGGGAATTAATTGGCTAACCATATCCTCTTGCAAAATTTTAGCTTTTTCCGCCTGTTTTTCAAAGATCATAAAGAAAGGAGTGATGTCAATTAATTTAGAATCAAAACGTGGAACTAATTCTTTCAAATTAATTTTTGGATTCCTATGCGAACCTACATTCATAAGACGAAAGACTAACAGTTTCCGAAGAATTTTGAATTCTTAATTTTTCTAACTCAAATTGTCTTGCTTTTTCACGCTCTTCGTCTTCCCGTTCCAAAACTAATTTTTCTTTACGTTCTGCATCCTCTTTATGAATACATTCCAAATTCGATTTAGCAAAACTCTCATTATAATCCGATGCTGCTAAAATAGCCTGAATTATAGTTTTTTTTCTTATCAGTTGCCGACACATTTGTCTCAAATTCCTCTGCTAGCAAAAGCAATTTAGTATATTTCCCTAGAAATTCTTCCATTATTTTCCCCCAAAATATACTAATCACAAAAATACACAAATATATACAATTTATAAAACAAAGAAAAATACAATAAGGAATAGAATTTTATTCTCTAGATATATCTCTATGCATAAAACAATAATACAATTTTTCTACCGAAAGTTTTCGTGCACTTGTTATATCCTTTAAAACTGAGTAAATCCTCAAAATTATTTTGATACTCACAGTACTATATAAATACAATTTATATATAAACAATTAATCCTGATTTTTCCACAGCATACCCATAAAATTTCAAATAACTTTATTGCTGTAATAAACAAAAGCAGTATATAGCCCCAACTTTATAACTAAAAGTTACATCCACAACTATGATTAAACTTTGACGATTAATATTCCTTTATTAATCAACAGTTATTTACTATCCCCAAGAAAATTCTAAAATACCTAAATATTAAATTTTCAAAACCAAATGAACTACCATACAGACCTTAGGAAACCCGTGTAATATAAAAATTCTAACTAAAAATTTCAATCCCAAATTAATAGCTACCCTAGAATTTTTATCTTTTAAACATATACAAATTACCAAAAATAGAAATATACAATATTAAATCCTAACAGACCTCTCTAGAAAATTTCATAAAAGGGCTTACCTTCAAATGTAGACATTTACTCTACACAGCTCCAAGGTTTTCTTGCGCTTTTTTTTTCTCAGGTACTGTCGTATATCCAAATTTAATTTGATTTCCGCCGGGAAATTTCCACGCAAGCTGTCTCCATAGATTCCTAAGGGCCAGCGATGAGTATTCTTCTATCCACTGCACTGGACGTTTAGCGGATACTCTTGAAAATCCTTGTCGTCAAACGCAAAATTTCACCACCGACTGGTCTTGTTAGTCACAATGTTTTCGTCTGTACATCAGGTTTACGTGGGCCCAGTCTAATTTATGCTAGACTTAATTGATCCTTGAGCTACCACCATTTATTATACTAGCTGTGATGTAGTGGGCCAGAGCTTTTTGATTTTCTAAGCTCGTGTAGGTTTATCGTTCAAAAATAACACATTTTTCTTTATAGGTAGACACTCTCACTTTTTATGAACATATCTACACTTCGAACACCCCAACAAGAGTGAACGATTTGTACTTCACATCTCTCACGTTGACAAAACACAACCTCTCTTTACCACGTTCTCGTGTACATTGTCCAAAACTGCGCACTTGCACCTCCTTGAATTTTTTTTTCACTTGGGGACGAGCGATTTCATTACCACACATTGTTCAGCCCCCCACTATTTCTTCGAAAGTAGAAATACTCTATTCAGCAGATGCCAAGGACACAAATAAGCACGCAGTCTCTCCTCCTGCATACCTTTACACAAAAGACTAATGTCCTCCATGGAAATGACTGTTGCTTCCCCACAGTCAAAAATTTGTTGAGAAGGTACTATGTCACACCTTGCTTATTATTTTAAATAAAAAAGTATAAAATCGGTAACAAAATTGGAGAAATGTTACAACTTATCATAAATTTTGCAAACAAATTAAAATAAGAAAAAAAAATATATTTATTTTAACTTATGCGATTGATAATATTATGTCATATTATAATTGATTTTGTTTGGCATATGTATGCGTATATGTTATTATTATTATATCATATATATTAAAACGTTAGGGTAATTCTGTAAGATGAGTTCAGTGCAAAATTGACATATTTGTGCATGAGTGAAATTAAATTTAGAACTTCTTCAATTTAGAGAAAGATAGGGTAGGACGAGATCCGGTTAGCGCAATGGTCTAAACTAAAGCATCTGTTTAAAGTTCTGAATTTTTGTAGAAGACTCGAGTTCGACCTCAATGCCCGGCAAAGTGATTTCTGTTATATATCTGGCGATAATTCTTTTCATTAATAACATATTTCATCAGGAGCATAAGTTATATGATTTGTGTTTTTAATATTATTATTATTTGAATGGCTTTATAATTAAATAAAATTTAACACTCAATAATATTTAAAAAAAATAATAATTTTATGTCAAAAACTGTTGTAAGTTTTCGTAAAAAACTCAAACAAATTTTACTTCACCCTTTCATATCATATAAATAAAAACATACATTTATTTTACTTAAATAGGTGCCACAAATAAAAATCAAAATATGTTGACATGTTTCGGTTTAATAGTAAAAACCGTATTCATAACATACACATAATCAATAGAAAATCAGTGTCATTCATTTTCTATTGATTATGTGTATGTTATGAATACGGCTTTTACTATTAAACCGAAACATGTCAACATATTTTGATTTTTATTTGTGACACCTATTTAAGTAAAATAAATGTATGTTTTTATTTATATAATAATTTTATATTTAAAATATTGAAGCTAAATATTTTACATGTAATTATCGATTAAATAAATAAAGTTTATCGACAATTTCTGTATATTTTCGGGCTATTATCAAGAATACATATGTGTATGTGTGTCTCAGAAAGAATTTTCCATTTTCCATAAAAAATGGAAAAGAAAACGGAAAGAAAAAAATATTCATATAAGAGCTATAAAAGAAATTACCTTGATATCCATAGTTTAATATTTAAAAAATTATAAAAATGTAATTTAAAATTCAAATAATAAAAAAATATACATGTTATAAATCGTTAGCTGCATCAAGTTTCAAATTCAGGTTCTTAGAGAATGAGACATGTAAAAATAAAATCCATGACAGCGTTTAATGGCCGTGTAGTTAATAAATAAATAAATAAATAAATAAATAGAAAATATTAAACATTGTTATTATTTCTTTTTTAATGAGACTGTAGTACGTAAAAATAAATGCTCTGCCTAATATTTTTAGTTAAACTTCGGATAAAAAGCAAGCGTAAATTATTTATAAATTATAAACTTAAAATTCTTTCACTTAATTGAATAGGTTAGACTAACAGCACCATCTATCGCCTTAAATTAATAAGAATCACCTATACAATATAGCAATTTGACACGATTTCAATACTTGATTAATTTAAAAATAACTAATTAACAATTCAAGAATTTTTTCTAATGAAACATTCAAGTTGTTTACCGTCAAATCTTAACGGGTACCATCTAGTTTCACTTTTTTTTTTTCTTTTACTCGATTTGTCAATTTTTCGTCAAGGTTATAATGTTTGTTCAATTTTAACACTGACTGTACATGAAAATGTATTGCCTTTTAAAAAAGGTTACGCTTGAATGTCTGAACTGTCTTGTACTTTAAAAAATTTTTAACTTTAAATTTGTTTTAATTTATTTAATGTTATATTTTTTCATTGGGAACTTCAAGCATATACTTGTGAATACGAAATCAGTCCCATACAGCTGCTCAAACAATTTATAATCTAGAGTAGACAAACATGTTGCAAGATTAAGTGGAATACCTTAGCGGAGCTTTTAATTGCTTTGTTCTTTCCCTCGTCTGTCAACAATACGCATGAAAACTTTAAGGAAGATGTCTTTTAACTCTTTGGCAAAAGAACTCGGTCTATAGTGTACTTCTGTGTCAGTTGTAACTTTGTTTAAATTTCAAACTTAGCTTCGCTTTGTGTTCAAATCTTGCAGCTGTTTCTTCACTCAATTACCCGACTGCCGAGAAGGGTTATGTGTTTCACGCGTATCTGGGTATGTGGATTTCTTTATACCGTGGAAACATCCCAATTGCTGGATGTATTTTAATGAAAAAGGTCTCTATCGATTCGGCTTAACCGTCCGATGGTTATAGGCTCTGTTTTGTTTTTATAAATTCAAAATGGCGGTAGAGACGTAAAAATTTTTTTACGCACCCTATCGAGTGGCATATCATTGGATAGGTCTTTCAAAATGAAGACGTTGTTTTATTGACTATTTTAAAGCCAGAAGCTTCGTTTAAATATTACACAACCCGGAAGTTGACTAGATAGGATCTCTAGTTTTACAGCAACTCTAATCTTCAGCATCTATAGGCCTCATCAAAACAGTGTTTATAGGTAGGAACTAACAATTAAACGCAACTTAAAAATCATCAATACAAGTAAATAAAAAAATAGGTAAGTAATATAAAAAATAGTTTTACATTGATGAGAAATAATTAATTAGTTCGCTTTTTACGCAGTCAGGTTTTTTGATTTTTTAAGTTTAATTTTCACTTGTTTCCACATGTGTTCAGTGCGTCTCAAAATGCAATGTTTTATTTATTTTCGCTAAAAAGTATTTAGATTTATATGTGTGTGTGTTTCATCATTATTATTATTTTTTCTTATGCTAAAATGTTTGAGAAGAGTAGAATCTTTAATTTGTTATGGCGAACAGATTCTAGAATAATACTCTCTACAAAAAAACATTTTTTCATTGATGAGTCTAAAATACATTTGTTTAAAAAAAAAATAATAATAACAGTATTCAGAAGCAAATTTGTAGCAGAAAGAATAGGTAATGTGAATTAAGGCTGTTCTTAACTGCTCTGCTCAACAAGCGCAAAACGTTTTGACACATTTATAAATTCATTTTTTAACAAAAATATATAAAATTAAAAAGCCTGGCCATGGAAGCTGTTGGCAAAAGAAGCCACCTCTTATATACGCAGTAGTAACGCGCGCTAATACTTAGATGAATAAATAAATGTGATTCTGGCCAATTTATGATTTATCAAACAAATATAATAATGCTGGTAAATTTCTTACCTTTATCTTTCTTCAACAGCATTCCTCAATTCACAGCTTAGCCGAATTATTCCAGTACGATGTATCCTTTGCTCAGGATTTCCCGTTATTTTACTGTGCTAAAGTATTGAAATAAAAAAAGTGGAGGTTTAATGATTTTATCTTATGTAAATTGAATCCACTCTTGAGACTGATTCTTTGCTTATTAAATATTGTATTATTAAATCTTTAAGTTTTGCAATTTTAAGTTAATAACATATGTATTTATATTATGCTGCGTTTTGCAGCAACAATTTTTTCATTACATGCTTACTTATTGAAATCTACAGAACAACTGAACTAAATAATAAAAAAGTTTTTTAGTCCTTTAGAGTTCTTTTTTGTTGATTGGAACTCTTGGTTCATGCGTGGGTTGACGTAAACATATTCTATTGATGAATGTGATCGTTCATTTTAAATAGCATAAATTTAGCAAATATAGAAAGTTTGTTGATTACAGAATGATTGAATGCTACTAAGTCTAATGATATAAGCGTTGAAATGTTTGTGTTCGTGAAGATTATTGCATTGGTTTCCTGTTTCGAAATCAATTTATTCGTATCTGATAGGGTTATAAATCCATCAGAAGCTATTCGGAATTGAACTGTTTTTTCCATTTTTTGGTCAATCAATTACCTATTGAGTTATATAAGCGTTTTGGATCACGTGACAAACCCGTTTTTCGCCCGCTCTTGAGTGCTTTTTCTTCCTTCGCGCGGAAATTCGGTTCAAAACGTCTACTTTGACACTCTTTTCTGAAAGATCTATTGCGTTTACAAAAAAAAAAAAAAAAAAATGGAAAAAACAGCTCAATGACATAGTTTCTGAACAACAACACCAGCTAGTTTCCTGCATTTTCGAACAAAAATAAATTAAAACTTATGTCACAAAGTTGCCCTTTTGGATTTGAGAACAGCCTTAAGAATAGTAAAATGTTTTTTTTTTTTTTTTTTTTTTTTTTTTTTCCCTGTTCATATAAACTCAATTTTCTATCAACAGTTGTTAGCTTTTAAGTCAGTTAAAGCCAAAGAAGCAAAATATAGAAAAAAAAAGATAAATTGGTCGGTAGCAAATTCATTAACTGTAACAAAAATATAATTAGAGATCGACCGAAAATTCGGTAATGTTTTCTCGTTTTTTCCTTCGGGAATTTTCAACATTACTCATTTATTTAAGTTGTATCGACTCAAATGAGACACTCTTTATTTATTGCCATGAACTTCACTGTTTGTAATTATCAGTCATGACATGCTCAAGACGCGAGTGCAAATTATAAAGCAAGTAATGCATATATGACTCAACTTTGAAGACGTTTCTCAGGTGCTCATTAAAACCTGCAGACTTAGCAGTAATAGAAAATGTTTAATTTGAAACTGCAGAAGTGTTTCGAATACTCTTTGAGGAAGTTCAAGTGTTTCGAATACTCTGAGAAAGTTCTAGTGTAACAGATTATCATTCTCAAAAATCACTATAAAAGATAAATCGAGGTATGTATACCTAAAACATTTTTTAATTAGATAAAATTCGTATAATTAGAAAATCATTCTGTGTCGTAGATGAATTAATTACATTTAATTTTATATGGAAATAAAAAGTTTTGGTCAGAGGCACAGAGAGCCAACTTGGTCCACACATATAATTGATTAACAATTATGTATGTATTAATTACGTTTAAAATTTTTGGAACATTTTCGTTTTTGCCGAAAACAGGAAGATTGCCGAAATTCTATTTCGGTTTCAGTCTAAAAAACCTATTTCGGTCGATCTTTAAATATAATAATAATAATAATAACAAACAATTTCAGGTTGTAGTTCATACTCTTATGGAGTTCACAAAAAAGTATTTAAAAAAAAAAAATCTAAAACATTTTTTCTTTTCTTTTTCTTATCTTTTTTTAATAGATAATGTGAATAAAACTGTAAAAGCAAACAGACTTAAATCAAAAATGATTTCTGAATTCTGAGAATTTCGAAATCGCTTTGACGAATGCTTTTGAAGCGCAAGTAGCTTCCATCCAAATATTTAAATAATTTCTCACACAAAGTCATTATCTCTATTTTATAGCCAGGGGATTTAAATGAGTCTTTACGGTTCCGAAATTCTAGAAACTCGAAGATAATTTTCATATTCTAAGCAACTTTATCAGAAAACTTTTATTCTTCAACACTGTTACTATAATTTTAAAATGAAACCCAACAACTCAATGGATTCTTGCATTTGCGTTCACTGCTCCGGACACAAACATGAAACCCACTGTGGGGCGACTTTGGAAATGACTTTGTAGCAGATAAAGAGTATGATCTTTGACAAAGTGAAAACAGAGCGGAACTTCTAATAGTTATTCCTCCGCTATCTACAGTCACCATAGAACATCGGAACCCTTTGAGATGCTTTATTTAATTGGTTGAAATCAAAATGAAACTGTGGGATTTCACTCAAGTTGCTATAGCTGATGACAAATGATGGTTGAGATACGCTAAGTTTCTGATGATGTAAGAGCTTTGCGTCATAAATGCGGGAACAACGCAGGGCATTTGTTGTTTTGCTAAAAAGCACCACAATCAATGCTTGAAATCGACACTTGCAATAGAGTTCTGCGTCGGGTCGGGTAATCTGATTTTGCTCAAACACGACTCTACTCGCGTTTCGAGTCTGGTCAGGTTGACGCTAATTTGTTTTTAGTTGCGGGTCTGATAACTTTAAATGTTCCTGGTTCGGGACGGTTTTGGGTTAGGTTTTGAATATTCATGTAGAGGGTGAACTCGATTTTTCAATGTCCTAAATATTTTTCAAAGTAAGTCCTGAAAATTTTTCTGTATTTTAAATATTGAGTGAATATGTGTTCATTCTATACAAAAAGATAAAATTAATATCAGAGCTATAATTGTATAATTGTATAAATTGCTTTTCCATAATTGTATTAAAATATCTATTAATTTTCTTTCACTTCGGTCAGCCCCACCAGTGGCTGAGAGGCTCTGCTCTCGAAACTGGTAGACGGGAAGTGCTGGGTTCGATCCCAATCGCGCCCGTCGGCCTAATCGTTCGGAGTTTTCGTGGTTTTCTTCGAACCATGGATTTCCATGCGTTAATACGGGTTAGGTTCCCTTAGAAAGACCCCCACGAAGGGCACTCCCCCTCGGGCTTATATCCCTAGTGTAGATAATCGGCCGTCACAAAATCAACCAACTTCACTTCGGATCACTTTGGATTTGAATATTTGGGGTTCGGGTTGAAGTGTATCGGGTTTGGATCGGGTTTCTGGTTGATTTTAAGCATACATTTTGGTTTCGGATCTGACACAACCACCTTGCAGGAATCTAACTTGCAGTTCACAAGACACGCTTCAGTTTGACCCTAGGAGTAGGAGTAAGTAATGACCCATATTGAATTTACCTGGATTTATTTTGTAAGAATTTTCTATTTGAAATACACAGAAATTAATATTTAAATCTAAAGATATAAAATCATTCCGTTGTTCTTTCATTAAAATTACGAAAACTGTACCACAAAAAAAAAAAAAAAAAAAAAAAAAAAAAAAAAGTTTTGATTACTGATAAAAATCAACATTTATATTTGTACCGACACAAAAATAATATTTAAGCGAGAATAAACATTTGAATTTCCTTTATCTGAATTATGAATTCTTTTTACAAAAAATTACAAATTTAAAATGAAGTTACAAAATCTTATAATTAATTTGTCCATAATGTCAGAATTTTATCTTAGAAATAAAGATTTAATTACTTAAGGCGGATTCTCACGTTCCCTGCTCAAGAATACGAAAGTTTCTGACACATTTTCTGTCTCATTTTTAAACGGATAGACATAAAATTGTTAAGCCTGACTATTGAAGCGATTTCGAATAGAAACACGTTTTCCAATTTTTCGCAAGTTACTTATCAAATATAAGCGATTCTTGTTTCTGTCTCACGGTGTAGCTTGGGAGATGCGGTTCAAAACGCCAACTTTGACTATTTTCTGAACGATCTTTTAAGTTTACCAAGTAATGGAAAACATCTTTCGATTACATAGTTTCTGAATGAGAACACCTGCCAATTTCACGCGTTTCCGAACAAAAAGTGAATCCAGAAAAGGGCTGAAAAGTAACTCTTTCGAGGAATTTCATGAAAATTTGAAGGGTGTATTCCGATCCAAACTGCTTATTTTCTGATTCATTTTAAAATTCATTTTTGCTCTCAAACGCATCAAACTGGGAAATTCTCTTATTTAGAAACTATATAATGTGCCGTGCTTCCTAATTTTTTGATAAATGCAGAAAATACTGTAAAAAACGCTGTCAAAGTTGGCGTTTTGAACCGAATTTTCCGAAGCGGGCGATCTGGGAATGAAAAAAATGGTCATACTGAGAAAATAATTGTTTAAAAATCAAATTCTAATTAATTGAGCTGAAAATGAAATCACACGGCATGTTAAACATGTCTTCAGAAATCACCCCAGCAAGTTTCATGTTTTTACTTTTAAAAATGAGTCTGAAAATGTATCAGAAAATTTCGAGCTGTTGAGGGTGGAAAAATATTTTTTCGAATACACCCTTAAGCTAATTAAAGGGGTTAGAATTTGGTGTCAAACTTGAATATTGTTATAGAAAAAAAAAGTTTGTTGTTCCTTTTGATATGTAGATGGTCCCCTAAGCAAAATTTATATGCATTATTTAAAAGTAGACTTTATTTCCAACCGTTTGGTATCAGTAACTTTCTTCTGCAAGAATTTGATGCAGAGTTAGTAGGGGGTGTTTAACTCCCCCCCCCCCCCCACGACTGTTTACAAACAATCATCATAGAGCTTCCGTTTCATTATTATGAAATGCACCTATTTAATATAACAAAATTACAAATGCTCATTTAATTATAAGAAAATCTTAAATGATTATATATACATAACAATTTTTTTTTTAGAGATTTTTTCTTTAGAGATTTTTTCAATTATAGCAAAGTAATCCATGTTTATGTAAAGCATCACACATGTTTAGTGTGATATTTGCTCCTACTTATGTTTAAAATAAGCCCATGGATTGTTGGCCCCAATGGCATTCCTCCATGGAAGATAACTCTTTTCATTTCAAACCGAGAGAGTTACCGAATTTTAAAAGCCATGACGCGATCAAAATAATTTTTGCAGAAATGTGTAGTTGAAATCTAAATAAGTTTTTAATACTTTTTCACTCAGCAATGATTTTTCATTTTTATGGAGAGTCAAAAACTGAAAATTATATGTTTAAGAAATATGCTAATCCAATGGAAGAGATTTATAAAGATATCTCGGTTGCATTTTAATATTTTTAAATGATTTTTTTGCATTCGATAGCTGAGATCGATCTGTATGCAGGCCGTTTTTTACTTTTTCGATTTCGATTGCAGATTTTTTTTTTATGAGGATGCTTTCAGTTTCGAAACCGGTTCCGAAAATGAAAATGCCCTCATTAAAAATATCTGTAAAACAAAATCGAAAAAGAAAAAAACGGCCTTTGTACAGATAGATCTCAGCTATCCAATGCAAAAAAAAAAAAAAAAAAAAAAAAAAATCATTAAAAAATATTAAAATGCAACCGAGATATCTTTATAAATTTCTTCCATTGGATTAGCATTACCGAACTGGTCTTTTCACTTGACTGAAATAGGCCCCTAAGTTCAACATCTAAAACTGTGTAAGAAACACAAATTTTCATAAATTTTGAATTGATAATTAATCGAAAGAAAAATCCCTTAGTTCAGAAAATTAAAGATTTATGTATACAGAATTTATAATAATTTATAAAAGTATAACAAGAAATAAAAATAAAAAATAATTTTTGTATTTAATTTTTTTTAATTAAAAATGTATAACGAATAGTTTCAGAGAAATTAATTATTTTAAAATGAGCCTATTTTAGGGTCTGTATCCAAATTAAAGTTCGGTACTCGATTGTTGAAATGCTACAGAATCACTATGTAACTTCTATGAATGTATTATTTCGTGCCAATATGATCATTTCACCGCTTAATATGTTTCGACTATTTCTGGCTCAAAAGTTTCAATAAAATGAGTAAAATATATATTTTTAAAATTATGCTTTTCTGCACATCATAGACGGCCCCTTAAACAATCATTCTGACGTTTTTTAATCATAATTCGAAAGCTACTTGGAAGAAAAATTTGAAATTGAGAATTCGTATAAAGCAGGACATATAAATATAAACCTATCAAAAAAATTGTAGGTTGCGATTCATATTTTTTTCGAATATTAATTTCATAGTTCATAATCCATATTATACATTTTTTTTTTAATTACAAATTCAGTGTACTATTTAGGATTGAGTGTTTAATAATATAACTACACAAAAAAATTTCACATTAGGATTATAATTTCAGGAGATAATAAACATATGAAAATGTAATTTAACTTTAGAAGCTCTAAATTTTGATTTCATTTGTCAAACAAATGATTTTGTTGAATAAGTATTTGTTAGTTGTTTTAATAAAATTTTAATATGTATCTTTATATACAATATGAAAAAAGAAAGAAAATGTAGGCTATAATTCGAAAACTTATAACTTAAACTTCGAGTTTATAATTCGAAAACTTATCATCCAAATGACTTAAAATTTCGTTTCTAAGCACAGTTTGAACCGAAGATTTAAAATATGGAGTCAAAATTGGGTGTTGCCATTGTAAAACAACAACGTTTAAACTAGTTTTGATTTGTAGAAGGCCCCTCAAGGAAATTTTATATGCATTATTTAAAAGTAGGCTTTATTTCTAAGCGTTTGGTACCAGTAACTTTGTTCTATTATGATTATTTACAGAGTTAGTAGGGAGTGTTTACTTTTCTTTTTTCTACGACTGTACATATATATGTATTTGCTATTTATAAAATCATTAGTTATTTGTGATATTTAAAATTACTAACTTAGTCATCATTGAGGTCAGAAAGGTTGGCGACTGCATGTTATAAACGACCATAGTTAAAAATCTACTTTTTATCTTTTGTCATCCATTATAATTGAAGTTTATAGCCTACATTTTCTTTCTTTTTTCATATTGTATATAAAGATACATATTAAAATTTTATTAAAACAACTAACAAATACTTATTCAACAAAATCATTTGTTTGACAAATGAAATTATGGTATTAAATTATTACTTATTTTTCATAAATAAAATCTAAATATCCATGCTAGCCATTGTTTAATTCATATTTCTATATTGCTTTAATTTTTCTTTTAGAAATACTTATTATGATTACTATACCTTCAAATTGTACATAAAAGAAATATAATAATAATAATTATTATATTATTATTGGGTTTCTTTACCTCATAACTTTTGATTTATAACTTTTGGATAATTTTTATAAAATGTTAATTTTAATTATTATTTGATTATAATTGTTATTTGATTATAATCGTTGTTTGATTATTCACGTTTTGAGTTGCAACTTCACTCATATGTAACTTTGTTTGTGTTATTTAAAAAAAAAAAAAAAAAAAAAAAAAAAAATCAGTTGCACTTTACGATTATGTAATAATATTTTTCACCACGTTCTTAGATCAAAAGTTATGAGGTAAGGAAACACTTTGATAAAACATTTTGTTTTGCGAAGCATCATAATAGTTATTCATTGTATTAAGTAACCGGTCAAGTGGGAGTATTACTCGCGTATAGAGGGTTCCGTACAGTAAATATATGAATTAGTAACTAGGCTTTGCATTACACAAATATTAAATATGTCATTAAACGTTGTTATATACGCTTTAAAAGCCGATGGCGCATACTGTCTTTATGTATGTACAAACCGTCCGTGTCTTTAAAGGTTAATATATCGGCTAATTATCGACAATTTTATTCGAAAATCATTATCAACAATCCTTTTATACTTATGCGACCTCCAGCGCTCCTCAAATCATTTACTGAACGCCTGCAAACCGAAATTTGTGTGTAACGGAGAAAATGCGATTTTCTAAAAAAACTATTGAGCTTAGGGTAATCGCTAATTTTCCTGCAAGGTTTAAATTAACTTCAGATACCCCTAATTTTTTCGTAATTTTAGTTTCAGCAGATTCGGAAATAGAGTGGGGGGAGGGGGCATATTTTTGCATTACATTTTCGATGATATCTTTAAAAATATAATACCAAAAATTTAAATAAATGTATTTTTGAATTCGGCGTTTACGAAAGCTTTCACAAGATACCCCATACGATATATATATACAAAAAGATTTTTTTTTCCCCTAAATATATTTGTGAAAGGTTAATAATCTATAAATATGTGGGTCAATAGCTTTTATTACTTCAGCCATTTTTAACTTTCCATGTTCCAAAATTTACGGGGAAAATGGCTGTGACAGACGGACAGACACAGGAGTGATCTTATAATGGTTCCGTTTTTACTTTTTAAAAACGAAACCCTAAAAAAAAATCATTATTTAATTTTCGCAAGATTTATATGTCATCATCTTTAAATATATAAGTATAAACACCATGAAATTTTCGTGTTCTAAATAATTATGCTAGGACATGGCCCAAACTTATTTTGAGTCTTACAGTTATGCACAATATAAAATAACTTTTAAATATGTTCAGAAAGTTTGCATATGCCATAACCCCCAATACAAGTACTAATTGGCAATCGTTTAGTTCTAATTAAATAGCTGCAGTATTTTGAATAAATGCTATTAGAAAGCAAAAATAATAAAAATCCAAATGACCACTGAATGAAAATAGTTAATCAGTAGTAAAATCATCAAAAATTCATTTAGATTTTTTTAAAGACTAGTGGCTTTAAAAAAAAGTTAATAGTTTTTTTCAGTTTTCTGAAAAAAATTAAAGGAAAGAAAAAAACTGCCGGTCTTTTGTTCACTCCTTTTCCATGCATTCCGTGTAAATTATAAAAATTCATTCTCTGCAGGAAAAAAAAAAGGACCCCGTGTTGTCGTCTAAAAAATATTTTAAAGAAAAAGAAAGAAATGTTTGAGGGTAAATGTTAACAAAAAATAATTCAAGATTTAATTGGCAAAAATACCATTTTATTTTTTTAAGTATTTCTTAAAATCAATTGCAAAAACAGCGGAAAAAAATTTCATCGTTATTGAAGTTATTATTTGATTCTTTTTTTACTTTTTTATTCTTTATTTTTTATGTAAATGCTGCATTGTTGATTACTCTTTGAAGAGCAGAAGAAAAAAAATAATTCTCATTTGACTGCAATTTGAAAAAAAAAAAAAAAAATCTGCATGCATAAAAAATATCAAAAAATGAAAAGGAAAAAAAAAAAAAGATTCATAAAGCATGAAAACTACTCACAGACGATTGATGGAATCGAGGGTGGTCCGATGCAATTTTTTCGCCATTTTTCCATCCCCTCATTCAGACGCTCCAATTCGATAGCAATTCGATATCGATATTTTCCTCGGAGCTATCGATTTCCAATCGAAAACCGCTCAACAATTCTAATTTCGTTTGCAAACAGAACTCAGGGAGGGAGGCGAAAGAATAATAATAATGAAATAATTCGCGAACAAAAATATAAAAAATAGCGAAAGAATACTTGTGGAAAAGATATGAGCGGCCTTTTTTTTTTTCTGACGGGCATTTATTTTCATGTCACGTGTATCGTAACTAACGAAGTCATCATCTGCGCGATATAAGAAAAATCCGATAGGCATTAATAGAGGATTTCGCAAGGTATAGAGGATAACTTTATGACTTTTGATATCTGTTTGTAAGGGCCGGGAATTAAAAGATTGAAGGGCCTTCAGCTTTTCGCAAATGAGAAATCTTTTTCTGAAAAAGTGAAACAAGTTTTTCTTTTCGGGGTCCTTATGAGGCTAAAATTGCTGGGATTTGATTTGATTCGTTCCCGAAAATTCTCATAATTCGCTGGATATCATCAGTGACTTGAATATTTAAGGCACTAATTTACTGGATAAAATACAGCTACAGATAAAGTAATGATAGTTTCATAATTCTCTTTCCTTTAGCTGAGATTGGCGTATGCGCAGCATTTGCATTGGCAGCTAGCTATTCTTGAGTAAAATTTAGATGTCAGATTCTGAAGATTTCAGAAATTTTTTAAATTACATGACTTAAAATAGTTTTTCACCATCATTTACATTAAACTGGACCAACCATCATTATAGTCTTTCTATAAGTTTCGTTGTAATCGACAGATTTATATTAAAAACGGAAAAATACCAAAAAAAAAAAAAAAAAGAGAAGTGGAAGAAAATATATTACAAATATTTTTTTCTCATCTCAACCCCACCGCACAGTTCTGATGACGATGTACAAATGATGATCTATGATGGTGAAGTCTTAATGCAATAATAGTGCAAGGTTTTTTAAAACTCTCTCTTCTTAATTTAAAAAAAAACTGAAAATCCTTCCTTTTTTAAAGTAAAAAAAAAGAAACCTGTGCATACCTTTTTAAACGTTCACTCAATGGCAAAATTATCAATTTGCACATATGCACGAAGCTATTGATATTATTGTTCACTTTACTATTAAATTGCTTAGAAGATGATCAACATTGTTTGTTGTGAAGAAACAGCTTAGTCCTCATCCAGGACAGACGCTTCAATGAAATACATGCTTCATTCGGGATCGGAACTATAGAGTCCTCGATCTAGCAATTGTTCCCAAAATCGCATCCTCTTTTTTCTTTCCCCTTTTTTATTTATATTGTAGCTCTTTCCTTTCCCATTTCTTTCAAACTTACCCCTGAATATTATTTTTTAACCCATTTTAGGGTGGGGGGAGAGGCAGTCGTATACGTCGCATTTTTTTTCTTCGTCGCATTGTTTTATTTGGGTTGTATGGTCTGTCTTTTAAAAGCATGTTGAGAAAAACGAGAAAGATGTCTATAGTATTCAAGTGTAGCAATGTACAAAGGGCCTTTTTTTAGGGTTTCGTTCATCTGACGAAACCCTATTCGCCTCGCTCCTATGTCTGCCTCTCTGTCAGTCTGTCAGAAACTATACATGTTGGAGACTTGAAATTTTGTATAGTTATAGCTGAACACCTCACATCAAACGACAAATCATAAAATTTTGAAAAAGTCTTATATTTAATCCTTTGGGCTCTAACTTGTGTATTTTAAGCTTTTTTTTTCTAACTGAGCCACTAATTAAGTTGAAGACTTGAAATTTTGTATTCTTATAGCTGAACACCTCACATCAAACGACGAATCATAAAATTTTGAAAAGTCGTATATTTAACCCTCTGGGCTCTAATTTGTGTATTTTAAGCTTTTTTTTTCTAACTGAGACCCTAATTAAGTTGGACACTTGACATTTGCATACTTATAGATGAACACCTCACATCAAACGACGAATCATAAAATTTGGAAAAAGTGTTATATTTAACCCTATGGGCTCTCACTTGTGTATTTTAAGCTTTTTTTTCTAACTGTTCACCTAATTAAGTTGAAGACTTGAAATTTTGCATAATTATAGCTGAACACTGTTGGCAAAAAAGCCACCTCTGTTATACGCAGTATGACTCGCGCGCTGATATTTAGATAAATAAATCAGTAATTCTGCCTTTGAGGGTAAATCAATTAAATATAACAATATAGGTAAATTGCTTACATTTGTGTAGTCGCTCAGCAATTCCTTCATATGAAGTATGGCCCGCATTTATCCAAAGCTATATATTTTTTCTTGTAGACATTCATAATTTTAATTTTTACTAAAGTGCAAATTGAGAAAAGAAAATGTGAGTTTAAATGTGAACATATTGAAGTAAACTAAGTAAAGAGCCTATTTTATATTTGACTGGGTTATAATATATATTTTTTTAACAAACACAATTATGCTGCTTCATACGGCAGCTTTTTCTTATATTTTCTTACATGTTTTACTTAGAAAAACTAACAGCGCAACTAAATTTATAATAAAATAGTTTTTCAGACATTTTTAGTTCTTTTGTGATGATGACATCAAACTCTTGCTTCATGCGTGGGATAACATAAACACATTTTCTTGATGGCTGTAATTGTTCATTTTGAATAGCATAATTTAGGAAATGTAGAAAGTTTGATGATTACACAATAATTGATTGCTGCTTAATCTATTTTTATAAGTGTTAAAGTATTTGCGTCCTTGAAGATTACGGCTTTTATTTCATGTTTCGAAATCAATTATTATCTGAGAGGGTTATAAATCCATCAAATACTTGCGATCACACGACAAATCATAAAAATTTCAAAAAGTCTTATATTTACCCCTCCGGTCTTTAACTTGAGTATTTAGCAATTTTTCTAACCTCCCCCATTGCACCCGGTGGGTACTTATCTAACTTTTGCCAACAGCCCTTTGACCACTCTTTCATATTATACACATAGCCTTATATCTTTAAGTTCCACTTTTTACCGCCAGGGGGCGCCTACCAATCTCGGGTGCGATGGACCCGATCCCCTCGACTAATATATCTACGGATAGGTTGTAAAACGGAGTTTCGTTCGGATAGAGGTTTGTGTAGAATAGAGTGCGCCCTCTTGTTGCGAAATGTGGAATTAACAGATTTTGCAAAAGGATAAAATGTTCTGAAAGGAATATTAATCGAAACCCTCTGTGCGATCTGTGATCCCACTTACCCACTTGTTTCCGGGTATACATAGGATGATTTTCAAAATTTAAATCCGATTTGTTTAGATTGTGTGTCTCGATTAGCAAAATATCGTGGAGGAAGATATACAGGGTGTACATAAATGAGTGTACCAAATTTACAGGGCTTTTAAAAAGAAAAAAAAACAAAAGTACAACCTTGTTGTTCATCGGAAATCAAAAATAACAGTTGAAAGTTTAAATGCAACACAATTATAAGTGTTCAATGTGCACTGAGAGAAAACAACACCAACACCAGTTTCACCTAGGATGAATAGGTAGTCATTTTCTGAATCCCTAAACTAGAAATATGGATTTCCGAGCTATGCGAATAGGGTAAACAACTATCAGCTGAAGAGACGAAAATATCTAGAATTTCTAGTCTCTTGTTTTCTTGGTGACGAAACGATATTGAATCGTTTCAGTAGAGAGAAATTATCGCTTGATTTCTTGAATGGTTTCATAAACTAGAATTATAGTTACTAAACCAAACCTCTTGTGTTCGCATCTATTTGCAGTGTTTTTTAAATAAATTTAAGAACGAGAATATGGGAAAACGCTCTTGAATTCTAGTAGAAGTCGCTAGCAAAGGGAACTAGAATTTATAGGGATGACATGGAAGTATTTTTTCCAGAGCCGCAATTTAGATTCTAGATGCCAAAACCATACTTTTTTTTTTCTCAGTGTGAGCCTCTCCAGAAACTCAAACGATATCGAGGAGTACTATAACTCGTCCCACACTTTTTTCACAATGCCCGGTGATGTGACTCTTCGAATGGTGGCAGATATGCGTGTCTTAAGTTCGTCAACGTCAGTTGGTAGTGATGGAACAAACACCTAATCTTTGACAAAGCCCCCCCCCCCCTCCCACACACACACAAAAAAAGCATGGATTAGGGTTACGAGGAAGCCGTCCATCAATAGCAAGGTCGGTCCTGGGATGCACGGCGATCTATCGCTATCTCCCTAAACTTTCAACTGTTATTTTTGTTTTCCGATTAAGGGGACAGTGGACATTGAAAGTCAAATCCTTCAATTTTCAATGGATTCATTTGAAAAGTCGTAGACTTGTTAATGGCAAGCTCAAACAGTTATATTCAAAATTTGGTGTTGAAATAATAAAAAGTTTTTAAATTATTCAATATTTAAATTTTTAAAATAACGAATAATTGTCCCGTTTTAAAATGTCCCATGCGAATTTCTTTTGCATAAAATATAACAATATTTGTTTATCAAAGCCAAGTAGTATAGAAAAGACAGTTCGAAAGGGAGAGTGGGATTGTGGGCTGAAGTGGAGGTGGAAATCATACTATTGTAGGACAAGGTTAGAGAGAGTTACACTGTAAAAAAAAATCCGCAACGTTCCTGGGAAAAAATGGGCAGCTGAGTTGCCCATTATTTCCAGGAAAAGTTTCTTGAAAATGACTGGAACTTTACTGTATATGTTAAAAACATTCTACAGAAATGCCAGTAAGTTTCCTGCGAAATACCAGGAATATTTCTGTTGACAGCAAAACATTACTGACATTTCACAGCATGCGGGATGCGCAGACGATTTTTACATTTCCTGTTGACAATTTTCGCTTTATTATCATTATTTATTGGAATGAAAAAATATTTTGAAATTGACATCAAAATTATTATTTATATTCAAGGCTGGAGTAGCACATTTGAAGTTTATTCCAACAGAGCGAAAAATGTTCAGACCAGGATCGAACCTGGATACTTGGCGTGCCGTGCCAATGCCTTACCTGTTACGCTATTCGGACCGATACCTGGCTGACATAATTCACTCTTATTAGTTGGACTTGGCTGCGAACTGCAGCGCTAGTTATTATTTATAATTTACACGAAAAAATAAATTTCCAGTTAAAATTCAATAAAGTAAATATATATATGATATATTGTTTCTGAACTTTGCTTAAAATATAAAAATATATAAATGTAAATAATAATTAGAAAAAAAAATCTAGACATAAAATATTTTGGATTTTCGTCAGTAATTATGTTAGTTTACATGTTAGATAAAATACATATAAATTTTCATGAAAAAAAAAAATCCTAAACGTAATTGTATATTTTTTCCGAAAAAAAAAAATTCAAATTTGCAGCAATTCAAAGTGTCAAATATATATCAAATTTAAATCAAATAGTAAAGTGTTAAAATATAAAATTAATTAAAAAAAAAAGGCGAGAGGTAGCATCGAACTCGGGCCGTACGGGTGGCGTGCGAACCTTCTGCGTCCACACTACGAAAGACACATTGAGAGCTGCAAACTAATGGGTATTTGAAACGTATGCTAAACCTCGGCATCTAATTTCTGAAAATCTAAGGCCCATTTGAAGAAATTCTTTCACAAGAATAATTAGAGATAAGAACTCTAAAACATACTTTAAATTAATCAAAATCGGTGAGAATCATATTTGATGGTCCCCTGGTTAATGGAGATCAAATAATAGGTGTATTTTTTTTACACGGTCTGCTCCTTAAACATTCCAAAGACAAGTACGAGAGATAATCTCTTAGCAATGTCACAGAGGTATTGTATTTTCATCTGAATGGTCTTGGCAATAGAGACGTAAAGGATTATGCCGTCTATTGATTTATTTGCATTCCATATTAAATTTTTTACATTCATTTAAGGAATTCGTTTTCGACACTCGCGCGCGAGCAACGGATTATAGCAAAAAAATAATAAATGGCGGCCGCAGAGTTTTGCTGTTTCCAAATTTTGTTCAGGAACGTTTCAGATAAGAAAACCAGAATTTCACAGGAAAGAGCTAAATTATTCTGAAAACCTGAGAAAAGGCGAAACGCTCCTGGATTTTACATGTAACGTTACCATTTTTTTTTACAGTGTAGGTACTTATCAGCCGGAAATGAGATAAGAAATGATGATCTGATATGAACATGCTATAGAAAGATAAGGAAGAAGTGTGGAAACTGATTGCCGAAAATAGAGGTTAAGATAGTTTTTTCACCATGTCCGGTGTGATTCTTTGAGATTCAGTGGCTTTAGAGCCAAAAAGATCATTAGGCTTGGCAGGTGGCAGGTAGACGACACGCCTCTTCTTCAGAATTTGGAAAAAGCAAAAGCAACGCCATTTTGTTGCTTTATATACTTTCTCTTCGACTTAGGTTTTGTTAACGGAAATAGCTCATTTACAGAATGATCGATTACTCCTTTGAAAAGCACGCGATTTCTCTAGTCGTTTACTTTTTTCACTAAAGGGACGGTCCCTCAAGACAACTTGTCAACATCTGGAAACCATATGTTGACAAAGGTTTTACGTTCAGTTTAAGGCGATTCTGAAAAAAATACTTTTCCCCGTTCAACAACTCGAAACTTTTTGGAACTTTTTTTGTTTCATTTTTAAGTGTAAAAGCGATTTAAACGCAATTTGAATTATTGAAGTTATTTGTCATCGAATAGTTTTTTTCACAATTTTCAGAAGCATAATTTTAGTTATGAATAATAAGCATATTTTTAAAGCGGTTCCCAAAAAAGTATATTTTTTCCCCGCTCAATGATGTAATTTTTTTTTTTTTTTTTAGTTTAAAAAAAAGTAACAACTTTATGTAATTTTTGTAATATTTGAAAAACTTTGATGCTAATTAATAAAACATGTCTTCTACTAAATGAAAATTACTAATAGAATAATTTATCTGTATAGATATGTAATAATATAATTCATATACATTTTAGCTAAAATAGGAGCCCATTATACGTATTTTATAAATTTAGTTTTTTTTTCCTTTCACATCAAGAGGGTATGTTATTTCCATTAAAATGTAAAGAATATTCTTCATTTCTACTATCCATTCATATTTTAATCCTTTCTTACAATAAAATTTTCTTTCCCACATGATCAATGAGATGTCTCCTAAAATACACATCGTCAAATAAAATTTGTTGCAGGGAGTTAGTGTGTTAAAAAATCACTCTCACTTTAAAACAAGAAATGCGGTATGTATACTCGTATTATGTGTTTTATCAATTAAAGTTACAATGCCTCTTTAAATACGTAATGCAAAACTGAAGAAAAAAAAAACTTTTACTTATGTAACATCATTATTTGCACTTATTTCATATTTAATCAAACTAACAATGCGACTTATATACGATTTAAAATTGAAGTAGTATTAAGAAATTACTTAATATACTAAATTATTATTCTGCAACATTTTGAATTAAATATATGTTTAAGGCTGTTCTTTTTTTTTTTTTTTTTTAACTAATAATAATACAGCTGAACAGTGTGAATCTTCTTGGCACATTAACAAAGTATTTTTTATAAGTTCATGAAATTTGCACACACTGTTCGTAATCGTATTAAAATTCTTTAGAATTGCACAGTATTTTTTATTTTATTGTAAATGTATTTCCTCTGTAATCAGTTGTTTACCAATACTTTTGTTTTTAACATCATTCAGAATCTACAACTTTGTCACCATTTTCTAAAACTTTCTTAGCCTTTAACGGAAACAGATAAAGGCTATTCGACTTCTTATTACATAAACAAACATACCTGCAAATGCTTTGCATTTAATCATCATTTGAATGCATCAAAAAATATCAAGTTTTGATCTGAGATTAAAAAAAAAAAAAAAAAAAAAAAAAAAAAAAAAACGAAAGAAAAAGCTGTAAATCCAAGATCCAAAAATCTTTAATCACAAATCCATTCGGTTAAACATCCAAAGTATCCAGCAAACCAAATATTAGTCAAAAGGGCCAAATATCGAATCGTGGTCAAATATTCGTAGAATCACTCTGTCAAAAATGTCAGTTTTGGAGGTTTGTGGCTGTATTTTTCATTATTTTTTAATTTTAGGGGTAGCGATATTACTTGTAATGATCAAATTAAATGGATCAAAATTTTTTTCCAGTTTTTCAAACTATTACATAAAAACATATGCTCCCTTCATTATACATAATTGTGTTGGTCTTTTATACTTCATTTATATCTGGGCCTTTTTTTTTTAATTTGCAGTTTTCTTAGCCCATTCTTTCGCCTTCGAGAAAAATGACTAGTATATAAAGGAAAACTTTGTGTGGAGCATGTATAAAGAAACACTCTTTTTTATCAATTGTTATGAACTTACATATATATACATTTGCAATATACCATCGAAACTCGTTTAGATGAACATAGCATATATTCATATAAGTATTAAGCTTAACGCAAAATACTTTTAACATAAACTGTGTTCATATCCACTGTCAAAATTACACAAGGATTTAATTACTGATAATGTGAACTACTTACATCATAAACAAAATTTTAATCCGCCCGTCAGATTCATGTTAACAAGATTCAGCTATATTTGTATATAAAAAACAAAACTTGCTAAAATTAAATCGGAAATGAATGAAAAGGATTCCTTTTAGAAGGACTTCCGTCTTAGCAGATAAACGTATTCCATCTTTTATGGAATAAAAATTGCTATGACGGAATCACTATAGGTATTCAAATAATTTTCCATTTTACCAGATATAATTGTTACATATTATGTTCAAGGTTGAGAATAGCACAATTGAGGTTTACTCTAACAGAGCGAAAAATGTCTGGACCAGTACACAAACCTGGATACATTAGCTTATTGTGCTATTGCTCAACCTATTGAGCTATCCGGACGATACCTGGTTCATATTTTTCAATCTTATTTGTTGGACATGAAAAATTCCTTCATTATATTAGGTATTATTTCGCCTTTATCATGAAATATTTCTATTTAAGGCCGTTTTCACTGTATAATTCACTGTATAACGAACGGTGTCCCTGCTAAGACGTAAAAGACTTTGAAAAGCATCTTTTCTTATCCCTTGTGATTTTGTGTTAGCGAGTTACACTCCACTCGGATGAAAATGCTATACTTTTAGCATACACGTATGTGAAATTTATATATATATATATATATATTAATTTTATAAATTATTGGTATTTAAATTCAAAAAATTACAAATCTCAGTATTTGTGTTTGATTTCTTTGTAATAATCCGTGGAAAGATTTATAACGAAACTATGTAAAGGGTATTTATTATAAAGGACTGAAAAAATTTGAAATATTTATAACTCTGAAACCACTCGGCAAAGGAAATCGGAATTTCTGTCTAAAACAACTTTTACCTTAGAATGCATTACATTTTATTGAGAGTCCCAAATGCAAACTACCTACTTTCTGACACATTTTTTATTTCGTTTTTGCTTTGAAATGCATGATTATTATTCAGGTGTTATTCTTATTCAGGAACTATGTAATCAAACCGTTTTTTTTTTCCTTTTTCATAAAGGTAGACGACTTTCAGTAAATTTTGTCAAAGTTGGCTATTTGATTCGGACGCGACAGTAGAAGAAAGTAAAAAAATCTACCGCTGCAGGTGATTTACCGATTCTAGCTGGCCAAAATTATTTTTGTCGTCATGCATCTCCATGAAATTGAAAAATGGTATAGATATTCCTAACGGTATGTTTGGTATTTCAAAATGAACGAGTAGCAGTCATGTTCGTTACAGGAACATTCATAAGAATTTCATTACATTACGGCCTATAAGGGAAAATCGTTTGCGGTGGTTTTTAATGATGTTTCATAATTTCAAACACACTAAAATTTATATACATATTTATGAAGTGCACTACAAAATGCTTGCTATAGAATATGGTATGGATAGCATTTATCGATCATTTACAATTTACAGGGACACTAAAAAGAATTACGGTTACATTATGGTCTATGGAGAAAAATCGTTTGTAGTGTATTTTGTTTATGTTACACTATTTCATACATATTTAAATTGATATATATCTCCAAGGAGTTCTTTAAAATGCTTACTATTGAATTTGACATGCACTGAATTCATCTTTTATATACAGAGGTCAAAAAATAAATCAGTTAGATTTCTCTCTAAGAACAATAATTGCTGGAAGTGCGTTTTCAGTTGTGGAACGTGTTTTTAAATTTTAAAAAAAATTGCATACTATTGTGTATATATTCAATACATATACAGGTATCCACAAAAAATTTCAAGTACATTTCCGTTTATTGACGGAAATTGCTGAAAAGAATTTTCAACTGTGCTATGCGTTCCCTAACTGTTCTAAGTTTTAGCATATTATGCATTATATGATACATCTATACAGGGATAAATTCATATACAGGGATGTACAAAATTTTCAGTTATTTTTCGCCTTAAGCGGAAATTTTGTTTTCAAACGTGTTATGCGTTTTAATAATTATTAATATGCATCGTTTTTCACGTTATTAAACTATAAAGTTTTACTATAGTAGTCTGAATGCGCTGAAAAATGTTTCATAATCTGCTTAACGCATGATTTTACGTTCTTGTTGATAATTTTAATGATACTTTCTTAACGATATAGAAGCTAAAGGCTAATTCCATGAAAACTTGTCATGTCTGTCACACAGCTGAAAATCGCTATGCTTGTTGTCCACCGTTATTTTCGAAAAGTTTGCGTCGCGTTATTCAATTGATGAGATATATCCGATAAAATAAGTCACATTTCTCCGTTCTAAAATACTGGTAGCCAAAAATCGTAAAATGTGACAGACATGACAAGTTTTCATGGAATTAGCCTGAAGTGATAAAACTATTTTTGTATTAATTATAATAGCAAATCATAAAAATTATTTTTTTTTTCTAAAATTCTATTAAAATTTGAGATACGAAACAAACATTTGATACGTAGGCGTAACTTGGGCTCTATGGCTAGGGGGGGGGGGTGAGTTTTGAGGCCCTTTTCTACAAATCTATAACCCCCCTCCCACCACCACCACCACCGCCTTGCCAGGGATCTGTCCAGACTTTTCTCTCAGGGTCCTGTTTTTGTGAAATTGTGAAGAGCTTTTTTACATTTGTGAAAATTCTAGTCCGAATTCTGAGAATTTGAAACGAACGCTATACTCAAGGTTCTTTTTTATATATTTTTAAGAAGATATATGTATGTCAAATACATATTTTTTCTTTATATATGTAAAGGTGACAGGTCAGATTTTACTTTTAAATGATTAAATTTGTGAAAGATTCAGTTTAGAACGGGAAAATATTTTGTAAAAAGACTATTTTTAAGACCAAAGAATTTTGTGAAAGGTCCTTTTTTAAGATGAAAAGTTTTGTGAAGGGTCCTGTTTTGAGATGAAAAAATTTATGAAGGGTCCTGTTTTGAAATGAAAAATTTTGTGAAGGATCCTTTAAAGTAGGGGTGCACAACCTTTTTAAGAGAAGGGTCACTTACAAAAATGTTTGGGTTGTCGAGGGCCACATCAGTAACACAGCAATCATTCTATTTCGGGGAGGTGGGGAGATCTGTGGCCTATAAAAAACAAGATTTTAGAGAAGTGGCAGTTTTACCCCTTTAGGTTTGCCTACCCACTACATACCATACCCAATTCAGCTGACAAAGATATATCAACAGCTTATGTTTGTATATATAACAGAGATATAGCAAAAATTATTTTCAAAGAGTGAAAATATTCCTTGTCTTTATTCGGGGGGATTAAATTTTGCTTTATTAAAAGTAGTAAAAAATAAACATATGCATGACAGTGGCTAGTGCCAAAAAAAAGTGAACTTTACGATCGAAGTTAAATTGACGAAACTCTCAATTTTTCTGCAGCCGATCAACAAAATTTTACATTTTCCCGCGCCTTATCGACAAAATTCGCGATTTTTCCACACTTTATCAACGGAATTTGCGATTTTTCCGCGCCCAGTCAACGAAATTCGCAATTGTTAACTGACTGACGAGATTTAAAAAAATTTTCCGTACGAATTGTCGAAATTCACAACTTTTTCTCGCGATTTTACCTTAGCTAATCGAAGAAATGTGCAATTTTTTCGCACTTAATCGAAAAAATTCACGATTTTTTCTCTGCTCGATCAACGATATTTGCGATTTTTCCGCACCCGATCGACGAATTTCGCAATTTTTCCGCGCTTTTTATAGACAAAATTCGCAATTTTTCCGCGCCCTATCGACAAAATTCGAAAATTTTCTGCGCCCGATCGACAGAACTCGCGATTTTTTCGTGCCCGATCGACAAAATTCCGGATTCTTAACTAATTGATGAAAATTGAAAATTTTCCCTCGACAAATTGCCGCAATTCACAACTTTTTCTCGCAATAAACTAACGAAACTCGAGATTTTTCCGCAGCCGATTAATAAAATTTGCATTTATTCCATGCCCTATCAACAGAACTCGCGATTTTTCCGCGCCCGATCGACGAAACTCGGGATTTTTCCGCACCCGGTAAACTAAATTTGTAATTTTTCCATGCTCAATTCACAAAAACTCACGATTTTTCCGCACCCGATCAACGAAAATTGCAATTTTTTCGAGCCCAATCGGTGAAATTATCATATCTTAAATGACTGACGAAAATTGCAATTTTCCCGCGGCAAATTGGCGAAATTCGCTGTTTTTTCCAACGATAAACTGACGAAACCAGTGACATTTCCGCTCCCGGTCGACGAAACGCTCGACTTTTTTGCGCACGAACAACAAAACGCGCGATTTTTCAGCGGCCGATCGAAGATACTCATGATTTTTTCATGCCTAATGAACGAAACTCTTGATTTTACCGCACCCTCGAAGAAACTCGCGATTTTTTCGCGCCCAATCGACGAAACCCGATTTTTCACGCTCAGTCAACGAAATTCGTAATTCCTAATTGACTGATGAAATTCGCAATTTTCCCGAGTTAAATTGGCGAAATTCACGACTTTTTCTCCAGATAAACTGACGAAACTCGGGATTTTCCCGTGCACGATCAACAAAATTCGCGACTTTTACGCGCGTGATCGATGAAACACGCGATTTTTCCGCGCCCAATCGATGAAATTCGAGGTATTTTTCAACTAGCGACTGACGAAATTAGAAACTTGGGAATTTTCTATATTGATACAAATGTTATCGGCCGAGCGATTAATGAAATTCGCGATTTTTAACTGACTGACGAAATTTGCAATTGTTTTCCGGGACAAATTGACGAAAGTCACGATTTTTTCCTGCAATCTATGGTAAAAAATCTCAATTTTTGCCAATTATAAATTGACGAAATTCGCGGGCCACTTGTTAACCCGTCGCGGGCCACTTTTGGCCCACGGGCCACAGGTTGTGCATCCCTACTTTAAAGGACCCAATTTCTTCTTAAACAGATCCATGCTTACCCATTACACACACCTAAATTAAATACTTAAAAACTTTAATATTTAAACAATAAAATTCAAATGTTCAACGAAAACGTAGAGTAAGATCATAAATTAAACATTTTATTTATTTAAAGCATAAAATGTTTTTAATTTTACACCTTTTTAAAATGAACTTCCCTTAAAGACCTAAATAATAATATTCAGTTTTATTTTATCCTAACTAACCCGGGGAGTCTTGCCGGGTCCGTAAAAAATAGCATGAACGCGAGAAAACTCTAAAAATCGCAAAAAATAGCGGCACGAATTTCATACAACATTTATTGAAAAGATAACAAAATGCACTATATTGCATTAGAAGATTGAAACCTGATTAATCTCACTGATGTGATAAAACGCAGCAAATTATGAAAAAATGCTAACATTTAAAAAAATCGCAGAGGAAAAAAAATACCATTGGGCTAAAATATTAAAACAGAATTTCTTTTATGAATGTGAAAAAAAAAATTGCAGTAGAACGCGAAATATCTGTGAAATAGCATAAAAATTTTCAAAAATGTCTGTACGAATTACGAACAAATGTTATTCAAAACAAGAAAGAATTTATTATATTGGGCTGAAAGATTAAATTCGGATTGCTTTTACTAATGTGAAAAATTGTCAGTAAAACCAGAAAATAATCGCATTAAAAAGCGGTAAGAATTCAAAAATCGCAAATAGCAAAATTTTCTGCAGTAAGCTAAAACATTGTAAATCGAAATTCGTACACGAATGTCAAAATATCGTCGAGAAATGCAAAAAAGCTATAAAAAACGTATTAAAAATCGTGGAGGACAAAATTTACTATATAATGCTAAAAGTTTGAAACCAAATTCGTTTTCAAATGTCAAAAGAAAAAAAAAATACACAAGAAAAGAAAAAAAGATGCAATAAATTTTATTAAAAATCGCTAAATATTCAAAAAGCGCGAAGAATAATTAGTATATTAGGATAAAAGCTTGAAATCAAATTCTTCTTAAGAATGACAAATATCACTACGGAACAAAAAAAAAAAAAAAATGCTCAAAAATCAAAAATCACACAGGACAAAATTTACTATATTAGGCTAAAACTTTAAAACAAAAATTCCATTAAGAAATTTTTTTAAAAATCACTGTGGGGCGCGATAAACTTCTAAATACCGCATTGAAAATAGCACTGAAATTTAGTAATTCTAAATAAATTAGTAAAAATTCAAAAATCGTGGAGGACAAAACAGACTTTATAAGGCTAAAAGTTCGAAACCGAATTCTTTTTCAGAATGTCAAAAAATCGCGTGAAATGCAAACAAATGCTAAAAGTAGCTAAAAAATGCATTGAAAGCAGCATTAAAAATCACAGAGAATAATATTTTATATTAGGCTGAAAGTTTAAAACACAATTCCTTTCCCTTATGTCAAAAAATCATCAAGGAGCGCGAACAAAACAAATGCTAAAAACTGCATTAAAAACACATACACAAAAAAAAAAGCAATTTGACAAATTACAACGACTATTTGGAAAATTATTTTTTCAAAGACTAAAATTTAAGACATATAAAATCGCACGGAGTTGATCATACATTACGTACGCCATGAATTAAACATTAATAGTGTTATTACACGTAAAAATTGTAAGCGACAAAATCGCCGGCGACTTGTCAGATTTCCAGAAACTTACGTATTATCCACCTGAAACTTATGTATTATCCAAGCATTTCATTGGCTGTTGGGGAAAAGGCTTTTCCATCGTCAGATTTCCAAGAAATCTGACGACCAATTTTAAAGGAAATTTCATTTTTAAACTTCTAAACATCCCATAATATTACTTTTTACATCGTCCTATAGAGAAAAAAATGTACTTTTAAATGCAATTTGTTTGAAAGCTGTATCTCAATTTGTTTCTGAGTTATTAATTTTTATTTTTTTGTAGTTTCTATTACTTTTTGTCATAGTGGCAACAGAAGAATCCATCTCTGTTGAAAGTAAAGGAAATACTGATTACTGTATAGACCCATCAGAAAACGAGTAAAATGCGGATTCCATTCAACCAATAAAAAGCTTCAGATATGTTTTTGATTTCCTACCCTGACGAGGACAATAAAGATTTTTCCAAATGGTTAAAAAAGAAAAACGAGGACTAAACATTTATTCAAATGAAGTGGCAGAAATTAAATCAAGTGGCAGAAAATTTTGGTCAAGTTCGTTAATGCGCAAAATCGGACCACGGGGATGGAAATAGGGAGGGGTTTTGTGAAAATCGAAAAAAAAAACAAAACCCATAACGTCTTAATTATAATATATATCAAATCAGTTTAAAGTTATTATTATTTCTAAGAAAAGGGCCAAAAATTTATGTATCACTGCTTTTTGATAAAATTTAAAATGTGTGAAGGGGCGCAAAAAATAGGGTTTTAGGGAGAAAAATATTCATAACTTCGTCAATTCTCAAGATATCAAATTCACTTAAATATATTATAGATCTTAATACTAATTATAACTTTTATACTGACAAGTTTTGATAGGACCAACTCTTACCAGAAAAAAAAGGGGGGGGGGGGAAGAAGAAAAAAATTCATTACTTCATTTTATTCACAAGATATCCAATCCGCTTAAATTTATTTACACCTTCTTAATATTATCTACCACTTTTATATTGACATGTTTTTGATAGGACCAACTCTTACAGCAAAAAGAAATTAAACAAAAATAGGGTTTGACGAAAAAAATATCGTATTAAGGTTGTACTCAAATCCAAACTCCTTATTTTCTGACTCATTTTTAAATTCATTTTTCTCTCATACGCATCCAATGGGCAGGTTCTCTTATTCAGAAATTATAAATGGGCCGTATTGATCGATTTTAGGATAAAAAGTAGAATATATTTCAAAAAATGCTGTCAAAATGGGCATTTTACACCGAATATCCCTAAGCGATAGTGCTGATAACGGAAAAAAAATGGTCGTACTGAGAAAATAATTGTTTGTAAACCAAGTTCTGATAATTTGAATGAAAAATAAAATACAGGTCGCTTATAAATCTCTTCAAAAAATCACGTCCGCAAGTTTCATGTTTTTACTTTTAAAAATGAGCCTAAAAATGTGTCAGAAAATTTCGAATTGTGGAGCGTGGGAAAATATTTCTTTTATACCACGTTAACATGATTCTGATAAAATCAGCTCTTACATAAAAATGAAACTAAAAACTTTCAAAAGTGGCCAGATAAAATTATTAAACTGGGTTTATTTTTCATCTTGATTTTACTTTTGTTGGTGAAATTAGTACTTAACTTCAAAATCTACCCCGCCTGTAGGCCGAGCCGGAAGGGATTTTTTTTTTTTTAGTATAATCAGTTTCTCAGTCAAAGTTCGGCTCAAGGGGATAGGTGGGAGGTAAGTTGTTGACAGTTAGTCCAGTGGTCACCGTATATTTAAGTCATTGTTTAATTGAATCAGTATTTTTAATGAATGCAATCATGACCTCATCTCGTCTCAACAAATTAAGTTCCCCCTTATTTACCCTTTGCACTGTTATTTAAAAGAAAATCATTGTCGCTAAAACCTATCAGGAACTTTCCCACCCCCACTCCTCCAGAAAAATATATCCTGTCTATGAAGTAGAATTTTTAACAGTCATTTGAAACAATCT
The DNA here is from genome assembly GCA_963932465.1 of Maratus speciosus. Taxonomy (NCBI): domain Eukaryota; kingdom Metazoa; phylum Arthropoda; class Arachnida; order Araneae; family Salticidae; genus Maratus; species Maratus speciosus. The sequence goes on from OZ010795.1 coordinate 487,923,127, forward strand.
GATTCTTTATGTAGCTTAAGGTTATTCGCGACAATGCGACCGCTATCCTTTTTTGAAACTGTTGAACAATTTTCACTTAACCCATATATCTACTATGTGTTTCTTCATTTTTAAATATAACAATAACCGTTTAAATGAAATATTTTCGTTAAATGGAATATGATTCAAGAAAGTGGTAAATTTCGATTAATCTAAAAACACTAACACTTGATTTTGATTCATAAAAGTGGCTAATACGATTAATTAGTGATTCAAAAAACCAGCTATTACTGCATTTTTTAGGTCTGGGATGGGTTTTAAACCCGACCCCCCCCCCCCTTCACACGCACACCATTCGCCTCACTACTGATAAATACGATATTTAATGAGTAATTTTTACGAGTTGTTCTCAAATCCATTTTCTGGCACAATTTTTAAAATCATTTTTATTCGGAAATGTAAGAAATTAGCAAGCTTGTAATAATTGCTAAGAAACTATATAATACAGCGGTTTTTCTCGTTTTTCGGTAAAAACAATTTTTTTTTTCAAGAAGTGCTGCCAAAAGTGGCATTTTATACGAATTTCCGGACACGACAGGGCAGGAAAGGGAAATAACCGCCGTTCTGAAACAATAATTGCTTATAACTCAAGAACGCAATTAATTTATTGAAGAACGAAAATATTGAATTACAAATCACTTCAGTAATCATGCCTGCAAGTATCACTTTATGTTTAAAAAACGTATCAATGTTTCGCGTTCTTCAACAGAGAAAAATATTTTTTTAAAACCTCTTTCTAGTAAATTTTTCTAACACTTCCTAACACTAAAAATTTGACTTTCTACAAGTAAAAAGTAGTACTTTAATTTAAAACATTTTATTCATTCGGCCTTAAATTACTTAAAATTGCATAGTTGGAAATTAAAGTACATAGTAAATCAGATGTTTAATCAAATATTATACATTTATTTACGAAGGAAAAAAAAAAAAAAAAGAGAGCCGATTAATCATAAGATCAGAGCACTCATTAGATATAGCACTTTGGCATTAAAGTGAAATTTGTCACAAAAACCCAGATTTTCATTCTATGTTCAACATAAAATTATTATGAAGCTAATTTGAATTAGTTCAAATATGTTGCATCAGAATATGCTCGGAATTATACGTACATATATGTACATATACACTATATAGCCATTAATGACCGGCGACGGCAACTTTCAATTTTAGACATTTTGTCGAATATTTATAAATATACTTGACAGATTCTTCTGGAATTTCAGGATAAAAAAGAATAGGTATGACCTCATATTTAGCAATGTCGATTCGTTAAGGGGGGCAATTAGGGGGCCAACAAAAAAATCAAAGAAAAAAATAATACTTGGGATCACCCTGTAAAATAAAATGCACGAAATGATCTATCCGCTACCGAATATACATAAACAGACATTGTGCAATATGTGTATTCTTTTGTGTAAGAATATCACTTATATAGAGATATAGCAATTTATTTTAAAAAATAAAAAAAATCTTGCATGTTTTTTGCTTATAACATGCAGGGTTTTCAACCAATTTAACACCGATTTCAGAAAAATTGGCAAAATATAGTAGAAACAATATAGTGCAATTGGAATATACATATATTAAATATTTTAGGAAATATGAACAGTTGTATGAAATAATTTTTATCTGCGCATGCGCGAACGATAACAAGGATCATTTTACATAATTTAATAGTCAACTCTATCGAGCAACACTAAAAAAATCTAGTCAAATATCGTAAAAATTCAGAAAGATGATCAATCCTGAAATTCCAGAAGAATCTGTCAAGTATATTTCTAAATATTCTACAAAATGTCTAAAATTGAAAGTTGCCGGTCATTAATGGCAATATAGTGTATATGTGTGCATGTGTGTTTGTATTTTTAAGTTCGACAATGTATGCCAATTTATAAGAGGGAAACGATTCCAGACCTTAAGAAAAGAACAACCAATCTGAATAATGGAAAGGAAATGAAGAACAATACAAAGAATGAAAACATTAAAAAACTGGCTCATCTACAGAATTTCAATTATCATTGTTAAAAATGTATACATTTTTATATAAACATTGATTAGCTTAAAATAATGGTTACGCTCCGGACAATATGAATTTCAGACGTGGGATTATTAGATAGGACATTTTAAAAATCTTTTATGTCGTCGAATTTTGACAGGGACCACCTAGTGGTTAATAATGTTTCAAAATGTTTAGTAAAATATAAATGCTTTCTAAACTTTGACGTAAAAAGCAAAACATCAGTAAACATGACAATTGAAGTGATCTAGATTCAAATAGATTTTTCATTTTTCGATAACTGAATTATATTTTAAGTGATATGCGATTTTTGTGACGCTGAATTTCGTTTCAAAACACTAGCTTTGACAGCATTTTCTAAAAAATCGCAAGCCTTTATTGAAAAAGGAAAAAAAATATTCGATTTCATAGCTTCTGAATAGAAATACACCTGTCAGTCTCATGATTTTACAATCAGAAAACGATTAGCTTCTGAATAGCGTACCTATCGTGTGTACCTGTATTAACACGTACGACATTTACATTAATGTAAAAAAATGCTGTTAGATTCTTTAGCAACCTTATGGAAACATCTGAACAATTCAAGAATGTAGCTGAAGCTGAGTACCTATCAGTCCAGCTTTAACAACCCAAAATGGATTTAGATTAGGCAGTTTAGCTTTGAAAACAAGCTTAAATGTCATCTCAGATAGCTACTTTCTAACGCATTCGTGATTTCTAAACTATACTGAATACTGTCATATATTATTTCTAATGTCAACATCCACTTTTATAATCACATACAAAACACAGACGATGGATAAGATATTATTCAAAAAAATTGTCAACAGAGACTTTAAAGAGCACATTCACATATCACTAAAACACGTTGTTTTCTTGAAAATTGCTGTTAACCCATTCGCTGCCAAAACTATAAAGTAAAAAATTTCAAATTTCTTGTTGAAAGTCGTATGCCACCACAAATTCAGAAATGTAAATTTCGCTTTACTAATACAGTAAAATTTCTGCCAATAAATAAAGCAATTTTTTAATTCTAAAATAGTGATGACAAAGTAATAAATAAATTAAAGCCACGAGTATACTCGTGGTTGGCAGCGAATAGGTTAATTGAAAATGAATGAAAAGACGTATCCGCAAAAAATCTCAATGATTACAGTGAAAAAAAAATTCGCAAGTTTTCATACATTTTTATTAAAATTCTAAATTTTAGTTATTTTTTTTCCATTTTTCTATAAAAACACAACGCCTTTTAGAAAATAAATTTGATTTTTTAAAAGATTTTTGAGGCAAGAAAATAACTTAAAACTATTCATGAGGTAACAATCGAATGAAAACAACATTTACATTAATGTAAAAAAATGCTTTTAGATTCTTTAGCCACCTTATGGAAATATCTGAAGAATTGAAGAATGTAGGTAAGAAATTGCCTAATTATATTTGAAATATTTATGTAGGGGAAAACGAAAATATCTTTATCGAAATAAGAAAGTAAAAAGTACGGAATCTTTGCAATTAAAATTTTAAAATGAAACAAAACCCACTTCAGACATAATTGACTAAAATAAGAAAGATAATGTTTTAAATGAATAAAAAAAAAAAGAAATTACGACCGAAATATAATTACACTTATTCACTCTTAAATACATTTAAAAATTAATTTTCTTGCACAAAATGTATATAGTTTACTCATAATTTCTCATATATTTATTTCCCAAGTTGCCAATTATTTTTTCTGAAAATTCATCTGAACTTTAACTTTCGATTTCTAAGATATACTCATGCAGCGGCTAATAACATAAGTGATTTTTTTTTCTTGTTTTTTCATATAGAATTTTCACTTCAAAATTTTATTAATAATTCAAATTAATTGTAATGTTGATAAAACCTAGCGATGAATAAAATGATTTTTTTTAAAACACGATTCTTGAAGTCAGTAGATAAGTTGTATAAACAAACATTCATGTATAAAGTAAGTTATGTAGACAAGCCATTTTCAGTTCTCAATTTTTCTTCTAATAGATCATTATTACATCCCTAATTTTGTTCTATGGAAATCTAATATTTATTAGAAGATTGCTCCAATTATCATGAAATTCATATATATTATTTGTGAGATACAGATAGATGCCTCTTGGTCTTGTTGACAAACAAAAATTTTCAAGAAATATAACTTTTTGCTTTCTTTTGTGTAATATGTTATTGAGTTAGCTCAGCTCCTCAAATAGTAAATAATAATAATTATTGTTATTATTTAAAATTTTAAAAATGATTTTAGTAGGGTTTTGATTATTCATGTGAACTGGAAACATTCTAAATTTTAAGCTTACTATCTGAATGCAATCACATTACATTACGCAACACATGTGCTTATACTACGTAAAAAAATAAATATTTTTTCACATTTTAAAAATATCCTAGCCGGCGTAGTCATCCGTCCGTAGTAGCCCGGCGTAGCATTTTTCATAGCATGCTATTTTCTCTCTCTCTCTCTCTTTTTTCCTTTTGAATGAGGAGGGGGGGGGGAGGGGGGAATTTAATTCAATTCTACATTTAAAAAAGGTTCAAAATGTTAATTTTGATAAATATTTCAATATAATCAAGTAATCACGCTTAGAATTTACAATATAGATTATATGAAAATTACGGAAATTATATCTTGCAAGTTACCTAATTTTGATGCAATAATAGTACAATGCCTTTATAGTAAAAGGGTATACGGGTAGTAAAATTCAATCGATCTAGATAATTTTGGATAAAAATTTAGAGAGCTTGCCACTATTGTCAAGTCAATGTTTGTTTATTTGCTTGATTCATTTAAGACTTTTCTGAAATGCAAACTTGATATTTTCTGATACATTTTCTAATTCATTTTTGTTTGCAAACGTGTCAAATTGGCAGGTGTACTTATTTAGAAACAACGCAATCGAACAGTTTTCCTTTTTCAGAAAGAAAGAGGAATTTTTAAGATATGCAGTTAAATTTGGTGTTTTGATTCGAATTTCTAGACGTGACAGCGCAGGAAAGGGAAAAAATTGTCGTTCTGAGATAATAGCTTCGGCCATCTGACTGTGGTCAAGTTCTATATGTGACTAATCTTCTGCTTATGTTTTAGACAAATCTTTTATTATATACCCTGTACGTATGTTCAATCCATGCTCAAAATTTCATGTTATTTATATGGTCATGATATTTACTGTTTTACATGTTATTTACATTTTAAAGAAATTCAGAAAATATTATTTCATACAGATCAAGAATATGAAAAATTTTCAGCTTTTTGATAAAATCTTTAATAAATGTAGAAGTCATATTATCATGCTTTAAATAACTTTTTAAGAAAACATAAACTAAAAGCCATTAAATCAATTTATTTAAACAAAACAAAAATAATATTTTTTTTTTTATCATTTCGGATAGCATTATTTTCCCCTTTTCCTCCACAAAAATGAAGTATTTTACTTGTGTTTCTGAGAAACTCAGTTAAAAGTTATAATGGCAAAATGTAGTTAATATTTTGAACACTATTTAAAAATTTAAAGTCCAGAGAGTCATTAAGACATTCCCGGATTCATGCGAATAATTGGTGTTAATTTCATCGCGCTGCTTTTCATATTCTCTAGGAATTGTGAAACAAACAAACAGACAAATTTTTATATAAAAGAGTATAAAAAATAGTTTTTAGAAATATTTCTATAAATAATGAAATTCATAAGTCATACTTATCATTAACGAAAACGTGAAATTTGTTACAATTTTTATACTTTTTAAACATTATTTTATTTCAGCTCTCCAATAATCAGATAAATAACTCTATTTAGAAATTATCTTGGGTCAATCTTAAGATGACTAATATACTGTTTAATAGTTTAATAAATATTAATTTTAAAGAAAAATAACCATATTATAACCGTATTATGGCATACAAGTATGCACCAAATGTTACACGATGGTATGCTAAAAATATTCACTTTTTTTTTTATTTCTAGCATCTTGTTCTGAACAATCTTTAAAAATAGGATAAGGAAGGTATGTGGCCATGGTCAGGGGGTATATATCAAGTTATTTTTCGTTGCGCCGAAAATCTCAATTAGCAGAAGTCCTAATGGTTTTTTTCACGGTGAGGAGTGACTCGTATTTGGAGGGAGAAATTTTGCTCCGTATGTGAATGTCCATCCGATAACGACGTATTTTTTGGTCTGGTTTTTCGCGTTTATTTTGCCGTACGATCATTCATCAACAGTGTGAGTAATTAGGAATGATATATGTCTTTTGGCTCTAAAGGGAATACCTGATTCTTTGATTGGCGGCAGATATGCGTATCCTAAGTTCGTCAAGGTCAGTGGGTAGTGGTGGAACAAACACCCGATCTTTGACAAAGCCCCACAATAATAATAATAATAATAATAATAATAATAATAATAATAATAATAATAAAATAAACATCCTGAGGATAGTGTGTACCGCTCGATATCGTTTGTGTTTCTGGAGGGGCTCACATTGAACCCTTATAACTGTGTTGAATTTAAACTTTCAACTGTTATTTTTTATTTCCGATGAACAACAAGGTTACACACCTTTTTTCGTTTTCTTTTAATAGTCCTATAAAGTTGGGATATTCATTTATGTTACACCCTGTAGATTGATTGAATACAAAGATCAGAATTTCACTGAACTAAGTAAATAAATGTTTGGTTACTTCCTACATGACAATGTGGCTCAATCTCAATAATATTGACATCACATAATCAACAAAATTCTTGAATGTACTCATAAAGACATGTAAATTAAAAAGAGCTAAGGGGTTTTTTTTTCTGACTTTGGTTTAAAATGAGTTAAATAATGTTGAAGTTTAGGTTATCCTTAAATCCAAAGGGTCCACTTTCTGACAATTTTTTTAATAATTTTCGTTCGAAGCGCATGAAATTGACAGGTGTTGTTATTCAAAAACTATGTAATCGAAAGATGCATTGCATTTTTTTTTTGTAAACGCAGAAGATCCTTTAGAAAATACTGTCAAAGATGCTGTTTTGAACCAAATTTCCGACACGATACCGTGAGAACAGAGAAAAAAACCAGTCGTCACGTGACTACAATTCCTATAACTCGATAAGTAATTTATTTATTAAAAAAGGCAAAACTCATTTCGATTCCTATTCGCTTCAGTTGCCAGATCTGCCAATTTTATGCCTTTAGGTTTAAAAAGAGTCAGAAAATGTGTCAGAAAGTTTTGCTTTATTGAGCAAGGGATTTGAGAACGACATTAAATAACGTTGGTGTTCAGCTGAAAGAAGTCTAAGTAGTATAATTTGATGCATTATAAGCACTGTTTTGGATGTTGTATTATAATACATGCATGTACTTCGTTATATTTCTTTATTTTATTATTTTTTTTTATAAAAATAAAAGTTTAAAAGGTAATTTTTAAGAATTAAGTATTTAAGAAAGAGAAAAAAAAATAATTAAAAAGTTAGATTTCATTTTCATTGCATCTTATCTTCGATGAAAACTTGCTTTAATCATGAAAAGTTCATATTCTCTCGGCATAAGATTTACTGATCTAACAGTTGACAATGTATGAAATCTTTATTTTTAATAAAACTCACATGCAAAAAATATTGATGTGAAAATGCATATATATGTAAATTTTGAAAGCATGAAGTATAATGTGACTTTTCTAACAATCTATAAGAGCATTAATCCTTTTCAATGTCAGAGTCTGAACAATTTATTTACATTCCTTCTGAAGCAACGTCCAAAATAAAAAGTTTATACTTTTTGAAACTCGCAGCTGTATTTCATGCATTATTCAGTGATTCATGTCTTTCTGTTTGTAGAAATCTTTTTTTTTTTTTTTTTTGAAACCCATACATGATATCTTATTTAAAAGACACTCGGCATTGAACACGAGATAGATATTATTTCTCAGATTAGCTTTAGATTAAAAGAAAGAAAAATAAACAACGCCAACAGTCCGTAGAAATTGAGAGCGAAACAATAAGGAAAGGAGGGGGGGGGGCAAAAGCAAGAGAAAGCATTTGTACACTGTAAAAAATCTACAATTTTTACAGAAAAATTTTTATTTTTTACAGAGAAAACCGTTTAAAAAAAAACAGTTTTTTCTGTAAAAAAAAATGGATTTTGTAATTTTTACAGAAAAAACTGTTTTAATGAAAAATTACAGATGTTTTTTGTAAATTAAATGGTTTTCCACTGGCGCCAAAGTTGACAGTTTTTTCTGTTTTACAGGCACGTTCACAGGGACGCACAAAAATTTCTCATTACATTATAATCTATGGGAAAATATAGTTTGCAGTGCTTTTTAACGATGTTATGATATTTCAAACATGACTGAAGTGGACTACAACCTGATTTCTATTAGATTATGGAATTTATAGCATTTATTGTTCATTTACAAAGACACACGGAAGAATTCCCTTACAAAACTGACTAAGATCGATAATTGCTTGGAAGCGCGTTTTCTGCTGTGGTAATACATTAATAAAATTATCTAATTTTGATAAATTAGATAATGCCTATGGATTCTATAGATCCAGGACGAAACTAAGGGGGTGTGGGGGAGAGAAGAGGGGGCCATGTTCCTTGCGCGTCAGAAGGAAGGGACGCCAAATGAAGTTCTTATTTGTCAATTTCTCTCACGTCTGTATGAACATGGTATTGTTAAATTCGTACTGTCTGGGGTATGTCAAAGCATAGAAAAATCTAAGGATGATATGGCATAAGGATCCTGTATAAATCGGAATTTTTTTTCGATTTTTTTTATTCCGTTTTCAGGATTCCGATGAATCAATACTTGACAAAGCAGATTAGGTAGTTCCGTCTCACATATTTTATGACTACATATTTTAAATTTTAAAATAAGTCGGCTATTAGACAATTAGTAAAATTCTCCTTGTAAATATATTTTGCAGAGGAGGGGGTTCTAAAATCCATGTTTGCCCCGGGAACAAAAAAGGCTAGTTTCGACCCTGTAGATCGCATACAGTGCTAGATGAAAAAATTCGCACACTTTACTGCGCATGGACAGCATTCATGTGACGTCACACTGGGAATCACGTGAATTAAAAATAGTGGCTAGCACGTTATTTGTTTCCCTTATTGTGTCATTTGATGCAGCATAAATACAGGTAAATGCATGCCTAAAATGCTACAGATTTATTTTGTACGAATTATTTTCGATTAATACTTACATATTAATTAAAATCCATATATACGTATTCATTAAAATTTTACACTTTTATTTTGTGAATAAAAGGAAAAATATGCATGCAATTGCATTACAATAAAGAAAATAATTCATGTATATAACCTATACCTGTCCCTGAAGTGGTCTAAAACTCCATATAAAAATAAAATATAAGCATAAATTTTCTAAACACAATGCTTTTCAATGACGCGGTTATGAATGTTATTCCCAAACAGACGAATTTGTTTTAGCTTCGAACTTTAAAGATGAATATTGTCCATTGGTGAAAATGGAGTTTTACTGAGTTATGTGCTTTTTAAGTTGCTTATTTAGATATTTCATTCTATATGGAAAAGGTGAAATTTTATTAGTATTGGAATGTGTTTCATAACCTATGCCTGATGGATGATTTTACTTATTCATAATAGTAAGGTAAATGCACCTATAGTGGGCCACTAATTTTTTAATGTTTAAAAGCAAGCCCAAAATCCATTTCTGAAAAACGACTGAAAGAAATCAGATTGACTAACATCCTTAAATGTTAACTTTCCAGAAACTATTTGGAATAAGTGTTCTTTTCTGCTGGTACATTTGCTTATTTTCTAGAGTGTCTTCAAAAACTTTTTTTTTTTTTTTTTTTTTTTTTTTTGGCAAATTCTTAGCGATTTCATTAAGAGACAAGTTTTTATTTAAAATATTGTATCTTTAATATTATGTCTTATTTTGAATTAAACTGCTAAAAAAAAAAAAAAAAAAAAAAAAAAAAAAGAAACGGACTAAAATACGGAAATACTACTGGCAATCTAGACGCCAGTACTATTTTCGTATTTTAACGGAACTTTTTCCCGGTAAATTATAGAAAAATTTCTATTAAATTCCAAAAAACGGAAAATCAAAACGGACAGTTTACTTACAAGACTAAAAAGAACTTTTTTATATTAAAAAAATGTGTATTCTGAAGCGAAACAATTAAAAACAAGTCGGCTTTAATAATTAGTTAGTTTTATTATATATTATATTTATATATTGCGGTAAATTATTATAATTATTATTATCATTATTATTATTATTATTTCACTAACTATTTCTTTTTATTTACATAAAAACAATTCTTCTAAAATGAAAGTATCTTGAAAATTGTTTAAATAAACAAAACAAATTATAAAATCTTTTGGAAAAACAGTTTTTCTGTTTTTAAATTTCGAATACATTTTTCGAAAAATATATCTCAACATATTTCGTGTTCCTGCATTTCTAAATCAGAATCTGAATTAATATCAAAACTAAGTGTCGAGACAAAAATGACATTTTAATTACAAGAGTAAAAAGAACCTTTTTTTTCTTCTATCCCCCAAAATTTTTTCACCTTATTCTGCAGCGAGCGCTATTAAAAACAAGTCAGGGACCGCTTTTCTTCGAAGCGCCCCCTAGCGGTGTACAGTGCCGAACAGGGAGCCTTCGTGCCAAGAATTCATCAACGAAAGATGTATCGCTAAAATAAAAATAAAACTTGTTAATTCCACGCCGCATGCATGGTGTGCAACGGCTAAGTTTAAAACTGAAACGTTTTAGATGGTGTAACGTCAGAATGATGAACTTCGTATGTTTTATCATAAAAGATCATTCTTTTTGCTGTTGTTGTTGCCAACGTTATTTATAATATTTCAGACTCCGCGTAAAAGTGAAAGCAAATTCGCACGACAAGCGAAATAAGAAATTGGCAGTTATCAACAAACCGTTTTCCCCTTCATTTTACTGTACGTGTACAGTTATTATCGTAGCACTTTTTCTCATTTTATTAAAGACAGAGAAAAAATGACTCAATTATCTCTGGAAAAATTAAATTAAAGGAAAGATCGAAATCAGAAAATAATAAATTTAAACGAAACTTCGATGGAGTAAGAAAAGAAATAATTATGTTGTTTACCCCATGCTTGTATAGGATTTGTTTTCCAGTTTTCCCCCGTAAGGTAGTGAAAATTGACTATTAATTACGTCCAAGAGACAATACATACCCAAGAAATACAATTGAAAATAGAAACAATTTTAAATTTCAAGCAAATTTCATTAGCTGTTCTTTAAATTTAATTTTTCTTCAAATATACTTTTGTGAAAGAAACGTGATAACATAATGGAATGCATTATTTCTGTACTTATATCTTTTTACCTTATACTTAATGTAATCCACAAAAACACATTTTATTTTATTTTATTTTATTTTTATTTTTGGAGAGAGGGGGGGGGGGGTGTAATGTGCTTATGCCAATTATTCTATTTTTACTACAGCCAGTGTTATTTTGAAAGTTTCATAAATGAGGTTTAAGCATACTTAACTCTCTTAAGGTAAAATTATGAGTCTAGTTCATTATTTTTGTGCTAAACGGTTAAATGACGAGTTGCATTCGTCACGCTACTAAAATTATTTAAAATTTTTCTTTTAACAGAAATTTTTTACAGTTCCCAATATAAATTAAATTTGTCTTTAAATCTACAAGATTCTATTAGAAATGGTTATCGTTATTTAAGAACTACATTACTATTCATAGAGACCTTCTCAGGGGTGTAGTGGAGCGTATACGGAGGTATACGCTGTATACCCTCGGGATTTTTTAAAAAGCTCCGTATACTCTCTGTTTCTCAAATAAAGCATTGGCGTATACTGTATCCATAAATGTTTATGACTCTAGCGTATAACCCTCTGCCTATAGCGTATACCTTCTGTTTTTTTTACGACTACAACACTAATCTTCATAATCTGTAAAAAAAAAAAAAAAAAAAAAAAAAAAAAAAAATAATAATAATCCCCTAGCTAAAAATTTTTACAAAAGTATTTATAAAATGTATAATGAGATAATAAATGATCTACCAGATTACGAGGTCTCTGACCCCCTAATCATAAACGTCCTAGTTATGCTTCAACTATATTGATGACGAAACTTAATTTGCTTCAGAAATTTGTTTCGAAATTCAAAACCTAATTCACTATTTTTTTTTTTTTTGGTATATATATATATATATATATATATATATATATATATTAAACATAATTAAAAAAAAAAAATCACATTGTGTTACTTTTCTGACAATTAAAATTTTAAGATAATACTTGGTTTTTAAAAAGTGCATTTTTATGGCTAAGGCAAGTCTCCGGTTGCTCCTGGCTAATAAAAGCTATAAAATAATAATAAAATTTTAGCATCTAGACCTAATGGAAAAGTAAATTAAATAAACAAAATAAGTAAATTAAAAAAGTAAGATTAAATTAATATTTTTAATAGCAAATGTTGACACAATGTGACCTATTAATTGCCGCACAACCAACTATGGACAAATTTGATAATTCAAAATATTTCATAATATTAATAAATTAAAGTAAATCAATGATTTAGCTTTTTTATTCCTTAGTGAACATGAAATTGAAATTAATTTTTTTCATAAATGTTAATTAGGAAACAGTTCCCTATTATTTATTTACAACAAAAATTTAAATTGATTGCTATATAGTTGTATGATAAACTGATCTTATCAAAAATTTAATAAGAAAATGATATTTTAATTTTATTATTTATTTTGCCTGAATTCATAATCTGCGATCCCCAAAAGTTCAGTTGTATTGTATCGGATGAAAAATAAGAACAAAAGAGGCGTGGCTTCGATAGTGAATGCTGCTATCGGTGTAACAGCTTGCATAAAATTTATAATTATGACTAGCAAACCCCGCGGCTTTGCTCGCGTAAATATTTGAAATATGCCAAGTGATACTTATATGTCTAATTTTTATTAAAAAGTACTAACTAAATTTTTATTTTTTTAAAAGGTAATATTTTATTTTATTAAAAGGTTTTTTGTTTATTAAAAGGTACTTATTACTTTTAGGAATAATTCAAAAATTACTATTTAAAACACAGTTTGATTAAACATCATTATTACACTGCATTAGGCAGAAATGAGACTTAAATTAATAAAATGAAATAAAACTAAATAAATGATAATTTACAAAATATTTTGAAACTTTTATTCTCAATTAATACGCTCATTTCAGTATTCATTTGAAGTTTTGAATTTTTTAGAAACCATCTTCTTACATCTTAAAATTAACCATCATGTCAAATTTCAAGTCCTACCAAGTCTCTCAACATAAAGGGCTTTGTTGAAACAGGAACTGTCACCATTAATTTGCCAACATTAATTTTTTAATCGGTTTGTTATTTCCTAATATTCCACAGAAACGTAAATTAAAAAGCTTTTAAAGCCCTTTTTTAGAACGTTTGTTGTTCCTGTGAACCCCAGGTGGTAGAATCACCGGCATAAAATATAGCCTGTGTAGGAACAGAGACTGTTACCATTGATTCGCAAATATTACTTTTATAATCAGTTTATATTCCCTGAAATTGCATAGAATCGTAATTTAGAACTTTTTTAGAATGCTTTTCGCCCCTCCCCTTCGCTTCACCCATTTTTAATTCGAATTTATTTTCGACGTTCCTTCGAGGGCATTTATATTTTATAAGTAACTACCATGACATATTTAAAGTTTCTAGCCTTTTCAGTATCACAGAAATCGCAATTTAAAAAGTTTTTAGCTCCTGCAACCCTCTGGTGGTAGTGGAACAGACATAAAATATAGCTTATGTTTGAGCAGGTTCTATCACCAAAATTTGTCGTCATTATTTTTTTAATCGGTTTGTTAATTTATAAGTTTGCATAAAAATTGTAATTTATAACGCTTTTCACTCACTTCATTTTTTTTTAATTTGGAATATTCTTTCGACTGTTCTGAGAAAGCAGTTGCATCTTGTAAGTAAATTCCATGCCATACTTCAAAGTGTTAGACCCCTCATTTGTGCAAAAAACGCAAATAAGAACATGTTTTGCTTTTGCAACCCTCAGATGGTAGTGACAGCAACATAAAATATAACCTATGTTATAGCAGGGACTGTCACCATTGATTTGCAACCATTACTTTTGAAATAGCTTTGGTATTTCCGTAGATTGAGTAGAAATCGCAATTTAGAACGTTTTTAGGACTCTTTTCGCGCATTTTCACCCCTTTTTAAATTTCCAGTTTTTTCGAAACTGTTCTTAAAGATAATTTATACCTAATAAATATGTACCTTGCCTAATTTTAAGTTGCTAGCCCCTACCGATCACAAAAATCGAAACTTAGAACGCTTTTTTGCTCCTGCAACGTCTTGGTGATAGTGATACCGACATAAAATAGCATCTGTGTTAGAGCAGAGGCTGTCAGCATCAATTTCCTACCATTACGTTTGAAATCAGATCCATTCTTCCTGAGATATTGCCGACAAATCGGCATTTAGAACGTTTTTAGAACGCTTTTCGCGCATTTTGCTCCTGCATCTCCTCTGGGGTAGTGGAAACAGATATAAAATATAGCTTATCTTGGAGCAAGATCTGTCACCATCATTTTTACACCATTATATTGGAAATCGGTTCAGTACTTCCTGAGATTGCTTAGAAATCGCAATTTAGAAAGCTTTTTACAACAATTTTTGCGCATTTTGGCCCCCTTTTAAATTTCGATTTTTTTAGGAAATGTCCTTAGAGATCATTGATATCTTATAACTAACTACCATTCCAAATTTCACGATTCTAGGCCCTTCCGTAACGCAAAAGGAGCAATTTAGAACGTTTTTCTCCTGCACCCCTTTTGGGTTAGTGGCACCGACATAACACATCGCCTATGTTGGAGCAAGGGTTGTCACCATCATTTTGACGCCATTATTTTTTAGATCTGTTTGGTTTTTCCTGAGATTGTGTAGAAACCACCATTAGAACGTTTTTTAGAACACTTTTTGCGCATTTTCACCCCTTTTAAATTTCGAATTGTTTAAGAACTGTTCTTAGAAATCCTTTATATCTAATAAGTAGCTAATATTTCAAATTTCATAGTTCTAGGCCGTTCGGTAACGCAAAAATCGCATTTTTAGAACGTTTTTTGCTCCTGCACACCCTTTCGGGTAGTTGCACCGACATAAAACATAGTCTATGTTGGAGCAAGAGTTGTCACCGTGATTTTTACATCCTTATTTTGACACCATTATTTTTTAAATCGGTTTGGTATTTCCTGAGATAGTGTAGAAACCACCATTTAGAACGTTTTTTAGAACGATTTTCGCGCATTTTCACCCTTTCAAATTTCGAATTGCTTAAGAACTGTTTTTAGAAATCCTTTATATCTAATAAGTAGCTAATATTTCAAATTTCATATTTCTAGGCCTTTCAGTAACACATAAATCGCATTTTTAGAACGTTTTTTGCTCCTGCAAATCCCTTTCGGGTAGTGACACCGACATAAAACATACCCTACCTTGGAGCAAGCGTTGTCACCATCATTTTGACACCAATATTTTTTTAAATCGGTTTGTAATTTCCTGAGATTGTGTAGAAACTACCATTTAGAACGTTTTTTAGACCACTTTTTGTGCATTTTCACCCCTTTTAAATTTCGAATTGTTTAAGAACTGTTCTTAGACATCATTTATATCTTATAAGTAACTAATATTCAAAATTTCATATTTCTAGGCCCTTCAGTAACGCTAAAATCGCATTTTTAGAACGTTTTTTGCTTCTACACCCCCTTTGGGGTAGTGGCACCGACATAAGATATAGCCTATGTTCTAAGTTGGACTAACACCATCATTTTGATACCATTACTTTTGGAATCGGTTCGGTAGTTCCAGAGCTTACCTCCTACAAATAAACAATTTTTTCCTCTTTATAATAGGAGTATAGATTAGAACCACTACTTGTGGAAATCATCTCCTTCGTTAATCTATATTTGGATTATTATTATTAATAATTGGCATTAAAAGTGTATTCGAAACCCACTTATGTAACAGAAACAGAAAACAGTTTAAGCATATTTATGTTGTTAAAAATAAACTTCCAACATCTATTTTATTTATATATTTTTTAATATTTTTGGTTTATTCAGTTAACTGTTATTGACATTTATTCTTCTATTATTTAAAAAATGAGACACTTTTCTTTGTTTTAATTTAATGTATGTTTTCTTTGATAACAACTTGCATTTTATTCTTACTTGTAAATCTCTGTTAAAAATGTATGTTAAGTATGACAAAATTACTTGTAATTTCATATTCCAGTAAATTTCACTTTTAGTTAAAAAAAAAAAAAATAGAAAATGAAATTAAAAGAAATTAAAATTTTGTTTCAGATTTTAAATCTTGGTAACACTTTAACAATATTTTTCAATTTCGTTGTTGTTATTATATATATATATATATATATATATATATATATTACCATTAATTAAACATAACCTACCACCGTCAATTATTATGAATTAAAGCTGTAAGTATTAAAATATATATATATATATATTATAAGAATTATTATGGAAGAAAAAAGAAAAAAAGTGGACACCGACAAAAATTGAAAAGCTTATACATTGAATTACGTTATCAAGGGCACAGAATTCAATGATATAAGCAAAATGGTTGTTTTCTGTGGGAAAAATAAGCTAAAGCTAAAATTAATTTTCCCCTGTGCCCGGACAACCACATAAATCAAGTGAATTGATTAAAAATGAAAGCAAAATAGAAACAAATAATATGAAATGGAAGAATCAATAAAACGTATTTAAATATTTATAGGATATAAAATATAAATAATAAACACCATACCGATTAATATTTCAGTATTTTACAAAAATCCATGTGCACATGTCTACCAGTATATCAAAAAGATTAAGGTGAATAAAACAGTTAAGAAATCACAGTAAATGATACCAAAGGATGCAGTTAATGCATTTTGAAATAAAATTTGAAATACCTTGTAAAACAAATTTAATCTAATATAAAATAAATAGATATTAATTACATTATTTAAAATGCACTATTAAATTAATAGATAACAGTTTAACAATATCGTCAAAATTTAGCTAAAAATACACCCTGGTGTATAAATTATAACTGAAATGGAGCTAGAAAAATTAAAAATTAGAGCAATCTGAAAGAGACAATTTTGGTGCTGCCATCTATTATTAATTATATTAAACATCTATCGCAAGATAAAAATTTGCAAGCTTTTGAATGTAAATAACTGTTTAAACAGCAAAACCAAACAAAACCTTATATATAGAGAATTATAAACCTAATATAAATCACACAATGTATTTAAAACTATTGTTAATAAAATTTAAAAGCATACAATATATTCTATTAGCTAACTTATTTAAACTAAACTAAGAGTTTAAATAATGCTAGAACATTGATAATATATAGCATATAGCTATATGCTATAAAACAAAATAAATTCAGTAATAATTAATATAAATAATTATTAAAAATAATTTAAAAATTATTTTTTAATGAATTATATATAAGATATTTATAAAATGAACAGGAAATAAAAAACATGTGGAAGTATATAGAAGGTTAAATAATACTTAAAATCCCATTACTTAAAAAGCACAAATATAGAATGTGGATTATTTTCAGACATCCATAAAAATCCATAAAGTATGAATGTGGGACATTCAAAAACATTAAACTAAGAGTGGCATACTATTAGTAATTAATATGATATTGTCCTTAGTAAATTAAAATTTAATAACAAATAATTGTAAATTAGATTAATGAATAATTAAGCTAATTATAATATTAATGAAAATCTCCAATTTACATATAAAATATCAAATCAACATCCACATAAAATACATAACAAAAAAATAGTAATAATACAAAAGCCCCGCTTTTTTTTTTTTTTTTTTTTTTTTTTTATAAATAATTAACCATTGCGTATTATCCAGACAACAACACTCTCCTCCGTACTCTAACATCTGCCCACCCAACCAACCTATAATATTTTTTTATATTATTTTACAATTTTTAATTTTTTATAGATTTTTTTTTATAATTTTTTTGTAATTTTGTTTACGCATGTGTTAATTTGTGTTTATAGATCATGTAAGAAAAGTACTAATTGTATATTAATGAATATATGAATTTTTTTGGAAAACCATGATTTAATGCATCATAAATTAGTTTTTTAATATTATTGTTAATTAGAGGAGAAGAACATAAACATTTTATTCTATATAAATGATTAAATATTATATTACGAAATACAGAATGATGTAGACAAGATTTAAAATGTGTAAATGTATTAACTGTGAATTTAAATTCTTTACGTTTGTCATATAAATCTGTGATTGTTTTATTGTCTTTTATTGTAATTTTAAGATCTAAGAAGTTAATTGTATTGTTAGATAAAAGGTTTTCCGTTAATTCCAAATTAGTGGGATAATCAACTGGAAATCGAGTAATTGCAGATTGATCAGTTTCAATTAAAATGATGTCATCAATATAACGATATAAATATATATATATATACAGTAAACTCCCGACTATCCGGCCTAATGTGGCGGAAGGGTAGGCCGGAGTTCTATAAATGTTTACTCCTTTTCTCCCTCCTTCCGCCACGATATTAGAAACACATGTTGCACATTTTAAGATAAATTTCATATTATAGCGTACATACCGTTTCAGAAGAAACAAAACATTAACGTAAAACGTCAGCCTAATTCGTAAGAAATGAGCAAATCTTATTTTACTGTTTATTAATAAATGATTGCACAAGTATGAAAAGTTATGAATAAGACAAAAGAGTCAAAATTTACAGCTTTTAGTTTTTGAAAAAGCGTTTAGTTTTTTTTTTTTTGCTTCTCTCTGTTAGCCCTCTTCCACAAAGCAATCTCCTTCCATTTACGCAAGCAGATGATATCAGCTGGCGTCGCTTCCTCCTGCTGACTAATGTACTACAGTGCTGCCACAATCGTCTTGAACTCTTTCGAATGTGAGACGAGATTTTTTCTGTTACTCTCCTCCTGTTTTTCTTCTGTTATTTTCCCCTCTGTCACCATTTATACAATATCATTGCCAGTTAATTCATTAACTTCGACGTTTGCCATCCATTCTGTAATGTACGCTGCACTGACGTCGTCACAGCCCGGTATATATTTCAGCAACGAAAGAATCTTATCGTTCTCACCTTCCACTTCAGTTTCCCACACGGGTTTATGTCCATTTTTATGGTCCAAAAGAAGGTTTCAAGACCTTGCAATTACTATGTTTCGAATTCTCTGCTATTGCATTTTGCAATCCCTTCTTGCTCCTTCCTGTCGTGAGTCAGCACTTTCCCACGGACGGGAACATGCCTGTTTCGGCACCCGCAACTTCTAATAGTACTTTCATTTTTTTACTAGGCCGGATAGTACGGAGGGCCGGATAGTAGCGAGCCGGATAGTAGCAAGCCGGATAGTCGGGAGTTTACTGTAATAAAAACAACGTACTTAAAAAAGTTATTAAAGTGATGATAATACAAATTATCATCACAAATTATAAATGAATTTTTATGGAAATTAAAAGTGATGTGTTAACCTTTATAAAATTCTTTGAAACAGATCATCATAACAAGTGAGATAAGGAATTGAAAATATAATAAACGTTGGAAAAATGGAAATATTTGTGGAACCAAGGCAGAATCACCATGACCAAATTTCTCTGAGTTCCACAAATAACATGTACGGTTTCATCCTTGCATAACTCGTTACAAGCAAAAAAAAAAAAGAAAATGCAAAATTTGGGCTACCGTACACGATAAATCCAGAAAAAGAAGCCAAAAATAACATACGATAAAAAATGAAATGGATTAAAATTGATTAAAAATAGAAGCATATTAACAATTGAAGATCCAACTACGGCATCAATGATGCAGCATGTTGAAAAGGCTATAAGAAATGATTTGCACATGTTGCCAAAAATATTTAAGTAAAATACTATTAGTACAACCAAGGAGTAACACAGTTATGTCTTGAAGTCGTGGCTGTTGTAACTATTACTTAAAAAACACACAATTCATGCGTATAGCACTTTATTGGTCTTATAGGAACATCTTAGAACGAAGACTACAGTAATCGAATTTGGTACTCCGGGATCCTTTCCCACATGTTAACAAGGCGTTGCTACTAGAGGACTAACTGAAAGTCTTAGAGTTTGCTTGGAACCGGCACACTTGAACAGAGTGTAACAACTTTCGAGCAGAGTAGTGTTTTCACAGATAAGGAAATTCCTGCTTTGAGACAGAACAAAATGGTTTACTTCCACCCCATAGAGATAATCCATGGAATGTCGAGGGGAGAAACGAGTTTGGTCAGGACCCCGCTAGACTGAAATGTGCAGGTCAGTCAGGGCTTGGATCAGCTAGGCGAATGTCACTCTCTGAGGAGCTCCATATTAGACAGAGTTAATATTTTTTGCTGTATGCACGTGGCAAATGCTGTGATATGAAAAAGCCAGTTTGGCTTGTGGGTTTCTCGTGTTGAGTACCGATGTGATTACTTTCATTGTACATGAAATACTTTTTGTTTTTTTTTTATTAAATTTGTTATGTTTTTATATTGAATTGCGCTTTAATTCAATTGTTTTACAAGCTGTAATGAATCTTATTTGAGTGGCGATACAAGAGTGTTTTATATCCGTATAAAGAAATTATGTTAGACAGAAGCTCGAGAATAAATATTGAATAATCAGATTCTACTTTAGTATATGCTAAGTGTCTGTGCGCTCCTAGACTTAAAAAGTTATAAATATTTGATAATTGGACCACGCTTTGCAGGTTACTTGAGATTTTAAACTTAAGATTTTTATACTTAAGATTCTCAAACTGGAATCAGACATATAGAAAACAGGCTATATTTGGTAATGGCCATTTAAGCCGTCATTACTGTGACTTATATCTTTTACCGGTTTCTAATCATTTGAAGTCTTAACTTGAAGCAGATAAAGTTGATTCAGCGACTGAGGAGAAAACATATTGTAAAATAATTTCAGGAACAGATCGAATAAAGTAATAGAGCAATCAATTTTATAACATATACTGGGTGTTTCAAAAGTCCGATGTGAAAGTAAAACGCGATAAATAAAAAAAAAAAAAAAAAAAAAAAGATC
The DNA here is from genome assembly GCA_963932465.1 of Maratus speciosus. Lineage (NCBI taxonomy): Eukaryota > Metazoa > Arthropoda > Arachnida > Araneae > Salticidae > Maratus > Maratus speciosus. Next base: position 487,944,383 of record OZ010795.1, read on the forward strand.
AATGTGTCGGAGAGACATGGGTTTTGCAGATAAATATTCAGCGTGCTACGCGATTTTGTATGACGCCAAAAAACAATTGGTTCGAAATGTCGACAATAGAGGTCGCTACTGCAGATAATTCATATTGCTCAAACAACGCAAGATTTGGATACAAAAACATTAGAGAATACTTTTGTACGTAGAGTACACTTTTTGTATCCAAATCTCGCGTTGTTTGAGCAATATGGAATTACCTGCAACAGCGCCCATTTCGCGCCGAACGTTTGAAACAGACGGTATATAAAGCAGCACTTCATTCACAGAAAATAGTTTATAGCTAGACATTAAACTTAATGTTACACATAAGATGAAAAAAAATCTAATTCCCTACTAAATTAAACTAAACCTTCGGCGCTACAATTCATTTAGGATCCTGGGAGCCCAGCCCGGTTTTCTTTAAAATGGGGCTTGAGGCAGCATATTTTCCGGCCAAGTGGTCAGCCTGGTGCGGGACCCTCAGTGTTTAGTTCGCAAGCAAGCCTGGTTATCAATTTAATGACCTTGAAGGGATGAGTGAATCTTGCCCAGTCCGCAGCCTGGAATCGAACTTGGGACCTGTAGTACCGTAGACAGGCATGCTGACCACTGCGCTACCAGGCTTCTACTTAAGTACTAAATAAATATTTTTTGTAACATTATCATATTGATATTGAGTAAGAGCTTCTTACATTATTGGCTATTTAAAAATGAAAGAATAAAATGTTTCATAATAATGGTAATAATTTCAACAAAAAGACAACAAAGAGAAAACTGTTGGATCATTTTATTATTTATTAGGTGAGAAAAGCACTTATTTTCAATATAAATATTTTTATGACATTACCATATTGACAATATAAGTAAGACCATCTACATTATTTTATATTTTATTATTAAAGTGTTCCATGTTTTTATTTAAAAATAAGGTCAACGATTCAAACATGAAGTGTATTATTTTAAAAAACGTTCATAAGGTGAGAAAAACATATCTCCATCATATTTAATTTTTATGCATATTATTATCATATGATAAGCCTACTATTTGCTGTTTGACATTTCTAAAGCTCTTTTATTATTATTATTACAGTAAAGCACCGATTATACGTCTTTCAGGGGATCGTTCTAAAATGACGTATAAATGAGAAAGACGTACAATCGAAATTTTAGTCGTCTGAGGTGTAAAATCGTTGACTGTGGAAATATAATACTACTGCAATCATACAAATTTAATTTTGCTACCATTTTTGGTTTAAGTTTCACTATATATTTAAAAAAAAAAAAAAGTTAAAACCTTGAAAGAATTATTAAATAATGATTTCTAAATTTGAAATGTAAAAGTGAGAATTATCAAACTTTATAACACTTTTTATTATTCTATTATCAAACGTACAAATAGACTTTAATTAAAGTAATCTTCAATCATCCTCCGATTTACTTTGAGGCTTAAGTAAAGCATTAAGTGTGGAGTTAAATTCCTGGAAAGTTTTCTCACTAGTATTGTAAAAAACAAACAAGGTTCTAAGAACATCCAACACATCTTTGAAAGAAGGTGGGATAACTTGACTTTCTTCTTCTTCTTTACTACTTAATATTATTAGTAGAAAAGAAAAGAACAACGCTGGGGGGGAAAATTCTGGGAAAATCGGTTACGGCATGAAAAAAAGATGTATAATCGAAGTTATGAGTCGTATAAACGAAACTTTATAGCATTAAAATACATAGGGATGCATCAGGACCGCACTGAAACGACGTATAAAGGTAAAAGACGTATAAATGAGAAACGTCTAAACGGTTCTTTACTGTATTTATTTATTTATTATGATATTAAATTAGATCAACTACTTCTATAATATATATATAATACTTCTTTATTTCCCCTACATAAATATTTAAAAAATGCGTTTGTCATGTTTTCTTTTTACCCGACTGCCAAGAAGTGTTATGTGCTTCACGCGTATCTGGGTATATGGATTTCTTTATACCCTCGAAACATCCCAACAGATGGATGGATGTTAACGAATGAGGTCTCTATAGATTCGTCTTAACCGTCCGATGGTTATAGTCTAACTTTTGTTTTCATAAATTCAAAATGCGCAGCCGTAAAATACAAAATGGCAGTAGAGACGAAAAAAAATTTTTACCCACCATATTGAGGGGCATATCCTTGGATAGGTCTTTCAAAAGGAAGACGATGTTTCATTGACTATTTTACAGTCAGAATTTCCGTTTAAATATTACACAACCTGGAAGTTGTGTAGGTAGGACCTCTTGCTTTACTGCAACTGTAACCTTCATAGACATCTATAGGCCGCATCGAAACAGTGTTTATAGATAGGAATTAACAATTAAACACAACTTAAAAGTCATCAATACAAGTAAATAAAAAAATAGGTAAGTAATATAAAAAATACACTGCTCAAAACAATTAGGGGAGCACATGGTTTTAACAAAATTACGCAAATATTTACACTGATAAGTAACATAAAATGAAACATCCATAATTTAAAGCGTAGTAGAAAACAGATAAAAATATCTTCACATGTAAATTAAAGTTTATGACGTCAAAAACTAGAAAAAAAGAGATAAGTGCAGAAATCGGGATTTTGCAGAAACGTCTGTTTCATTGTCTCAGTTGTAAAATTCAATTGCCCGGCTTGTGTTTTGAGGTGACTTGAAAATGTCAAAACAATGTGATTTAACGGAATCCATGGCTTGGCGTGTTATCGGAACAGTTGAATCTGGGGAAACACAACGAAGGGTAGCGGACGCTGTTGGGGTCGCAAGAAGTGTCAATGCAAGGCTGTGGAATCGATTCCAAGGCACATGGAATGGTAGACACTGACAAGGGCAAGGTTGGCCATGTGCTACCATAGAACCTGATGACCGATATATCCTGTTAACAGCTCGTTGAGACGGAACGGGCAATGCTACTCTGCTGCAAACACAGTTGTTCATGGCCACAGGACGAAGGGTGTCTAACCAAACAATCTGAAATAGGCCTCATCAGGATGGGCTCTATGCACGTAAGCCAATGATCTGTATTCCGTAGATCTCAAGCAACTGTGCGGCCCAAAGGAGGTGGGCAACTGAACCCCGAGTTTGGGGGCAACGTTGTTGGAGTCAAATTCTGTTTACAGACGAATCTCGATTAAGTCTGGATGTACCATCTGTTGTGTTTTGGCATGGAGAGAAAGAGGCACTCAAAATAATCCCCCATTCGTTCGTGAAAGATCACATTACAGACGAGGTGGGTTGATGCTATGGGCTGGAATCAGCATAGATAGGCGTACGGCCCTGCATCTCATTCGGAATGGCACTTTGACGGCCCGAAGTTATACAGACGAGATACTGAGACCTCATGTCGTATTTTATGTTGCAACAATTAGTGATTTCTTTTTTTCCATGCATGATAATGCCAGATCTCATACAGCTCGTCTTGTGGAAAACATGCTTGAAGCTGAAACAATACAGCGTATGGAATGACCAGCATGCTCTCCTGACCTGAATCCGATCGATTATGTTTGGGACATACTCAGACTGTTTCATTGCTGCGACACCAAGGGCTCCTTTTACTGTCCGGGACTTGGAGATCGCAGTTCTTGAGCAGTGGAACAGTATTCCCCAAAGCCTTATCGATAACCTCATCGCATCCATGAAAAACACATACGCAGCAGTCTTAGCTGTTCGAGGAGACCATACGCCATATTAAAAATCTTGCATCATTTCTAAACAATACTTTTTTTTTTTTATCATTTACATGTAGCCAAATTTTTGTCCTAAACCCTTTTTTCATGTTCTTTCCATCTTTTAAAGAATAAAAGCTCTCTTACAAATTTTTTGCGTCTTTTTTTCTTATTGCAAATTGATATAGGTGTACTATCCATTTTATGCCCATACATGGCTCTCTTACACTATTCTTTTCACTTTTTTGCTAGCTCCCCTAATTTTTTTGAGCAGTGTAGTTTCACATTGATGGGAAATAATCAATTAGTTCGCTGTTTACGCAGTCGGGTTTTTTGATTTTTTAAATTTAATTTTTACTTGTTTCTAATATTTCAAACGTCAAAATTTTATCTCATTCTGGTAACTGAAGTGAAAAAAACACTTATTACTACTATACCCGAAGATTAAAGGAAAGATAACAAACAAGATAATAATTAAAACTGAAATCACAATATCACGTATTTAAATTGACTGACTCAGCGGGCTAGAAGGAGAAATGTTACAACATAACTTTTCACAGTGATTCACAATTTGCATATTAAAAAATAGTTGCAAAAAATTTCAAAGAGAAAAAAAAATTTAGATGTTTATAAGGTAAGGAAAGCATATTTTCTTCCATATCTGTTTTATTCCTATGTATCAGTATGATATTCAGATTGAATATGAGAATTTACATTATTTGTTATTTCAAAATGAAAGAACACGAAAATTTTATGCATAAAGTACGAAAAATGTATTTTCGTGATATTTTATTACTTTCTTCTATCTTCAATAGAAGAAAGTATTGTAATCGAAAAAAAATTCGACTGATTTACACGTTTTAGAGGGCAGAGATCCCAAAAAACGTGTTTATAGGAAATGCCTGTCTGTCCGTGTGTCGCCATTGTACCATCAAAAATGTATGAATAGAACTAAAAAAAATTTTTTTTCTTTTCTTGAGTTTTTGGCCATATCAAGAAGGGCCTCCCTTAATTTAGAAAAATTCTGACGGAAGGAGGAGCTATAATAGCGATTTTTATACCATTTTCATTACTGTACCAAAGAAAAACGTATGAGGTACAGCATTGGACCGATTTTTTTTGTGTATGTTTTGGGCTATGCCCAAGGTCTTCCTTGAATTTGGAAATATTCCGCCGAAAGGGAGCACTGTAATAGCGATTTTTGTATAATTTTCTTGGTTTTTTCGTAGTTCTATTGTCACCGGCGCCTCGTAAAGCGACGGGAACTTCGCATCACGCTAAGCTCGCTATTCGCGCACAGCTGATGTACAACAGGATAACGGAAAACTATTGATTTTAATAAATATCATGATCGAGATGAACTCGTTTTTACCCCGATTAATTGACTGAAGTAGAAATTTAAGATGAAAGTCAAAGTTGTATAGTGTTGAACTAATAATAGTAAAGTATTGAGATTTGTAACTACATTTTGAAATATTAAGATGTATTAGAAGAAAGTTTTGGGATTGGCGCATCCAACTAGTTTTTATATCATTGTGTTATAAGTATGGTTATTTTTTCTATTTAACCCTTTTATAGTATTTTCCTTTTTATGTTATGATTTTAAATAAGAGCAATTACACTAACAATTACATTTTGCCGCCATGACTTTCTGCCTTTCTTTCTTTCTTTTTTTTTCTTATAAAGATTAAAAATATGTTTGTCATGTTTCTTTTTATTTAAAATATTGTGAATAATACATCAACATTTTATTTAATTGAAGTTGCGGAAGTGGGAAATTCTTTTATTAATTGCCAAGCATTCTAAAGGGAAGATAATAAACAACCAAATCAAGATAATAAAATAAACCGAAATCGCAATATGGTGGATTCAAACTGTTTATTTAGTATGGTTATTTTCTATTTTAACAGTTTTATAATATTTTGCTTTTCATGTTATGATTTTAAATAAGAGCAACTGCACTAATAACTACATTTTGCCCCCGTGACTCCCTGTCTTTCTTTCTTTCTTTTTTTTCTTTTTTTTTTTTAATATAAAAGATTAAAAATATGTTTGTCATGTTTCTTTTATTTAAAATATTGTGAATAATACATCAACATTTAATTTAATTGAATTTGCGGAAGTGGAAAATTCTCTTATTAATTGCCAAGCATTCTAAAAGGAAGATAATAAACAACCAAATCAAGATAATAAAATAAACCGAAATCGCAATAATGATCGATTTAAACTGGTTATTTAGTATGGTTATATCTTATTTTAACAGTTCCATAATATTTTGCTTTTCATGTTTTGATTTTAAATAAGAGCAACTGCACTAATAGCTTCATTTCGCCCCCGTGACTCCTCGCCTTTCTTTCTTTCTTTTTTTTCTTATAAAAGATTAAAAATATGTTTGTTCTTTCTTTTTTTTTTCTTTATAAAGATTAAAAATATGTTTGTCATGCTTCTTTTTATTTAAAATATTGTGAATGATACATCAACATTTTATTTAATTCAAGTTACGGAAGTGGGAAATTCTCTTATTAATTGCTAAGCATTCTGAAGGGACGATAATAAACAACCAAATCAAGATAATAAAATAAACCGAAATCGCAATATGATGGATTTAAACTGGTTGACTTTGGGGGATGGGGGGAGAACAACACGGCGTTTCAGAGCGATGGAGAAAATTTATGTTCCTGGGGAGAAAGAGCTCGAGCTGTAACTAGAAGCGCCATCTGACGACAAAATACTAAAAATAGCCAAAATCTTCAGGAAAATTCATTTTTCTATCTAATTACTTTTCTTTTTTGCATTATTTTTGTTTTCTTGCATAGAAAAAGAAAATGAGTTAAATAAAACTTTATAGAAGTACAGAAAAATGAGAAAAATATTAGTTAATTAACTATGTTTTTACTTATGTTTGGTAATTTTTTTTACTTTTAAAAATATAGGAATTTTCCACCCGAAAACAAACAAATAAAAAAGCGTATTAAACATTATGAATGATATTTATCAACATGCAGCATATTTTCCCTTTTTATTTAGCTTTTTTAACGTCTTGCGAATTGATTTATTAATCTTTTCATAATAGCACACTTATATTTTGATTAACCGTATTTAATTTCGACTCACAATAATAAAATAAAAAGCTTAAAAAAATAAAAATAACTGTAGAAAAAATAATCAATAAAGTTTCTGAGAAATTAAGATCTTTATTTTTAGAAAAATAAAACCTCAAAATCACTTGATATAGTATCATAGGCAAAAAAAAAAAAAAAAAAAAAAAAAAAAAAAAAAAATGTTTCAAGTCTGATATTATTATTATTATTATTATCATCATCAATAACTTAAATATTATTAAAGAATGTAGTTATATAATGTTTTAAAATTTGCGATTCAATTCTTTAAACTGATAAATATTTTTTTAACATATTTATACGCTTATTATGTACACATTAATCTTAAAAGAAATATTATTAGGTAGGTTAAAATGTTTAAAACAGCCATTAATATATTAATGTTTTCCTGGAAACTAAAATATATATATTTCACGTACAAATTAAATTTCATTACTTTTACCTTAACATATATATTTTTTAATAATTTCTATAAAAACTGAATTATTTAAAATGACAATTATCATATAAACATATATTTATAAATAAAATATGTCCTCCATATGGTTATAATGCATATACAAATCGTTCTTGACAAGGTTAAAATATTCATAAATTCATCATCGTTGAAATTTAAACGAATAGGAAAATATAAAAATACTCACATATATTATAAAAGCTCGCACCAACAGAAATGTTATGACATACTAATCATTAAAATTGTAAATTTAACCTTCAATTATACAAAATGAAAAAAAAAAACTTTCATTCTGTGAAACAAAGAAACTTTTCTGAGAAATGTTTTGTAATAATGCAGTTTTTTCATCTACAAGTATACCGGGATCTTCGTATGAAATGCTATAATTTGTACATTAGCATAATAAACCCCTGCGTTCGAACAAGCCCGATAATTATTAGATAATGACATTCGCTTGGTGAATGCAGTCTACTTTTTTGAATGGGAATGCTCCGGGCTAGAATCCGCAGAAAAAGCAGCTGACAGCATAACGAATAAAATAAATACATGTTTTGGTCTACAACCTGCTAGTCTAATTACATTTTCCGAAACGGACTCAAACAATAATGTAATTATTAGTTTATTACGTCACAAACATATTATTATGATTTTTCTTTTTCAATATCCTGCAACTCATGAATAAGTATTTCTATAAAACAGGTTCTTAAAATTTCTACATTACCACCAGAAAATTTCTACCAGAAAATACTTTATGAAAAAAGGTTAACTTTTTATCAAATGTGTGAGCATAATTATACAACTTTAAGATAATTATGAGGTAACTCAGGTTCGATGTATAAAAGGTGCGGGATTATGACACGGTTTGTGGAATAATAGGCAATTCTTTTAAAAGTGAATTGTTCTGTTACTTTTAACACTAATAATTAAAAGTGCATTAATTTCTTTCAAATAGCAGTTTTGTCTTTTTAGTATCTTTATGTAAAACAATCATTAAGAGGAAAAATTATGTTGAATTCACAGTTTTTCCGAAAGAAAATTATAATTTTTTTAAAAGAAATATTTAGTAATGAAAAAAAAAAAAATATTATCTAGTTGACAGTATACTGCAGTTAGGAAAAATAATATTATCTAGCAATAGTCTTTCAATCTAGTTGAAAATATACTGTAATTAGGAAAAATAATATTTACTTCATTAAAATGAGTTAGTCCTTTTTGAAGAGACACAGACGACATTTTAAAAATGTTAATAAATAAACTTTTAGCTATTTTTTCCAAATTTAGGTTTTAAGTTGATAATGAGGTTTTAGCCTGTGTACAGCTGAAGCTAATATCTACATGTAAGCAGAGCCCGTCTTAGATTATCTAGGGCCCTGGTGCAAGCATTATTCTGGGTGACCCCCTTCTATCTATTCATATAAATTATTTGTAAATCATGCTGAAATGACTAGTACTGTATCTATACTACTTCATACCTATTGTATGTATGCATAAATTTCGTACCAGATATCAGTCAAATCTGTATACAGGGTATCACAAGAAAGATAGTCAGAACATTAACCCCTTGGGGACGAGTGACCGGTATACGTGCCGCGTAAGGTGTTCGGAATCCATGATTATTCTCACCAGTAAATTTTGCTTGTAAATTTTCCCTTTTTCAATCCGAGCATTTTCCGAGCAATTAGGCAAAAATTTCTGTTTCGAAAAACCGGTAATAAAAGATGAAAAATTCAGCGAAAGACGCTCGTCCCGAAGAGGTTAAAAAATGATAAATTACACAACTTTTTTTTTTTTACTTAGGAATATAAGAGCTCGTGTGAGCCTTTGAAGTGTAAATACAGGTCTTTCGGTCATACCTGGGGACGGGGAGAGACGGGGGGTGGGGGCCGCACCTTCTTCTTAAATCTTTGCAAATGTAAGAAATTTTATTCCTTTTGGCCATATTTTAACCATTTGCCACCCTTTTAACAAAGTTCCTAATAATGGCCATAGGGTCCCCTTTCAATAAGGGAGCCTGGGGCAGCTGCCCCGCATGCCCCTCCATGTAAGAAAAGGCAATTTTTTCTTAATCTAGGAAAATATAATGTAACCACAAACGAAATATACAATAACTTTTTCCGAGTTATCCATGATTCCGAAAAGCGTTCTTTATCATTAGAAACCGCAATATATTTCCGAAATTTAAAGAATCATTTATAAAGACAAAGTTCCTTTATCTGCCATTGATTTTCGTAAACGTTCCCGAGTAGCTAAAAATTTCTCAAACCCGAATATCATTTTTTAGGATGCTATTAATTCTCAATTAAGCATTTTCAGCTGAGTAATTCAATTTATACATGCAAAAGTAACAAAATAATATTAATGATAAGTTTGATGCTGTTAGTTTATCACGTCTGTCTGTAAAATATATTCGTTGAGTTGTTTATGAAAATGTTTATTTGGGAATTGATTTCATCCTAAAAATCGATAGTCCGGTTTGAGAATTATAAAAACTACCTGGAAACATTTCTGAAAACCAGTGGCAGCAGAAGAAACTTCTATTAATGAATCATTTCTTGCCAATAGGGCCATTTCACTCGCTTAATATGTTTCGACTATTGCCAGCCCAAATGTTTCATTAAAATGAGTAAAAAATATATATTTTTTTCAAATTATGCTCTTCTGCATTTCATATCATCTATTCTGCATATCATTCTTAAACCATCATTTTGACGTTTTTTAAGCATAATTCAAAAACTACTTGGAAGAAAAATTTGAAATTGAGAATTTGCATAAATCAGGACATAATAAAAGTAAATTTATTAAAAAAATTATAGGTTGCAATTCATATTTTTTTTTCGAATATTAATTTCATAATTCACATTATAAAATTTTTTTAATTACAAATTCAATGTATTTATGTTGGAGTTTTTTAATATTATAGCTAGAAAAAAAAAATAGCACATTAGGATTATAATTTCAAGAGATATTAATAAAATATCAAAATGTGATTTAGCTCTAATGTGATGAAAATGTGATTTCAAGCTGTAAATTTTGAATGTTTATAATTCAAAAACTTATCATTCAAATGACTTCGAATTTTGCTTTTAAGGCATATCTTGAACCGAAGATTTAAAATATATTGTCAAAATTGGGTGTTGCTTTTGAAAAAAAAAAAAAATAAAAAAATAAATAAAAAAATTTGATCTGGTTTTGATTTGTAGATGGCCCCTTAAGCAAATTTTATATGCATCATTTAAAAGTAGATTTTATTTCCAATCATTTGGTACCCAGTACCAGTAACTTTTTTCTATTATAATTAGTTGCAGAGTTAGTAGGTGGTGTTTACTTTTTTTCCCACGACTGTATATATGGTGCAAAAGGAAAAAAACAAAAATAAAAAACATAAAATTTTTGGCTCATGGAACACTCTTCATTATGCAGTTGTGATCCACGTGCCTAAAGCACAATTTGACCCTTAATTTCCAACCATTGCGATTTAAAAACAGAAAAAAAAGATAGCTTTCTTTACTCGTTGCCAATTATAATCAGCAAGTAACTGATATTATGAGTTGTTTTCAATTTCAACGACGATCAGCAGTCAAGAATCTAAATTTAACTTTGTAATTAAATTAAGATTCTTATTTTCTCGGGTTTTTTTTTTTTTTTTACCTTCTTTCTTTTGTTTTAGTTTTCCTCCACTGGAAGATATTAAATTCCAAGACTTCAAAAGTGCTAATCGAAATGATTATTAGAGAAATGTTAGAAAAAAAATTACATTTAATTGAATTTATAAAATTCATGTTTAATAAATTTGTACTTAATTGAATCCTATTTCTAAATACGACATTATTTACTGAACCTTTGTTAAATAAGTCACCATCTGTTGAAGGATGCAATTTGAACAAATAAAATAAAAAATGAAAAAGATGTGACAGGAAAAAAAATATAAAGAAAGAAAGTATATAAATGACATTTTATGCACATAAAACTAATGGAAAAAAGATTTTATTCATTCACTTTATTTAAAAAGTAAAAAAAAGAAAAAGAAAGAAAAGAAAAGAAAAAAGAACGAAGCAACTCTATCTGAATTGCATTCATACTTTGAAATTCCGTTGAAAAAGAAGAAAGCTTTTTTTTTTTTTTTTTTTTTTTTTTTTTTTTTTTTCCACTTTATTGTTACTTTACAAACTCCTTGATATTTCTGTGAGAACTGACATAGTTGTATCTTAATTTACATTTATACTAAAGTTCTTTTTTTATATACCAAGGTATGAGAAAAAATTTCCTCATACGAGAATTCACTACTCAAAAAGAAGAAAAAAAATATATGTATAATAGTGAATTTAAAAAGCAATTGGTTCCAGAAGGAGGCTCATTTTACACCTCTATTCAACATATTTTTCCTCTACGAAATGTTCCCACAAAAATCACAAATTTCAAGAATAATATACCGAAGGGGTTTTTAGAGCATTTTTAAAAGATTCTTAACGAATCTTTTCCCTTCCAGAAATACGGAAAAATGCTGAAAGAACTCGTCGAAAATCTCACACCGAGACTAATACGCGACTAGGAGGAAATATCAGCCATCCTGTGAACTCTGTGATGTAACGCGCTTTTTACTGAGTCTCCATGTTTAAAAGCTAATCCATCAAATTTTTAAGGTCACAGCAGTAGCTCCCTCCCCCCCCCCCCCTTCCAAGAAGTTGTGAGCCCTCCCTCAATTGTAAAATCGCTATCGAAAAAGAAGACAGCCAGTACCCCTGTCACGTGTATTTCGCGAGGGGGCACGATATAATAAATAAATAAAGATAGGAGCGAAAGAAAGAGGGAGAAAAAAGTAAAAACAGAAAAAGAACCTAGGCAAGTGCAAGAGGTATTTCTATTCCATTCCAACATCACGTTTTGACGTGGATGCAAGGAATAAAATGAAACCAAGAAAGACCGTGGAGGGGGGATTCTGGAAAATGACAGGGAACTTCGGAGATATAAAAAAAAATATCGTAAGGCAAAACAAATAAATAAATAAAAAGCGACACATTGTGGCACATATTAATTGATGGCGGGAGAAAATTATAATGCGGTCTGTGGAGAGGAGGGTGGGGGGGTCGCTAGAAGCTGAGGTATCGATCAAAAATGCGAAAGCAGAGGAAAGTTGCTTCACGTAGCTGTCAGTCAGCAAGAGGAGGCTTAGAAGGAGGGAGCGCGGACTGGTTGGTCCGCCCGTTCGAAACACACCGCCCACTTCTCTTCCCAGAGAGCCCTGGCGATCGCAGCTTTTTACCGGCACAGCGCCAGCCGACACCGCCAGTAGTATTTCGCACGCGATACTGTGCGGTCATAAATACCTCAAGCTCTGTCCCGGAGATGTTTGTTGTCATGATTCTCTCTGGATAACGGACTTAGCGTGTGAGAGAAAATCTCTCAGCGAATTATCACTGGACTCGGTGCATGGTTGTTGTTTAGTTATGCAATGGAACCGAATACTAGGTGTGTGGGGGAAGCGATGAATAATAGCTGACTTAAGATATTTTACACCGTGAATGAACAGTTAATTATAATCGTTATTACTTTGACATTAACTTTCGTCGTCGCATATTAGCAATCGTTAATCGTAGTTTGCCGATTATCGATATTTCAGAAACTGAGAACTGAGAGCCGCCGGGCTCTACAATTAGACTGTTTATTTACAGACTTTGATTTAATTTAAGTTAGCTTTGAAATTTTCAGAGAGTTCAGACATGAGTTCATACCAGTTCGTGAACTCATTGACTTCATGCTACGGTCAACGTAGTCAGGATTCTTCAAGTCAGGACTATTACACTCCTCAAGTACAATCATATGGGGGATGCTACAGTGGTCCTGGTTCCCCGGTACAGCCGTATGGCCCCTACCCTCAGCACAGCGTACCCCACTTGCAAAATGGAGATCACCATTTCAACAGCTGTTCGCAGACCCGACTGAATAACCCCAGTCAAAGTCCTCGCACACCCACCCCGTCAGTTACTCCCGTACCCAGCTGCAAATATGCAGAACCTAGTGCAGCATCCCCTCAAGATCTCAGTACTAGTGGGGGTCATCAACCAGGCAGTCCAGCAGAGTCCAGGACATCTCCGCAACCGGCTAGACAACAGACGTCACCCACGCAGCAGTCCTCAACTCAGCAGTCATCGGGGCCCCAGCAAGCGAGCCCCCAACAAACATCGCAAGGGCCACAAGAATCTGCTTCCCCGCAGGCAGGGCAACAGCAGAAGTCGCCCTACCCCAACAACCCTCCTCAGATCTACCCATGGATGAGGAAGGTTCACGTCGGGCAAAGTAAGTCATTAATCATCTATACAACAAACTTGATAAAGAAAACTGCTCCTCTAAGTCTAGCCCGTAATGGCATGTAAATTTTTTTTTTCGTGGAAAGCAAGGGATTTTTTTTTTTTTTTCGTTGTAAGCAAAGAATGTTTATCTAAAGAATATAAATTAAAGATGGATTTTAAAAGTATTTTTCGAAATGTAAGTAATGTAATGTGTGTTACTTTAGGGAGATATACTTGGTTTATTTTTCGGATAAAATGCTATCATATTCGAAGGCGAAGTTTTAAATACAAGACATTTATCCCAGTTTAATTCTTTTTAAATATTTATAATATGTTATTATTCTTTTATTATGATTTTTCGGAAGAGGGGGAATATTTATTATATGGCGTTCAGTAATATGGATTATGTTCCTGTTATTGTATAAGAAGTCTTACCCATCTATGACACTAAAATCAAACTGTGTCATATTTTAAAAAGGCCCATTTATCACAGTTTAACTCTGAATAAATATTTATAATACGTTATTTTATTACGAATAGTTTTTTTAGGAAATATATATATATATCGCTTTTGTTATGAATGTATGCTTCGGCTTACGGTATATAAGTTTTACCGACTATGATTCTTTAATTCTTCTAAAGATGAGTAAATGGATACAGCTTCTGAAGCATGATGAGTAATAAACTCTTGGCCACTAGACTGAAATATACAAGAAGAATGCATGCATAAATGTTTAACATGATGGAAACATCAGTAGTTTTAACTAACATACTTTTATCCGCAAAAACATTTTTATTAATTACGATATAAACTTTATTTTATTTACCGTTTTTAATTCTTTTAAACATTTAACTACATCAAACAATGTTAGCTCTCAATAATTTCAATCATTTTGAGATTATTCTTTGATGAAAGATAAGTATTTTGAAATACGAAAGTCAAAATTTCTGAGAATAATAAATAATGACAATAATTCTTGATATGATTTGCAAAAAAGTGTGCTGGGTGTCAAATGAAAATATTTTTATTCCAAAATATAATTAAATATTAATTTGTCTTTTTATAAAGTGAAGTAGAAAATACTTTTTATTTTCAGTTTTATATATATATAAAAATAGTTTTGTCCAAAAAATTGACGAGATTTTTCATCCCCCCCCCCTCCCCCTCCTATTTTTAAAAACAATCTTAAATAAGAAATTGATTTTTTCCTCAATAGTTAGATATAAACAACAGCAACAAAATATTCACAAAGTTAGCTGAATAAATAAGAATAGCATATGCACTTCAATAAATTATAAATAAGGCATATTAAAACTTATACTTCAAGTGCTGATATGATATATACCTAAAACGAACAGAAGATTAACGAAATCTTTTACGCGATAAAAATATATGCAAACTTCATTTTTCAGACTTAAAAAGAAAATATATAGATATTTGCATTGTTTACTCTTGTTGTGATATCTTAAACAATATAAAATTTCTTTAAACTTTCTCCAGACGCTCTTGATATTGATCTAGAAAAGAAAGAAAAGATAAGCGACATTAAACAAATGTTTATAAGATAAAAATATCTGCATAAATTCTTTTTAAATTCATAAATGTATACATGTGCAGTTTTTATTATTGTTATGGTAATCCTGCAATTTCATTTCATTTACGTGTTTTTTTCGCCAAAAGGTAAAAAAAAGAATCCGAGAATATGAATTTATTATTTTTCAAAGCAGAAAAAATTGATTTCTATTGGAGTATCATATAATATCATTAAACAATGTAAAATTCCTTTAAACATTCTCCAGACCCTCTTGGTATTAATCTAAAAAAGAAAGAATATTTACAAAATAAAAGTATCTGCATATCATTTTCAAAGCAAAAAAATAAATAAAAGTACATGTACATCTTCTGTTATTGTTATGGTAACCTGTAATTTCTTTTCAAACGATTCCGATAATATGTTTCTAACATTTTTTTTTTAAATTTCAAAGCAGAATTCATGTATATTGGAGATATCATATAATTTCATTAAGCGTTCGCCAGGCCCTCTTGATATTGATCTAAAAAAGAAAGAATAAGCAACATTAAATAAATATTTATAAGGTAAAAGTATCTGCATACATTATTTTCAAAGTTAAAAAAAAAAAAATATGTATTGGTATAATGTACAGCTTTTATTATTGTTATGATATCCTATAATTTCCTTTCATTTTCGGTTGTTTTTGCTAAAAGGGAAAAAGAAAAAAAAAGATTCTGAGAATATGCATCTATTATTTTTCAAAGCAGAAAAAATATATATGTATTGGAGTATCATATAATTTCATTAAACAAGACAAAATTCCATTAAACATTTGACAGATCCTCTTGGTATTGATCTAAGAAAGAAAGAATAAGCAACATTAAATAAATATTTATAAGATAAAAATATCTGCATATACAGTCGAACCTTGTTAACATGAACCTCAAGGGGAATCAAAATTTTGTTCATGTTAACAGCAATTCATGTTATCAGTATCAAATCTTTGTATTCGTTTTTATAGGGGACTGTGAAAACAATTCATGTTAAAAGTAATTCACGTTAAGCGTGTTCATGTTAACGAGGTTTGACTGTATTATTTCCAAAGTAAAAAAATTGTATAGGCACATGTACAGCTTTTATTATTGTTATATGGTATCCTATAACTTCATTTCATTTTCGGTTGTTTTCGCTAAGGAGGGGGGGGGGGGGATTCCGAGAATATGCTTCTAACATTTTTCAAAGCAGAATATATATATATATATATATACATATATATATTGGATGTATCATATAATCTAATTAAACAATATAAAATTCCTTTAAACATTTGACAGATCCTCTTGATATTGATCTAAAAAAGAAAGAATAAGCGACATTAAACAAATACATTTATAAGATAAAAATATATGCATGCATACATTATTTTCAAAGTAAAAAAAAGTTATATATGTACAGCTTTTATAAATGCTATGGTATCCTATAATTTCATTTCATTTTCGGTTGCTTTCGCTAAAAGAAAAAAAAAAAAAAGATTCCGATCGAGAATGTGCATCTAACCTTTTTCGAAGCAGAAAAAATATATATTGAAGGTATTACATAATTTCATTAAACAATACGAAATTCCTTTAAACATTCTCCAGACCCTCTTGGTATTGATCTAAAAAAGAAAGAATAAGAGACATTAAACAAATATTTATAAAATAAAAGTATCTGCATATATTATTTTCAAAATAAAATAATGTATACATGTGCACCTTTTACTTTTGTTATGTATCCTATAATTTCATTTTATCTCGAGTTGTTTTTGCTTAAAAAAAAAAAAAAAAAAAAAAAAAAAAAAAAGTAGAAGAAGAGGAGAGAATATGAATCTATCATTTTTCAGAGCAGAAAACACACGCACACACACATATTGTTTAATTAATGGTTATATATATATATATATATATATATATTTATTTAGATCAATACCAAATTTTACTGTTGTGCGTATCATATAATTCCATTAAATAATATAAAATTCCTTTAAACATTCTCCAGATCCTTTTGGTATTGATTTAAAAAAAGAGAGATAAAGTGACATTAAACAAATATTTATAAAATAAAAATATCTGCATATATTATTTTCAAAGTCAAAAAGTATAGATGTACGCTTTTATTATTATTATGGTATCCTATAATTCAATCCATCTTCAGTTGTTTTCACTTAAAAAAAAAAAAAAAAAAAAAAAAATCCAAGAACGTGCATCTATCTTTTTTCCAGATGAAAAAAAATATAATATATATACAGATGTTTTTACATTTTACGATTGTCATAGTATCATATAATTACCATTCACAGTATAGAATTCCTTTGAACGTTTTCCAAACGATCCTGATATTAGTAGAAAGAATAAGAAATATTAAACAAATTTTATATGATAAGAAAATCTGCATAAAAGCATTTTCCAAATCGAAACAAAATGCACATGTATTGCTCATCTTATGATTTCATTTTATCGCCAGTAATTTTCTTTAAAAAAAAAAAAAAAATATATATATATAATATAAAAGTAATGCAAAGATTGAATAAGAATTTTCAGAATTGAAAAGGAAATATGTAGAGATGTGTATCTTTTACTGTTGGTGCGGTATCGTATAATTCTATTAAACGATATAAAATTATTTTAAACTTATCTCGAAACCAACTTGATATTGATCTAAAATAAAAAGAATAAACGTCATTAAATAAAATATGTATATGATGAAAATACCTGCATATACATTTTCACAGTCGAAAAAAAATAATGTACAACTTTTATTCTTGTGTGTGGCATCCTAAAAGTCAGTTATTTGCTCTTTAGATGTTTGTTTTACACTATTAAAAAAAAAAAAATCCAAAGAATAAATAAGAATTTTTAGCTAACTTAGAACTATAAGCACATAATTCAAATATTTGCTCTTCAGGTGTTTCTTTTAAACTAGTAAGAAGAAATCGAAAGAATAAATAAGAATTTTGAGATAATTTAGAACTATAAACACATAACCCAAATAGCTATAACTTTTTATTAACAATAATTATAAATTTAAAAATTATATGGAGAGAATACTCAAATATAGTATCTATAAAAATGTAAACAAATAGAGTTACTGAATATTTTGAAAAAGCTTAACATTGACAAGATTTTAAAAAGAATATGGTAAGCAATGTAGTTTCGACAATCTTAGGGTAAATACAATGGATAACTATCATAATTTTTTAAAATAATTTTTAGCCATTGCATATAAAACGAAAGTAAAATCTTAAAAAAAAATATATATTGTTTACATATATGCAGATGTGAATATAGATAAATATACGTATGTAAATACGAATCACTGTCAGGCGTAAAGATAAACAATGTATTTAACAAACTTGGAGAAAATTTATGTCAAATAAATAAATAAATAAAAATGAAAAACTTTATCGAATAAAAACAAAAGCAACATTTTTAAAGAAATCATAACTTGAATGTAAACAATGGGGGGAAGGGGGGCGTGAAGTGTAGTGTATAAAAGAAAAGGTAAATGCAATGATTAGCATAAGTAAATACTGTTTAAAAATATTATATATAAAACTAAATATCTTATAAAACCAATTTGAAAATTTGAAATAAAAATATGCAATAATTTGTACTGGATAATTTATTATACATGCAAACCTTTTTAATCTTCAGCATTTTTTTTATTATTTTTTTTTTCAAAGAAACACTAAACATTATTGTAAGATTATTTTTAGAAATGTTAACAAATAGCACTATTATCAATATTTTAAAAAATAATAAGAAGAAGAGTTATAAATATATTGTAAAATTATTTTTAGAAAGGTAAACAAATAGCCTACTATTGTTAATATTTCAAATAATAATAATAATAAGAAGAATTACCATCACTTGTAAGATATAATAATCCTGCATAAAAAAAAAAAAAAAAAACACACACACACATAATATTTTAAGTACTTTTTCTTTATAATTTAAAACTAGGTTTGAAGATGATTAAAATATTAAAGTTTATAAAGATGTAACATGATGTCTTAGAAATTTATTTAAATATCCCAGGTTAATAACAACTAAAATATATTTAAATACAAATAGCAATCCATGCTTCAAAATGTTGTTATGTATTTAAAATGCATACATATAAAGGTTTTCTTGTGATTCAGAACAGTTAATGTGAAAATTTAAAAAATATTTAGTTTTAACAGTAGTCGTAAAATTATTTTGAAAAATTAAATAAATAATAAACCTATTCTCTTCAACGAATTAATTTGAATATAAATGATAAATGCTTACATAAAAATAAATAATAAATAGGTATAAACTTTTATTAACAATGATTGTGAATTTATAAGATTGGTAACAGCAACGAAGATACATTCTTTTATAAACTGAATGATCCTCAAATGTAAATATGATACACACAAAAAAAATGTTCTTTAAATAAATTTTAAAAATAAGCAATAAGGAATCATTTTAAGAGCATTTTACAAATATCAAAAATCCTTTACATAAACACTTAGAGAGAGGGAGGGAGATTACCCCCCCCCCCCCCCCCCAAATAGTGTATGAAATAGTGAATGAATATAAAATAGTGAGTAGTGAATTAATAGTGTATGAAATGAATGAAGTGTATCACTAATAATTTCTCCATCGCCCATTAAGTCTTTATAATGATCAATACCATATGAATTTGATTAAAAACACTATATTAGCTTTGAGATAATTTAACTAATGCACAATAGCAATTTTTCAAGAAAAAATTTATAAACATCATTAATTTCTTAACTTTTTAAAACTAAACTTTTAGCATTTTAAATAACTTTTGATAGAAATAAAATTTTATAATAAACAACAGCAGCTTCAGAACAAAGGAAAAAAAAAACCTCTATAGCTACATTATTATTATTATTATTATCAATAAAGGTATTTACACTATCTTAATGTAACTTAATAATTTAATAGTCAAGTTTTTAAATTATATACAAAACAAATACTTTAGTATACAGCTTTAATAGTGATAAAAGTGGATATTAAATGTACTATATACTGTATATTGTTAATCAAAACATAATTAAGTATAGATGTTTTAAACAGCATTTGTCTGCACTTAAAAGAATTTAAAGCACAATATAATGGCCTAAATATAAACAAACTCGATTAAGAAACGTCAAAAATGTTTCCCTAAAACTCTAATTATCATATATTTCATATTCCATTTTTTTTAATTCTCAAAACGTATGTATTGTTGAAATTTAAATGTAAGCAAACAGATCTTTATATATTAATATTTAATTTTAATATGATACCTGCATTTTGATGGTCGATATCATTTAGAAAAAATAATATTTGTAAATATATTTACATGTAATAAAATATACAGTTAAAAAATGTAATATATATCTATATATATTTGTATGTTTTTCAAACATAGGATAAAGTTGATAAATAATTCATTCTGCCTTGATTTTTCGTAAAAATTCTGCGACATATTTTTCATAAAAAAATTCCCGATAAAGGTGAAATTTTTATTACTTGAAATATCTATTGGATCTCCTGTTTATTTTATGCATTTGTAAAATGCCCTTCCAAATATTATTATAATAGATTGTCAAAAACGCATAGCAACCAAGATATGATAAAATGTTTACATGATGGAATAAACATTCGTGAACAAAAAATATACCCAAAGAAAATGTCCAGATGTTTGATAATGCAGCTTAGCTCTAAACACATAGCGTTAAATAAGTGAGCTATATTAATCAGAAAAATCTATTTCTAAATATATATACATGTATTTACAATTAATGTATATTTATAGTTTAAAAAATTAATACTTGACTTTATATTAGCGCTTGTAAACTACAAGATAAAATTCATAATCTTTTCATTAATTATTGATTATCTGCAAAATATCTGCATTTTGCTGGATGACGTTAATTGGAAAAAAATAATAAATATATTCTAATATATATATATATATATATATATAAATTCTATATATATATTTACATTTATTACAGGTATACAATTATAAAATTCAATATTTTCCTATATATATATATATTTGTAAGTTTTTCAAATATAGGATAAAGTTTATAAATTATTCATTCTGCGTTGATTTTACAAAAAAATATCTGCATTTTAATTTTTGTGACGTATTTTTCATTTTAAAAACAATAATGCAAATTCGTAAGTAATGTCTCACATTCTATTAAAAATGCACAATATTTTGTGCATCATGTACATATTAAATTCAGACATAAAAGATAAATTTTGCAATTAACTACTGCAAATGAATTCAAGAATTTTTCCATCATGCATTGCAAATTTTACCTCATTAAATTGATTGAATCATGAACAGCTATGTGCGCATGTATTAGATAAATATTTTTTGTGCCATGGTGGCGAGTAATTTAAAAATTTTCGAGAGAAAATTTTATTTTTACGTTGAAATTACGCAGTTATATGTTTAACTGGACGATATCACATGACATATATTCGAGAAAGGGAGTTTCGTGAAACATTTTTTTCCCCATACTAATTTGATAGCTGAAAGAAGATACGTTTCTATGAAAAAAAACCCAGATAATTTACATTTTGATTTAAATTAAGAAGCAATCGCATATTTAACTTATTCGTTTCTAGATACAAGAAAACGTTTTACCTCTATAAATACACTTACTTCACGCTATTAGGTGTCAGAATCCACCAAACATCGTAATTTCCTCACAATCGCTCTCAAAACAATCACAGCAGCACTTCTTCAATCTCTGCAAACGCGGGAGTCCGCCATTGCTCCGATATCTTCCGAAGTTAGGCCTAACTGTAGTTCCGGTCTCTGAAAATTCCGACTTTGCGGCTGAAATTCCTCTCATCTCGAGTTCTAACATCAAACTGGGCCGATGGTGGGCCGAAACAACCTTTAGTAGCCCCCGAAAACGTCGTAAATATTCTTCACTCCTCCCTGGACCCATAAAACGGCCCGGTTAGGCCTATAAAAGCCTCCGCGCCGCCATAATTTTGGATTTTATCGCCGAAACGACGTTCTCCAAGCCTCCCAGTCCAATTGGGAACGGCGCTCCGGCAGTTTTATGACGGCTATAAAATTTACTCGGAGGCGGTTGTAAACCGCAAGGCACGAAGTAACTAAGCCCTTTCCTTTCGTTTATTCTGTAAAGAAAAGCAGTCTCATAGTTTTGTTTTTAATTCTAAGCTGTCTCCCTCTCAGCCCCCCTCCCTTTTTATTGTCTCTGTACTATAAATCTAGCTTAACGCTTAGTGGAGTTGATGTCTTGTATAATTTAGCTGTCAAAATAAAACGTGTAATGAAACGTAAATATTCTTTTATGGTCTGCAATTAATGCCGTATATAATGTGGGTAGAGTATATTTTTTTTAAGAGTAGGGTCCAAATTGTTATTAAAAAATAATGCGAAGTAATATTTTGACGTTGAGTATGAATATGTATGACTGCTATAGTGATAATTGTCATTTTAAATTATATGCAAGACCTTTATAAAATTAGACAGAGGGCGCAGGGACCTAAAGATGGGGGGGGGGGGGTGTTAAGGATAAAATCGTTCTAGACCCTAAGTTGAAAGAATGAGAATGAGGATATGATTTTATATTCACTTTATGTACATACGTGTGTATGTATATCTCGGTATGCAGAAGGGAAGGGGATCCCCTATTTTTTGTACTGCCCCCCCCCCTGGGGTACACATCCCTGTGAGGGCACCAAAGGATTCACATTGTTTATAGAAAACATGTATTGAAATCAACCGGCAAAGCAAATAAAATTCCATTTTTATAAAATAAAATCGTGTTTTCGGATAATTTTATATTTTTTAGTAAATAATGATATAATAAAGTTGCATGTTGAATGAAAAATGATCGCGTGAGAAAAACGTTTTGTTTGATTCTTAGAATGTTATTTATGAGTTTATTGAATATATACATTATGTAATAATATAATATTATAAATATGTCATTCTTTATTTTGATAGATATTAATTACACACCCTACCTTTTTTTTTTTTTTTTTTTGTCTCTGTAAAGGTAAATCTAACTTAACATTTAGTGAAGTTGATGCCTCAAGTAATTTAGCTATCAAATAGAACGTCTAATGATGTTGGTGTTGTTTATGACGACCGATTATCTACACGAGGGATATGGGGCCGAAGTGGGAGGGGGGGGGGTGTCCTCCGTGGGGATCTTTCTAAGGCTACCTAACCCGTATTTACGCAAGAAAATCCAAGGTTCGAAGAAAACCACGAGCGTCTAATGAAACTTAAATATTATTTAAATGGTCTTTAATTAAAGTAGTATACATAACGGGTAGAATAAGTTGGAGTTTAAATTGATGTTAAAATATTCTGTATTTGAACAGGGGATATTCCGATAAGCTGATATTTTACTTGTATGTATGATTGCTGTGTTTGACAATGTTTATAAATGTGCAAAATTCTGAAAATGGCTACGGAGACGCAGAAACGATTTCTATTGTTTATTGTGAACTGAATTGAAATAAGCAAAGAAAACTTAGTTATTTGATACTAAATTTGTGTTTTCGATTAATGTTACATTTTTAAAGACTAGATCTAATTGCTAAAATGGTTTGTAACGAATTGGAGTCTAAATTTATATTAAAAATTTATGCATTTAACGTGGAATATTTCAGTAAAATGATATAATGTATATTGCATCATGAGCTACGTTGGTTTTCATTTTTGACGATCTTTATTAATCCACAACATTTGAACCCTCTGAGCGGTTTGGACATATTTTTCCGTTTCCTAAAAACAACTTAAATCTGTTACAGAAAAAATATTTCAAACAGAATTGTATTTTAAAATGTAATATCAAAAAAAGGGGCAGGAAGTGTATTTTAGAAACAAACAGGGAAAGAAAATTTACATTAAGATTATTTTTATGAAAAATTGCTCAATACGTGCAAGAACGATTACTCTTGTTTGTAAGGGGAATTTTATATTGGAATTAAACGGCAAATCCAATATTTAAAATTAAATTTGTGTTTATGGTTGATTATTATATTTACAGTCTACAATATAATAATTGCAAAATAATAGAGATAATAACTATATAATATAGACAGAATAATTGCACAAGATCCATTCAATTTGTAAAATATTATTTATTTGTTTGTTTGTTTTTATTTGTTTGTTTTTTATAAAATATTCAATTATAGAGAAATAATTAATTTTTTTAGCCTTTCGAGAAAAAAAGTTAGCATTCGACATTTTTATTAGTAAAGAAAAGAACACTCTCTCCCCTTTTTTTCTGAGGGGAGGGGGGGGGGAATCAAATCATATTTTAGTGAGGTTTATATATTATAGTGAGTTTATTTTTAAATTATTATTATTATAGTAAGTTTTAAAAGCAGTAGTTGTTGTTTGTTTAATAAATCCAGTATTTTTAGTTTATTTTGATAATAATAAATTTTCACCCTATATAGAAAAGAAACCTTCACTTTAACTCATTTAAGAATTGCCCACGTTTGATACTTTTTAGCGAAAGCAAGAAACATCTTTCCCCTTTTTTCTGGGGGGAAGGAGGGGGTATCAAACTGATATTTTATAAATATAGTGAGGTTCTTTTTTTACTATTATAGTAAGTTTTAAAAGTAGTAGTTGCTGTTTAATAAGTCCAGTTTATTTTGTTTAGTTTGATGGTAATAAATTTTCTCCCATAGAAAAGAAACCTTTAATTCAACTGCATTTTCTCCCATTAGAGAAGAATTGCCAGCATTTGATACTTTTTAGAGAAAACAAGAAACATCTCTCCCCGTTTTTCTGGGGAAGGGGGGGGGGGAGAGTCAAACTGATATTTTGTAAATATAGCGAGGGTTTATTATTATTATTATTATTATTATTATTATTATTATTATTATTATTATTATAAAAAGTTTTTTAAAAGTTTGTTGTTGTTGTTGTTTGTTTAATAAGTCCGGTATTTATAGTTTATTTTGGTGGCAATATTTTTTCTCCCAATATAGAAAAGAAACCGTTTCTTCAACTGCATTTCCTCCCCTTTGAGAAGAATTGTCTCCGTTTGATTTTTTTTTAGCGAAGCAAGAGCATCCCCACCTACCCCACAACACACACACTTCTCTTTCTCTCTTCTTTCAGGGGATGGGGGGGAGTGTGAGGAATTGCCTCTTTATACGTTCAGAAACTCTGAAATTTTCTTAATAATTGTATAAATCTTGTGTGCGAATTCCTAGCCGATGTAATTTTCTCTTACTAGTTGATCACACATAAGGACATAAAATGTTTTTCATGCTTAATTTGTACTTTATCAATTTATTATACTTTATCAATTTTGATAGACAGCAAAAATTTGTGATCTACTATAGTAAATTACATTGTATGCTTAATGAATCGATTATTAAAAATATTTAATACCAAAAGCAGAAAACATATTATTTTTAATAATGAAATATTATTTTAATAAAACTTACATATGCAGTCGAACCTCGTTAACGTGAACACGCTTAAAATTAATTACTTTTTAATTAGTAATTAATTAAATTAACTCAAATTATTCAAAATCGAATACTTTATATTTCGTATGCATTTAAGATAAAGACAAAAACTATTAAAATAAAAATAATATGCCACAATTACTTTAAAGTGCCAGTACTCTAAATAGTGTCAGTATCAATTTTAGATATCAATTTTAGTGCTTTAGATAATACGACAGATATCCTAGGAAAAAATGCAAATCTTTTATTTTTCTAGATTTTTCAATTTTTTTTTCAATATATATATATATATTTTTAATATATATATATTTTTTTTAACTTTATAAGGTTTTTGTTTCCAAACAACCTTAGGACTATTCTCAAATCCAAACAGGCTACTTCCTGACACATATTTTAACTCATTTTTGTTCGCACCCATTTCGTTCGTTATCAAATTGGCAGGTGCTGTTATAAAGAAACTGTGTAAACGAACTGGTTTTTTTTTTTTTCGTTTTACAATAAAGCTTTGATTTTTCGAAAAATGCTGTCAAAGTTCGAGTT
Source organism: Maratus speciosus (assembly GCA_963932465.1). Classification (NCBI taxonomy): domain Eukaryota; kingdom Metazoa; phylum Arthropoda; class Arachnida; order Araneae; family Salticidae; genus Maratus; species Maratus speciosus. Next base: position 487,970,521 of record OZ010795.1, read on the forward strand.
TTGAACAGAATTTCCGGAGATGATAGCACAGGAAAGAAAAAAAAACTGTCGTTCTGAAACAACAATCGCTTATAACTCAAGGTAAATCCATTTATCGGAAATGTAAAAAGAAATATTAAGCCAGAAAAATTTTCGGAAAGTTATGCGTAATTAAGAAGAGATTTTTTTTTTTTTTTTTTTTTAAGGACCGCTTTAACTTTTTCAGGGGCAAGGTACTTCTATTCGCAAAATCCTGAAATGGGTGACTGACACCAGAATTTACAAACCAGTTTATTTCAAAATAATCAAAAGCTTTTGTTCGCGTGCTTAATAAAAGGAAATTTTTCATTCCAATATTCTGGTGCCAATGCGGCATTTAGGGATTAAATTTAGGTGGTCCAAAAATGAATCACTGCCCTCGAAGGGGTTAAATACAATAAAAACTCCTGATTTTGATTCGAATATTTGGCGATCAGGATGATTAGAGCTCGGATAACCGTATCTTTTACTGTAATTAGAAATGTTTGTTGTTTAAGAAAGGCTGTAATAATATTTCTTAATTTTACAAAGACATTTATTTGAGAAAATGCTAAGCATCATGCATTTCTGTCGAATTGCCAAAATACTCCGAATTAATGTCGACATATTTTCTTGTTTAAATGTTTTCATAAATCAATGTAAGCGGAAATTCTTTTTTCTTTTACTTTTCTTTTTTACTTAAAAAATTTTAACACTTAAATAATAATAATAATAAGCAGTCTAAATTTTGCAATTAAGAAAAAAAAACTAAGATGTTAAAACAAAACAAATACCGTGTTTACTCGTGTAACAGTCGCAATTTTTTTTGCCAATTCTTCATTGTGAAAGTCTAGGTGCGACTATTATGCGGGGAAATCTACTACACAATATTGTACACTCTAATGCTAAAACATTACCGGTAAAAAAACAAAAAGAAAAAAACCCACATTATAATAAAATTAGTAACTTACTAAATGTTTCCAGATTATGTGCTATTTATTAAATATCATTTTTTATGGTAATATTTTTATAGACATAAAATTTACAAATAATCTTTGTGAAAATTTTGACAAAAAATTCTCATAATAAATCACTTTCACTGAAGGTATAAGTATCACTATTGTAATGTGAATCGGTATCTGAAGAATCTCCGTCATTCCATAGAATGTCATCTTCGCTTCCGTGCAAACGTTGAAGATACTTGTCTTCTTAAAACATTTTGAAATTATATCGCTTGTTATTAAAGTTAATTTTGACGATTTGTTCTGCATCAAAACTGGGGTGCGACTATTACGTGAGTAAACACGTTAACATTAATAAAATAAAATAAAATGAAAATATTATTCTTCAATTAAAAATTTACAAAGTTAAGGCCTATTTTTAAAGTTTTATTTATTTTTGTAATGTACTAAATAGCATGTATTAAAAGTTAACGTGCTGGTTATTCAAAATATTTATTTTAGAAAATTTTTCATACTGAGGCTCTTAAAATAAACTTATTAAGTTAAAATAAAGCATTCAAATTTTCTCCCAATTATATTTTTAGTGATAATTAGTTATTAAATTTATTTTCAAACAATTAAAAATCTACACACAAAGGGGAATGCTTAACATGAAAACTTAAAATACATATATATATATGCAAGTAATTAGTATAAAATTTAATTGTTAAATGTGCAAATATTCAATATATGCAAATAGATGCACTTATACGCTATACATTACTTATTTTAATAAACTGGTGTAATGAAGAAATTGCTGCTAATAACTCAAGGATTGTTATCAGTCAGGCTGCAAATTCCACTCTCTAAATGCTAATCCTATGGGTTTGGTATACATCCGTATTTTTCAAAATTCTCCTCGGAAAATTAAAATTTTTACCTTCTGTTTCCTGTATATGCTCTTCCTGAAGAATGATTCTTTCTTTTTTATTTGACAAAATGTTTCTGAAACATATATTTAATTTCATATTTTAAGTGTTAAAATGAAAGCGAAGATGACGAGTTGTAAATAAGATTTAAACACTTTAAATAAAACTAACAATTTATTTAAAAAATATTTCGTCTAATAAAAAAGAAAGAAACATTCTTCCAGAAGAGCATACAGAAAACAGAATGTAAAAAATTTAATTTTCAGAGGAGAAATTGGAAAAATGCGGATGCAGTCTAAGTCCGTACGTTTAGCATTAGAGAGGGGAATTTGCAGCCTGACTGATGAGGAGCCTTAAGGTGGTTCTCCAAAATAAATATATTTTCCCCCGTTCAACATCGCAAAACTTTCTGATTCATTTTTAAACATAAAAGCATGATACTTGCAGGCGTGATTATTGAAATGATTTGTAATTGATCAGTTTGTCAATTTCCGTTAAATGAATAATATCTTGATTTATAAGCGAATTCTCGTCTCTGTACGACAGTTTTTTTTCCCTTTCCGGCTCTCAGAAAATTCTCTTCAAAACACTTTGGCAGCATTTTCTGAAAATATTTCTGCGCTTACCGAAAAACGAAAAAATAATTCGATTACATAGTTTTGTAATAAGAGTAACTACCAATTTGATATGTTTGCGCCCATAAATTAATTAAAAAATGTGTCTGAAAGTAGTCAGTTCAGATTTAAGAACAACCTTAAAGTATGCTAACAGCGCTGATATTTTGAAAACTAAAAAACGAATCTTATTTTATCGGCCAAACTTAACGTCTCTGCATAGCCTCTTACATTGAATAATTATTGCGTGGAGTTGAAGTCTACACGGACCGAAATTTCCAGCCCCGGGCACAGCCCGATCCATAGGAAAAAAGTTCGGTCCGGTATAAAAGTTAAAAATTCGGCCCGAGCCCCGCCCGTACAAAAAAATTATTGGCCCGGTCAGGTCTGATATAAAAGCTAAAAGTTCGGCCGAGACCGGACCGGCCCAGCCCGACCCGGAAAAAAAGTTAAAGCCTCGTCCCGAGTCCGGGCCGGCTCGACTGAATTTCTGCAAAAGATGGATTTTATACGTCGATATGGCTAAAAATTGTTTCCTACAAGGCGTTATGACCAAGAATTTTTATTTTAGCTTTTTTTTAAAAAAGAAATAATCTTCATTTTTAAAGAAACGCCTTCAGCTGCGATTAAAAAAAAAAAAAAATATGATTCTCTACTCGTGTGTAAATGTTTCAGTTATCATTAACATCGTTAATCCGTATTCCACGTATTGGAGACTTAAAAATCTGAAAAATGCTATACAGTAAAATCTACGAAGACGGAATCGCATGGGAAAGAAAAAAAATACGTTAGAGACAAGTTCCAGCAGGTCTAAATGTATTATATTCTTTTCTCACGTATTATTATAATAATTTCGCATGGATCGATACATATTTCCGTTTAAGGCAGGATTCATAGACAGTTTCTTTTTCACAGGTTTAATGTATTTAAATTTTATTGCCTAGAAATCTACTATTTAAAAAAAAAATAATAATTTTTAAATTTTAATTGTAGAATAATGGCGATTTAAAAATAAATGCATTTTTTGCAAAAATTTTTGAGCCGGGTCAAATTTTATTGATTTTTTTACGGACCAAGCCACGGCGAGACAATGATTTTCATGCGGGATGGGTCGAGACCAGGACTGAAAATTTCGGCCCGTCCAGACCTAGGAATAATGAAGCCAGTCCCAGCTCGGTACGGGAAAAGTAAGTTAGGCCAGGTCCAGTCCGGCCCGATCCTTTAGAAAAAGTAAGGCACATTCCGGTCCGGAAAGAATAATGACTAGGCCCGGGCCTGGCACAAAAAGAGTGAAGACCAGGTCCGACCCCAAGTATTGTGAATGAAAATAGGAACGAACCCAGCCCTTGCAGACCTACAGCTTGGAGGGTTACGGAATCTTCTGAAAATCCGTTATGTGACCAGCTAGCAAATCCCCCTCCCCTCCTTTTTTTTTTCTTTTTCTCTCTTTTCTATTTCCTTGTTTTCTTTTTCTTTTTATTTCTTTTTGGAAAAAAATAATAAGAAGAAATTAGTTTGTGTGCTATCAGTGTATTCTTACGTTCAAAAAATGACGAAGGATTTCAGCGATGACCAAGAAACTTCTTATAAAAATTCTATTTACGAGAGAGAAAAAAACCTTCGTATATGTATTTTTAAGAATGCTAATAACAGTTTTTAGTAACAAGTAAGAAAAATACGTAATTATACATGCAAACATGTAAAAATGTGTATTTTCATTGTTGTACGTTATGCATGATTCTTCTCTAATATATGAAAGTAGCATCCGTATTGAAAGTATTATTAATAGTATTAATTGAAACTATTATTTTTTATGAAAGTATTCAATATGCGATGCGAAACTTTTTATTATTTTTTGTTCTCTTTATTTCTCATATTTTTTTTTTCTTTGTATGAACGGATTTATATTAGAACCGATATATGAAATCTATATTAATATCTAATTACTGCATTATATAATTCATGGATTATTCTTATAGGTTTTTATTAATAAAAATTTGTCCATTATTACCCGTTGCAGTGTCAAGAGATAACAATGCCCTACAATTAATGCACAAAGATAATTTTATTTCATTCGCCTAATATTCTTGCATTAAAAAAAAAAAAAAAAAAAAAAAAGAAAGAAAAGAAAAAAAAAAAGATTTGTATCATTTTATCATTATTGTATAATTTATAATTGTGTCATCATTATGAGAACAAAAAAAAAAAAAAAAAAAAAAAAAGAAAAAGAAAAAGAAAAAGAAAAAGAAAGGGGAAATGCAAATAAGTAAGTATTCTTGTAGTAACTTTTTTATGGGTGATCCTAAATAATATAAAATAAGCATAGCATTATTATTTACTATTCCATCAGTGGCTACCATCAGTAGTGGTTTACTACCATCAGTGGCCGAGAGGTTCTGTTCTCGAAACTGGTAGACGGGAGGTGCTGGGTTCGAACCCAATCGCGCCTGTCTGCCTAATAGTTCGGAGTTTTCGTGGTTTTCTTCAAACCTTGGATTTCCATGCGTTAACACGGGTTAGGTTCCCTTAGAAAGACCCACCACGAGGGGCACGCTCCCCTCGGGCCTATATCCCTTGAGTAGATAATCGGCTGTAAAAATTCAACCTAACCCATTATTATGTACGTAGAATAAAATATTGAAGAAGTTGAATAAAGTTTTTCACAACAATGAAGTTGATTACTTCCATTTTATTTACTTTAGACTTTATAAAGTAAAACATTTAATAATAATAATAACATATATTGATTTTATAATTTTCTTTGCATTGCCTAGAAAACGCATTGGAATATAGCCTTATATGCACATGCTCTTATGTTTTGATAATCTTTTATGCACTCCCTCGAGAGAAAAATTCGACTTCATTTCCGAAAAGTATTAGAATAAGCATGAAGTGATATAAATAGAAAATGCGAGCATCTCTTTCTCCCGTACATCAACATTTCACGAAGATCTAAGAAGGAAACGTAAGAGTAAATTCTCGAAAGGAATTATTATATGGAGCTGAATGTGCTGACAGCGTATACTCAAAACATTAAAATTGATTACACTTATTTTATTTACTTTAGACATTATATATAAAAACATTTAATGATATTAAAACTTACTGATGCATTTACATTGCACTACCGACAAACATCATGGGAATGCCTTACATGCAGCGGCCATATTTTGAAGATCTTTTATGCACTCCCTCAATAGATAAATTCGACTGCATTTTTGAAATGTATTAGAATAAGCATTGCAGTGACATAAAAAGAAAATGCGAGCATCTCTTTCTTTCTCCGTACACCAACATTTCACGAAAATTAAAGCAGGAAACGTAGAGTATATTTTTGAAAGGAATTATTATATGAAGCTGAAGAGTTGTTCTGGTAGCGTATATTCACAACATTATAACTGATTACAGTTATTTTGTTTACTTTAGACATTATATATAAAAACATTTAATGATAGTAAAACTTATTGATACATTCAAATTTCATTACTGACAAAATTCGTTAAATAATATAGCCTCACATGCACATGCGCTCATGTTTTGGTGATCTTTTATGCACTCCCTCAACAGATAAATTCGACTGCATTTTCGAAATGTATTAGAATATGCATTGCAGTGATATAAATAGAAAATGCGAGCACCTCTTTCTTTTTCCATCATGCACTACCATTTCACAAATATCAAAGAAGGAAACGTACAGTAAATTTTTGAAAGGAATTATTATACGGGGCAGAAGAGTTGTGCTGACAGCATATATTCGTAACATTAAAATTGATTACACTTATTTTATTTACTTTAGACATTATGTAAATAAAAACGTTTAATGATATTAAAACTTATTGATAACATTCAAATTGTATTAACGACAAAAATCGTTGGAATATAACATTACATGCACACGCGCTCATGTTTTGGTGATCTTTTATGTACTTCCTCAATAGATAAATTTACTTGAATTTTCGAAATGTATTAGAATAAGCATTGCAGTGATATAAATAGAAAATGCGACCACCTCTTTCATTCTCCATCATACACCAACATTTCACAAATATCAAAGGAGGAAACGTAGAGTAAATTTTTGAAAGGAATTATTATACGGGGCAGAAGAGTTGTGCTGACAGCGTATATTCGTAACATTAAAATTGATTACACTTATTTTATTTACTTTAGACATTATATAAATAAAAACGTTTAATGATATTAAAACTTATTAATAACATTCAAATTGTATTAACGACAAAAATCGTTGGAATATAACATTACATGCACGCACACGCGCTCATGTTTTGGTGATCTTTTATGCACTCCCTCAATAGATAAATTAACCTGAATTTCCCAAATGTATTAGAATAAACATTGAAGTGATATATGTGAAAATGTGAGCATTTCTTTTTTCTCCGTGCACCAACATTTCACGACATCAAAGAAGGAATCGTAAATTTTTGAAAGGAATTATTATATGGAGCTGAAGAGTTATGCTGACAGCGTATATTCATGACTTTGAAATTGGTTATACTTATTTTGTTTAAGACATTATACATAAAACATTTAATGGTATTAAAACTTAATTGATTACTTTCAAATAACATTAGCGATAAAAAAAATCGTTGGAATATAGCATTATATGCACACGCTCTCATGTTTTGACGATCTTTTACGCACGCCATCAAGAGATAAGTTTCACTACATTTCCGAAATGTATTAGAATAAGCATTGCAGTGATAGAAATAGAAAATGCAAGGATATCTTTCTTTCTCCGTACACCAACATTTCACGAAACTCAAAGAAGAAATAGAAGAGTAAATTTTTGAAAGGAATTATTATATGGAGCTGGAAACGTATGCTAACAGCATATACACAACATTGTAAAGAAAAAAAAAATCCGTGAATTGCCAATACAATTTTTGTATTTTTACGGAATTTTTTTCTTCGATTAATTGATTTTGTGAATATGTCATAAAAAAGCAAATATGAGTCAATAGAAATAGACTTCACAAATAATAGTGCTAAAAGTCTGCTCAATTTGTGTCATATTTGCTAAAGCTTTGGATTTTTTTAAAATATATTTTTATACTCTAAAAATAAGTTCCGTATGTTCCGTACATTTTTTTTTCTTTTGCAGTGTAATAATAAAAATAAATCCTAAAGCTTTGGAGAAAAGAAAAAACTTCTCATTATTTGTCAAACATACGTCCAAATCCATATTTTTTGAGATATTCAGGAAATCAGTATCATCGAAAAAAGAAAATTTTCGTAAAAATAGGGAAAATGTACTGACAATGAACGGATTTTTTTTTTTTTTTCAGTAAATAATTCACTTAAATGCTTGGTTATTCCAATCGTTTCATCGGTATTTATGTTGGTTGCACAATGTTAAGAAGTATTTATAATGAGCAAATTAAATAATCATGCTGTATATACCAGTCAGTGTCAGACCAGTGTTTTTCAATTTTTTTTATCACATGGTAAACTTGAACCATACAAGTCAAACTTCCGTGACATACATAAAGAAAAGGATGCTTTTATGTTTTAGCAATTATTAAAAGAATGAACAACGTGATAAAAAGAAAAATATAGTAATTTTTATAAAGTTCCGATGAAAAAAAAAATGTTTCAATTAATTTATTTTTCTCGTTATTAATATTTAAATGAATAAATTAGTTTGAACATAAAACTTAAAATATTTTTTTGACCCGAAATACTTTTAAATCTTTTCTAAGTAGAGAGCTAATTTTATTTTTGTTAGTTTTTAAATATTTAAAAATTTTCACGACGCTTGTGAAATTCTTACATGGTATACCAGCGTGGCGGGAAAAAGCGGTTGAAAACCTCTGTGTTAGATTTTTGAAAAAGAATAATATTGAGCCGACACTGTAAAAAAATCTGTAATTTTTACAGAAAAAGAATGTATATTTTACGGAAAAAAACTGTTTTAAAATAAAACAGTTTTTTTCTGTTTAAAAAAAAAGTGGATTTTGTCATTAAAAAAAAAAAAAAAAAAAAATCTATATTTTTTACAGAAAAAAAACTGTTTTAATGAAAAATTACAGATATTTTCTGTAAATTAAACGGTTTTCCACTAGAGCCAAAATTGACAGTTTTTCCTGTCAATTTGAGAGATTTTTTTTTTACAGTGTTGTTACTAAATTTATTTTTAATAAGACTTCAATATATATATATAATATACGTCAAACTTTCTGTACAAATACTGAAAAAAAAAGTTTCCACATGTCGTAAAGTTTAAAAAATCATCGTGATGAATGACCGTTAAATATTTTAAAGGTAAAAACTATGAACAGTTTTTAGTTAAATTTGGATTTTACAAATGTAGTTATAGCATGAAAAAGTAAATTACCGCTTTAAATTGGTTAAAATAATCATATTGAAAACATGAATGTACGATAAAATTAATTTTTATGTTGAAAATGAATGGAAGAAACCATGCATGATGTATTTATTATTTTTCAAAAGGTTGTAGTTTCTAAAAGTACATTTTCTATGTAAATTATATATATCCAATTAAAAAAGTTTTAGAATTTCTAAAAGCAAAATTTTCCTCGCAAATATTTGTAGATTTAAAATACATATTAAATGAATGCTTTCATTAATTTTATTTAAACATTATTCTCAAGAGTTTCATTATCGGAATAAAGATAACTTTAAATAAGATAATATTCAAAAGTCAATAAAGTTACAAGTAAATATAAATTATTTCAGTTTATTAATCTAAAATTTCAATTTTTCAAAAGTTGCATTCAGTTTTTAAACATGCTCTTCAACTATATTTAAGGAAAACCTATTCACAAGAATGCTTCAGTTTCTAGAATAATGTTGACACATACCGCTAATTTAATACGGTAAATCTTACGGCTTAATTAACAGGGACAGGATTTACGCATTGCGGATGTTATAGGATAAACTCGCTCTGAGTAATATTTGCATATGAGAAAGCGAGATTTCAGAACCTTTCACGTATAGAGAAAGACAAATTCCATAGAATATAATTAACGGATCGTAAATAGTTCTAATTTGAATTTTTATTTATTTATTTATTTATTGTTGCGTAGCATGTAAATTATAGCGCAGAAAATTTTTGTTATTTACGTTAAATAAGTAGAATTCAGATACAGATACATTTATTTATTTATTTAATATTACTATTGCAGGAAATAAAAATAAAAAATATAAATAAAAAATATAAATATTAAGCAATTTTACAAATTATTATTATTATTATTTTCTTCGAGGCTTTGAAAATTTAAAATATGTCATTTTGGTTGTTTTAGTCGCCAACTAAAGACTATTTATTATTTTATTTTACAAAAATATATAGTTTCATAGGATATAATTAACGGCTCGTAGTTCTAATTTGGACTTTTATTTAATTATTTATTTACTGTTGCGTAATTTGTAAGTTATAGCACATCAAAATTTTGTTATTTACATTCAATAAATATAATTCAGATACAGATGCATTTATTTATTTATTTAATATTAGTATTGCAAGGGGGGAAATATATATATATATATATATATTAAGCAATTTTACAAATTAGTATTATTATTTTGTTTGAGGCTTTGAAAATTTAAAATTTGTCATTTTGGCTGTTTTAGTCGCTAACTAAAGACTATTTATTATTTTATTTTACAAAAATATGTAGTTTCATGGCATGTAATTAACGGTTCGTAAATAGCTCAAATTTGGACTTTTATTTAATTATTTATTTACTGTTGTGTAACATGTAAGTTATAGCTCATCCAAATTTTGTTATTTATATTCAATATTCAGATACAGATACATCTATTTATTTATTTAATATTAGTAATCTAGAAAAAAATATTAAAAATATAAATATTAAGCAATTTTACAAATTATTGTTATTATTTTTTAAGTTTTGACAATTTAAAATGTCCTTTTTGTTGTTTTAGTTGTAAAACAAAAACTATTTATTATTTTATTTTGCAAAAATATATTCGACGATAGAAAACAACAATTTTTAAAAAACTTATCATTTGAATAAGAAAGTAAACAATATTTTTTCTAAAATCAAAAAAAAAAAAAAAAAAACTAATCAAAATTTATCCTCCTGTGAAATTCGCAATTCACTTCATTATTTGCTTTGTAAGGGCTAAACAATGAACACACGCTGCAAAAGTTGCTAATAAAAGAAAATGAGAGTAGAAAAAGAGAAACGTTGAGAAGAAATGCATTTTGATCACACGACAAGGAAAAGTAAAATAAAAGCATTCGAAATATCATTTCTAATTTTTAAAGCGTTTCCCCAAATTTCATTAGTAGCCACAACGAAAGCCAAGAATGAAAGAACGAACTCGATAAAGTTATAGAGAAAAATAATAAAATCAGAAATATACCAGCAAATGTATATTTAAATAACTATATTAACTGATAGTGCACATATGTACTTAGTTTGCATATTGTAGGATATTGCCATTACATATCTTTTGTGAAGTTCTTTAATGGTTATTTCAGCAAACATTTTAATGTGAGAATTCATCTGAAAATGAAAAATAAATAAGTAAAAGAAAAATACAAGGCAAATGGGTATTTATAAAACAAAAAAAAGAGTCACCATACACTGTAAAAAAAAAAAAAAAAAAAAAAAAAAAAAAAAAAAAAAAAAATTGTAATTTTTGCAGAAAAGTCTGTATTTTATACGGAAATAAACAGTTTTAAAGGAAAAGGTTTTTTTTGTAAAAAAAAAAAAATAATAATAATAATAAATGTGGATTTTGTAATTTTTACAGAAAAAATCTATATTTTTTACAGAAAAAAAAACTGTTGTAATGAAAAATTATAGATATTTTCTGTAAATTGAACAGATTTCCACTAGCGCTAAAATTGAGTTTATTTTATTTATTTATTTATTTATTTGTCAATTTGAGAGATTTTTTTTACAGCGTGCTTCATAAAAGAACATTCTAAAAAAACTTAAAGCTTAAGGCCGTTATCCAGACTGATTACTTTTCTGAAACATTTTTTAATTCATTTTTATCCGCAAACGCATGCAAATGGGTAGTGCTCTTATTTGGAAACTTTATAATCGAATTGTTTCTTCCGTTTTTTGGTAAAAGCAGAGATCTTCAGAAAAGGCTGTCAAAATTGTCGTTCTGATTCGAATTTCCCGACAAAATGCGCCCCAGCGCAAGGAAAAAAAAAAAAAAAAAAAAAAAAAAAAAAACCTTGCCGCCATGATACAACAATTTCTCATAACACAAGATGTAATTCATTTAGAGAAAAAGTAAAAAATCTGATTACATAGTCCGTTCGAACACTTCGACAGTCGTGTCTTCAAGTTGTATGCTTTTACATTTAAATATAAGTTCCTAAGTGCCTCAGAAAATTTCGCATTGTTAGGCACGGAAATACATTTTTTGAGAACCGCCTCAATAACGTATATATGTTATCATAGAGAAAGAACAATATTTATGTATACCGTGTTGGAATTCGAATTTCTACATCATGAAATCCTGTAACGAATCTTGAACTGCCAAAAGCAAGATTAATTGCAATCTACGGAATACAGCAGAGTTCTCTTATAACGAAACACGATAAAACGGAAAATCCACTTCAACGAGGTTTTAAGGAATCTCCATCAAAATTACCATTTTAGAAATGTGTAACATAAAACCTCACGTGAAAAGTATTATCCAATATTAATGTAAAGTATGTAAATAAAAACACTAAATAGTTAATATTTATTTTATATTTAAAAAATAAAATGCTTTAAACTTATCCCCCCCCCCCCCCAACCACACACACACACCGTTTTCTCTAAAAATTCAATTAAAAAAAATCTATTATTAAAAAAAAGGGTTAAGATGAGATATAATTCCTGTGTTATTTGTTCTAAGCTACACGATTGTATCTATTTTAATAGCTAAATAAGAGATGCTAATTGATTAGGCTGGTTATTCTGAGAAATTTCTGACATTCTCAAATTTTAAACGTGTAAGCAAGATTAAATATATATAAAAAAATAAAGTGTTATTGAAAATTTTTTAAATATTAATATCTGTAAAAAAATTCAAATATTTTTAAGTGAATATTCATTAAAAATTCCTTATGAGCCACATAATTCTACGAATTAAGCGACAAATTCATGAAATTCAATTATAATTAAATTAAAGGCTAGAATGCATAAGATATTTTATCCAACCATGTCTATAAGATGATAAATAGATTAAACAAATCTGTAAAAATTTGCCATGTTAAAATGTAAAATTTGAATATTCATTAAAAAATCTTTTAAATTTTAAGTGAATATCATTAGGCACGAATGCATAAGCTATTTCATCCAAATATGTCCATCACATGATAAATAGATGAAACAAATCTGTAAAAATCTGCCAATGTTCGAATGTAAAATTTAAATATTCATTTAAAGATCTTTTAAATTTTAAATAAATGTCCATTAGGCTCGAATGTATAAGATACTTCATACAACTATGTCCAATCACACGATAAATAGAGGAAACAAATCTGTAAAAAATCGCAATTGTCGAATGTAAAACTTGAAAATTCACAATTTTTTTTTTTTAATTTTAAAAGAATATCCATTAAAAACCACTGTAAATTTGAATTGAATATCAACTAAAAATTCCATATAACACATAATTGTACGAAGGAAGTGACAAATCCATGAAATTTATTTAGGATTAAATTAAATGCTCGAATGCATAATACGTTTCATCGAACTATGCCCACCATCTATCCATCTTTAGATGGAAGATAGAAAATGGTCGATCATTGATTCTTCTCACAGAAGCAAATCGTTTACCGTTAGAGAATCAAACGTATTTCACTCCGTTCCCGGCATGATTGAGCCTGAAACGTTTTCATTTTCGTTCGAGGGAAACTCAAAAAGATATTAATTAATTTCGTATTCCCCAAGAAATGTATTAACATTTCTTAACTACACTATAGCACTATTTGATAAAAATGAAAAAAAAAAGAAAGAAAAAGAAAGAAAGAAACAATATTTTTTATTATTTATTTTATTAATATAAAAACAGTGTTAGAATAGTTCAATCATTTTAACCATTTCGAGGATTTAGCTTATAATTTATCAAAAATATAATAATCAAATTTGTTTAGTGAAGTATTGCGATTTCATACACAGGGTGTTCACAAATTCAGAGAGGTAATAGAGAAACAAGAGGAACAAAAATTCACTGCAAAAAAAATTCCGTTAAAATACGGAAATTTTACTGGCAATCGAGACGCCAGTACTATTTCCGTATTTTAACGGAATTTTTTCCCGTAAATTCCAGAAAAAATTCCGTTTTTTCACAAAATTTACGGAAAAAAATTCCATTAAAATACAAACATAATACTGGCGTCTCGATTGCCAGTACAATTTCCGTATTTTAATGGAAATTTTTTTTTACGGTGTTGCAATGGAAGATGGTGTCGCAAACCACCCATTTAATCAAAAATACAGAATGTTCTACCTTAACTCAACTTGGGTCGCCGGTAATAATTTTCAGGAAACTGAAGTATATTATAATGAAACTTTTAATAGTGATGCTCACTTTTGTTGCAAGTGAACATAAAAAAAAAATAGTAGAAGTTTCCATTATGCGCGTCAGCAGTATGCACTTGACGCTGCACACTTAACTGTGATTACAAGTTCAAACGGTATCATCGATTGCGTGCGCTCCCTGTTTTTCCAGAACTTTTTGTGATGCTATCACATTTCATACCATACGAGGCACAGATCGTTACATTTTCATTGCAGGCAGTATTTTTATTTTTCTTAACCCTTAAACGCCGGGTGTTGCTTTTCGGCAACATACCCAATTTAGGCTCTAAAATACTATTAGAATAATATTGACTTTATAATGCCTAATGTTGCCAATAAAATACATTTTGAAAATATTATTAAATCGATTTTCAACATGTAGATGGCAACACTTGTGCTGTTTAAGAATAAAGATAGATTTATTTTTTCAGTTGTTGCTACTTGCTCTTTTTGTTTTGTTTGGAAGTTTGCGAAATACCCTATTTTGTTCTGCAGTGAGCAAGTAAAATTTATTTCTTATTATAGTTCCTAAAATTCTTGTATGTTTTATATTATAGAATTTTATCAATGAAAATTATTTTTTCAATTAAAGACCAGTATTGCCGATTAGTAACAAACTGTTATTTAGCCGTAAACCACACTTAAAACAAAATATGAATTTTTTAATTATTTTTCCCCTAATTTATTTTAAAAAATGAAAGCCGAAAAACATTATTACAATGATTTTTGAAAAATCAGGCATTTAAGGGTTAAAATTATTACCGTCGACCCGTGTTCAATTAGGGAGAAAAATGCACCCTATATTTGCGACTAAATAAGCGGTTTGCGACCCCACGTTCTATGGTAATTTTTCATCTTCTTGATGCTTTTATCACACCTCTGAATTTGTGAGTCGAATTCGGCAACACCCTGTAAAAGTTGACCAGATATCAGAGATAAGAACGGGCTGCAAATAGAAAATTTTGAACCTATACGCCCACGCCTTTCCCTTTCAAAATTTTATTCCTCCATTTTTTTCTTTATCATTTATAGATAATTTATTGGTGATGGCGGGTCACTATAATAATTAATATCCTTTCTAGCCTTTTAAGATTAGATACTACGCAACAGCTTGATATAATAAAAATAGCAGAAGCATATTATTTATAACTGCCGTATAACAAATCAATTAGTGCTACAACACCCGATACGTTTAACTACAAGTTCTTTGATGAATACTGTGTCAGCGAATAAATTTAGTGAAGACTGGCTGAGTGCCATCACAATAAAGTATGACAATATGCCCCAATATTTATTTACCTTTTTTATATAGTATTTTAAAGAGGTACGTTTACATTTTCTCTTTTCAAAATTAAAATAAACATATGTTTATTCGTATACTATTTCATTAAAAATGTCAATTTGATAGTATGCAATATGATCACTTTTTATTCAAATTAGTCTTTAAAAGATATATATATATATATATAAATTATATCTTTACAATAACATTTTAAATAAAAAAAAAAAAAAATGAAAAAAAAATTATTTGTTTTTATTGATTTTAGCATCTTTCAACGTACTAGGTTGGCTCAAACAAAACTGAACTGGACATGAAAAGTTCTGTGATGATACATGAAGGCCAAAGATCTACATAGATCATTGTGAATTTTAGAATAGTCTTTTGGTCCGGGTGGTGCAAGATGTCGAAATAAAAGTGGCCTGGACTACTCTAAAAGTCGATTTAATTAGTTTGTTGTGGTAGTCATAAATATCCCATTTAATTCCAAAAATGTCTTATTACTAACTTTATATTTCTCAACATTTTAAACAATATATTGATGATGTTATCTCGCTATAATAATTCATGTCTTTTCCAAGCCCTTATTTATAAGTACTGCACTGTAAAAAAAATACTGCCAGTTTTCCGGTAGGAATCGGAAAAATAGTTGCCCTAATCGTACCGGAATAATTTTCGACCCAGCTCGGAATAAAATCCGTAAAAATAAGGAAATAGTCAGTAAAACGGTATTTTACGGATTTTATTCCGAGATGGGTTGGAAATTATATTCCGGTACGGTAAGGGCAACTATTTTTCCGATTCCTGCCGGAAAACTGGCATTATTTTTTTACAGTGTGTAACGAATCATTTAGTACTGTGGCATCCGATATTTTTATAACTATGAGCCCTTTGACGGATATAGTTTCTTATACTTTGAGGTACTTTATGATTAAAGTATCAACAAATATATACAGGGTGGCACAAATAAAACCGAACTAGACATGGAAAGCTCCGTAACAAATGAAAATAATAATAATAACAACTACGTAAATTGACTTTTTAGAATAGTTTGAGACACTTTTATTTGGACATCCTGCACCATCTTGACCAAAGGATCATTATAAACTTCACAGTGATGTAGATCTTTGGTCTTCGTGTATCACAGAACTTTTCATACCCAGTTCAGTTTTGTTTGGGCCACCTTGTATATTGAAAGCTACTAAAATCGATATAAATAAATAATTAAATAGTTTTTGAATTATGTATTTATTTTAATTTATTTATATATTTAAAATGTTGAATAAAAATCATCATCTATTGCATACTATCAAATTTAATTTTCTAAATTATTGAATAACACAAACATTATCTTTCAAAGTTTTGAGAATTTACCTACAATGTCTTCTCTTTATAATAATTAACGTCTCTTTCAAACCTTTTAAGATTAAACACTTTGAAAGCACCACATATAAAAAAGTAGCAGGTGCATATTATATATGTGTGTCTAATCAAATCAGTTATTTCTATGCTATCCGATACATTTGTGATAAGAATCGTCTCTCAAAATTTATTTTGTTTTGTTTTGTTATTTATTTACTTATTTTGTTTTGTTTTGTTATTTATTTATTTATTTTATTTTATTTTGTAAGTATCATCTTAAAAATATCCTTTTCTACTTACATCTCTATTAAAATAATTTTTTTTTTCTATACTAAAATATATAAATAAATAAATCTGGCATAATAATGATTTTGATTTCATAAATTAGTTAGTATAAAAATGCTTTATAACCAATTTTATATTTCCCTAATTTAAAAATAATTTACTGCCGCCTCGTTATAATGATTTAATGCTTCTTCCCAACCTTTAAGATTACTTACTTCGCAACTGCTACATATTAAAAAGTAGCAGGCGCATATTATTTATAAGTGCTGTAACAAATCAATTAGTGCTATACGGTATCCGATACGCTTAAATACACGATCTCTTTGATGAATATCATTTTATGTTTTAAGATACTTTATGATTGATGTTGCAGTGTCAGCGAATAAATATAGTGAAAGTTATTGAGTGTCACACCCTGAACGAATAAATTATGACAATGATCGTCTCTCAAAATTTATTTTATTTCACTTTTGTATTTGGTTTGATTTTTTACTTTTTGAAAATGTCATCTAAAAGATACAATTTTTATTTATATCTCTATTAAAATAAGTATATAATTATGTGTATTATTTCATCGTCAAGCATGATAGGTCATAATATTCTACATAATTTAATTTGATAAATTATTTAGTTTCAAAAATGTTTTATTTCTAATTTTATTTCTCCTTAAATTACGGCCTCTGGCTACAAGAATTAATGTTTCTTTCAAAACAATTACATAATGAGCAATTTCTATATTTTAAATAGTAGCAAGATAATATTATTTATAAGTTCTGTAACAAATCAATTAGTGCTACTGCATCCGATTCACTTAACTACGAGCCCTTTGATGAACATCTTTTTAATACTTTTAGATACTTTATGATTGATGTTATCGTGTCAGCAAAAATAATGTAGTGAAAGTTATTGAGTATCGCACCCTAAACGAATAAATTTTAACAATAACCGTAGCTGATAATTTATTTCCTTTTGTGTATGTACTTATGCATTTTTTTTTTTTTTTTTTTTTTTTTTTTTTTTAACTTTTAGACAATATTACTTTAAGGGGAGTTGGTAGGACCTATACCTATCATGTTAAATTAATGTACTTTTTCTCAGAAACTACCAAAGATATTCACTTGAAATTTTTTATATACATAAATAATTTCTAATAAATTAAACTGTAGTAAAGTCAACTTTATAAACAGATATTCTTTAATTATTATTATTATTTTAAATATGGAATAAAAACCACTTTTACATAACAAAAAACTTTCATTGTTTCAACGAAAAACTTTTTAATAAAAATTTTGTACGTAAGTTAGTAACAAAAGCTCACTTCAGATTGATCAGATTGTAAAATATTCAAGCAAGATTACAAGACAATAATATGTAGTAGTTTCTATAAAAATATACATCGAATTAAAAAATATATATAAAAGGGGATATCAATAAGTTTTTGCCCTCACATAGAAATAATTGAGTAACATTTATGAAATTGCTACATTGTATTAGTCCTTTTCTATGTAGTCACCGGACACAGTAACACATTTCTGCAAACGGTATTTCAAAAAAGGGGGCAGGAGGTATTCCAAGAGGCGCGATAGTAGACCCAAAGGGAGGCATTTTTCTAACTTTTGCCGACTCCTCACATGTGACATATTGTTGGAAAGGCCTGTGATCACTTATTCATGTTATGCACCCCTGAGCCCCTCCCCCAAATTTGCCCCCCAGGGGCATTGCATGGTGTCCGCAAGATTTAGAAAAGTGCCCCCCCCCCGGAGGTCAAATTGAGGGGAGGGATGTGCATTCTTTATTAAACATTTTGTAGCGCTCTTCACAGTGATGTATATCAATTTCAAAATGTTTGAAATAGTGTTATATTCTTAAAATCCCCCAATGTAATGTAAC
Source organism: Maratus speciosus (assembly GCA_963932465.1). NCBI lineage: Eukaryota > Metazoa > Arthropoda > Arachnida > Araneae > Salticidae > Maratus > Maratus speciosus. The sequence goes on from OZ010795.1 coordinate 487,989,358, forward strand.
GGAATTATTTTGAGTGTCCGTGTAAACGAACTATAAATGCAATACACTTTATTTTCAATACAGAATGTGTCATAGTAAACTTTAATAACATATATCAATTACATGACAATCCGATTTACGCGAGTTAGAGCACTGACAGACAGACGGCAGACAAACAGACCAAATTCATAAACACTTTTCAACTATGTCGGAAAGTGTTAAAAAGTGCAATAACATGGAAATAGTCACTAATACTTTCGTATGATAATTAGCTTGAATTTGTTGTATTTTGTACTACATAATTTTTTTCCTTTTAGGTGATTTACAAGTCATGTTTATATAGTCCAGGCAATAGGGGATTTTACCTGGCAAAATTAATGGATGTTCTGGAAATTGGCTTACTTTATGTTTTTTGCGTCGCTGAATCCAAATTTTTAACTTCCCACAAAAATTTCCCCCGGCAAACCTCCAAAAAATTGATTTTTTTGGAAAAAATTTTGTTTTTGAGAACAGCGCGCGGGGAATGTTCCGAGGCAGCCCCCTCTCTCCCTGTTTATCCTACGTCATAATGTCATATATCCTATTTGTTGCAAATTTTGTCTACTTTCTGAATTTCTACATAGTTTTCCCCTAAAACAAAAAAAAAATTTAATTTAAAAACAATTATTTCGGGGGGGGGGGGGGGGGATTTTGGGGGTAAGTTAAAAATTCGGATTCAGCGACCCAAAAAACTTAAAGTAAACCTTATAGAGAAAGTTCGGACGGGAGATGGGAGGACAAATGTAAACGTGTGAGTGGTTAAGTGGAATTGCGCAACTTAGTCCACGCAGCACCGCGGCGCATGTTCCGAGGCAGATCCCCCCTTCCCTTCAGTCATAATGTCATATATCTAATTTGTTGCACATTTTGTTGCACATACTTTCTGAATTTCTAGATACTTTTCCCCTAAAACAATAAAAAAATGATTCTTTTAATAAAAACCTTTTTTTTTTTTGGGGGGGGGGGGGGTTGCCGGGGAAAATTTTGGTGGGAAGTTATAAATTCGGATTCAGCGACCCAAAAAACATATTGTAAGCCTTTTCCCAAAACTTCCATTAATTTTGCTAGGTATAGCCCTTATACGGTCTCTATTGCCTGGACTAACAGTAACTATTGGTTACTAATGGAAAAAATAAAACATAGTTTTTTATTACATGTATGATAATTTATCTTTGAACTGTCTATTAAATGTTAATATTATATGTCTATTAACAAATTTATTTGTATCCGAAAAAAGAAAAAGAAAAAAAAAATCAATCCACTGAATGTGGTAAGTCTCTCTCTTTCTTTTTCGATATTTACACGAGACAGCTATTAATTATAAATATTCGTTGAAAATAAATTTAATTTTAAATCTTATATCATCTAATTAATAGAACTGGATATATTAAATATTCACCCGGATGTTTTTGAATCTGAATACATATCCTTAATCTCTTAGTGGAAAAACATACTGCATAAAAAAAAAAAAAAAAAAAAAAAAAAGTTAAAACACCTAACAACTTAAAAATCGCATATATAACAAAAAATAAATAAATAAAATAAAAAATACTTTTTTTTTCATTTCTTCTGTGAAAACATTCAATGAGAACACAGACATGTAATATTTAACCTCTCAATAACCTTTCTGTGTATTACTTACATATTCATACCGTGTAAAATACAACCTTCAAGAGTTTCCTGAGTTAGGTCATGCTTTTGCATCAGTCACACTAATGTTTGGAAGATATAATTATTTGATTATACGTTCAAAACTCAGCTTTTTATCGTATAAAACAAAAGGATCAGTCTAATGTTGATCACCTTGATAAATCAATTAACTTATCTTTGATAGATTTGAGACTGAATGTTAAACGCTACACTGACCAAAATACGTGTCATGGATTTATATAAGTTTGCAAAAAACAAAACACTTCTATGTCTGGTTTCGCACCATTGATACCAATTTAAAAAGAAATCTTCAAACGGAATTATTAAATAAAAGGCTATGTTATTTATTAAAATAGACAGATCGATAATAAATCCGACTGATTATAAAAATAGACGAATCAATAACAGTTCATGTTGGAATAGGAAACTAGATATATTGATAAATATAATATTTATTGTCTAAGTTATTTCTACTATTTTTTCCCCTAAAAATTTATAGCTTCTCCTTAAACATCAACTTTCCAGAATTATTAAGCATTACTGTCACGCTTTTTAAAATTTTGGTAAAAAAAAAAAAAAAAAAAAAAAAAAAAGACTATTTAATTAAAACGATAAAAATAGTCAGATCAAACTATTCTTACCATCAACATAAGTGTAACTAGATTTTAAATAAATATCAGTATTTAATTATATTATGAACAACTTTATGCAGTTCATTACATATAGCAGTACTACTATGCATGTGTAAAAAAGCAAATGTAACGAATATTTATTATGAAATGAAATTTTTACTACCTTCCACAATAATTGTACATAAAACCATCATGTAACGAAAAATTTGAGTAAATCAAATGTTAAATCCTAATATTTATACTGGTTTTATCTGAAAATTGATTGATCAAAACAGTCTTAATATTTCTCTTTAAAATTTTAACCAGCGGCAAAATTTGGCGGAGACTAGGAGCGGGCAAAGCCCAAAGCAAACTTGCAAAAGAAAACTTGTCTCTCCTTCAAAGAAAACTTGGCCCTCCTCCTTTAAAGAAAACTTGACTCCCCCCCCCCCCCCTCCCCAAGAAACTCGCGAAATAGCACACCTGATTTTAAAAGAATCCCTTTTCTGTTAATTTTCTTTATGTTCTGTGAAACTTGAAGATTTTGGGTTATGTATGTCTTCATATTATATCTTTGAATTGCGTATAATAATGATACCAATAAATTAAAATGATAATTTGAATATAAAATTTCACAAATTGTAAGAGGAATTTAAACAAATGTACCAATGGAAATAAGCATAATTAAATATATATCAGCATACGTCATTGAGGGGTATATCAATGGTATGAGTTCTTACCTATTCTTACTCCAAACATCCACAAAAATTGGGAAATTTTGGAAGATAGTTGAATCTTGAGGCCCATGACGCATAGCACATTATCTAACCTATAATCACGCCACTGCATACATCATCGTTTGGGTTGAAACTATATCTTCCGGGTAGTTCTACATAAGATGTTCCATAAAAAAAAAAAAAAAAATGGCAAAGACTCGTTCATTTCAAAGTTTTGCACACCATGTACCTACAAAATGACAGGCCAAACCTGTTTAAGTCAATGTCCTTAGTAGATCAAGTGCTGTTTGCTAGAACGTTAATTCTTACATCCTAGAATCAGGAGTACCACCGTGACAACGGTATGGAGTTTTTTCAGAAAAACACTTCAACGCTTACAATTTATGAAAACTCCACGCTTCAAAAAATGAAAACGCAGATTACGTTTTGACCATGTTATTTTGATAACTTAAAATCGACCGCTCTCTGATTAGAAAATCATTTGCTATTTTGAACTCCTCAGCAAACATATCTAAGACGGGGTGAATACTTCATCTGGTATGACTATCTAGGTAACACTGTAAAGTCAGTTGATGATTTTGACGCCCCATGTGCAGACATAAAAAATCTCTCTTTGTTGTCTTCAGTGAACCTTCATTATCGTTGGTAATTTCCATTTGAAATGATATGCTCTGAATTCGTTGTTTGTACCGCCCTATACTTATTTTCTACGGCTGAGGTTTACTTCCGTTTCGCTTAATGTTCAGTTGCTGACTTTTTTTCTGACTGCATAATGCAGGTATAACATTGAATGCCTCTTTGGGTGGCATTCGAAGAAAGGTTTGGCCCCCATGAATTCTAATTATGCACCCAGGCGTATATATGCATTTTGATAAATGAATGTTAAGTATCAACATAAATATGCATTGTGTGTTGTTCGCATAAAGTCTAATGAATATAATGTTAAGGAATAGCAAGCAACTGGAGAAATGTCTAAAGGGGTTAAGAGTCACTCCGATGGAGAAAGGAAACTTAATGTTATTCAAAACATTAAGGGACCATTTTCACTCCTACATGCGTGTGTAAAAAACCCTATTATTATTGTTATTATTATTTATTTATTTATTTATTTATTTATTTTAAGATCGAGATAAAAATACGCGTCAGTAAATGGAATAACTTCATTGAATATTTTTGTTATTTTAAAATAAAAATAAAAAGAGAAATGCTTCGTTCTTAACTTTTAAATTAAGTGTATTTTGAAGCGTAAATATATATATATATATATACATATTTAGGACAAGTATTAATTTAAAAAAAAGGAAACCAATTAATATCCATCATACATACCATTATATACCATCATATTAATAAACTTTAAAAATGAACTTTTTATCAAAAATTAATTTTAAAATATAAAGCACATGTAAAATTATGGAATATTCCAGTAAGATTTCATTCAGTATTTAATAATCTATATATAGCACGATTAAATTTACTAATCATTATACTTATGCAAAATGATTGTATTTAGAGACTGCAGATGCGATATTTTCTAAAAAGGAAAAAAAACAGAGGGAGGAAATCCGGATCCAAAAGGGCTCGTTAACAAAGAATATAGCACCTTTTTAATATAGCCACTGCTTTAAGTTCTTCTTTTATGAAATCTTGGCTTTTTAAATAACAAATATTTTTTAAATGATTAATGATTATTAATATGATACTTGGCGCAATATAATATAGGAAAAACAAAGTTAATAGCGCCAGAACATTATATTTTGTAGCATACTAGTTTCGGCAGAATTTAGCGTACCGTCCTCAGTACGCAGGATTGAGCACGGTACGCCAAATGCTACCGAAACTAGTATGCTACAAGTTAAAATGTCCTGGCGCTATTACCGTTGTTTTTCCTTACTTATATTTCAATGATTAATTTGATAAATTAACCATTGACTTTCATGAATGGCATTCTATTTCATTTTCCAAATAAGCAAATATTATTTTCAAGTTTGAACGAAAATGCTTCTTCCTAATGTGATATATTTGTCATTATATTTGTCAAAAATGCTTTCACGTCCTTCTTCTACCAGGATCAAATGAACTTATTTATAAAACTTATATTTATATAACTTATTTATAAAAACTTATTTATGAACTTATTTATCAAATGAACTTATTTTGAACTTATTATTAATTAACTCATTTTCTGGTCAACGTGTAGAAAGCATTCAAAGAAATTAAGCAGTTTTAATCTTGACCAAAGAACATCCATGGATTATAATTAATCTTTCTAGTACAAATTTTATCTCTTGTCTAAACTTTGATTGGAAACGTAACTTTCGAATTTCTGTTATAATTTTATTCAGAAATACTTTCATTTGATTCTTCTGTCAACAGCATACTGCTTAGAGGGTGCAAAATTTTTAGTGAATAAAATAAACAGCCACATTTAATTAACTTGATAAGAGTTTGTAGTTTTGAAAATACTTGCCAACAGACAGCCCTGCATATTAGCATTTGAAGTCAGTAATATTTTTATAAGACATGGTGGATATGGACCTATTAGATGTTGTTTCTCACCCAAGTAACCTTAACCGAAATCAAAACAAACCAGCGACCATTGAGCCATTTTCTGGCCAACATACAGAAACCATTCAACGAAATTAAGTAGTTTCAATCTTGACCAAAGAATGCCCATGGATTACAGTATAATTAATCTTTCTAGTACAAATTTTATCTCTTGTCTAAATTTTGATAGGAAACGTAACTTTCGATTTGCTGTTATAATTTTCTTCAGGAATATTTTCGCTTTATTCGTTCGTCAAAATTCAACTGATTAGAGATGGTATAAAATCGTTAATTGAGTAAAATAAACAGCCACATTTAATTGACTTGATAAGACTTTGCTATTTTGGAAATATTTGCCTACAAACAGCCCTGCATATTAGCATTTCGCAATCATCAATATTTATATAAGGCTCAACTGTTAGGAACGTACAGAGGATCTTTCTTACGCAAGTAACCTTAAGCGAAATCAAAACAAACCAGCGACCATTGAACCATTTTCTGGTCGACACTCAAAAACTATTCAACAAGATTAAGTAGTTTCAATCTTGACCAAAGAACATTCATGGATTAAAGTATAATTAATCTTTCTAGTACAAATTTTATCTCTTGTTTAAACTGTAATCGGAAACATACCTTCCGATTTGCTGTTATCATTTTCTTCTGAAATACTTACGTTTGATTCGTCTGTCAAAATCCAACTGATTAGAGATGGTATACAATTGTTAGCGAGTAAAATAAACATCCACAATTGACTTGATTTGACACAATTTAATTGACTTGATAAGAGTTTGTTCTAATGAAAATTACTTGCTGACTACCCGGCATATTAGTATTTGCAATCATCAATATTTATGTAAGACTATAAACAAATAGGAAAATATAGATGATATTTCTTACGCAAGTAACCTTAAACGAAATCAAAACAAACCAGCGATCATTGAACCATTTTCTGGTCAACATAGATAAACCATTCAACAAAATTAAGTAATTTTAATCTTGACCAAGCAACTTTCATGGATGACAGTATAATTAATCTTTCTAGTAACAAACTTTATCTCTTGTCTAAACTTGAACGAAAACGTCAGTTTCGATTTGCTATTATAATATTCTCCCAAAATGCCTTCGTGTGATTCTTCTGTCACGATCAAACTCACTTAGAGATAGTAAAGATTGATAGTGACAAAAAAAAAAAAAAAATAAATAAATAAATAAATAAATTAAAAAAAAAGGTAGAACCACTTTCTTAGATACTCTAATTGGTCTGACTTGTTAATGGAACACTTCATTAAAGTTCATCAATCATTTGCAATACTAATAGAAAAATTAATTGAAACATTTTCCCAGCAGGAAGGTATTAAAGTTGTTGTTTAAACTGATTAATGAAACATCATATATGCATGTAGAAGAATGAGCTCGTTGTGTTTCTTAAGTCATTTAAAATTTCATTTCCATGTCTTTTTTAAACTCCCAACCGCAGAAAATTATTAATATTTTTATTTAAGAAAAATATTGATGAAATTTTAGAACAATAAATAACATACCATTTTAAAATTAAAAAATAGCAATTTGAAAGCTTAGCAGATTGAAAAAGTAAATTAAAATTTATTAAAAATTAAAATACTATCAATGATTTTTTTTTTTCCTAAAAGAAAAATTCATGCTTGAACATTTGCTCTATAATGAAAGTGTGCCTAGTTGGTATATTGTAGTCATTAACTTTTTATAGCGTTTTTACATTTTCTGAAGGCACCATATTTAACTATATAATTTTTATAAGATGGTTATGTATCGTTATACAGTCAAATACCTTTACAAAGAAATCCAGCTCAACGGAAAATCCTTATTAACAAAATGTAATTTCATTGTAACGAAACTTCATTACGAAATATAGATTTTGAATGTCCTGTAGTTCTAATTGTTCTTCCAGTGGAAGAACCTTTTTCGTAATTCTGATAATTGAAAGCATTACGATAGTTCAACCAAAAAAAGAAAAAAAATGTCGGAAATGTTCGTTAAAAGTGGCAAATGAGGTGCGTTTGTACTATAACTAGTTTTATAAATATTCAGATCTTGGTGCAATAGTTGTTGCACTCTTATGCAAAAATGCCTGAATACAAAATTTATTACGATGAAATTCAGTAACACGAAAATAATATGATCTATCTTAAGTATGACGTAATCACCATGGCAACCTAGATCTAGAATCATTACCTATCACGGGATATCATTGAATAAATTACGTATGATAGGACTTAATAGATCGAAAAAAAACTTTTATTAATATCTTTTTAAGTTTTGATTCGATTTTCATAAAATTTGTAATGCGTCGGAAGAATTCTGCAACGATTATATATATTAAATTTCAAACCATTCGGATGGGTAGTTTTTGCGCTGTTATATGCGGGCAGACGGACAGACAGACGTACGGACCAGATGACGACTATAGGTGCAACGTATTTATATAATTACAAACGCACCTAAAAAGAGCAGAGTATGTTCCATTTTTTCAAGCTTATTTCAATAAAGGTAAGGTCAAATAATTACTTTTTTTGAAGAAAAAAAAATCAAGATTGTTAAATCTAAATATTCTATTGATTATATTACAGAAATAATTGTACATAATTACAAGCATTAAAGGGTAAATAAACTCAAATATTTACAATTAGAACTTTAACGGTTCTTGACTGTATTCTGTTAAAAATGGTATTTTTAAACCACAGTATACAAATGCACATCCTACACAAATGTGCATCCGTACATCTTCCGGTATTTTTAAAGAGACAGAAATAAAAGGAAGAAAAGGAGATAATTAAATTTAGGAGAAAAAAATAAAATGTACAGGAGAGGTGGAAAAAAATTCCTATTATTTCATTATACACTTTATAAAAAATAATATCTTTTATTGAATGTACGCACAGAAAAGAAAAAAAAAAACGTTATCTTTCCAACCTAAGCACATCAAAATTATTATGGCAATGCAGCATGATGAATGATGAATAGATGTTCAATTTTAACAATTCAAAATTTTCGTTCTCATAATTTTTGTAGCTTTTTAATTCATACTTTATTGTTTCTTCAACCAACTAGACCTGATTCATTTCAATAGAAATGTCCAGAATTTAAATATAGACTTCCTCCACAAAAAAATATGGAATTATTATTATTATTATTATTATTATTTCATATAGCGATCATTATTTTTTTCCTTTGATGATGATGCAAAACAACAGATGATTACTTCCACGCCGTTGAAGAACAATAGTCTCTAACTATTAATTCTATATTTGTTTATTTATTCGGGTTTTATTTAATACTATTATCTCATCGAGGACAGTTGTTAATGATTAAACTTTTGTTTTTGAAATAGTTGCTTCAGCAGTGCGAGTTTAAAGGTTAAAAATCGCGTTATTAAAATTAATGAGCATTTTATTTTAACTTTTTTGAAGGTAACTGATTTTTTTTTTCTTTTATTATACTTATTTTTGAAGACGCAGTTCAGACGTATATAATTTCAATAGCGCTGACTTCTCAGAATTTCAAGTGAAAAATTGTGAATAATGAGTACAGATAACTATGATATTAAAAGTATAGTTTTGTTGCTTTTCTTTTCGGAGGAGATTAATTTCTCTCTAAAAACTTTCATGAGATCCGGAGGCTTCAAATCTGCTTGTAGAACCTGTTTAATGTTTATATCACAGTTAACTCTTCTGATAGGATTATATAACTTAAGGGGACCTTCTACATTAGGAGACCAAAATAAAAGCACTTTTTATGATTTTTTTGTAAGAAAACTGCATGATGGATCTTTTTGAAACTTTAACAGTTTATTGCACCTATCTTAAGGTATACATATGAATTTTTTTATTAGATTTTGTTGCTTCTACTCTAAGTTATAAACAAATATGTTCAACTGCTTTGGAAAATTTCGTCTGGACGGTGGGCATGATAGCGCCTTGTAGAATTATCTGAAACACAAAAATAATTTTTTTTCGTAAACATCGTGAGTATAGCTTCTAGTTAAATTAAAGGAACCCATAAATTTATTTTTAAAAAGTTATGAAATGGCTGATAAAAAAAAATTTTTTTTGTTAAAAAATTCGTTTTTATTTATTAATAACTTTTTTAAAAATGATTTTAGTAAAAGCTTTAATTCATATCGAAGGCAATTAAATAAGATTTAATTTAAAAAAAAAACAAAAAAAAAAAACAAGATGATCCATTGAGTAGTTTTTTTTTTAAAATCTTGCTCACCGTGTCAAAAAATGTGGTTGAACATATTTATTTATAACTTAGAGTAGAATCAACAAAATCTAATAAAAAAAAATTCTTGTGTATACATTAAGATATGTACAATAAACTATTAAAATTTCAAAGAGATCTATCATGCAGTTTTCTTACAAAAAAATCATAAAACGTGCTTTTTTTTTTCTCCTAATGTAGAAGGTCCCCTTAAGGTACCAAGTTTTCATAATTTCAAGGAAAGATATGTGAATAACGATTAAAACGAATTAAGTTATTAAAAATATAGTTATATTGTTTCTTTTTTTTTCTTTTTTTAAAAAAGGTAGTTTTCTTAAAAAAAAAAAAAAAAAAAAAAAAAAAAAAAAAACGAAACTATTTTATGATACCGCTATGCTTTTAAGCCTGCTCGTATAGAATCTGTATGACGTTTACATCATAGTGAACTCTCCTCACAGTTTTTTTTGTAAATGAAGGCACCAGTGTTACACAATTTCAAGGAAAGAAATGAGAATAAATATTAAAGCTAGTTAATTTATTAAAAAATTTTACTGTTTCTCTGTTTAGATGAAGCTAATTTTCTTTTTAAAAAACTTTTGGGAGACCGTGATGCCTTTAAGCCCTCTTGTAGAATCTGTTTGACGTTTATATCATAATGAACGTTCCTCATAGTATTTATTAACTTAATGTACCAATTTTACGTACTTTCAAAAAGAAAGAAATTTCAATAACGATTAAGGCTAATTAAGTTATTATAATTATATTTATATTATTTCTCTTTTCAGAAAAGTTTAGTTTCCTTTAAGAAAAGAAAACTGTTAGGAGTTCTTGATATTTTAAATCCATTCGATCAACAAGCCAAATAAGAAAATATTGCTGATCCAATAAAAAATTGTGTGGCTCAAAAAAATTGTCTGTTATAATATGATCCAATGTGAATTTTGCTGGCACAAAAAACTTTTGCTTTACCACATTTTTCATCTAACCTCTTTTTTTGTTTCTCAAATTTTCGATTGTTTTAAAAAATTTGGACACCAAATATTTTCCGTTATCTATATTTGCCATTTACGAGTGACAGCTAGCAGATGTTGCGCATGCTAATAATCCTGACGATATGAGAAAGAGGAGAATTCTAAGAAAGTGCATCAGCTGCAAATCTTATTTTTATGTTCGGGAAAACCGTTTTAATCAAAGGGTTCTGACGAGCAGGGGTAGTTAAGCCGAATGACAAATACATACGCCATCTACCATTCCGGCACTTGTAAAAAAATCTTCCAAGCGACGTGTAGCTAATGTTGTACAAGCAACCTCCCAAAATAGAAGCTTCCGGAGCTGGGAAAAGCTCAGAATTTTTTTTATTATTATTATTAAAATCATTGCACTGTTTTGGAGGCACTCCAACCAATGAAATTTCTTATCATAGCGATGAGTTGAACACTTGGGACTCACGAAGACTTGATGTAAGTGTCCCGTTTGTTTTCTTAGTAAAAACGCTTTCTTTACAGCTGAAGTGGTTTCTTTTTTTCTCCTCTTTACTTGCTCTAATTTAGCAATCAGTGCCCATTTTCCTATCAACGAAAAATAAATTGTGTGTTAAGAAGCAGTTTATAATACAACAAGATAAAATATAACGGCGCTCGAAAAACTGAAAGATACAAAGTGATACAAATGGTGATTCTCATTTTCGATGATAAAATGCAAACATCCGGGCTATTAGTCTTCTAGAAGTCTTTTTAAGTGAATAAATGTAATGGTGCCAATTGTTTTAATTTATGCGTTTATTTTTCACCATAAATATGACATGAATGGCAACAATTATCGAACTTTTTCTGTATTGTTTTTAAATAGCATTTTCGAAATAATGAATTTACTCCAGAAAAAAAAAATGTTGATCGAACAAAATTATTATATTTAAATAGAAAATTCATTGAGTCAAACAAATTATTGCTGGATCAACAATAATTGATTGAAAAAACTCCGTTGTTGACTCCAGCCCCCCCCCCCCCCCAAAAAAAAAAAAATGCTTTCAGAACCAAAATTTTAGTTTAAATGTGGCCCAATCAGAATTCAGTGTTGATTCAATAATATTTTTATTGGATCAACACTATTTTTTTTACTCTGTGTCTACAAAACTTATTCGTTTCAATATATATATATATATATATTTTTTTTTAAATCTGAAAGTATTCCGTAAGTTTGACAGCTTTCTTTCCAACTGAAATGGCTTATTTATTATTCTCTTTACATGCTTTAATTTAGCAGTCATTGCATCAATCATTGCAGGAATTTTATTATACCGCAAGACAAAATATAATGGCGCATGAAAAACAGAAATACAAAATGATAACAATGGTGATTGCCATTTTGAATGATAAAAATCAATCATTCACTCTATTAGTCTTTTGGAAGTCTTTTTAAATAAATAATATCATGTTGCCAATTGTTTTAATTTATGAACTTTACCTTTTTGTAAAATTAATATGGCCTGGATGGCAACAATTATCAAAATTATTCTATATTGTGCTTAAATCTTACTTTTCAAATGATGAAATTATGCCCAGAAAAAGAAGTAATGGAAATCTAACAAAAATAGTACTAAGTCATATTTTTAACAGAAAATTATATTGAGCAAAAACATTTGTGCTGGAGAACAGTGATCGAACAAAAAGTTGTTGATTTAATAAAAAATAGTTTATCCCAACAAAATTTTCTGCTTAAATATGATCCAATCAGAATTCTTTATTTATCCAACAACACTTTTATTGAATCAATGTTATTTTTTCTTCTGTGTATAACTTCCTCACTTGAATAGATTTTTTTATACTACTTGTTTTATCTTCAAAGTGTATTTTAAGTTTGGTGATTACTTTTTTATTTTATTTTATTTATTTATTACAGCTTAAACGTATTCAATGGGTACAAAATACTATTGGATAATAATATAGATTTTTGCATTTTATCATCGAAAATGAGACCCACTACTTGTGACGCTTTCAGGGCTGCCACAGGCGTACAGACGACTATTTTTTAATTCTATTTCGCACCACTTTTTCAAAATAAAAATCTTTTACTTACGCTTTCCCAACATTTGTAAGAGAAATATACTACAAAATGTATTTTCAAAAAATAGTGGTGCAAAAAGAATATAAAAATAGTCACATGTGGCAGCCCAGAAAACAACACAAATAGTGGTTCTCATTTTCGATGATAAAATGCAAAGATCCATATTATTAATATCAATAGTACAAAAGTTTTTGTCCGTTTCTAAAGCAAATTTTATTTCATATTTAAAACATGTTAATTTTATTCAGGAAAAATGATAAAAAAAAAAAAGGTTTTATAATCAAGAAATTATAGCTTGAGTTGGGGGAGAGGGTAACGATTTTTTTTTTTATTTATTTAGTGAAATGTTCAAGGCATTTCATTTCACTTCATTCAATTTACTATTTCCTTATTTGGAGTCTCCTTATTCCAAGGTAATAAGTTTTATTAAAGGGTCATTGATTAATCGGTGTGCATTATTAAACTTTAATATAGTATTATTTTGATTAAATCAAAGCATAATGAGATCCATACTGTCAACATGGATGACTATCACATTTTATCAAACTCATATCATCAGAATGTAGCATCTGCTTCATGCAGATGTTGGCATGACATAAATTCTGAAATATTTAAATGTAACAGAAATATCTTTAATAGGACCGATGGTGAAATTCGAGGTTCTTCCATGATTTAATTAACGATTAATCTAATTAAATGTTGTCAATGATGTAATATCAATCAAATAAACATAAAGTAAAATATAATAGGTAAGATTGTTTTACAGAAGCATTAAGATTATAATTTTCAATGCAATAAGTTTTATCAAATGGGTATTAATTAAAGCAGTGTGCAGTATTGAACATTAATATTATAGTATAAATTTGATTGAATCAAAGCATATCGAGATTAAATCAAAGCATAACGAGATCCGTACTGTCAGCACCAAGATGAATACCGTTTATCTAATATAACTGATAAGAATTTAATCTCTGTTTTATTAGATATTAGCATGACATAAATTTAGAAACATTTAGTAGAAATAATTTAATAACACTAATAATAAAATCCAACATGCTTTCAATATTTAATTTATGATTAAACTACTTCAATGCTGTCAATAATGTAATGTCAATAAGTTAAACATCAAGTAAAATATAACAGAATTACAATTTTTCACAGAAGCGTTAATCACGTAATTTTCGAGGTAAAAAGTTTCATGATAAGGGTATTGATTAAATCAGTGTGCAGTACTGAACATTAATTGCCTTTTTTTGATTAAATCAAAGCATATCGAGATTAAATGAAAGCATAATGAGATCCATACTCTCAATACCAAGATGAATGCCATATCACAACCCGGTAACAAAAGTGACATAAATAAAAAATGCAGCATTCGAGAAAAATCAACTTAAAGTCAACAGTCTAAAATAAAACTGACACAACTGGCCTCGGGTGGATGAATTGCCAGATAGAGATGTGACACTTTTCGTACACGCTGAGTCACCTCAATTAATATTTTTCAATGACATATCTCAAAATTGCCATTTTTTGACGTGTCACTTTTGCATGCCGGAGTGCGATACGTTATCCAATGTAACTGATCAGAATTTAATCTCTGTTTTATTTAGATGTTAGCATAACACAAATTCAGAAATATTTAATAGAAATTTAGATCATTTTTGGTGCATTTGTCATTCAGCTTATATAACGCCCCAGATTGTCAAATAATTTACGATTCTTAAATTTACTAATCCATCTCACTCCGCAGAAAATATTTGCTTCAAACCCCAACATTCCGTTTCTGATTTGAAAAATATTTGTTTCCAATAGTGAAATCCGAGTCTTTCCTAAATTAAGCTATCTTCCACCAGATTGTTAGCCATTTTAAATTAAATAACATTTTTCGCTGCAGTAAGTCATTATTCTTGCGAAACCGTGCCGCGTTTCAGCAATTTTAATTTGCTAGCATTTCATCCACTTCAATTTCCTACACACTCATTAATTAAGTATCTTGCTTGAATAATACGTCATCATATGTGAGAATTATCTAATTAACTTTTACAACTTTTTGTTTATTGCTTAGATGGAGTTTCCATTCTTACACTGCCTATGTAATTTTAGATTTAATCTTTAATTAAATATTTTTTTTCTTAATATAACTTCCAAAATTTAATCAAAATCTGTTGTTCTCAGTTGATGTTTGTAAAATGTTTCAGATATTTACGTGACATGATGAAATTAAATGTCATTCGTATTCAAATTCTTGAAATTTTGTTTGTATTTTTTACATGAACTTTCATACTCGACAAAATTTTGAATATCTTTCAACGAAAATTGAATATTATTATTATTATTATTATTATTATTATTATTATTATTATAGAACTCCTATTTTTATATTACTGTTTTTATGTAATTCTAGATTTAATCTTTAATAAGACAGTTTTTTCAAAATTTAATTTCAAAATCTAATAGAAATCTGTTTGGCTTAAAATTTTCAGTTCGTAAAATATTTCAGATATTTAGGAGACTTGCTAAATTTTAAATGTAATCAATAATGAAATTCTTGAAATTTTTTCGAGAAAAAATAATTCTTACTGGTATTTTTTATATGAACAACTTGTCAAAATTTAGAGCATCTTTTAATAATTCTTACAATAATTCTTACTGGTATTTTTTATATGAACTTTCCCACTTGTCAAAATTTAGAGAATCTTTCACTGAACATTAATTATTATTATTATTATTATTATTATTATTATTATAGAACTTCTGTTTTTATATTAGTAGTTTTATATAATTCTAGATTTAACCTTTAATTAAATAATTTTGGTTTTAAATTTAACATAAAATTTTTGACAAAATCTTTTAAGAGTGAGAATGTACGATTTTCAAATGAATGTTTGGGATATCTAGGCAATATATCATATTTTCAGTGCTCCCATAATAAAATTGCTGAGGTTTTTCGGAATTTTATTCACATTTTTTAATGGATTTTCATACTAGCCCAAACTCTTCCAATGAATTTTAATAAAGTTCAACTAATTTACTAATTTAATTTTCGTAAAATGTTCCTGTATTTTTACTTACATTTTTTTTAATTACAAAATCCCCCCCCCCCCCCATTTTTTTTAGGCGCTTCAAAATATTCGATATTTTCTGAATTTTTTGGTATACATGCAAAGAGAAATTCTGTTCAAAACCACTAATAGAATTCAACTACAACATTTCTGTGGAAAATATTATATCTTTCCTACTGCAGAAAATATATTTCTTTAAGAACACAAACGTTCTCTATGAAGTATATTCTTTCTTACATTTTCTTATCTTACTTTATATTTTTATTTTGCGCTGTGGTAATTTTTAATTTATATAATCATTTTTAAGTAAATAATGAAAACAATAAAAAATATTTTTATAAGTACATGAAACCAACTGTTTGTGCTTTTCCATAAAATATTAATCTTTAATTAATTATTATTTTATTCCGTTTTTATTATAATTCACAAAGAAAGTGTGAGCTGAAATAAAAATTATACACGCTGTACATATTAGGCTTTGTGTTATTTATCATCAGATAGTTATTAACATAATGATAAATATATAATTTTAATTGTGTCCCTCCCTTATTTTTTCATAACGTGGCAAAAATTCTTAAGTTATTATGCAATGAAAATTAAAAATTTTAATTACAAATCTAAATTCGCGAAGGAATTTAATGCATATTTTTTTATCTAATTTTCAGAAAGCAAAATACTATGCCTCTTATTTCGTAATTCCATTAAGAACACTGTGGAGGAAAATATGATCCAAAAGATATTTTTCTCTTTTCTCTCCTTGGAAATATATTATAAATAGTTTCAGCTGTTGATAAGACAGAAATTTGGCTCGTGTATTTTGTTAGTCTGGGTGGTAATTGTTCGCGAGAAAGCACTGCAAATATTTACTTTCTCTTTTCCATTAATTAAGCAAAGTTTTGAAATTCACAAAATTTATCAACCTAATCGATCTGGAGGTAACGAAAGTGAAAGAAAAGTGAGGTTTACCTTCCAAAAATCAAACTTTATATCAAAAGAACAAGTCTCTCCCATTTCTGATTTTTCTAATCGACGTTCAGAATTAATTGTTATTATTATTATTATTATTGATAAAACCAACTTTCACCGTAAAAAAAAAAAAAAAAAAAAAAAAAAAAAAAAAAAAAAAACGGACTAAAATACGGAAATTGTACCGCAAAGCGATATAAGTAAGCGTGCAAACTTAATGCTGGAATCGGGCGTAAGTTAACACACTTGCGCCATCTTGCGGACGGAGTGATAGTCCACATACGCCGGCTTTTAGAGCGGGGCATATTTTCTAAATCTTTAGGCACTTAATTAAGCAAAT
Source organism: Maratus speciosus (assembly GCA_963932465.1). Lineage (NCBI taxonomy): Eukaryota > Metazoa > Arthropoda > Arachnida > Araneae > Salticidae > Maratus > Maratus speciosus. Next base: position 488,006,591 of record OZ010795.1, read on the forward strand.
TTTGTTTTGCCCCATTTATTGCAAAATAATGGCGTAGCAAGAGAACCATCCATATGCACCTGACATCACGAGGTTTTCTTCGCCTTGTTAAAGTGATTTATTTTATTAATCAAGGTGAAAGAAACATTATAATTTTAGTGGTGTGAGTGAAAAAAGAGTTAGGTATTTACCTGTAGTTCACACTCCATCCGCTACGTGGCGCGTGACCTTGATTCATGTGACCTCGCTCTTAATCTTGCGGTTACTTCTTTCATTTAAGATAGGACGCTTACTTATATCGCTTTGTTGTACCGTCAATCGAGACGCCGGAAAATACGGAAATAGTACACTATTTCCGTATTTTAACGAAAATTTTTCTTAGTAAATTTCAGAAAAACGGAAATTTTTCTGTAATTTACGGGGGAAATTTTCGTTAAAATACGGAAATAGTACTGGCGTGTCGATTGCCAGTACAATTTCCGTATTTTATTCCGTTTTTTTTTTTTTTAGTTTTGAAATTTTTATACTAAACTGAACAACAACAAAAAAAATATATGCATTTATTTTTGAAAAAAAAAAAATAATATTAATGTAATTATTTTAACCTTTTTCTGAAGACAATTTACAAAAGCTTTTCCAAATTCATATATTTCATTATATAAATAATAATAATAATGATAAAAGTTATGTAAATATATTTACACTTTTCTCTTTTCGAAAATATAATATAAAGAGTTTCAGCTGTTGAGAAACAGAAATTTTGCCCGTGTAGTTTGTTAGTCTGTGTGGTAATTGTTCACCAGGAAGCAGATCAAATGTTTTCTTTCTCTTTTCAGTTAATTAAGCAGAGCTTTGAAATTCGCCGAATTTATCAACCTCATCGATCTTTTGGAGAAGCGAAAGGATAGTGATGTTTGCCTTTCAAAAATCAAACGCTATAACATAAATACAAGTCTCTTCTACCTCTGATTTTTCTATTGTCATTATAAATCGACATAGGTAAATTAATACTACTACTACTATTACTACTAGTAGTGCTAGTACTAGTACTAATAATAATAATAATAATAATAATAATAGTAATAGTAATAATAAAAAAATAAGAATAAGAAGAAATAGAATAAATAGGAATAATAAGATTAATAATAGCTACATTTTAACACAGAACAGGAACACTTGTTATTATTATTATTATTATTATTATTATTATTATTATTATTATTATTATCGCCCTTTATCATGCAATGGCAATTAAAGAATTTTAATTATCTAAATTTGCGAAGAAATGTAATGCATACGTTTTTTTCATCTAATTTTCAGAAACAAAAATGCTAATGCCTCTTATTTCGTGTAATTCCTGTAAATACACTGGGGAAGAAAATATGATGCAAAAGATATTTTTCTCTTTTTCTTTAACGAAAATATATTATAATAGTTTCAGCTGTGGATAACACAGAAATTTGATTCGCGTATTTTGTTAGACTGGGTGGTAATTGTTCGCGATGCAGAATTGCAAATGCTTGCTTTATATCTTTTCCGTTAATTAAGCAAAGGTTTGAAATTCACAAAATTTATCAACCTGATCGATCTGGAGGTAACGAAAGTGAAAGAAAAGTGAGGTTTACCTTCCGGAAATCAAACTTTATATTAAAAAAAAATAAAAAAAAAAAAAAACTTTTTTTTACTGTCGCTATAAACGACGTTCAGAGGTAATTGTTATTATTACTATTATTGATAATGGCAATATTGAAATTTTTATACTAAACTGAATAAAAAATATATGTATTTATTTTTGAAAAAAATTAATATTAATATAAATATTTTTAACTTTTTCTGAAGACAATTTACTAAAGCTTTTCCAAATTTACATATTTCATTAAAATAATAATAATAATAATAAAAATTATGCAAATATTTAAACATTTTTCTTTTCGAAAATATAATGTAAATAGTTTCAGCTGTTGAGAAAACAGAAATTTTGCCCGTGTAGTTTGTTAGTCTGTGTGGTAATTGTTCACCAGGAAGCAGATCAAATGCTTTCTTTCTCTTTTCAGTTAATTAAGCAGAGCTTTGAAATTCGCCGAATTTATCATCCTCATCGATCTTTTGGGGTAGCGAAAGGAAAGTGATGTTTACCTGTCAAAAATCAAACCCTATAACATAAATACAAGTCTCTTCTACCTCTGATTTTTCTATTGTTATTATAAATCAGCGTTCGAAGGTCCACTACTATTACTACTACTACTACTAATAATAATAATACTACTACTACTACTACTACTACTACTACTACTACTACTAATAATAATAATAATAATAATAATAATAATCAGCGGTAGAATTGATAAAAAAAAGTCACTGGTCCAAAGGACCAGTAAACATCAGAGTTTACTGGTCCGCAGACATCGTCACTGGCCTGCTACATAAAATTCTATTATGTACCTTTAACCCTTCAAGTGACATCCCCCCCCCCCCTCCTCTTCCTATTAGAGTATAAACCAAACTTCCTTTCAGTTACCCAAAATTTTCAGCATAATAAAATGTAAAATTATAATTTGCTAAAAATTAAATAAACAGTACATGAACAAAAACTATAAAATTATTAATTATAATTATGTATTTTATTTCCAATTATTTATTTCAACTGACTAAGTTTTAATGCAATTTTTTATTTATTTTTTTAAATAAAATTCTGTGGTTTGTGTTTGGTTACGGTTTCCTAAGGGATGGGAAAATTTACGTTTACATGTCAGAGAGGGAAAAAAGCTACTGGTCCTACGGACCACTAAATTTTTTAAAATAGTGGTCCGATTGAATTTTTAGTGGTCTCGGACAAGCGGACCACCAAGGATTTCGAACGCTGATAATAATAGCTACACTTTAGCACAGACCAGAAAACACATGCTATTATTATTATTATTATTATTATTATTATTATTATTATTATTATTATTATTATTATTATTATTATTATTATTATTATTATCATTATCGCATTTTCCCGACAACAATAACTCACAAAAACTATATAGATTGGGGAAATATATTTTCTTAATTTATACATTTTTTCCAAAATATGATGCAAAAAAGTATTATAAATAGTTTTGTGATAAGACATAAATTTGGATCGTGTAATTTGTTAGTCTGGTTTGGTTAATAATTGTTCGCGAGGAAGCAGAGCAAATCTTTTCTTTCTCTTTTCAATTAATTAAGGCGGTTCTCGAAAAAATATACCCCCCCCCCCCCCCACGGCACATATTTTGAATAAACCATTTTTAGATAAATATTTAGCACCTGTAGTCGTCGTCTGGTCCGTGTCCGTCTGTCCGCATATAACAGCGCAAAAACTACCTAACCGAATAGTTTGAAATTTAATATATATAATCGTTGCAGAATTCTGTCTAGTCGTTTCAAATTTTATGAAAATCGAATCAAAACTTAAAAATATATTAATAAAAGTTTTCTTCATTCTATTAAATCCTATCATACGTAATTAATATGAGGTTATCTCATGATAGGCAACGATTCTAGGTTTGCATGGTGATTGCGTCCTATTTAAGAAGTCATATTATTTCCTTATTATTGAATTTAATATGCAGTCGAATCTCGATTTAACGTACTTTGATTTAACGAATTCTCCGATTTAGCGAATATTTTTTCTGTCCCGACAAAAAGGGTACTAAAATGCTCTGATTTAACGAATTTTTAGCTTTGATTTTACGAACAACAGTCGCTGAAAAAAAATCGCATTCGCACATAAAACTAAAACTTTGAATTTTTCACACATAAAATTTTGAATCTTTCATACCCTAATCCAAGTGTTACAAATTGTTTTCTCATTTCTGATGTATTCAAAAGACAGTCTCCCCCCCCCCCCCCTTCTCAACTAGAAATGTATGTATTATGTATTAAGTTTTAAAAGCAAGTAACATTAAAGAATTTAGATAATTTTAAAGTTGATCTCCTAACGTATAACTTATAATTTTTAAGCTCGTAGTAAACAATAATCATTCTTTTTTTCATATCTGTATATCTAAGGGTATTTTGCATTGATATTTTTATACCATACTCTTTACAAAAATTGATATTCGATTTAACGAATTGCTTCGATTTAACGAACGGATATGTGGGTCCCAACCAATTCGTTAAATCGAGGTTCGACTGTATATAATCGTAATAAATTTTGTATTCATGCATTTTTGCATAAGAGTGCAATAGCTATTGCATCTGAATGTTTATAAAACTAGTTATAGTATACGAATGCACCTCATTTGCCACGTTAGACGTACAATTTCCGACTTGCTTTTAACATTTCTTTCTTACCAAATTCTAATAAAGCGACTGCCAACGTTACGAAAAAATCTCTTCAAAAATTATTTAAAAGTCCAAATTGAATTTCGGAATTAACTAACATTTTATTAAGTAAGAAAAAAAAAAATAATGCCTCATTTTTATTAGTAATATCAATTGAAAACAAGTTGGAAATTGCTCGTCAAACGTGGCAAATGAGGTGCGTTTGTACTATAACTAGTTTTATAATTATTTTTTGCACCCCATATTGTACTGAATGTATACTTTTTTGCACTTCATAAAGCGCATAGTCTGATACATCATTAAAATGCACTTCCAATAATTTTTTCCCATTCCTCGTAATGTAACGGAACACTTTTGACTGTCCCTGTAATTAAACTATACACCCGATTTTCCTAAAATTTGAAATAGCTCAACAAAACTTTGCAACAATTATATCTTTAAAATTTCAGACCATTCGGAAGGCTCTAATATCATTAAAATGCACTTTCAATAATTTTTCCCATTGGCCGTAATGTAAAGAAAAACTTTTGATTGTCCCTGTAATTAAACTATACATCCGATTTTCATAAAATTTGAAATGGCTCGACAAAATTTTGCAACAGTTATATCTTTAAAATTTCAGATCATTCGGAAGGCTCTAACATCATTAAAATGCATTTGCAATAATTTTTTCCATTGGCCGTAATGTAAAGAAAAACTTTTGACTGTCCCTGTAATTAAACTATACATCCGATTTTCCTAAAATTTGAAATGGCTCGACAAAATTTTGCAACAGTTATATCTTTAAAATTTCAGATCATTCGGAAGTCTGTAATATCATTAAAATGCACTTGCAATAATTTTTCCCATTGGCCGTAATGTAAAGAAAAACTTTTGACTGTCCCTGTAATTAAACTATACATCCGATTTTCCTAAAATTTGAAATGGCTCGACAAAATTTTGCAACAGTTATATCTTTAAAATTTCAGATCATTCGGAAGTCTGTAATATCATTAAAATGCACTTGCAATAATTTTTCCCATTGGCCGTAATGTAAAGAAAAACTTTTGACTGTCCCTGTAATTAAACTATACATCCGATTTTCCTAAAATTTGAAATGGCTCGACAAAATTTTGCAACAGTTATATCTTTAAAATTTCAGATCATTCGGAAGGCTCTAATATCATTAAAATGCACTTTCAATAATTTTTCCCATTGGCCGTAATGTAAAGAAAAACTTTTGACTGTCCCTGTAATTAAACTATACATCCGATTTTCCTAAAATTTGAAATGGCTCGACAAAATTTTGCAACAATCATATATTTGAAATTTCAGACCATTCGGTTGGGTAGTTTTTGCTCTGTTACATGCGGACAGACGGACGGACAGACGGACGGACAGACGGACGGACAGACGGACGGACAGACGGACTGACAGACGGACGGACGGACTGAACGACGACTATAGGTGCTACGTATTTATATAATTACGAACGCACCTAAAAAGGCGCCTTGTAAAATCTTTTTGCGGTGCTTGGAGGTGAGGGCCAGATTACCACAGAGATTAATTGCGAAGACACTATAAACATTACTACCGCATTCAAATTTACAACATGTGGGGCTGTTCAAGTATTACGTAAGCATATTTTTAGTCATTTTGTACCCCTCCCTCCCCCTTGTAAGGAAAAATAAGCAAATACTAGACCCCCCCCCCTCCTTTGCTTACGTAAGATTTTATGATATTCTAACATCAACACTATTTGCCGTAAAAAATTACAATTAGCGATAAATTGCATTATTAATCCAGAAAATTTACGTAAACAGACACATAGGGGTTGTGGTATTGAAGGGGGGGAAAAATCGGTTTAACATATTGTTATTTATGGCGTTAAACAATTCATAGAATACAAAATAGTTTTTATATATTATTATTTATCGCACTGAACAAAAAAAAAAAAAAAAAAAAAAAAAAAAAAAAAAAAACTTTTAAGAAATACAACCGGCCTTAACTTATTTAGGCACATAACTAACAATTTTAACAAGAATCAGGAAGAATATTATGTGTTTGGCGTTCACATTTCTAGTCTGGTGTCCAAGATCCTTGAAACCCTGTTTCTGCATTGTCTATTATTAAGTTTTCAATGTAGTGGTGGGCTGGAATGATCCTCGTTTTCAGTCCTTGTTTACTCCATATCTTTTTTCTCAAGTCGTTCAACATCCGCAGAACGCTCATCTAAATCATGCTCTTTTGCTTTTTGTTGTTAAACTATAGTTGATTCGTTGTCTAATGCTTACGTAAGAATTTTCGTGACCCCCCTCTCCCCCTTGTCAGCAAAAATAAGCAAACACTGGACCCCCCCCCCCCTCCCCCACTTACTGCTTACGTAATACTTGAACGACCCCTGTGTTTTCTCATTCTACATTGCAATTCCACTAGTTTATAGAACTTGCATTTTAAATTGCATTTTAAAAGGTGAAGGGCGTGTTTTTAACAAGGAGAAAAAATTTCAGGGAATTGTGAAAAAAATTCAATGAGTTTGAGTTCTAATTTTGTCTCAAACTCACGGAATTTTTTAGTATAACTCAACACATCCTCGCTTTTCAAAAAAGGGAATTGAACTCAACTCAAAACTCACAGAAATTGAGTCAAACTCACGAGTTTCATTTAATTCTACCCCATACAATATTGCCCCAGAATATATCATAAATAGTTTCAGATGTTGATAAAACATAAATGCGGCTTGTGCAGTTTGTTAGTCCGATCGGTAATTGTTCGAGAGAAAGCATAGCTTTCTTTCTCTTTTCAGTTAATTAAGCAGAGCTTTGAAATTTGCTAATGTATCATTCTCATCGATCTTTCCGGGAAAAGCGAAAGTGAGAAGGGTGAGCTTTACCTATCAAAATTCGAGCACAATCCGAAAATATTAAAATAAATAAAACCAGCCTTTTCTGCCTCTATGCTATTTCACTCTCAATATAATTCGGCTAATTCTATAATAATAATAATAATAATAATAATAATGACACTTTTAATACAGAACTGAAAAACAAAATATGTACACGTTTTAAAAAAAAAAAAACAAAAAACAAAAAAACAAAAAAAAAAAACAAGTGGGTAAGTGTGATCACAGATCGCACAGAGGGTTTCATTTAATATTCCTTTAAAACACTTTATCCTTTTGCGAAATCTGTTAGTTCCACATTTCGCAACCAGGGGGCGCACTCTATTCTACACAAACCTCTATCCGAAGGAAACTCCGTTTTACAACCTATCCGTAGGTATATTAGTCGAAGGGATCGGGTCTATAGCACCCGAGATAGGCAGGTGCCCCAGGAAATTGCACGGAACATTCTTTTATAAGCTTTTTATTATGTGTTATGAACTATGTCAAAGTTTCAAGCAGATCGACTTGTTAGATTTCCTAATTTTAACAAAATTGCGTTATGTTAGTTCCACATTCCACCACAAGGGAGAGCACACTATTCATAACAAAAGTGTATCAGATCGAAACTCTGTTAAACAACCTAACAGTGGATGTGTTGCTCGAGTTGGTGGCGGTCTTAAGCGAGCAATTAAGAAATTTGCTGAAAGTACTATTCGGAAATAGTGGTAGCTAAAATTTTGACATTTTTATATTTCATAAGTAGCACATGTCTGAGTATATCATAGTCCTCAAAAAACGATATCTAAAAAGGTCATAAACGCTAATTTTTTAAAAAGAAATCCAGCGCGCCTCCCCCGCCCTCCCCTCACAGGAAATTGCATGCACCATTATTTTATAAGCTTTTTATTATGCGTCATGAAGTATCTTAAAGTTGCAAACAGATCGCCTTGTTATATTTCCTAATTTTAACAAAATCGCGTTACGTTAGTTCCGCATTCCACCACCAGGAAGCGCACTCTATTTTTAACAAAAGCATATCTGAACGAAACTCCTTTGCGCAACCTCTCCGTAGATACATCGTCGGGAGGGTGGCGGTGCGGTCTTAACCAAGAATTTAAAACATTTTCTGCGGTAACAAATGCTAATATTTAATAAATAAATCTAGTCCCCCCCCCCCTACACTCCTCAAAATATCACACCCCATTCTTTTTTACACTTTTTCTTATGTGTTATAAAGTATCTTAAAGTTTCAAACACATAGAGTGGCGGTCTTAACGAATAATTTAAGATATTTCCTGAAATTGCTATTCGGAAATAGTGGTATGAACACTTATAAACCTTTTCATATTGAATAATTAATACTTATCTCAGAGCCCGCCGTCGAAAAACCCACGCAAATTGTTAGATTTCCTAATTTAAATGAAATCTCCGTTAAAAATCACATGCCACCATCTTAATCTCGCATTTGATGGAAATAAAAGGAATTAATTAAATAATAATTAATATCTCAGCTTGTAATTAAGCTATCTCTTTGAACCGGGTATGTATGAAATCTGCGAGAGATTTCCCGGCCGAATGTCGAAAAATTTTATCGAAAAATTTAATATTTAAAAAGTTTCAATTTCGTATTAGAATGTTCTCTGCTTAAATTTCTCCCGCGCCGATATGTCTGAAACATGACGGCAGCTGCGTACCGCTGAAAGGAAATCTCATTTCATTGTCTTTTCAAATACAGAAATTAAATTTTTATCGATCGATTTTTAGTGGATATTTTGCGTTCTACCCTACGCAGAAAATTGAAATTCATACCAAAATAAAGTAGAATTTTTTCCGCGTATTTCTACACCTGTTACGAATTTGTACGACCGATACTTCCGCAGATGAGATTCCGCTTTTTAAATGCCCATTTCATTTATTGCTTAAATTACTCCGTGGTAACCCTGCATCGGCTGATTTTACGGAGCATCCGCCGAATTTACTGGCAACCCTTAGGAGAAACTCCGGAGGATTTGGAAAAAGTGCGTTCGAAGCTGCGTTCAAAAGGTTGATTGGTTAATTTTAGAATTTAATTAGCCCGTAATTAGGTTAATTACCAATTTTTTCAAAATTTTATGATTTGTTGTTTGATATGAGGTATTCAGCTATAAGTACCCAAAATTTCAAGTCTCTAACATGTATAGTTTCTGAGAACGGACTCTGTGACGGACAGACGGGCACACAGACAGACAGAGGAGCGAGACGAATGGGGTTTCGTCAGATGAACGAAACCCTAAAAATCAGTCGTTATTAAACAATTATTCTGCTTGTTTCCAAGAACAGCCCACAAAAAATATGAACAAAAAATACCAATTTGTAGTTCTGTATATTACAGCTGTTAAATAGTGACTTTCTATAAGGCATATTCTATCAAAATTCAAGTACAATCCGAAAAATAACAGCCTTTTCCGCCTCTGGCTATTTCACACTTACTATAATTCGGCTAACCCTTCGCTAATTATAAAATAATAATAATAATGTAATAATGATACTTTTAATACACAACTGTAGAACAAAATACGTACTTGTTTTCGAAAAAAAAAAAATAATAATAATCATTATTGAATAGTTATCCTATTTGTTTCCAAGAACAACTCACAAAAATATAAACAAAAAATACCAATCTGAAGTTCTGTAAGGCACATTCTAAACAAAAAAAAAAAAAAAAAACGTTTTATACAAAATCTCTATTCACGTCAGATAATTTTGTTCAAATGATCGACAATTATTAACTACCGTAAAATGAAAAATAAGAATTTATCAAATATAAAAATTTTAATATCGAATAGTTCTTCAAAGAATTTTACGTGCATATATACCTACGTTTTTTCATCTACGAAGCAACATGCAAAAATTAATGCCTTGCATTTCAAGTTACTTCATTTAAAACAACGATACAAAAGAAGTTTTTGCGCTTTTCTCCTCCGGGGAATATATTATAAATAGTTTCAGCTGTTGATAAGACAGAAATTTGGCTCGTGTAGTTTGTTAGTCCGGCCGGTAATTGTTCGCGAGAAAGCAGAGCAAATGCTTTCTTTCTCTTTTCAGTTAATTAAGCAGAGCTTTGAAATTTGCCAAATTTATCATCCTCATCGATCTTCCCGGGAAGCAAAAGAGAGAAAGGTGAGCTTTACCTGTCAAAATTCGGACGCAATCAGAAAAGGACCAGCCTTTTCCGCCCCTGACTTTTCCACTGTCATTATAAATCGGCGTTCGGAGATTTGGTAACAGAAACAGAGTCGAGTGATAAAGTGCGTTTTGTTGCTCTTCCCGATAAAGAAATGGATGTTTACAGTCTTAGATGAGCTGAAAAGAGCGCAGCTACCGACAATAATGTAAAGCTTCCACTAAATAAAGCATCTCTCGAAAGTGGGTGATAAGGCATGTGTAGGCATTTTCAAACGCAGCTCTTTATTTAAATGGATTTTTATTGAGATAATGTTTTTTATTAAGGGTTTCAGTTTAATAAATGCATTTGTTTATATTATTCTGCACATTTTTCCTCCATTGGAAAACGGAATGTTTTCATTAATATATTTATTGAATCATTTCTGAGTCATAGAAAAAGGGTGAAAATAATGTCAAGGTTTAAATTTCAAGCCACATTTCAATAAATGAAGATGAAATAGCTAAATATTGCATTATCGAATACATTTGCTAAGGGACTTTTCTTAGAAGGATGTTTGGTATTTTTGTAGAATAAAATTAATTTCAATATAAAAATTCTTCGATCATTAATTTTATTTGTTTTAAGTTATACTGATTTTTTACATTACTTCATACATATTTATATGGTGGAGGATACATGATTTTGCAAAAGAAGTTATTCCCTCTTTTAGGAACAAGTCATTAATGATTGATAAACAAAATTATGAACTGCGTAATTTTTAATCAGTGCAATAACAGTTGATTACTAATTTATCATTCCACAGGTTAATGCTATTATTTTTCTTTGCAATTAATTAAGCAAAAGTCTTGTCGTTTAACGATTTTACATTAACAGTATTTAAATAATGAAAGAGAAATTTTAGCTGTACCTGTCAAAAATAATCGACTATCGTTTTAACTTTCAAATTTCTCACTGTCGTAATAAATCGGTGATTGGAAGTTAAGCGGCTGTTATTTGATAAAACGTATTTTGTTACTTGATGCAAAGAAGAAATAAATATTTGCAGTTTTAGATGCTTTATCGAAAATAATATAATTTTCTTTTCTAAATAAAAGGTGACTGACTATCAGGGACATGTATGAAAGATTTCAAATGTTAATCTATGTTTAAATTATTGTTAAATTCCGCTCTTTGATTTGAAAGTTTGCATAGTAAATTATTTATTAGAGCAAACTATTTCTTTTGGTTGCAGCAATTTTTCATATTTTATACTGAGACAGAAGAAAAGAAATGGAAAGTCTCCATGATTGTAGCTACCGTCAATACAACTCATTTTTTAATCAAATCAGCTTCTTTTAAAAATGAAACCATCGAGAATAAAGTTCACGAAAAAATTATTTTTATCATATAAAGAAATCCTTACACTTTATTAAATAAAAATCAGGCGCATAAGCTTGATTATTTTAAACAGCGGTCTTTGTACATGTAACATAAAAGTAAAATAATAAGTAAAAGAAAGAAAAGTTTGCAGATCTTTTCAAATAAATTCATTAAAAAAATGTTTTGAGTTTTTGCCTATGGCAAAAACTTAAATGCAGCAAAACTTCCATAACGAATACTCCCGAATAACGGACACCACTATTTAGCGAAAACTTTTTTAATCTTCCAAAACATGTATTATTTGTATCTTTTTATCTTTGAATAGCAGACATCTCCAAATAGTGGACAGATTCTGAGGTGTCCATTATTTAAAGTTTTTTACGGTGTAATTTTGTTTAAAAATTTCTCCAAAAATACAACCTATTTATGAATTAATACCTAAATATTTCATTTTCATTTTATTTCGTTTTATTATTATTATTATTATTATTTTGAGGGGGGGGGGGGGAGTGGTCGACGGTAGAGTGCACGATTTATTATTATTATTATTATTATTAGTTATTTATTATTATTATTATTTTAGGTAACATTTAATGTTTTGTCCTCCCCCCCCCCCCTAAAAAACAAAACAAAAAACATTCGTGTTAAATCATCATTTTAAATCCCCCACTTCTTTTTTTCTTAACGCATATGTCATGGATGTTTTAATTATAGTTTTGCTATTTGTTACAGTCTGAAACTATTGCGAGAATGGAAAGCAAATTCTGCTTTCTGTCTCCACAGTTAATTTAGAGGAGCTTTCAAATTCAGTGAATTTATCTTCTTCACCGATCTAAAGAAACAAAAAGAGACAGGTGAACTTTACTTGTTAAAATTAGGGCGCAGTAAGAAAATAATTAACCTTTTTTCACCTTAACTTTTCTTTTTCTGTTATGAAGAAGGATATAGAAGTACTAGGAATGATCAAATAATGAACTTAATAACTTTTAATGAAAAGAAAACGACGTAATTGCAATTAATAATGTTAAATTATCTACTATTTTTGAGTTATTTAATTTATAATTTGTAATAGATCTTGAAGAATCGTTTTCCCTCCAAATAATCAAAACACCAAACTTTAGAAGTAAAATAAATATCTATATATTTTATATTACTGAAAAATATTTTTAATATACACATATCAGATATATTTTAATGCTTATTGCAGTAATCGCTATGTAAATTCAGTCTTCGACGACTGGTTATTCTTCTTTCGCGCGAAAATTCGGTTCAAAACACCCACTTTGACACTATTCTCTAAAAGATTTATTGCGTTTGCAAAAAAAAAAAAAAAAAAAAAAAAAAAAAAAAAAAAAAAAACGGTAAAAACAGTTCGATTACATAGTTTCTGAACAACAATACCTGCTAGTTTCATGCATTTCCGAAGAAAAATAAATTAAAACTTATGTCATAAAGTTGCCCTTTTGGATTTGTTAACAGCCTTAAACCGAAAATTTCATGGTGCTGATGAAAAGAATCCTGTAAAATTATAACAGACAACGTGCCTGGTAAGACGGAAATTTATTTTATACAGGATAAAACAGATTTATTTTAGACCCCTTGTAATTATTAGCAGGTTTTCCTGTATTTCCAGTTTTCCGTGTTTTTATAAATAAGTGATAATTGCTACACATAAAATATTATTAAATCCTTTTTTCTAACAATTTTACTTTACTCCAGTTGGAATACAAATAGGAAAAGATGGTAGTGAAGCGTAGTTTTCTCTCTTTTGTTTTTGATTTTTCTTTCTTTTATGCCTTATTCAAATGTAATGATAAATAACCTTGGCCGTTGGAAAGACCAAAAGATAGATCTATGTGTTTGATCCTTTGGTAATTATTCTTGTCTGTGACAGTAAATACTTCAATTCGCTTTAAAATTAATTGGAATTTCTGAACTATATCGATATTCATCTTCTTCATGCAATATGAATGAAAAGGGAAAAAGGAGAAGAAGATGAAGATGGATTGAGGCGAACTTCACTTGACTAAATCTGCATATATTTAGAGAAAAACTGTTATATATAGCGTCTTCCGTAAAAAGATATATTAAATATCATTAAAAAACAATTACAATTATTGTAAGTACAGATTTTATTTTATTTTATTTTTTGTACATCATCCCTGGTGACTCAACAAAAATATTATGAAAAAATTATCTTTTTTTTCTATATTGTCCTACTATTTGTATATTATCCGTGGTGACTCAATAAAAATATTATGAAAAAATTATCTTTATTTCTAGATAATTAATTATTTAAGAAAAACCTCATATTGTATCATCAATTACAAAATATCATTTTAATTTTAAGGGCCTATTTATCTTGAATAATAAATAAATTTTAATTTTTCTTTCCTATTACGTGCTATCATTACCAAAATTCGTAAAGAGGATTCTTGGTCATATTTATAGTTTATCAATTCTGATGAAATTTTGATTACTCGGTTCCACTTCTTTCTTTGTCTACATATTCGTCAACAAGAGGATTATTCGAAGAAAGGAAACTGAAACAAATTAATAAAGCTTTGTAAAAAATCACCATAAAATAAAACAAAACATAGGACGCGTTTCGAGCTAAAAATATTAACAGCTCGTCATCAGCTACAGTAAACACGTGTCCGAAAGGGGACAAGGTCAAAATGAACTGAAAGGTAGAGAATAGAGCTTGCAAAGAATGCGACAGATGGCGCTAGCTGAAAGGGTATCATGCAGAAGACGAAATTGTTGCCAAAATGATAGAAGAAAAATTGATAGGGGAAAATGGAAATAAAAGAAATAAACAATTTCTCTTCTATCATTTTGGCAACAATTTCGTCTTCTGCATGTGACCCTTTCAGCTAGCGCCATCTGTCGCATTCTTTGCAAGCTCTATTCTGTACCTTTCAGTTCATTTTTGACCTTGTCCCCTTTCAGACACGTGTTTACTGTAGCTGATGACGAGCTGTTAATATTTTTAGCTCGAAACGCGTCCTATGTTTTGTTTTACTTTATGGTGATTTTTTACAAAGCTTTATTATTTTATTAGTTTTATATCGCCAGCTTTCGGTGCTGTTTCGCTGAAACAAATTGGTACTATTATTACTACTACTACTATTATTTTAATAAAACTTATTTTGATTGTTTACTATATTTTGTTATTAGTTCCAGTTTCGTAAATAGCTCCATACGTAAAAATTCGAATCAGATTTCTAAGTATATTTATTATGGCTTCTAGGCTCCGAATTCAAATAAGTCATCAATTATCCAAGTTTGTTGGCACGCAATCAATCATTCCTTATCATGACTGGTAGTAAATTTTATTTTTAATGTATGTTGTTTAACGAATTTGTATCCAGAAGAGCAGCAGTGGTGCTGGTGGTGCCCCCGCACCAGGCTCCGTCAGTTAGTATAGGCGTTGATATGCTTCATTGGCGCCAATAGTTATCACTACTGTACGAGAGTGGTTCAATAAATATTGTCCCAAGTGTGTATAAAATATTTGTACTGCGATGGTTGATGTGGAATATTGAAGCTTAATGTCTTAGATGCCTATATGCTCAATTTCAGAACCGTAGCTTCTATATTAACATATTTTGTTTGAGGTTATTTGTGAGATGTGCCACCTAACTTGAAAGGGGGGATTGGGGGGAAAGGCTAATTTGGAACTTATGGGGCCAGATTTGAAGCAGTTCTGGGATAGATTTGTGACAGTAGATGAGAGTGGCTAATCGTTTGGTATCGGGATCATAGTGATGTAGCCACGTCTCATCCACTGTCACAAATCTAGACCCATAAGCTCCAAACCAATCTCCCCCCCCCCCCACTCCCACCCCCTTTCATGCTAGGTGACACCTCTCACACCTAAAATGAAACAAAATATGTTAATATAACAGCTACGGTTCTGAAATTGAGCATATAGTCATCTAAGACATTAGGCTTCAATATTCCACATCAGCTATCGCAGTACAAAGATTTTATACACACTCGGGACATTAATTATTGAACCACCTTCGTACCATGACTATCAGTAGAAAAACTAAAAAGGTCTTTCACACTAGGCACCAAATACAATTGCTGCAGTGCTGTTTGCATCTACAGAAACCTATGGCGTATAACATATGGCGACAGAATAAGTCAATACAAAATTTTCAAGTTATTCTATATTTAAACAGATAAAAGACACAGTTTCTGTTTTAAAATTTAATATTATTCTATAAAAATAAAAGTTTTTTTACTTTACTGTTTCTTTTTTTTAATGGTAATAAGCGAGCACACGACATCGTATCAAATTCTCTGCTTGCTAAGATCATACATTTTTCATAACATATCTGTAATTGACTTTTATCTAGGTCTTGTGGGCGTTTTCCTTTTTAAAGGGTAATTAGCGACCTGAGTCATCAAAAGAAAGCAAAAATTTTTGGGTGAGTAGTAACTTCGAAAGGGTGGGAAAAGATATTTTTATAATACTCATTTAACTGTCGCCCAAGTTTTGAGTTCTCATGTAATTCGAGGAATAAATACTTCTGGATTTGTATTAACTTCCAAACATTGAGTTTTTGTCATTATTTCTGCAACTTATAAACCCCAAGAAAGTATAAATGCAGTGGTCGATCGAAGCAAAATTTGGGGCCATTTATGGCTCCTTCACAAAAATCCAATTAATAAAACAGGCCCCTTCACAAAATACCTCTTAATAAAACAGGATTCTTCACAAAATTTCTTCCATAAAAATATACTCTTCAATAATTATTTTTATTTTGTTAAGTTTTAAAATGTGTAATTTGCAACCAAAACAAGTTCACTAAAGCAAGTTCCAAAACAAGTTCCTAAAAGGAAAACTTTAACAAGAGGACTTAAAGAAGTTATTATTAATAAATGCTTGGTTCAAATTTGATTAACAGAATTTCATCTTTCGTTACAAAATAATATTTTTCACAAAAATATAATAAATTTCGAAAAAATAACTTTTACTTTTTACATAATAGGCCCCAAGAAAAAAAAACCTGGATTGACCCCTGAAATGTATAAAAAATAATTTATTTTTATTGATCTTTTCATCTTTATTTTGCTTTGATATTACTACCTATATTATTTTATTCGAGTTAATTAAAATAGAATGGTCATATAGGAATAAATATGATTGTATTGATGCACCTAAATCTTGATTTTTTCTTTTTTTTTTTTTTTTTTGTTAAATACTTAAAAAATCAATCGCATTTTTTTTTTCAAAAATTTAATTAAGATAATTTGCATTAGAAATTTTTTTACGTGAAATGCTTTTTATTAACTTATTCCATACCAAGTTATCGCACACTGGTTAAACTGTGCTAATATGCTTAAAACTCAATAATTCTTTAGATTATAGAAAGTTTATTTGATTTAGAGATTTGATTAGAGATTATTTTTTAAATAAACGCGAACATTCGTGTCTGGGCACGAATCACCGAACCTGTTACGTACTTCATCCTTAGTTTTCATAATCAGTCTATCATGATGACCATGATCGTCATGATCTTCATCTCTTTCTCTTTCCCTTTCTCATTTATTTGTATTTGTAAAATTGAAAAAATCGTTTATGCATAATTAAATTCTAATGCTGCAAGTCAATCAGCGCATGCTTGCCATTACACTTTTCCCCTAATTTAAACTTAGTTTAGTGGGGGGAAAACTATTAAGTCGTTATTACTTTGGAATATGGTTTTAGCTTCATATTCGCTTTCATAAAAATGGAAAGTCAATAACACTTTATGAAAATTATCCAAACGTCAAGAATACAAAACATAAGGGAGCACTTAAGTATCGAATACATTTTAATTGCTTCTGTATTACTACGGATAATGATTCTCCAATACCACAAAAAACGCTAATCTCCCCGCATATAGGCAAAAAGTATTTTAAAAAAAGAACACCCAGGGTAGGGAGTCCAATGATAAATTTCCATGTACGATGCAGAAAAAAAAAAAAAAAAAAAAAAAAACCACCTTTGCTGTTTCTGCTATTATCATGTTATCTAAGCGAACAGATAGCGTGAGTGAAAGGACAGAATTTCACACCACGTATAGCAACCCAAAAGCGTCATTATAACGAATTATATTCTCACTTTCAAACTCTCAAGACAATCAGATTCAGGATTCTGTCATTTTGCCTGTCCGGTCTTTTTATTTAGGGAGAAAGTTGATAAATCTTCCCTTTGCAAAGGGTGTTGAAAACCATAGCGCCATCTACGGAAGAAGGATGTCATGAAACAAAAAAAAAGAATTTTGCGAGCATGCTTTAGCAGCTTAGTGACAGGGAGTAGATATTTTGGAGAATTCTGGGAAGAGTTTTTTCTCTTCTTTAATCCTTCAGTGTTTGATAATCCTACATATTCTGAGAATTGAAAATATTAAATATTTTTTTTTCTGTGAAACAGTCAAACGAAAATGGTAAATAAGGGGTTTTTTAAATAAAATTTAATAATTCACAGTTATTTAAAACTGTTCTGAAATTCAATGTCACTAATTTTGGTCCCAAACATGAATCCATGTTCATCTGTATGTAAATGAGATTTTAAAATATTTTTACACACAACGTATAGCAACCCAAAAGTGTCATTATAACGAATTATATTCTCACTTTCAAACTCTCAAGACAATCAGATTCAGGATTCTGTCATTTTGCCTATCCGAGAAAAAGTTGATAAATTTTCCCTTTGCAAAGGGTGTTGAAAACCGTAGCGCCATCTACGGAAGAAAAATATCATGAAAAAAAAAAAGAAAGAATTTTGGAGCATGCTTTAGCAGCTTAGTGACAGAGAGCGGATATTTTCGAGAATTCTGGGAAGTGTTTTTTCTCTTCTTTAATCCTTTAGTGTTTGATAATCCTACATATTCTGAGAATTGAAAATATTGAACGTATTTTTTCTGTGAAACAGTGAAACGAAAATGGTAAGTAAATTTAAATGCGAAAAATAAATGGGGTTTATAAAATAAAATTTAATCATTCACAGTTATTTAAAACTGTTCTGAAATTCAACGTCACTAATTTTGGTCCCAAACCTGAATCCATGTTCATCTGTATGTACATGAGATTTTAAGATATTTTTACACACCACGTATAGCAACCCAAAAGCGTCATTATAACGAATTATATTCTCACTTTCAAATTCTCAAGACAATCATATTCAGGATTCTGTCATTTTGCCTGTCCGGTCTCTTTATTTTAAGGAGAAAAAGTTGATAAATCTTCTCTTAGCAAAGGGTGTTGAAAACCGTAGCGCCATCTACGGAAAAAGAGAAGCAAAAAAAAGAAGAATATTGCGAGCATGTTTTAGCCGCTTAGTGACAGAGAGCAGATATTTTGGAGAATTCTGGGAGAAGTTTTAGGGGCAAGCAATTACGTTTGAGAAATGCTGGCTTCCCACCGGAATCTTTGAAAAATTCTATTTCAAAATAAGTAAAAGCAATTTTACGGCTTTTTTTCCACCAAAGTTAGAAAAGTAAAATTTAATAAAATTTTTCTGGTGTAAAACTTCATTAATCGTAGGTGGTATATAATATATACCGGCGCCTCTCAAGGGGTTAATCCTTCAGTGTTTGATAATCCTACATATTCTGAGAATTGAAAATATTGACTGCATTCTTTCTGTGAAATAGTGAAATGAATATGATAAATAAATTAATTTTAATGTGAAAAATAAATGAGGTTTATAAAATAAAATTTAACCTTTCGCAGATATTTAAAATTGTTTTCAAATTCAGCTTTGCTAATTTTTGTGCTAAACCTGAAACCATGTTCCTCTGCTTGTACATGAAATTTTAAGATATTTTTATTGCACATTCTCCGACTCATTTTTCAAGGAAAAAACTATAACATTTGCAATTATGGTTATTAGAGTGATTTGTCCTCGAACAGTTTTTTCATTTTTCGAAACAGGCGATAGATCTTTCAGAAAATGCTGTCAAATTTAGCGATTTAAATCGAATTTCTAGACACGACAGCCCAAGAAATGTCGTCACGAGACAGCAATATGTTATAAATCAATATTCAATACATTTAACGAAAAATGAAAAACGCTGTTCTATTCCAAATCACTTCAGCTACCATACCTGAAGAATGCATGCTTTTATGTTTAAATGTAATGTAATTGTGTCAGTTTTTTTTTTTTTTTTTTTTTTTTTTTTTAGAATCACCTTATTTCGAAAATATCATCGTGAAATGAATTATCAAAAATATTTTGTATGAGCATTTTTTTTTTTTTTTTTTTTTTTTTTTTTTTTTTTTTTTACAAAAATCCTATCGAACAAAAATCATTTAGAATACTTGGCGAACATGAAGAAACATTATGAACATGAGATTCAACTGAATGCCGGTCAGGTGTTAAAAATCTCTGCACCATTTTTGGGGTGATCAATCATTCCTCTCCAAAAAGGAAAAAGTCAAAACCACCATTCTCCCATCCTTTGGCATCCACTGTAGATTCACTTATGTATATTTCTGTGCTATCTATATATTTTTTTATTCATATATGGGAAAGACTTTGAGCTTTCAGGTTTGGCCTGTTATTGATTATTCTGTATACCAAATATGAGGAAAAATACTTTTCTATAAAAAATTGTATATCGTTACGTGAACTAATTGTAATACATTAACTATTAATACAAATTAGACAGATTGTTGAAAAAGAATTTTTTTAAGTATGCTTATATAAAAAAATATCTAAAGTATGCTTTTATTAAAATTCGCCCCTTAAGGGGCAAATTTTAATCAAGAATTGCACCAGAAACTTTTAATTAAATTTTACCTTATAATATTGGTGGAAAAAAAAAGTGGCAAAATTGCTTTTCTTTATTTTGAAGTGAAAAAAATCAACATTACAGAATGGCGTGAATTCAACATTACAGAATATCATAATACGGAGCCCCTACAGTCTTTTATATGAAAATTTATCTGTACAATGAACCATACATCATACTATTGTTAAGTGTCCTGTTTTTTTTTTAGTGCTGCTTTTTCCGAATAACATTCTCTGTCCTCTATAATCTCAATTTTTTGTTAGTAAATATAGTTAATTTTTTTAATTCGAAAATAGTAGTACTCACAAAAAATGGGAAGCTTGGCAGGTATGATGTATTGATTGGGTATTCAAACTGCCTATTGCGACTGAAGAAACATTATGAACATAGCTATCAATTGAATGCCGGTCAGATATTCAAAATCTGTATGCTACTTTGGGGGGGGGGGGGGGGGGGGAGACAATCAATCGTTCCTTCTCCCAAAAAGAAAGGAGTCGAAACCACCATCCTCCTATCCTTTGGAATCCGCTGTATATTCATTTATGTACATTTCTGCACAATCTATCTTTTTATTCATACATGGAATGACAATGAGGGTCGGCCTGTTATTGATAGTTTTTTTTTATAAAAAAATATGTATATATATATAATATATATTTGAGAAATATTCATACTTTTCTATAAATATTTATTGAGACGTTAAATTTATTGAAGCTTAATGTTAGAGTTTATTTATTTCGCGGTTTTTATGCATTTTTTACCCCGCAAAATTATTATCACAAAATGAATTTCGTATACTATTTTATATGAAATATTACTTATGCCAAATCTATCCATTAAATGAGTTCAATATTATTTAGAAATAAGACAGGTGAAGAAACGTTTTGGACATGCATTTCAACTGAATGCCGGTCAGGTGTCAAAAAGATCTACACTTTTTTTGAGTAACCAATCACCCCCCCCCCCCCCAACCACTACAAAAAAAGAAAGGAGCCAAAATCGCCATTCTCCTATCCTTTAGTATCCGCTGTATATTCATTTATGTATATTTCTGCGCAATCTATCTTTTTATTCATACATGGGAATGACTTTGAAGTTTGGCCTGTTATTGATTCTTTTGTATATATAAAGTATATATTTGAGAAATATCTGTACTTTTCTATAAACATTTATAGAGACGTTAAATTAATTGAAATTTAATGTTTCCGTTTGTTTATATCAAAGTTCTTATAAATTTTTTACCGCATAAAATTATTATCATAAAAAGAATTTTCTAAAATCTTTTACATGAAATATTATTTATAGATAAAACTATACAATAAAAGAGTTTAATAATATTTAGGATATTTATAGCTATTATAACATATCATTATAGGTGTTTAGAATATTTATAACAATAGCACAATTGAAGAAACGTTTTGAACACGCGTTTCAACTGAATGTCGGTTATGTGTTCAAAATATCTACACTATTTTTGACGTGATCAATCTTTCCTCCCAAAAAACAAAGGAGTCAAAGCCGCCTTCTCGTATCCTTTTGGCATACACTGTATATTTAATTCTGTATATTTCTGCACAATCTTTTTATTAATATGGGGAACGGTTTTGAGGGTCTGTTATTGGTTGTTTTGTATATAAAATATATATTTAAAAAATAACAATACCTTTCTATATAAAACGTAAATTTTTATGTTAACTAATTTTAATATAATAATTATAAATGCGAATTTGAAAGATCGTTGAATGCGAGTTTTTTAAAGTATACTTTATTATAACTTAAAAAATGTTTAAAGTAAAAATGTGATCATAAACCAAATCCTTTAAATCTTTTACATGAATATTTATCTGTGGAATGAACCATGCATGAAACCTGCCAAGTTTCCCGCATTTTAAGTGCTATATTTCCAAATATTCTTTGATGTATATAATCGCGAGTTTCTGGCATTAAATAAAGCCAATATTTTTTATTTGAAACTAGTGGTACTCAAAATACGTAAGTCTTGACGGGTATGATTTAACGATAGATTGAAAAATACGTATTTTAAATACCTAACGCAACTGAAGAAACATTAGCTAACATGCGTTTCAACTGATTGCCGATCCGGTGTTCAAAACTCTACACTATTTTTAGGGCAATCAATCATTCCTCCCAAAAAGAAAGGAGTGAAAGCCGCCATTTTGGTATCCTTTGGCATCTGCTGTATATTCATTTATGTATATTTCTGCGCAATTTAACTTCTGCTTCTTCTTTTTCTTTTTTTCCATACATGGGAATGACTTTGAGAGTCGGTCTGTTATTAATAGTTTTGTATGTAACATATACTATATATATATTGCGAACTGTTATTATTTTTCTTTAGAAATTTACAAATGTGTTAAATTTATTGGATTTCAATGTTTCAGTTTGTTTAATTTACAGTTTTTGTACATTATTTACCACATAATAATATTAAAACAAAACTATCACTTTTATAAAAGGAATTCACTGTGGTCTTTTGTGATTAATGGTTATTTATACCAAAAACAATACATTAAAAGATATGTATTTAGAATATTTACTGTAAAACAACTGGAGAAATGTTATGAACATGCGTTTCAACTGAAAAACAGTCAGGTGTTCAAAATCTCTACTACTTTTGGAGCAATCAATCATTTCTTCTTAAAAGAAAAGGGTGAAAACCGCCATCCTTGTATCGTTTGGCATCTGCTTGTATATTCATTTATGTATATTTCTGCACAATCTATCTTTTTTTTCCCTATATGGGAATGACTTTGAGAGTCGGCCTATTATTGATTGTTTTGTATATTGTATATAAAATATATATTTGAGAAATATTTATAGTTTTCTATAAATAGGTTAAATTTATTGAAATTTAATAGTTTTTTTTAAGTTACTGTTTTGATACATTTTTCATAACGCTTGTTAATGATAATAATAATAATAATAATAATAATAATAATAATAATAATAATAATAATAATAATAATAATACAGGGGGTTTGTTTAGGAAGAAACTGTGTCCTTTAAAGGTCCTTTCAAATTTTTTTTAAATTTCAAAACAGGGACCCTCCACAAAATTATTTGTATTGAAAATAGGCTTTTCACAAAACGTTTTCATCACCAAAATAAACCTTTCACGAGTTTAATCATTTAAAAATAAAAGTCTGACCTGTCACTGCCACATATTTAAAGGAAATATTATAATGTATTAATGTATTATAATTAATATAATAATGTATTTTACATACATAGATATTCTTAAAAATATATAAGCAAGACCCTAACTATAATGCTAATTTCAAATTAACAAAATTATGATTAGATTTCATAATTTTACAAAAACAGGACCCTAGTAGAAAAGTCTGGACAGACCCCAGTAAAATGAAAGAAAGAAAAAAAAGTATTAATACTAATAACTTGGTGAAATAGAAGTTGCTGGGATGAATTTGATTCTCTGTAAGAGAGTGTTATACTTATTTATTAATTTTCTTTTTATTACAAATTAAACTATGTTTAGGACCCATAAATGTGTTTAAATAAAGTAAATGTTCAATTTAAAAAATGTTTAAATTATCAATCCAATCAAATCATTCAATAATGGAAGTTCTAATTTAGTGAACAAAATAATTACAATGCATATAACTAATTTAATCTGATTTTTTTCACTAAATAATTTTTACAGTCTAATTATGTAAACAAACACGAATGATATTATTACCTAAATTTAACTTTTATTGAACAGAATTTTGTCGCACTGTCAAGCACATCTCTGTCCTTTTGTTTGGCTACTTAACTAATGATGCTATTTTTAGAGTTATGCTCCTGAATAAACGAACAAAAGCTTTTCATCCAAGCGATAGAAATTTTAGACAGTTTTCTATTCTGAAGTAAATATATTTGTATTAGTTTCATTTTTTCCAAAAATTATGATTGAAAAACATCTACACTTGAAAAGCGTATTATTATTATTATTATTATTATTATTATTTCTGAAAGACTGGGTTTTTTAGTAGCGTTTTTCCTTCTCAATATTTATGCATAGTTTAATTTATGATTGATTTCAAATTTAATAAATAGGAGACTGAATACTAATTAGTGATAAAATGTTGTGATATTTAGCTGACTTAGTCAGTTCATTTTTAAAAACAGTATAGCATTTTTGCTATTAAATCTATTCAACAGTTATTTATATGAATCACATTTTAAAAAAAGTTAAAGATACATTAAAAAAGGCTCAAATTTTAAAGTTAAAGTGACTAGTCGTATACAAAATATACATAAATGTATTACATTTCATATTATTACAACACACAGTTTTTTTACATTAATTCTCGGGTCTGATAAACAAATAAGTGTCTTATAAATAAATAATCTGATATTTCTCTGATAAATAAATAAGGCTCATATGTTAAAGTAAAGGTGACTTACTCATATACAAAATATAATAAATATATTTAATTTCATGTTATTACAACACACAGTTTTTTTAGAGTAATTCTCAGGTCTAATAAATAAATGTACGTACATTTTGTATGTGAGTATCACTTAACTTTAACATATAAGACTCATATGTTAAAGTTAAAGTGACTACTCACATACAAAATGTACGTACATATATTTAATTTCATATTATTACAACACACAGTTTTTGTAGAGTAATTCTAAAGTCTGATAAATAAATAAATGCCTTATAGAAAACAATCTGATGAATCTCTGATAAATAAATAACGCTCATATGTTAAAGTTAAAGAGACTACTCGTATACAAATCAATGCAAAAACCCTTGACGGGTTAAAAGTTTCTGACGCAGCAATTTATCTTATGCTCTAAGAATTTTAAATATGGAATTTAAAAATACTGATATCAAATTTTGAGTGACGTTATGCTATTTCTTAAAAAATATATTTGTATTTATTTCATCATTTTATTTTTGTTTTATTTATAATCGCATGTGCAAAAGTTATGTTCAACATGAAAAGCTGCATAAAATTTTATTCGCTGTTGCTTTATCATTTACATCTCTCATAAATTCAAAATATGAGTTTTAAAAGATATGATATCAAATTTAAGTGACGCCTTGATGTGACTTTAAAAGGTTTGTTTTAAAATTCAATTTAAATTATTTTTGACTTGGTTAAAATATTTTTTTACATCTATACAATACTTTTAATTTTCCAATTCACTGTTAAAGATATCACTTTCATTGAATCTATACTATGCATTGAAATGTATTTATTTCAATAAATTGATTTATCTTTTGTGTCACGCTATTCAAAATTGTGAGTAAGATTTATGTAAATGGTTTCTTTGCGTCATTGTGTCCAAACTACTTGAAATGTATGAAAAAGGATAGTTTGACGCAAATAAACCATTTACATAAATCTTACTCACAATTTTGAATAGCGTGACCAGAGCCCGATCAAGCTGAAGTTGGGCCCAGGGCCTGTTAAAAAGTTGGGCCCCCACTACCTCCCCATTCCTGGCGACACTTTCAGAAAAAAAAAAAGTAGGTTTATTTGATGAGTTGACAAAGTTGTTTGGGTGAAAGTTTCAAGTTTACAAAAAAAAAAAAAAAAAAAAAAAAAAAAAAAAAACTTACAAGAATAATCAAGAAAATGAATTACCGTCCACTTTCTCAAATAAGCATTTGTATAATTCACAAACATCTATGATCTACAGTTTATGTTGCAGAATAAATGAGGACGTCTTTTTCAAAACTCGCTTTATCCAAAATCATAAAAATTGTGTTTTCCCTAACAAAAACTTTGTTTTTACGTCAGGGACCAAAATATAAAATGCAAACAGTGGAAAAACTTAAATTGTGAGAAAATACACACAAATTTGTGGGCCCCTGAAATTGGTGGGCCCAGGGCCAAGGCCCCAGAGGCCCGTGCATTAATCAGGCCCTGAGCGTGACACAAAAGATAAATCAATTTATTGAAATAAATACATTTCAATGCATAGTATAGATTCAATGAAAGTGATATCTTTAACAGTGAATTGGAAAATTAAAAGTATTGTATAGATGTAAAAAAATATTTTAACCAAGTCAAAAATAATTTAAATTGAATTTTAAAACAAACCTTTTAAAGTCACATCAAGGCGTCACTTAAATTTGATATCATATCTTTTAAAACTCATATTTTGAATTTATGAGAGATGTAAATGATAAAGCAACAGCGAATAAAATTTTATGCAGCTTTTCATGTTGAACATAACTTTTGCACATGCGATTATAAATAAAACAAAAATAAAATGATGAAATAAATACAAATATATTTTTTAAGAAATAGAATAACGTCACTCAAAATTTGATATCAGTATTTTTAAATTCCATATTTAAAATTCTTAGAGCATAAGATAAATTGCTGCGTCAGAAACTTTTAACCCGTCAAGGGTTTTTGCATTGATATCATTACTTTTTTGAGGTTAGTGATAAAATTATTAAAAAAAAGATACTTATGGAATTTAATGCAGATTTAATTTTTACTATTTTATTACAATTTTCCTTATAGCAGTTTGTATATAAAAACAAGTGGGCAAGTATAATCGCAGATCGCACAGAGGGTTTCATTTGATATTCCTTTAAAAACACTTTATCCTTAAATTAATAAATCCAAAATGTTAATTTATAATTATTAAATCCTTACATAGATGGTGCACCAATAGTTCCAATTTTCATGGGGCAGGGAACGCATTCTTTTAAACAAACCACCTTCCAATTGAAGTCACCAAAACCCAAGTTGAATAAGCCAGACCCCGTTGTGTTGTTTCACAAACAGCAGTCTCATGTCCCCTCCTTCCCCCCTTTTTCAAAATTTTTCAGACCAGTACCTAAGAATGGAACCGAAATAATTTTTTCTCTTCAGAAATTACGATAAAAAAATAGTATGCAGTACTCATAAATTTACTTTAATGCTATATAGGGTGATTATTAAGTTACTTATAACGTTTGGAATCTGTTGCATTGATGTCCGAAAGGTGGTTTCTGAGTTATGGAAGCTGGACCCATAAGGCGCCATAGAGGGGCGAAGCAAACTAGTGTCTATCATAATTATATCTGCCATGTGGACTAATTGCGATATTTAATCAA
Source organism: Maratus speciosus (assembly GCA_963932465.1). NCBI lineage: Eukaryota > Metazoa > Arthropoda > Arachnida > Araneae > Salticidae > Maratus > Maratus speciosus. Next base: position 488,034,157 of record OZ010795.1, read on the forward strand.
AATAGTCCCCCCCCCCCCCTCCTCATCCCCGGAAATATAACAAATACAAAATGTGTCTTTATAAACCTATCGTCAAATAGGTTTTTATTTCTTTTTCCCTAAAAAAAAAAAAAAAAAAAAACATGATTTTTATATCTGTAACGTAAATAGCGGACGAAGCCCGTAGTCCCTATCATAATATATATTTTTAATAATTTTATATAGTCTATAATAAAAATCAGACTTAAAATAGTCTAGTTCCATGAGTACTTGTAGTGTCAGTTACATGCTACGATTTTTGGATACCAGTATTTTAGAACGGGAAAATGTGACTTATTTTATCGGAGATATCTCATTAATTGAATAAGGTGAAGCAAACTTTTTGAAAAAAAGGTGGCCAACAAGCATGGCAGTTATCAGCTATGTGACTTTGTGCTAAAGTCCATTAATTTGATCTGCTTTAAAAAGATTACGGAAGATTGAATTATAGTAGAACCTGGATTAACCGAGCTTCGATTAATCGAGGTTTCTGTTAACCGAGCCGATAACAAAGTCTGATTTTTTTTTCCCTTTTGAATGAGCCTTAAAAATAACCACACTCTTTAGCTCACTGTCCGTGCTATACAGGCCCTTCTGCCCCCAAAAGCACTCAACTCCAAAGAAACACTGGACCCTGAGAAGTCAATAGCGAACAATGCTTTGTTTCCAGTGGCTGTGTGAACTTTCGTAAATTTTTCAATTTGCATTTTAAAATTTACTACTGGTAGTTGATTTTCTTTTTAAATTTGTTAAGCTGTGAAACAGAACTTTACATATATTTATTTTTATTATTTAAAAAACGTTCTATATATTTTTTTAAAAGATGTTAAATTCGCAAGCACGGCGAGTTTTTACACACAGTTTCTATTAACCGAGATTTCCGATTCCGATTTACTAACAGTCCCAATTAGCTCGGATAATCGAGGCTGCTCTGTATAATTAAAAAATCAATGGCGATCTTACTGTAAACGGGTTTCCCTTTTACTTAGGAATTTCAAGACCGAATCAGCTGATGTTAGTTGCTGTTTCCGTGCTTGATTAAATAAGATTAGTTAAACATTTGAAAATTACCAAATATAAAAGGAACTAAGTCAACAGAGTGTTTGCTTTATGGTATTTTTTAACAACGCTATAAGAAAATGATTTTAAATAAGAGATTTTAAATGTAACGTTTTAAATCTGACATAATTTTCACCAAACTTTCCTTTCTCTTTGTAACATTCAACTGAAAATATTTTTATTATTAGAAAGATAATATTATTATTTGCGCTACCTTAAAATTGGCAACTATAGTTAAAAATATCATCTCGAAATTTGAAATAAATCTCTCATATAAATATATTTTTTAATTTAAACTGTTTTGCAATATTATTATTTGGCCACTTTGGCCAATATGACGTAATTTCCTCCATTTACGACTTTTAACACATATCAATGAATTTATTATTTAAAAATTTTCTTTTTCTTTTAATATTCACGTGTAAATATAATTTTTATGACGTAATTTTCAATGTTTTCCTGCTTTTAATGCGTAATCATTTAATTCTAATTTGAAAATAATTGATTATTTTATAATTTTCTTTCATTTTAAGTAAGCATGTGTAAAAACAATTTTTATGACGTAATGTTTAATATTTTCCTGCTTTTAACACGCTATCATTTAATTCTAATTTAAAAGGATTTTTTTCTGTTTATAATAGTCACGTGTGAATAAATTTTTAATTTAAAGGATATATTATTCTTTGCGCTGTTTTAACAATTGGCAACAATTTAAAATAACCTTTTCTAAAATATGTAAAAAATATCTCTGGAAATTCTGAAAATTTTAATTTAAAATTGAAATAAACCGTCAAAAAATTAGGCAAGTTAAAAATAATAAATGCACTCTGCAAACTTCGAGTTTCTATTGAATGATTAAATTGAATGAAAATGATTAAATTCCCATGTATATTTTTTTTCCTATGAGACTTTTTTAATGAGACAATTTTATCCAGATTTAACATTAAATATCTCTTAAAATAATTCTTCGATTTAAAAACTGTCTACTTCAACGTTTTTATTAAACATTTCTCTATAATACTACCCATTTTAATATTTTTGTATGCAGTAATTTTCTTAATATTTGCGAAATAGACCTCTAGTCACAAGAGATTCTTTCAAAGCGGTGAAAAGCGTTAGTTTTTTCTTTTTTTTTCCGAATAAGAGACAAAATGTAGTACGCAATGGAGAATTTGCACGTTTTCTAACTTTATCACGAAACAATAGTACATGAAAAAATAAGAAGGATACCCTGCATATGTTTTTTATTTTGAGCTTTTATTACTGATTTATGATTGTTTTAATATCGCACTATTTACCGTATCCCGAAAACGTTCCATAATACTAATACATCTGACGTCACAGTTCATGACAACAAACGACTGTTATTCTTTACGTGTGTCGCTTTTCAACTTGTTCATTTTAAATATTGCTGTTTCTAAAATTATTATGATTGAGAGCACAAAGCCATATTATAAATACAGTGAAACCTCTCTGTGCGACCACCTACATTAAGCGATCACCTCCATTAAGCGACCACCTCCCTGAACGATCAGTTTTTCATTGAACGAAATTTATTCCCATAGGCTCAATACTAATTTTACTTCCGTTCAGAGACCATCCCAGCTGACCTCTCTCCATGAGCGACCAATTTCTTTGAAGAAAAGGAAACAAATTCCGTTTTTTCCTGTCACTTGAAGAAGGTTTTATTAGAAAAATAATTCCGAGGGGCTTTAAACTTCTAAATAAGTTTAGATTTTTTTTTATTATTATTATTCCGGTAACTTTTAAGTGCTTAAACCCCTTTATGCCTTTTTAGACAATGAAGTTAACTCTGATGACGAATTAAGAATGACGATCAATAAACTCCCCTACCCTATTCAGTTAGGAAACTCTCAAAGAAATAGATAAATTAATGAAAATATCTTTATTTGTTCCCGTCCCCCCCCCCCCCCCCAAAAAAAAAAAAAAAAAAATTGTATTTATTTACTGAATTTTGAAAGGACTTGGAAATAAATGTTATGAAAGATAAAACCGTAAAACCAAAGCAATCGTCAATATATTCATTTTTAAACACTGCAGTAATTAACTTATATAATTAACTTTTATTTTGACACTTAAATTTTTATATTTTTTCCTAATGTGAAAAATAAATTCTAGTAACATTATTTCTACTTTTTTTCAACAATTAAAATCTAGATTTAAACATGACCTCCATTATGAGGCCACCTCTTGAAACGATCAATTTTTATTAGAATAAAACATGGTCGCTTTAAGGAGGTTTTACTGTACTGTATTGTACCACTCTGCACTAATACAACCAGTAACTTCTAGCGAAAAGTTGTTTTTCAGTGTGCCAAAAGACCCTGCCATTAGAAAATCATGGACTAAAGCTATGAAGAGAGATGACAAGAAAAATCCTAATTTATCTAATGCATCATCTCTTTGATCTTGTGAAGATCATTTTTCAGTAACTTTATGTTTGATTTTGTTTAAATATTACTATTTTAGAACATTAATTGATTGGATAAATAGTTACTCAAGAGAAAAAAAAAGGCATTCATATTTATGATGTACTCATTCGTATTTAAAAATAAACAAAACACTCTGCAGTAGATTTCATACGTATATTGTATCTGTAAAGATTAATAAGCAATAACCCTGTTTTATTGATGATTAAATAGGTAAAACGTAGAAACGTCTAAGATATGACACACACAAATATGTTAGTTTTTATTTAGGAAGTAAATAAAAATTTTATTGCGTAAGTGTACATTTTTATTAAGTTAGGGACTAGGTTTAAAAAATAAAGGATTTATTTCGAAACAATATTTTGTCATGTCTTAATAGATATTATAAAACGTAAAAATATTGAAACTACTCAAAAAAATTTTAATATTAAATTTTTACTTTTCAACATAAAAATACTTTAGGTCCCGCTGCCTATGACACCGTGTAGCAGGCGTGCTTCGACAGTACTGCATAATCTTAAAAAAAAAAAAATCATCTGGAAAAAAAACCGCGAACCACATCCTCGCTGTCTGCGGCATCGTATAGCACCACGTGCTGCGCACGCACTGCAAATTCTTGTAAAAAACCTAAAAATTTACAAAAGTGCCCCCAGGGGACGAAGTGTGTGTGTGGGGGGGGGGGGAGGAGCACCGGATGTGCATAATATGAATAAGTTTTCATACACCTTTCTAACGATATGTCACATGAGGCGCGTACTCAAAATTTAGAAAATAGCTCCTCCCCGGATGACCCTTCCCTCCCTCTGCATTTCCCACTCTTTCAAATATCTAATGTTAAAAAATAATATTTATTTGAGTGTTAAATGAAAAATCGCATTTAAAACGCAATAAATAGTTGATCTGAAGGAAAAAAGAGAAAACGCCCCCCCCCCCCCCCCACACACACACACACACCACCACCACCAAAAATCAACTCATCTTAAATTTATAAAATCTTTATTATGCGTTAAAACAACGTCAAAGTTTAAAAGCGATCAGTTCTTTATTTTTCCTAATTTTAACAATATCCCGTCAATTTTCTCTATGTGAAAAGACTTTTAATGAGTTTAAAAATCGATTTTTTCATAAACTTAGCGTTCATTTTTTTTTCAAATAGACATTTTATAAATCAACGTACAAAATAACATCCAGATGCGAAAGAACCAAATTTGTAAAATCAGTAGTTTAAAAATTTCGAACCTTTATTTCCAAAGCTTAGTAACTCTTTTCTTTCCGTTCCGCTTGCCTGTCGTGAACTGTGACGTCATAGTAAGTCATGCCCCGATTTGAAGCGACGTGATTTTAGCTTACTTTTAGGACTAATTATTTAATAGTATAGATATTTTTTTCGCGTTTTCGAGAACATTTTTGAAAACTGAGGATGTGGAACTATCAGAAAAATATATAAATGATCAAATCCCTCATGTGTGCAAATTCCTCATTGCGTCAAAAGATGGCGACACCAAAATTCTGGTATGCTTATTATGTAAAACTTCATTGTTATTTATAAATAAAACATTTCAACTAAATTATTTATTATAAAATAATTATTACATCACAATAGTTTTTATGCAAGGAAAATAATAATTATAATAATAATAATATTATGGATGTCAGCATAGCTGCCAACATCTTACGCTTTTTCAGACCATAAAAATTTTATAGTAAATTTTACCTTTTTAAATCGCTTTAATCTGCCGATTAAATAAGGCAAAAATTTCTATTAAATTTTTGTGGTCTGAAAAAGCGGAAGAGTTGGCAGCTATGATGTCAGTGATTATATATTGATTGACCGTCATAATAATAAAAAATGATATTATAAAAAGAAGAGCTGAAATGAATTATTTTTTTACGTTTCTGATCGTGTGATTTATATTCAAATAATAATTATTAATGTATATTTTTTGTAAAGTGATTGAAATTAAATATATTTATAAAATTTATGGTAATTTTTTTATTGTTGAAAAATTGCCAAGAAATAATCATCATCAAATGGGCGTCATTATAATTGTAATTTTATTTAACTTAATAGCAATTAAAAAATTACAAATGAACTGAGAATAATGGTCAACTAACAGACTTAAAAAAAAAAAAAAAAAACTTCACACGCACTAGAGAGTATCGAACTGCCTCTGTTAAGATCAGTAGACGATGGCCCTCAACCACTCAGCCGTGGGAAGACAAAATTTTTCTCCCCAAAAGTGGTTAAAAAGAAAGCACGTGTATGAATACAGTGTCATGCATTTTCGGTGAAATTTCCATAGAATGGCGAAGAAATATAGTCCGATGTTTCATGCGCATTATAAAACGAACAAGAGTCTTGCTGGAAACAAGTAAATTGTTATTTGGTTCATCTGAAACATATTTATTTGATTTTTAAAAAATCGCCCGTGTCATTTTCGAGAGAAAAAAAAATCGAATTATTTAACGAACGAGAGTTTTCCCAGAAAAAAGAAAAGTGTTATTTACCTCGCCTTAATCACATTTATATTATGTATCAATTTAAAAATAATCGTTAGAACCGTTTTCGAGATTTTCAAATTAGGAACTTCCTCGATATTATACCAACGTTTTCACTTTAAAAATGACTATTTAGATCTCAAAATATACTGCACGTAGAAATGTAAAAATTTCAGTATACGATTAGACTGCAGATATAAGACTGTTCTAGAAAATTCAGAACAATGAGACGTATATCTGCTGAGTTATTAAAAGGCGGCTTTTCGCATTTTCTTTGATGTCGAGTTAGCTGTATATATGAGTTCCGCCATCTACGAATTCTATGATACGATACGATACGATTTTAACGATACGATACGATACGATTCTAGGCTTAAGGCTGCGTCACTCGAAATACTACCGTCTTCCATGATTATACATAAATATATTAAATTTCCTATTATTACAACACACAGTTTTTGTAGATTAATTCTCAGGTCTGATAAATAAGTGCTTAATGTAATATAGCTTCATGCAGCAAATCATATAAAAATCAAAAGTAGATTTCAAAAGCACTTTATAAAACTGTACTATTAATTTCCATATTTTCAACCGTTGCAAAATTTTCAATAAATAAAATTTAAATTCCACGCCATTAACATATTGCTCAAAACTATCACTAAAGAATCACCTAATTTAAAGACTATCGAATGCCCCCACCCACCACCACCACTATTTTAATGTAATAAATCATAAAATTTAAAAGTAAAATTCAACAAATATTTTGTAAAATTAGAACAACCAATACAGTTTAATTTTTTCCTTTTATTTGTTCCAAAATACTTATAAACAAAAGTTAAATTGCATATTGTTGCAAAGTACAAAGGTTTACAGAACTATTGTTAAGCTTCATAAATAGGTACAGTTTAATATAATACTTCTTTTAATAAAAATTTGAATTCATTAAAAAAAAAAAAAAAATGTAAAAATAAAGCTCAACAGCACCATTTTTATCATATGAAACATTTTCAAAGTTTTTTCTGAACAAAAATAAATTTTATACCATTACAGTGTATACATTTTTATAGAAGCATTGTTATGGATAAAAAATAGATAATGGCTTAAAAGAAAAGAGATAACGGTCTCAGATTTTGCTTGAAAGCTATTAATTAAAATTAAATTAAATAATCACACTATTTAAAGCCTTATAAAATACTTCATTATTTTAATATAATAAATCATTTAATTTCATCTTTTCATTCGTTTCAAAATATTTCATAAACAAAACTTAAAAATTGCATATAAAACTTAAGTACAAAGGTTTACAGAACCATTTTTAAACTTGATAAAATGGTTATAGTTTAATCTAATGCATCTTTTTAATAAAAATTTGAATTCAGTTAATACAACATATATAATTAAAACTGCATATAGTATATTTCCAAAGTTTTCTGTGAGAAAAAATAAACTTTATACCATTACAGTGTATAAATGTTATAGAAGCATCGTTAAGGATGATAAATAGATAATAGCTTAAAAGAAAAGAGCTAATTGTCTCAGATTTTGCTTTAAAGCTATTACTTAATACTATTATTAAACAGTTCACAGTTTAAAAAATATTAAATGCTTCATATTTTAGTATAATAAATGATTAAATTCAAAAATAAAATTCAAAAAATATTTTGTGAAATTAGAACAACCAATAATGTTTAATTTCACCTTTTCATTCGTTCCAAAATTCTTCATAGGCAAAACTTAATTGCATATTGTTACAAAGTACAAATGTTTACAGAATTATTGTTAAACTTTATAAATATAGTTTAACGTAATACATCTTTTAATAAAAAAATGAATTCATTTAAAACAAAATGTAAAATTAAAGCTCAACAGCACCAATTTTACCATATGAAACATTTCCAAAGTTTTCTGTGAACAAAACTAAATTTTTATACCATTACAGTGTATAAATTTTTATAGAAGCATTGTTAAGGATGATAAATAGATAATAGCTTAAAAGAAAAGAGATAACGGTCTCAGATTTTGCTTGAAAGCTATTAATTAAAACTATCATTAAAGAACATTTGATCACTGCGTCACGGTCGTTAGGAGATGAAATTACTTAACGGTTATAAATGAACTGGGATTTTGCTTTTTAATTTTATTATATCTCTTTTGATATATTTAGTCGTGGTACTTAAGAATTCAATATTTCAATGGGTGAAATCTTACATATTTTAAGAAATACAGTAAATAATCAACATTATTATTTCCCTTTCCCCATTTTCTTCTGGAGATAATTTTTTTAATGATTTGCATAACATTCTTAGCAGTAATTACGGTATTTTCTAGAAGTTTTAGAAAATATGTGTAGTTTTAGAAACGTAGCTTTTTACACGTTTTTATACGTAAAATTTGAGCTTCTTTAATTAATTTAAAAATTATATTATTTCTATATATTTCTTGAAATACATTTTTTTGAGTGTTTAAAAGGTTTCTATATAAGCTGAAAAAATTTTAACGAATAACAGAAATATTTATAAAGGCAATCATAAAAAAAAAAAAGAAAAGAAAGAAACGAAAAGTATTTCCAGTGGTATAATTTAGATAACTTAGTTTGAAATCTTCAAAATTTTTGCGATATTTTTAATACATTTTCAAATTAATGCAAGAAAAATATGATAAAGCGAGAAAAAAAAGCTTCAAAATAAGTCACTCTTTTTCTTCATCTTACACTTCTTCCCTTTTTTTTTTCTTTTTTTTTTTTTTCTCCATAATTTAAACTGACCACTCCCTTGAATGCACTTTCGTATTAAATTATAATGCCTTTCCTTTACAATAAACAATATTAATATTACATTTGCATGTTTAATCAGGTTTAACCCTTTAACCGCCCTATGAATCCCATAGAGACGATTCACACACAGATTTTCACTGACGCACAGAGTTAATCCACTAATAAATAGCTGGATATGGTATTTTTACGAAAATAATTTGTTTTAGGGTGGCAAAAACTCATTACTTTCACTGTTTATAAATGCAAAATATATAACAATAATGTGAATTCATAGTAATATATAAGAAAAAAATCAGGTAACAAATCATAATTATTTAAATGTATCATCAAAAATCCGCTATGTTTTATTTTAATTTTAATTATATTTCAAGCTTTTATTTAACTTGCAATGCATATGTATTTCCGGTTCAAAATTTGTACACGAATTTTAACTCATTTCCTATCAAGCTGAAATTTTGCATGCATATTTAAATGACAATGTAATATTAGTATCGTTTGAGGTGGCATTGATGGTAACTGAATTTTCTGTGCGGCCCTGTGAAAGAAATACAAATGCAGGGTGAAATTTTACAGGGTCACGCAAAAGAAAAGGGTGGATGCATTACCACCTAAAAGCAGAATTTTTAATTAAAATTCATCAAAATTTATATAGGAAATTGTGATATATAACTGTATTTTTAAAATTCATAATAAAGTTCATAGCATTTGCATTTCTTTTACAAGGTCGCACGAAAATTTCAGCTACATTACCGCCTATGGGTAGGAATTTTATTTCAAATTCAACAAAATGTGTATATGTTATTGAGGTACACAACAGAATTCCCCCAATATATATATATATATATTGGGATGTGTATATATATATATATACATATATATTAACTGGATTATTTTTACTCAAATTCACAGATGATCATAAAAATCAAATACATCCACGAAAATTAGATTGTCACTGTATACGTTTTTGTATATTTCAGACGGAAAATCGAATACACCCATGGAAATTAGATTGTCAATTGTATACGTTTTGGTATATTTCAGATCGGAATCTTGGCGAGAGTCTATATTTATCCGAACCTCACAATGCAATAACTTTTCAGCCTACATTTGAATGTGAGTTTTATATACTTGAATTATTATTTTCTAAATAATTTTACTATCTGTAAATGTTTAAAATGTTATAAGGTTGAATTAAAAAAATGTATATAAAGTTTGTCTGGATGTATTTTTTGTTTATTATAAGTTACATTTTAGTGTATTGGTTGTACATTTCAACAAATAGGTATTACAAATAAATGTTTACTGCCAAAATTTAGCAAATGTTCAACAAGTAAATTTTTGGCCAATATCCTCAGCAAGTATCGACTCTATATCCGCACAGCTCGATCAACTGTGCGCAGTATGAATCATATTTGCTTCGCAGAAAGAAAGCTCGTTTCATATGTTCCATAGAAGAAATTTAACGATTTGAAATAAATACTAACGATATGCTACCTTTTGTCAAATAAATTTTCTAGTTCAAAACGCTAATTTCGTTAAAACCTCGCATGTTCGTTCCATAAATATAAATGCGTTTCATAACAGAAATTTAAATTAGTAAACTATATAAAATAAATAAAAAAAACCTCCGTAACGGACACTTCCGAATAGCGGACATATTTTTGAATGATGAACACCTCCGAATAGCAAACAAATACCGCATTTCCGAGTTGTCTGTTATTTAGAGGTTAGTTGGTTGTGTTTATGACGGCCAATTATCAACACGAGGGATATAGGCCAAAAGGGGGGGTGTGCCCTCCGTGGGGGTCTTTCTAAGGGAACCTAGCCCGTATTAACGCTTGGAAATCCAAGGTTCGAAGAAAACCACGAAAACTCCGAACGATTAGGCCGACGGGCGCGATTGGGTTCAAACCCAGCACCTCCCGTCTACCAGCTTCGAGAGCAGAACCTTTCGGCCACTGGTGGGGCCCTGTTATTTAGAGATTTTACCGTACTACTTAAAGATAAGATACATTTCGTTAAATAAAATTTCTGGTTGAAATTTTCTTGGTGTGGCGCTTAACGGTGACTCAGGGGATAAGTTTTAACATTGAGGTGGTTAAAGGTTTGATGAAGGAAAAGTTAGCATAATTTGAAAGGCCACACAAATCAGGCTATACCTATAATCTTTCATTAAAATATGGGTGAGGAAAAAAACAAAAAAAACATTTTGAGGTTTTTATGTTTATCAGTGACCGGCTCTGTCTCTCAAATTTTCATATAATTATTAACTCAGATACCAAAAATGCACTATGTCAGTTCCGAAAGACTATCATGAAACCATCATTTTGTAACAAAGCAAAAAGTTGTTACAGTTTGAAAGAAATGCTCATCAAGCTGTCGAATAGTCTATTTTTTCTTTCTTTTTTCTGTTTTCCTTTTTGTTAGACATAACCTTCAAACAGTATACCTCTACTTTTATTTTTCATTTTCCAACTTTTGTTTCACCTCAGTTTTATGATCTTTATCAAATGCAACCAAAAAGATTTGTAATATACAAAAGGAAACACGTGATTGCGTGCTTTCCATAGTTTTTCCTGGTGTCCACCTTCGAAATAAGGCTGAATATTTTTTTTTCCTTTATTCATATTATCTAACGTTGAAATAAGTAAAATTTGTAATAAAGTATACAGATAAAAATAAATAAAAATTAATCATTAATTAAAATAAATTTTTAAATCGTCATACATTTTTAATCATTAGTATAATCTGGTACTTTAAAATTTACGAACAATATTTTATTTTTATTTTATTTATTTAAGGGCAATTAAGTTATCCTATGACAAAGAAGAAAATAATTTTATCTTCATCTTATATAAAATCTAAAGAAAATGTAAGAAGTATTTACTCTGAATTGATTTGTCAATCTTAATTCTTTTTTCTTTTTGAAATTATTCGGTAACTTACCAGTAAAACTTTAAAATATCAGTAGTTAATACTTTATTTAATGATATAATATGGCATGGAAAAATTGTTAGCTTTCGAGAAAAACAAAATAAAAATGCTGAAAATTTGGTAGTTCATTAAATACTGAGGTTAAAGGTAAATATATCTCAGCATTGTGTTTTATTACAGAAGTAAAAATATTTTCTGTACAATGAATGCACCTTTAACATGCACATGTGTAAATTAATGCATGCGTAATTGCACTTTTAAAATGCATATGCACAAAACATTTGCCATATGTATCAATACGTATCAATGTGGTAAGTGATATTATTGATAGTTTATATTATACTTTACATACCCGGCAGTATATTTCATAATTACAGATTCTATCTTGTCGAGCAAAAGGAAAAAAAAAATAGAAAAAAAAATAAATGAGAAATAAAAAGAAATGAAATGAAAAAACGCTTGTCATAACAAAATCTGACACATTTCCTGTCATGGCTGCTTTTAAATGTCACATTGGAAAAGGATTTCCACTATAAATGATCCCTCCCTCTGTTTTGGCATCAATATTTCTTAGCAACGACATTGCTAAATGTCAGGCAACAAAATTGACTCGAAAGCGATTTATTTCAGCACAGGAATACGAGTCGAAACAATCAGCACATTTCGGTTTCTTCTGACAGAGTAATTAATGCAGGAATGTTCTATGTTTGTGTATTTGCGAGAACAAGGGGTTATGCCAGAACTTGCAATGAGGAGTAGAATTTTGTATGAAACGAAGATAAAAAGATATGCCTAAATTAAGGGGATATTAATTTCATTTAACAAAATAATAATAAGAAGAAGGAGAAGAAGAGGAAGAAGAAGGAGACGAAGAATCAGGGCTCGACAAATGCGGTATTCAGGTCAAATTGGCGACCAAAATATTTTAATCGGTAACTGTAATTTTCGGCACCTCTATTAAATATATATGTATATTAACCATTAAATAAACATTACCGACCACCAACAAAAACTGTGAAATTATGAATAAAATGACATTATTAAATACAGCCCCCCCCCCCCCCCCCCCAACACACTTAACATAGATTCCAAAAACATAGTAAACAACAGCAGAAATTGAATAACAGAAATGGAATGATGGAAATTTGTAGAACTTAGACAGAATCATCGGGTCCCAAATGCCTTAAGTTCCACAAATAAAATGTGTGGTTTCATCTTCATATTAACCATAAATTAGCTAAAGAATATGAATTTGGGACTACCACACACAGAAAACCGAGAAATAAACCATTGAACACCAATTAAGTTCAAAATGAAACAAGATTAAAAAGGATAGAGGGGAAAAAAAGTACCAAATTAAAATCCATACTGTCATAGCATTAGGTTATAACAAATGCACTCATTATTCATTTTATTCTCATTTAAGATAGTATATATATATATATTTGGTGGAAATATTGACCGAAAAAATAAGCTTTTATTGCAGTAACCATGCCAGAAAAAGTGTTTGTAAAACTGTTACCTAATATAAAGTTGTCGTAAAGCTTATAACTTAAGGGACTCACGCAAAACACCCGCTCGTTAATGTTAATTCTACTGGACTATTTTTTTTTAAATATCTTGTTTGCTTTTCAATATTTTTAATTTTTTTTTTCTTTTTCGCATTGGATAATTGAGGTTGATTTCTGAAAAAAGTTTTTTTACTTTTTCGATTTTGGTTGCAGGTTATTGTTTGTTTTTTTCTTGTGAGGATACTTTCACTTTCGAAAACGATTCCGAAAGTTAAAATTTACTGAAAAAGAAAAAACAAACAAACAACAAAAAAAAAACCTGCAAACAAAATATAAAAAAGTAAAAATGCGGCCTTGTAGAGATCGGTCTCAGCTATTCAATGAAAAAAAAATCGTTTAAAAATATTGAAATTCAAACGAGATATTTAAAAAAAAAAATTCTCCCATAGGATTAACATTAGCGAGCGGATGTTTTCCCTTGAATGAAGTACATTCTTAAGAATACTTTAGAGGGGTTTTTTTTCTTTTTTTTTTTTTTTTTGTCTAAGTAATTCCTTTCAAAGTAATTTTCTTAAAAAAAAAAAAAAAGTTGAAAACAATTGTTTTTCTTATGATATAAATATGTACTCATATTTTATTTAATTCAAACTTTGTAATATGTATGTCTTTTTTATACATAATTTTGATAAGTTTTGTTGAAAACACTAGTTTATATCTTTAAATTACTTTATTAACTGACTTGAAGAGTCAATGAAATTAATTCTAGATATTCCATTACTATGCTCATGGTTATTTTCTCTTAAACTGTTAGAGAAAAAAAAAAAAACAACAACAACTTTTGTACTTAATGTAAATTATGATCAAATTAAAAATAGAAAAAAAGAACAATGCTGCACGTATGTGTGTGTGGAGGGGGTATTTTTTACTGGCTATATGTTTTTTTTTGGCTACCGAAATTTTTACAATTTGTAAAGACCTGAAATTAATAATAATAAAACGATTTATATGTGATTTCCGCTGATAATAATTCATAACACTAAGGAAAAGTTTATGACAAGTGTTGTTTCACTTTTATTGCACAAAGAAAATATTGAATCTGCATTTATTTTGTAAGCTATTCAACGGTTAGGACTTTTTATAAGACAAATCTCATACAAAAATGAAAAAAAAAAAAAAAAAAAAAAAAGAAAGAAAGAAAGAAAAGCGTCTCACTTGATGCATTACATTCTGTTTTACATAAGATCACAGCTGTAATAGGAGGGATGCAACCCCATTATATCTTATGACGTTGCGAATACGGCCAAGAAATACGTTTCGACCCACGCATAAGACTACAGTAAAAATTTGTCTTAGGCGGAATCGCTTGGGACTGAAATAAAATTCCGCCTTATACATATTTCCGGCTTAGACAGAAAAACTTTATAGACATCTCGTCACAGAGTATTAAACATTTCTTTGGCTAAAAATTAAAACTAACGTATTATTTTTTAAAAAATTAAATAAACATGAAATCTTTGCGCATTGTTTTTATATATTTATAGTAATATTAATTTACACTAAAAATTGATAGTGCACAAACACACTGGTATAAACCAAAATTACAGGTTTTAGTGGAAAAAAAGTTATATTTACCTTAATAAATGCCTTAAAATTCTAATATCTTAAACTTATTTAGATAAAAAATCGAATATTGTTGTTTGTCACTGTCATCAATCAGTGAGGTACCCTTCTGACCTCTGCGAGTCTGACTGGACAATACATGTCATTATGAAAAGATAAGGTTTCTTTCCATTTATATATCCCGGAGGAATTTTCTTTCGTCTTAAACAGTAACTTTGCTACATGGGACCCCAAAATGAGTGTCCGATTCCGCGTTACACAGATTGTTTCCGTCTTCGATAGATTTCTCAAAAATCTCTGACGTTTAAAAATGTGGGACTCTGACATTAGTCCGCCTTAGACAGATATCCACCTTAGACAGATTCCGTCTTAGACAGATTTCACTATGTATAAACAATCAGCACATTTCGGTTTGTTATGACAGAGCAATTAATGTAAGTATGTCCTATATATATTTGAGGAAAACAAGGGGTTGTATGATGGAACGTACATGAAGCACAGAATTTTGTGTGAAACTAACATTGAAATAAATGTACTTTAATTGAGATGGCTGTAAATTTTTGTAGTTAAATGTAAAAAAGACGGATACAAGCGAACAAATGAATAATCAAAATGTACTATAAAATCTTTACAGATAGAAAGTTTTTTCTTCCTTTGAATGAAACTAGAGTCCGGCATCGGGGCAGGTTAACGCTATTTTTTTAGTAGCGGATCGGGTTTACTTTAGATATTTCGGGTTTGGATCGGTTTCGGATTGACCCGATACCTCAGGGAAAAAAAAAAAAAAAGTCTTAAATATTTTCCAGTTGATAAAGTGACTATATGCTTTATATTAATAAGCGGATATATGTTCATGTTTATACAAAAAATATAAAATTGATCGAGATATAATTTTAGGCTACTTTCTCATAATTGTATTAAAATATGGAATAATTTTCTTTCACTTTGGTTTCGAATTTGAATATTTCGGGTTTTGTTCGGTTATGGATTAACGTATGTCGGTTCAAGTATGCAAGACTCTAAATCAAGCCAATACTTACTCTCCATGAGTGCAGTACTATAAGTAGTTTACATGTAAATGTACGGTGCGTGTAAAAACTTTAAGGACACCAAAAAATTTTAAAAATTTTGATAAATTGAAAATGCGACAAGTGAAATGGTAATTTAATGTCGATCATAAAGTGGAAATACTAATATAAAAGTTAAAAGAATGTATCTGTGACCTTTTTATTGCGAAAAAATCATAATTATGAAAAAAAAAAACCACTATTTTTGACTGTGTAAAAACTATAAGGACACCAGTATTTTTTTTTTATAGAAATGTTATATAGAATTATTATTAAGGATCGACCGAAACATGTTTTTAAGGCCGAAACCTAAACTGAAACCAAATTTCGGCGATCTTCCTATTTTCGGCCGAAAACGAAAACGAATATGTCCAAAAAAATTTTTTAAGGGTGTATTCGAAAAAATATTTTTCCACCCTCAACAGCTCGAAATTTTCTGAGACATTTTCAGACTCATTTTCAAAAGTAAAAACATGAAACTTGCTGGGGTGATTTCTGAAGACATGTTTAACATGCCGTGTGATTTCATTTTCAGCTCAATTAATTAGAATTTGATTTTTAAACAATTATTTTCTCAGTATAACCATTTTTTTCATTCCCAGATCGCCCGCTTCGGAAAATTCGGCTTAAAACGCCAACTTTGACAGCGTTTTTTTACAGTATTTTCTGCATTTATCAAAAAATTAAGAAGCACCGCACATTATATAGTTTCTAAATAAGAGAATTTCCAAGTTTGATGCGTTTGAGAGCAAAAATGAATTTTAAAATGAATCAGAAAATAAGCAGTTTGGATCGGAATACACCCTTAAAGTAATTAGATTGTATGTACTAAAGTAATTAATACATACATAAATACATTTGTGATATCGTACCTTCGCCACACATTTTCGACGGGGAAAGCAACAGGCATTTCCGAGGAGGACAATGGTCTTTTGTGTAAAGGCATGCAGGGGAAATTCCTGGCATACTTCTGCCCTTGGGATCTGCTCAACAGGGTATTTCAACTTTTCCAAGAAATAGGGGTGGCTGGACAATGTGTGGGAATTCGTCCCTAAAGTGAAAGTAAAAAGAGACTCATGCAGAAGCTGGTGTGGAGGCTGATAGTAGACTGGGTGACACTGATGAAGTGAGGTGTTTTTTTAACAACGGAAGAGATGCGAGTAAAAATCGTTTTTACTCAGGTTGGCTATGAGAAGTATAGAACTGTTAATAAAAAGTGAGAGTGTCTACCTATGAATGGTAAAGTTTGTCATTACATTTTTCAAATCTATTTTAGTTGTTCTAATAAAGAACTTTGGTAAGAAACATGTATTATTTTTCAACGATCATCTCACAAGAGCTTAGTGAACCAAAAAGCTCTGGCCCACTACATCACAGCTATAGTATTATAAATGGTGGCAGCTTACGGATTAATTAGGTCTAGCATAAATTAGACTGGACCCACGTGAACTTGATGTACAGAAGGAAACTGTGTAGAAACAAGGACAGTCGGTGATGAAATCTTGTGTTTGACGAGAAAGATTTTCAAGTGTATCCGGTGAGGAATTGTGAAATCTGGAGTGTCGAATATGTTAGCTGGTATGTAACAAGGACTAAGGATTCGACGATATAGAAAATTTCTTCAGTAAACATCCAGTGCAGTGGATAGTAGACTATTTCATCGATCGCCCTTAGGAATCCATGGAGACAGCTTGTGTGTAAATTTCCCGGCGGAAATCAAGTTAGATCCGGAGATACGGCAGTACCTGAAAACAAAAAAAGTGCAGGAAAGCCTTGGAGCAGTGTGGAGAAAGGTCTACATTTGAAGGTAAGCCCTTTTATGAAATTTTCCAGAGAGGTCTGTTAGGATTTAATATTGTATATGTCTGTTCTTGGTAATTTGTATATGTTTAATAGATAAAAAGTCTAGGGTAGCTATTAATTTGGGATTGAAATTTTTAGTTAGAATTTTTATATTAAACGGGTTTCTTATGGTCTGTACGGTAATTCATTTGGTTTTGAAAATTTAATATTTATGTATTTCATAATTAACTTGATGATAGTAAATTACGGTTGATTAATAAAAGAATATTAATCATTAAAATTAATCATAGTTGTGGATGTAACTTTTAGTTATAAAGTTGGGGCATATACAGCTTTTGTTTATTACAGCAATAAAGTTATTTGAAATTTTATGGGTATGCTGTAGGAAATAGCAGGATTAGTTGTTTTTATATAAATTGTATTTATATAGTGCTGTGGGTATCAAAATAATTTTGAGGATTTACTCAGTTTTAAAGGATATAACAAGTGCACGAAAATTTTCGGTAGGAAAATTGTATTATTGTTTTATGCATTGCAATATATCTAGAGGATAAAATTCTATTCCTTATTGTAATTTTTATTGTTTTTTACAAATTGTATATATTTGTGTATTGTTGTGATTAGTATATTTTGGGGGAAAACAATGGAAGAATTACTAGGGAAATATACTAAAAACATCTTGCTTTTGCTGGCAGAGGAATTTGAGACCAACGTGTCGGCAACTGATAAGAAAAAAACTATAATTCAGGCTATTTTAGCAGCATCGGATTATAATGAGAGTTTTGCTAAATCGAATTTAGAATGTATTCTTAAGGAGGATGCAGAACGAAAAGAAATGGAACGGGAAAAATTAGCTTTGGAACGGGAAGACGAAGAGCGCGAAAAAACAAGACAATTTGAGTTAGAAAAATTAAGAATTCAAAATTCTTCGGAAACTGTTAGTCTTTCGTCTAGTGATATGAATGTAGGTTCGCATAGGAATCCAAAAATTAATTTGAAAGAATTAGTTCCACGTTTTGATTGTAAATTAATTGACATCACTCTTTTCTTTATGATCTTTGAAAAACAGGCGGAAAAAGCTAAAATTTCGCAGGAGGATATGGTTAGCCAATTAATTCCCTTATTGCCATCAGATATCGCGGAAATTATAGTGAAGCAACCAGCAGAATTAGGAGATGATTTTCAACATGTAAAAAAAGTTTTATTAAATCATTTTAGATTGGGAACAGGTGCTTTAAAACAGAAGTTTGAAAATCATCAAAGGAAACCTGGAGCGTTATGGGTAGACTTGGTATATGAATTAAGAGGTTATTTGGATAATTGGTTGGAATCATTAGAAATAAAGGATTTCGAGTCTTTAAAAGAGCTCATGCTCACAGAGCAAGTAAAAAAACGCGTTCCTTTTGAAGTAAAAGAAAAATTTATGGATGAATGGGATGAAATGAAAGAGGCTTCGAAACTTGCTGACAAATGTGACAAATATGAGAGTATTAGAAGTAGTTTCAGGAAATCAGAAAAAAAATCTTGGGGAAAAAAACCTTATTCAGAGATGCAAAGAAGCAATTTAAATCCGAAAATTAGGGGTGAAGTAAAAGCTAAATCGGAGTTAGAGAATAAAACGGAAAAATTTAAAAATGATAAACTTAAACAAGACCAGGCTTTTGAGAGGAAAAGGCAGATTAGGTGTTTTTTTTTGTAATCAACCAGGGCACATAAAACCAGATTGTGCGGAATGGTTAAAAAAGAAAAATGAGTTCAATACAGTTAATCATTTAGGTAATGATGTTGATTTAGGGGATTGTTTTAAACCTTATCTAAAAAAAGCTCTAATAAACGGGGTTGAAAGACACTATTTGAGGGACACGGGAGCAGGGATTGATCTATGCGATAGAAATTGGGTTAAAACAGAGGATTTTACTGGAGATATAACTTGGGTACGTCAACCTCTTGATAATGAATGTAAATGTTTACCATTAGCATGGGTGACTATAAAAGGGGATTTTGGTTGCATCACCACTAAGGCGGCGATTAAACCATCGGAGTCGGAGCAAGGTTACTATCTCTTAGGTAATAAAACTGCGGAGCTTATTGAGCAAAATAAAGGAAGTGGTGTTCCTATAAATATGGTGGTTACCCGTAGTAAGACGAATTCTTTAAAAAAAGGAATGGAGCAACGGGATGTTGATAAGGAAATGTCGTTTGTTGATCAGGCAAAGTTAGAAGAGCAACCAGGTAGGGTAGATAAAATTGGGGATTGCTCACAGAACAAAGAAACGCAGGTAGTTCAAATGGATGAGAATAGACAGGATGAAAGTCAAATCGAAGATCTTATGTTATTACCGAAATGGGAGGTGAAAGATAATGTGGGATTGAATAAAATTACAGCGAAAGATTTCAGCTTAGCTCAGAAACAGTGCTTATCTTTAAAAACATTATGGGAAAAGGCAAATAATGTAGAAGAAAAGGAATTTAAAATAATGGGAAATAAATTAGTAAGAGTTTCACATTCAAATAGTGGGATGAGAAATTACAATTATGTTTGCCATTAGAATTTAGAGAGAAAATAATGAAGATGTGTCATGAGGAAGTTGCGGGACATTTAGGGGCAACTAAAACAAAAGATAGGGTAATTAAATGCTATTTTTGGCCAAATTGTTACAAGGAAATTGAGGCATTTGTAAGAACTTGCGATCTGTGTCAAAAGGTTGGTAAAAATAGAGATAAAAAGAAAGCTCCCTTGAAGCTCGTGCCGATAATTTCAGAAGTTTTCTCCAGGATAAATATTGATGGTGTAGGCCCTTTGAGTTTAAGCGAGAAAAATAATAGATACTTGATTACTTCAATTTGTGTTGCGTCAAAATATCCAGATGCGATTCCAGTAGAAGATTTAACTTCTCCGTCAGTGATTGAGGGGCTAATACAAATATTTTCTAGGACTGGTTATCCAAAAGAGGTACAATGTGATTTGGGTAGGTCATTTACAAGTGAGTTGGCATCGGAATTTTTTGATAGGTTTGGTATTAAGGTTGTACATAGTTCAGTTTGCCACCCAGAATCGAATAGCGTTGAACGGATGCATGGTAGTTTAAAAAAGGTTATAAAGACATTATGTTTGGAGGCAGGAAAAGATTGGGAAGCAGTCTTGCCAATGGCTTTATTTGCTTTGAGGACTGTAAGTCATGAAAGCACGGGATTTAGCCCTGCTGAGCTTGTACATGGTAAGAATTTACGAATGCCACATACTCTTGTATATGAAAATTGGATGGAAAAGGAGACGGTAAATCAGAATGTAGTGGACTATATTTTGAACTTAAGTAATAGATTGAAACATTGTCAAGAATTAGCGTGTAAAAGAATGAAAGAGTGTCAGGAGAAACGAAAACAATGGTATGATAAGAATGCGGTGTATAGAAAATTTAATGTTGGAGACAAAGTGTTAGTTCTGGCTACTTCGAAACCAAATAAAATGGCGGTTAATTGGATAGGACCGGGAACTATTACTAGCGTAATATCTCAAACTAATTATACGATCGATATTCCGGAAAAGAGAAATAAGTCTACTATTTATCATGTTAATTTAATTAAACCATATTATAGTAGACCTGAATTTGTAAATTTGTTGATTGATGAGGAGTGTGAGGAAATTGAGGATCAAGCGGAAATTCCTTATCCCATTGCGGATCCCACTCAATTAGACTTTTGGGAATTAGTAAAAGAAAGTAATTTGGAAAAACGTGTTTCTACAGAGCAAATAGGAGATTTCAGGACAATGATTGAGCGTCATATGAAAGTTTTTTCTACGGACCCTGGGAGTACCCCGTTAGTTAAAATGGACATTGTTTTAACGGATGATGTGCCGGTAAGATCAAAACCATATCGTATGTCGCCGAGGCAATTAGAGATTATGCGTGAAGAGATTCGGAGGCTTTTAGATTTGGGTGTGATTGAGGTCGGGCAATCAGATTATGCTTCGCCTATGATTTTAGTTGAGAGTGCGGGTAAAGACGCTCGCCCTTGTGTGGACTATAGGAAATTAAATGCAAAGACCAGAACTGAATTTTTCCCTTTGCCAAACATTGAAGAGGTTGTTGAGAAAGTGAGTACAGCGCCTTTTATTACTGTTATGGATCTGACGAAAGGTTATTTTCAGATTCCTCTCACGGAAGAAGCTCAGAGATATGCGGCTTTTGTAACACCATTTGGGACCTTTTTACCTAAAGTCATGATGTTTGGACTTTTAAATTCAGCATATTATTTTTGTAAATTGATTGCCATAGTTTTATATGGGTTAGAGTCATTTGCGGTTCCGTATATCGATGATATAGCTATATTTTCTTTGACATGGGAACAGCATTTAAAAGATGTGGAAGCGGTTCTTAAGCGGTTAAAAGAAGCAAATCTAACGGTGAAACCATCCAAATGCCAATTCGCGCAAGATCACGTAAAATTTCTGGGACACGAAGTTGGGTCAGGAAAAAGGTCTCCTAGTGAAGCTAAATTGCAGGCTATTAAAGATTTTCCAATTCCGACGACGAAAACACAGCTAAGAGCATATCTGGGAATGGTAGGGTATTACGCGAGGTACATAAAGAATTATGCTACCATAGCAGTGCCGTTAACAGATGCTTTAAAAGGGAAAATAAAAAAAGAAAAAATCATATGGGACGAGAAGTGTAATAATGCATTTGAAGAATTAAAGTTAAAATTAATGAAAAGTCCTGTGTTATATGCGCCTGATTTTAAGCAGAAATTCATTGTGCAAACAGATGCGAGTTTGTATGGGGCAGGAATTGTTTTATCTCAAATTATTGCAGGTGAAGAGCATCCAATTTTGTATCTTAGCAAAAAATTTTCTCGTGCGGAGCAAAATTATAGCACGATAGAAAGAGAATTAGCGGCTATAGTATATGGATTAAAAAAGTTAAATTATTATTTGGATGGGCAAAAATTTGAAATACAAACCGATCATAATCCATTAGTGTACTTAAAGAAAATGGTTGGTACAAACTCTCGTTTGACACGTTGGGCTCTATTTTTGCAGCCATTAAATTTTGAAATTACACATAAGCCAGGAAAATTACATGGAAATGCAGATGGTCTAAGTAGGAAGATTTAGAATCAGAGTTAGATTTTCTGTTTGGAATTTAGTGTTCAAAATTTTAATACTTGTAATTAGGGCGTTTTATTAAGATATTGTGCTGTATGTAAAAATTTAGTTACCTAGATTGTGTTATAGTGTTTTTTTTCTTTTTTGAGTTAGTATTACATTCAAATATTTTAAATTTAAATTAATTGTTCTAGCATCAAAAATGTATATTATTTTTATTCTTTTGATTGATTATGTGTAAGGAAAATTCTAAAAATTTCATATTTTGGTATGTCCTTTGAAACTGAGAGTGGGTATTCTTGAATTTAAGTAGAACTTTCATAATTGGGTCAAAAGTCTAAATGATATTTTATTGCTGATTTAATGGTGTGCTTGACCTCTCGGGAAATCTATTAAAGGGCTTATTATGTGAATTCATGCCAAATATTTCCTGTGGAAATCTCTTTTGGGGGGAGGTGTTGTGATATCGTACCTTCGCCACACATTTTCGACGGGGAAAGCAACAGACATTTCCGAGGAGGACAATGGTCTTTTGTGTAAAGGCATGCAGGGGAAATTCCTGGCATACTTCTGCCCTTGGGATCTGCTCAACAGGGTATTTCAACTTTTCCAAGAAATAGGGGTGGCTGGACATTGTGTGGGAATTCGTCCCTAAAGTGAAAGTAAAAAGAGACTCATGCAGAAGCTGGTGTGGAGGCTGATAGTAGACTGGGTGACACTGATGAAGTGAGGTGTTTTTTTAACAACGGAAGAGATGCGAGTAAAAATCGTTTTTACTCAGGTTGGCTATGAGAAGTATAGAACTGTTAATAAAAAGTGAGAGTGTCTACCTATGAATGGTAAAGCTTGTTATTACATTTTTCAAATCTATTTTAGTTGTTCTAATAAAGAACTTTGGTAAGAAACATGTATTATTTTTCAACGATCATCTCACAAGAGCTTAGTGAACCAAAAAGCTCTGGCCCACTACATCACACATTATTAATTAATTATACGTATTTATTAAATATGTATAAAAATTAATTAAATATGTATAAAAATTAATTAATTATGCGTTAACAACGAAGTTCATAGCAATAAATGGTCTCAAAATCGATGACAAGTGTTGAAAATTTCCGAAGGAAGAAACGAGATTTTTAGAATACTGATAGTTTCGGTCCAAAATCTAAGTTTCGCCGAAAATTCATTTTCGGCGAAAACTATCAGTATTCCCAAAATCTCGTTTCTTCCTTCGGAAATTTATTGCTATCAACTTCGTTGTTTGTAATTATCAGTCATGACTGACTCAAGACTTGAATGCAGATTATAAAGCAAGCAATGCATATATAACTAAACTTTTTCACGTGCTCATTAAAAACTGCAGTCATAACAGTAATAGAAAATTATCAGTTTGAAACCGCAGATATATTTCGAATACTCTTTGAGAAAGTTCTAGTGTAACAGATGATCATTTACAGAAATCATTATAAGAGATAAATCGAGGTGTGTATACATAAAACTAAAATATTTTTTAATTAAATGAAATTCGTATAATTAGAAAACCTTTCTGTGTCGTTGATGAATTAATTACGTTTTATTTTATATATATATATATATATATAAGTTTTGGATCTAAGGCACCGAGAGACAATTTAGGCCACACGTATAATTAATTTATAATTATGTATATTTAATAAATACGCATAATTAATTAATTTTTATACATATTTAATACATACGCATAATTAATTAATAATGTATTTATGTATGTATTAATTACTTTAATACATACAATTTAATTACTTTAAAAATATTTTTGGGACATATTCGTTTTCGTTTTCGGCCGAAAATAGGAAGATCGCCGAAATTCGGTTTCGTTTCGGTTTTGGCCTTAAAAACATGTTTTGGTCGATCCTTAATAATAATTCTATATAACATTTCTGTAAAAAAAAATACTGGTGTCCTTATAGTTTTTACACAGTCAAAAATAGTGTTTTTTTTGTATAATTATGATTTTTTCGCAATAAAAAGGACACAGATACATTCTGTTGACTTTTATATTAGTATTTCCACTTTATGATCAACATTATATTACCATTTTACTTGTCGCATTTTCAATTTATCAAAATTTTTACAATTTTTTGCTGTCCTTAAAGTTTTTACACGCACTGTATTGTACCTGCATTCCCCCTCCTCCCCCCCCCCCCACACCACAAAACAAAAAGCGATTTGTCGTAGCAATGAATTGAAAACACCTATTTTATCGAGTATTTCGACAGTTAGCAAATTTAACAAGGTTCTATCTGCAGAATGGCCTATTGGGAACGAAATTTTTCTCTTGTTTTTTTTCCCCTCTAAAGCGTCAATGGCAACGATATAATAAAACGATAACCAATACGGTACAATTTACATAAAAGTGGAAAACAATTTAAATTTGAGAGAAAACTAAAGAAAATTCCATCAAGATCTTATTAAAATATTACTCTTGAAGCCTTAAAAAGTAAACCAGTGTAAAAGAAAATTAAATTTTCTTTCATTGGAAACAGCTTTATACCTCCCTTTACCTCACTTATTCAAGCACTGAATTTAGATCTTTATTACAGCTAATCTTCAAAGTTAATTATTTTCTCACACTGCATCATTTTATGTTCATGGCAAAGAATAAGAATCATCAGACATCCGAGAGTAAACGGCTTCTGCCATTTCAATGAATAACAAATTAACGCTTTACAGGAAGGAAAGAAAATGACTTTAGACTTGCTTGGGGTTTCTAGGTAGATGGATATTTTCTCGTGTGATTTACCTGAAAGCAGACTGCAAGAAGAATGCTGCGTAAGTAGTCTTTTAAAGATGAAGAGGGTAGATTTGTATTGTATATATGAATTTTTAATAACAGAGCTGTGTTGGTTATAATTCATTCTAGGAAGTGAAGTAAGTTTTGAATGTTTAGATTAAGGTATGATATTATTCGAGAGATTTTTGCGCATTTTTAATACTAGAAAGGAAAAAAAAAGCATTTTTATAAAAGCAGAATTGACATGTCTCCGGCTTTTTGCGCATTACTATTATCTTAGAGAAAACGATGTTCTTTTAAATCGCCCAAATGTTCCAATTAAATGAATATTTTCTGTATTAAAATACTGGTATCCAAAAAGCCGGAGACTTGGTCGCTCTGTAAAAGAAATTAAAATAATAATAATAATAAAATATTTTGTAGCGATTAAATTATGTAGTAGATGAAGCACGATTTTATATTTTTCACTTTTTCAAACATAGTCCAAATGTTCAATATTAGAGTGAAAATAAAAATCACAAAGTTTACAAAATGGTGTATAAAATGTTGTAAAGCTAAAAACTAAACAAACATTAAAATAAAATTAAAATAATCAACGTTTCAGCCATCGTCTATGACCATCGTCAGAAAAGAGTAGTTATATTGCTTTTAAAGAACAAAGCTTATTTTATTAGTTCAAAAGTGTTTATGAATTTGGTTTGTCTGTTCGTCAACCTATATATGCATGCTTTAACTCGCGTAAATATACTCATATTGCTACGTAATTGATATATGTTATGGAGGTTTACCATGGCATGTTGCGTATTGAAATGATGTGTCTAGCATTTATAGTTCGTTTACAGAAACACACAAAAGAATTCCGTTACATTACAGTCTATCGTTTGCAGTGCATTTTCAGAATGTTATCCTCTTTCAAACGTATTGACATTGATATACGTCACTGAGGTACACTATAAGATGCTTACTGTGGAATATGGTGTGAATAGTATTTATCGTTCATTTACAAGGACACGCAAAAGAATTCGATTACAGTACTGTCTGTGAGCGATAATGGTTGGAAGTGCGTTTTCAATTGTGGTATGCGTTTCAAAAATTAACTAATTTATTTATACTATTTAGTACACTGAAAAAAAAAAACTGTTGATTTTACAGTATAATATTGGCAGCTGGGGTGCCTGTATTATACTGTAAAATAAGCAGTAATATACCGTCGTATAACTCAATTAAACAGTATATTACTGCTTAACGGTATATTACTTGCTAATTTTATGATTCATTACAGTTAATTTTACGATTTTAAACTGGCACCCCAGCTGCCAGCATTATACTGTAAAATCAACAGTTTCTTTTTACAGTGTGTGTATAAATTTTACCGATTATATATAGGATTGCACAAAAGAATTTTGACATTTTTCCGGCAATAGATGGTAATTACTGAAATTGGTTTTTTTACTCCATTATGTGTTTTCCAAATTATTCAGTCAGACATCTTTCACCTTATTAAACAATGGAGTTTTGTTACAGTATTCTGAATGTGTTGGGAATTTTTTCATGCCTGACGCGTGATTTTTCTTTCTTGTTATTTGTTTATATATATATATATATATATAACCATTATGGAATATTCCAAATTATCATAATTTTTAAATAAAATTTATAAATTGAGTATCAAGACATGAGATAGCCATTATACATATTAAATTTTATCATTATAGTATATTATTAAATTAAATTGTAACATGTAATTAAATCATATTAAATTGTATTATTAAATTAACTAATCACTAATGAATTTTATAATAACTAGATCCAATCACTTATAAATGAAGTATTAAAAAATCATAACATTTAAAATATGCGAAAAGTAAATATTATCAGGAAGGTGGACGCATAAAAAAAGATAACGATAAATATGTAGGAAATCCTATTTTGTCAAGCTTTATATAACAATAACAATTTAACCAATGAAAAAAGACCAGGAAAAAATGAATCATTGTCAGCACCAATAAATTCATTGTACAAAATGTAGGATATCAAAATTGAATAAACATTAATTCAATAAGAAGAACTACAAAATGAATGTAAAAAGGAAGAACTATCATGAATAAAAACGGATAAAATTGGAACTAATGATTCGTAACTCGTTTTCAAAGGCAATATTACGATATCATTAGTAAAATAAAGTTAATTTCTAAAGTAGATAATAAACACCGCTTATATATATTTAAGTGAAAGCATCTTATATGCTCGTAACAAGCAAGAGAAAACCTTTTTTATATATCTTCTTGTTAATTCTATATGTATTCAAACATTTGGAAAATTCATCACTTTAATTATTACTGCACATCTTTGCATGAATT
The DNA here is from genome assembly GCA_963932465.1 of Maratus speciosus. Lineage (NCBI taxonomy): Eukaryota > Metazoa > Arthropoda > Arachnida > Araneae > Salticidae > Maratus > Maratus speciosus. Next base: position 488,062,131 of record OZ010795.1, read on the forward strand.
ATTACCACAAAGCGCTGCTATTAAAAATTCATTTGCAAAATCTACCCACTTCACCCTTATTCTTCAATCTTCTTTTCCTTCAGGTAACTTACTTGAGAAAATATCCATCTACGAAGAAACTGTGCGCAAGTCTAAAGTCAATTTCTTTCCTTTTTGTGAAGCTTTAATTTGTTATTCATTGAAATGGCGGAAACCGTTTAACTCTCGGATGTCTCATGTTTCTTATTCATGCCATGAAAGTAAAATGATGCTCTGTGAGAAAATAATTAACTCTGAAGATTAGCTACAATAAAGATCTAAATTCGGATACTTGAATAAGGGAAGGATTCAATGAAGAAAAATAAATTTACTTTCACGTTGAATTAAAATTAAAGGTGTAAATTTTAGGCAGAAGGATATCTTGATGAAATGTTTATTATTCTGTCGCATAAGTTTTCTTACACTGTTTTCTTTTTTCTTCTTCTTTCTTCTTTCTATTTTCATTTCTTTTCTTTCTTTTTCTTTTTTTTTTATGCGTATGTGTGTAAATGCAAAACATTATGATTTTGTAAATTTTCAGCTTGATTTTCATTCTGAATGTTATTTAAGCTTTGAGTACAATAGAACCTCAATTATCCGAAGTAATTGGAACTGCCCATCTTTCGGAAAATCGAAATTTTCGGATAATCGAGAATGCTTGAATTTTAAGATTAAGGAGAAAGATATGCGCTATTTCTTATTATGGTAACAAGTGCTTAATAAATTTTGAATTAAGTACTTTTTACATATTTAACAAGGGTTTGAAACAACGTTTTGTTTGTCGCAGTTTCGATTCCCTTTGCTTTAAAACTCTATCACGAAGTTTTTTAATATTATTAGTTCATCAGTATTACAGTCTTTCTGCTGCTCCAGCTACTCCAAACCTCTTGCAAAACATTCAAAAGCTTTAGAATTGCTAATTTGTTCGTTTTCTTCGTTCGTTTTGTTCGTTCCACTCCGCAGCTTACGGGACCTCAAGTTAAATTCAAAGGCCTCTAAGAAAGGGGGATAGAAAATATTTATATGTACTTGTAGTTCGGAAAGGACCGCTTGCACATAAGGAATATGCTAGTCAAAAAAAAAAAAAAAAAAAAAAAAAGCCTTCGAAATGGATTTTGCACAGAAGGAATGTGAAAGTAAAAAAAAAAAAAGCTTTAAAAATGGATTTCGGTTAACTGAGAGTTTCGGTTAAAAGAGTTTCGGATGAAAGAGGTTCTACTGTATTCCTATGAAAATTAACATTGTTAAAATAAAATAATAGTTTGCATAGATCTTACTACAAAGAAAAGTTTATGTTCCAGAAACTATATTTGAAATCAAATATGCATTACTAAAAACTTTTTCTTTAAAAATGCAATTTTTTCAAAGTTTTAGATTGCAACGTAGTTTCTAGATAAATTATTTGAACTCGGTGGAAGGAAATTAGGTTATTGAATTCGAAATACATATACCAAGATTATATCGTAAAAAAAAAAAAAAAAAAAAAAAAAAAAAAAAAAACTTGTTTCATTTTATGATTTATAGATTTTGTTAATCAACAATATATATTGTTTGTAATAGAGTTGCAATTATATTTATTTTGGGAAAGGAATTGTGCACTGTTTGTGATAGTAAAACAATTTATACATAAAATTGCTTTTGGTGCTTCTTTTATTCTCGTTCGAAAATAACGAAAATTGCTTGACGAGTTTTGCTTGTCATTTTACTGTTAAATACGAATCACTCATGACGAGTTATATTTGTACAGCACGTTATTCGCACATTTTTATCGCAAGAGGTTAATAAATATTTTCTTAAAACTTTTAAAATAATCTTTAAAAATGCTTTATTTATGTCATTAAAGTCTTAATATTTAATCTATTTAAGATCGTATCGCATAGTACAAACTAAATTTTCTGTTTTAAATTCTGCACCATTTATAGCATTATTAAAATTTCACGAACAACTTCTTCAACAAATTACTGTTTGAAGTCTAAACAAACAAAGGAATTAAAAGATTTCTAAAAACCACATAAATAAGACAGTTAATCTTTAAATTATACTAGTCACAAAATATTTAAAAATCGTTTTGAACCTGAGATTCGCACTTAAGGCGGTTCTCAAAAAAATATTTTTCTCCGCCCAGTAACGTGAAAATTTCCGGCACATTTTCGCATTCGTTTTTAAACACAAAAGCATGATACTTGCAACCATAATGAAGTAACTTGTTAACAGTTTATTTATTTTTTTTCCAATAAATCAACTAGATCTTGAGTTATAAGCGATTGTTGTCTCAGGACGGCAGTTTATTCATTTCCTGCTCTGTTCAAAACGCCTCTACAGTTCAAAATGCCAATTTTGACAGTATATTCGGAGAAATCTTCTGTTTTCACCAAAAGAGTGTGAAAAACTGTTCGATTGCATAGTTTCTGAGTAAGAGAACTTGCAAATTTCATGAGTTTGAGAGCAAAAATGAATTTAAAAATAAGCCGCAAATATTCCATCAAAGTAACCAGTATTTTTAATTTATTTAATTTTACAACTACTTTTAAACCATTGACATAAAAGTATTTAATGAAATACAAATAAAATTAATTTTAATTAAAGCGAACTAATTAAGGATTTTTTCACGTCACATTTGACGTAAGATGACATGGGGCATTCTCACAATCTTTTGACTTTTAAGTCCCTGAATAATAATTTTTATTTTAGTACATATTCTTGTGAGTTTTTTTTTTTTTTTTTTCATATACTGGGGAACATTCCATTGCATGATTGAATAACAATATTAACAAGATAAATAAGTTTTGGACGATGTTGGGGGGTCCAAATACCAGGAAAACTCCTATACCGTTCCATGTCCCTGATGCTGATTTTTAAGTTTGGAGCTGTCTGTATAAATTTTTTTCTATAAAAGTAATTCGACGTCATTTTTTTCCGAAACTGGGACAATTGTTTTATATAAGTATGTAGCAAAAAATTGACCTGCACACAAGTATACGGTTGATATTATTTTTTGAACTCTGTCCCTGAGTTTTAGATTCCTTACCATCCCTCTTTGCTAAACTTATACAGAAAATCACTTCAGATGCAGACACAGAATTTTTTTCAACTTTTTTCTCATGCAGAAGTATGATAGAGAAAGAATGTCTAAATTTCTTTGACAGGAAATTTACTGCAGAATTTAAATCAACATTTAAATATCAATTTCAAGCATCGTGGCTTTATTGGTAGTCTTACCGCCCCAAGATTTATTCCTGCACTTTTCGAAGTAAATTATTATTATTTTTTTAATTTAATCCAGTGTAAATAATTGTTTCTAAAAATCAATGAACATTGTGGCTATCACTTAGTCTTAACATGATTTGCCTAAAAATAGTGGTAATTTTCCTTACCGTCCCATCCTTACCATCCCCCCTTTTTTTTTTCATTTTCATCCCCTTTTTCCTACACCATCCCTTCTTAAACACCCCTTTAAGACAACGTTATACCAAAATTTTGTACTAAAAATACTACTTTGATATTATTTCTTATTTGAATGTCCTGTGGGTACTATATGCAAATTCATTATAAGTAAAAATTTAGAAGAAAATATAAAGTTATAGTGATAAAATGGTAAGGAACTCGCAAGTTTAACTTAAACCTCAGTTAAATAAAAAAACAAAATCGCTGCTGACCATTTTTTCTTTATTTTGAATTATTAAGGCATTTGTCTATCAGATTAAAATGTTATTTTATCAAGTTTAATTTCACCAGATTTTTATTCCCGAAAGCCAAAAGATTGTGTGAATGCCCCACATACGCATTTGCTTAATGCTACATATATACTTTTTTGAAATATAGTACTTAAACTTCCACCTAAAATAATAATCAATTTTACTCTAGAAAATACCTTTTTCAGTCAATTGTCTAACTAAAGGCGAAAATTCTGAAAATATACAATAGAAATTAATAATATATATATATTTCATAACATACATAAAATACATCATAATACAAAATTTTAAAATTGTATTGTATGTTAATTGTTTTTGAAATTAGAATGCACGCGATGTCAAAACTCATAGTTTGAAAAAAAAAATGACTTTAAACTTGAAATTTTTCTTTAAATATATATATAAATTATATTGCGTTAATTAGCTCAATTGGAATATCGTCATATATTTCTTTAAAGATTGGTAAAATGTTATTTAAGAATAGATAAATAATAATCCTTTTCTCACCTTTTTGTAGGTTTCTAGGGGATCCTCCCCCCCCCCCCTGTATTTGGGACCGTAATCATCTTTTTATATTACTTTAGGACATTATTGCACGCGACACCCGACACAGATTCTTCTTATCGAAAAATGCTTTCTGTGCTTCTTATATCTTAACCACACATTTCTTCTCGATATTCTAAAACTAATCTGATTTTTACAAATGTAAGCGTTTTCAGATACTCGCTTCTGTTTTGTCTCTTTTTTATTGTATAATCTTACCATCATATCAATCAGAATACCCGATTTTTGATTTTGATATATTGGTTATTTGCCCACCTTTTGATTAAATTTTAACGCAAAAAGGGTCTGCCCACTTACAAATTTCTGCTCTGGTAAAGAAGGAGGACTTTAAATCGATTTTAGCGATTTCCCCCCCTTTAGTACCCCCCCAATACTCGTTGCTTTTCACTTTCCCCCAACTTTTCTTTTGAGAATTTAATCTTGCACTTCCAATACAGCGCCATCTGTTGAACGAAATACAAACACGAACCATAAACGTAGAAAAAATAACGTAGTCGATTCTCTTTTTCTTTTTTCTTCTCTTTTCTGCTTTGGCTTTAAGCTGCTGCGTTTTTATTAAATTTCGATCGGGAAAAATTTCGGCGTTGAAAATGAATTACGTTAACTTAGTAGACTTTTTTCGATTTTTTTATATTTTTTTAAAAACTTTTTTTTTTTCGTACTTTCAGATGAAGTCTAGAGTCAGCAATAGTAAAATTATTGATCGTCTTCCACATTCATCAAGAGCTAAATTAATACTTGGACTAATTGTTAATGATAGTTTTCAGAAACTGTCTTTCCTTTTTTTAATCCTAGAACGAAAAGAAACTTTTTGCTTGAAATTTAGAACATGGAGATGGATTAAACAATATCGTTTCATTGAATTCTACTAATTACCACGCTAAATTACTTTTATAATATGGAATAAAATTGTTAAAGATGAAAATTTCAAATTGGGAATATACTTTCATCAGAAAAAGTTCCCGATTCTTTATCTTGAAACGGATTTTTTTTAAAAATGATTTTAATGATATTTTGAATCTATTTTACTTAGTCTATTAACTATAACTGGATTTTGAAAAATTGCAATTGTAATAAGAGATTAGTAAGCTCCAATGAAAACAAGGGTGGATCCAAGAGGGAGGTTGCGAAGTCACGACCCCTCTCTAAACGAACAGTTTCTACACAACAATATATTTTTTAATGTAAACACATAATTAACAGGGCCTGATCAACTCTATGTGAGACCCGCAGGCACACAGGCCATATTGGGGGCCCCTTTCGCAAGAAAATTGCATTATAAACATGACAAACAGCTTTATGTGCTGTTTTAAAATTTAAATCATAACTTTCAGGGGTTAAAAAAAAAAAAAAAAAAAAAAAAAAAAAAAAAAAAAAACATACATATATTATGCATACATATAAAAACGCATTAAAAAGATATATAAATAAGATCTTCTGCGCTATATGCTATTTAGCAGGGCCTGATTAATGCACGGGCCTCCGGGGCCTCGGCCCTGGGCCCTCCAATTTCAGGGACCCACAAATTTGTGTGTATTTTCTCACAATTTAAGTTTTTCCACTGTTTGCATTTTATATTTTGGTTCCTGACGTAAAAACAAAATTTTACTGTAATAAAAAATCTCCATATTAAATTTTTCTGTAAAAGTCCTTTTCAATTTCAGAGTACCTATAATTTTCAAAGCTTGCAGTATCCAGAAAATCAAATTTGGGGAAAATGCCAAAAACTGCATACTGTGTCCATTGGTTTCAATATAAACGAGGATTTTACAATGTCAGAATTATAGTTTAAAATGATTACTAGACTCTTGGGGGAAACACAATTTTTTTGATTTTGGATAAGGCGAGTTTTGAAAAAGGCGTCTCATTTATTCTGCAACATAAACTGTGGATCATAGATGTTTGTTTGTAATTATACAAATGCTTATGTGAGAAAGTGGACGGTAATTCATTTTTTTTTATTATTCTTGTAAGTTAATTTTTTTTTATAAACTTGAAACTTTCACCCAAACAACTTTGTCAACTCATCAAATAATCATAGTTTTTTTTTTTTTTTTTTTCTGAAAGTGTCGTCGGGAATGGGGAGGTAGGGGGCGGGCAACTTTTTAACAGGCCCTGTGCCCAACTTCAGCTTGATCGGGCTCTGCTATTTAGAGAAAGTAAAACTTTTAAACATAAGGGATTGGATGAGATATGTTTGGTGTAATATCCTTTCTTCTCAGAATTTGGAAATTTACATTACATTTCATTGTCGTTAGTGGAGAACACTGAGATAGTTTAGATTACACGAATGGGAAATATTCATTTTTCTCTATGAACTATAAATCAAAATTTGCATTAATTTGTATCTTCAAAGACTGGACGAAATGCATTTCGGGGCACCCGAAAACATGTGGTCCCGAAACACATGCCCCGTGTACCTTTGTGATAATCAGCCCCTGCATATTAAGCATGTTAAAATATTTCCTGTCATCAACGCAAATATGTCTGATAGACAAGCAGTCATTTAGAACTAAGTTGCTTGAAACTTTCAGGCATTACCCTTTAAGCAGTAGAAAATCGAACGATGTTTTTTACTTTCTTCCGTATGCGATTCAGCATCAGTTATAACTTTGCTTTCTCACGAGCTTTCCGTGAGTGTTGAATCGCGGAAATCGATTTAAAATGTCAGCTTTGAAAACATTTTTTGAAAAATCCTGTACCTTTACAAGAAAATGAGGAAATTTGTCTTGTTAATATGTGCATACAGCTTGCAAATATTATACATTTACGAATATACCAGAAAATTTTATGCATTTAACACATGAAAATTTCTTCATTAATGTGTCAAACTGCCAGTTTAGAGTTGTGGACAAAGGTAAGATATAAAAATGGCTCAGCCATATTAACTGGTGCAATCAATCCCCACCTCACAAATAGACATACCCCCTCCTCTAAATGGCGGATTGGATCCGCCCTTGAATAAAAGTGCAAAACTTCAATATGTTACACATATAACAAGTAGTCTTTAGGAAAAAATAAATCTGACTTCAAGGGATTGTGGACTATGGATATGCTATTATTGATATCATATATATTTGGTCATTCTGTGTTTGTGTGTACAAGAACTGAAATGGAGATTGATTTAGAAAATTTTAATGTACTTCAATTTGATTTTTCTTTCAATATGAAGCGCTCATAATACTATCGTAGTTTTTTCACATGTTAAAAAGGAAATAAAGTTAAAGTAAACTGAAAAAAAAATTAAAGCTTAAAAAAGAAGTAAACTTTAAGTAAAGTAAAGTTTTTGCATGTGAAAAATAAAGTAAAATATATACAACAGACACAGTGGTATTATGAGAGTTTCATATCAAGAGCATACCACTCATCTTTACAATACTGACGAATAAACATGTGTAAGGCGATAGTTTAATTCCATTAATTTTTTCTTCGCTTTGTTTTGCCCATGGTCACAGGAAAATTTCGAGTTTTTTAATGCAGTCTTCTAAAAACTAATCAAGTAATTTGATCTTTTTTATTTTGTTTTTAAACTCTCATATCAAACAAAATAAATTTCTGGCTCTAATTAATCCATCATTTAAAACGAACAATTTATTTTGGCTTAAAAAAGTAAAATAGACTAAAAATACATTACCTAATTTTAATGAGAAAGCAATCAAGATTCCATTTCGAATTTTGCACTTTTTTAGCTTTCTTTCTGAATCTGTCCTTCGTGCTTAAAATTTTTTAGTGCGCCAAATCCTAAAAACAAAACGCATCACCTCTTATATATTTTCGTACTTTAAAAGCCATTAATTACTTTTTTCGTTTCTCTGCACTTGTTGATTTTATTCTTTTACTCTTTTTAAAGCGGTAGAAAAAAGTAGGCTAATTAACAACACTTAAACTGCAGTGTAGCTTTTTTTGCCCATCAATTCGTAATTAGTACATTCTAGGGATTTCTCCTTATCGTTGAATTGAAAGCAAAAGCAAGACATATACATGAAGTTAAAAATAAAAACAAATATTAATGAAGAGAAATTTTTAGCTAAGAAGTCAAACTTAAATAAACATTTTTATTAACTTTTTAAAAAATTCTTGATCTTTACAACTGATATGATACTAATTAGTTGTGTATGTTTTATTATACTTTTTCGTTATTTTTCTTGTTTCTTAGATATCGCGACAAAAAAGATCAAAATTTTTTCCCCTAAGAATGCAATAATTAATATTTTTCCTGGAATGAAATGTATACAGAAAGAAACACTTTTCAAACCAAATATTTATTTTTAATTCACATATTAAGTTAATACATTTAAAGAGAATAAAAAATATTTATTATATGTGATCGTGTATTTAATCAAATAACATAATTATTCAAAAAACATGAATTGTGAAATATTGAGGTTTTTGAGCAATAATGCGTAAAGTTATACGTTCTACAATTTTCTACAGATATTACATTTGAATATACATTAAATATTTTTATATGTATAAAGTAACAGTTTTTATCGATGTAATAATTTCAATGTCGGTATCATATGTCGATCTTAGTTTTCAAATTAATATTGTTCATGCCATGAAAGTTGTGAAATAAAAAGAAAAATGGTGGTATTTTGAAAAAAGAAAAGAAAGAAGAAAGAAAAATAGTTTCTATTTTTAAACTAAATACTATAATGCTTGCAACGGCAATCAAGTTTCCTTACCTTGCAATGCCAATGGAACAGAAAAGAGAGATTGTAAATAAAAATTAAAATATAGATTTCTTTGAATGGTGATTTAAATATATGCTCTTTTTCTACTTCTAAATAAATTGCTTTCTAGTCTGGATGTAAAAATTTTAAATTCAATTCTAGATCATATTGATAAAAATCAATTTTCGTTCACGCTTCAAATGTTTTCCGCTTCTCTGAAAATCTCTCTTAAAAAAAGATATATATATATATATATATATATGTGTGTGTGTGTGTGTGTGTGTGTGTGTGTGTGTGTGTGTGTGTGTGTGTGTGTGTGTGTGTGTGTGTGTGTGTGTGTGTGTGTGTGTGTGTGTGCCATTTTATGAATAAGCATATTATTTGATTTGATTTGGGTTTAATTTACAACACACGCTTTAATTATAGTATTCACAAAACAGGGAGATAAATTTACCCTATTTCCTTTTCTTTTCTCTTTATACGTCTTAAACTTCACGTAAGTATGATTTATTTCATGTTCATTTCTCAGAAATCAGACTGCCTTTTTTTTAACAACATGAAAAAAGAAAAAAAAAACTTTCCCTTAAAATTGGTTTACTGACGCATATAGAAACAAAACACCGCAAGACATAATCATGACAAAATATTCCTTTAAATGACAACTCGAAACAAAAAAATTGCTTTTGCTATGGAGCTGGCAGCAAAAAATCGCGATGGGAATATAGATAAAAATATGCGTAATGGAAACTTGGATGTTGCTTCGGGTTGAATAAGGAAGACCAGACTGTCATCGGTCAAGGCTTAGCTTCATTAGTCAAGTAAAAGAGGCGATCATCCAAGGTTATTTTGTATGTAAACTCACTTTTTTTGCTTGAAAATAACAAAACTGTTACCTATAACATGTAGAATATAGATAGAAATAAACCGTTCATTTTTCTTAGCAGTTCATTTGTAAATCTACTGATCATGTAAAGAGTCTGTTTTGTTTGTCGTATACAATTCATTAATTTTTCGAACTCAGGTTATTTAAAGTGGAAGAACAGTTGAAAATTATTAATATATTTGGAAATTTCTTAAGAGTGTTCCATTATTAATTTTCTTGGTATACGTTTATGTTAACAAGACGCAGGTGATAAATCGGCAGATATTTCCCCCGTGGCCATCATTCGTATTTCGTTAAAAGAAAAAACCACTCATTTTATTCTCATACGAAATTTTCTGATAAAATTATGTATGAGAATATATTGATAATTTTCTGCATATGAGAATATCTCTGATTATTTTCGCATAAATCTAAAATACATAAATTAAAAATGCTTATGTTACTTAAGTTTAAACATTTGCTATTTCATGCTTTCACTCATTTCGTTTTAAATTAAAAGTAAGAATAATAAGGAATAGTACCATAAAACAAAACATTTTATCGTAACATCAAAGCTCAAAGTATTGTTTCTAATTTACATACGCGAAAAATAGAAGCTGCTAATGACTAGGGCGGAAAATATTATTTGCGAGATCTGCGTCCGACTAACATAAAATTACCATTTTTACCACACGACAACATAGTTTAAAGTAATTTTTAAAAACTTACAAAATATTTTTTAATCACACATGCATGAAATTTTTAAGAAGTGGATTTAAAACATTAAATTTCGAAAGGTTAAAACGTCAAATTTCTTACAGTAAATCTTTGGAATTACTTAGGTCTTTTTTTATATACTCGGGGGGGGGGGGGGATCTACCCCCTGCAAGCTACACTCACCTTACACACGCTAAATACACGCTAATTTGGTCTGCTTTAAAAAACTTCTGAAGATTAGATTATAATTAAACGACCAGTCGCGTTTTTTTGAAATCGAGTTTCCATTCATTATCCTTCGATTAAGGGATTTTAAGGCCGAATCAACTGCTGTCGAGACAGCTAACGTCTGTTTTCGTGATTGATTAAGCAGATCAATTAATCATTCGAAAACCAGCTTGTACAAAATGGCTAAGTAAACAATATCGTTGCCTCCCGAAATTTATAACGACGCTATAAGAAAATTGTTTTAAATAAGACATTCTAAATATGACGCAATTTTCAATAAAGTTTTTATTTCTCTTTATAATACGCATTCAAAATACATTTTTAATTGAATGGAAATATTATTATTTGAACTGTTTTAGAAATACCAACAATAATTAAGAATACCACCAATAAATCTCTGGTGTAATATATATTTAAATTAAACATGTTTGGCAATATTATTATTTAGGCATTTTCAATATGACATAATTTCCCCCCTTTACTGTTATTAACGCGTAGTAATTTAATTATTTTCACTATTTAATAGTTTTCCTTCAGTTTTTAATAATCACGTGTAAATACGTTTCTTAACTGAAACAAAAAATATTATTATTTGCGCTGTTTTATATCTTGGCAACGATATAAAAAAATAACTTTTTCCGAAAAATCAAATAAATCTCTATTGAAACGATTGAATTTTGAATAAAAAAATTATATGTATATTATATATATATATATAATATAATTTATATATATATTATATATTTTATATATATATATATATATATATATATATATATATATAAAACCCTAAAAAAATTAGTCAAATTAGAAAAATAATTGCACAGCACCGCAAGCTTGTGAAGTATGTGTGCCTTGATTAAATTGCTAAGCATGTTCTGTTCTTATAAAAAATTTTTAACGGTACTATTTTGACTAATTTTAACATTAAATAGCTCCTAAAATAACTCTTTGATTTAAAAATTGTGCGCTTGAGCGTATTGACCGAACATTTCTCTATAACACTATACCATTTTTCTATTTTTATATGCAATAGCTTTCTTAATATACAAAAAAAAATCATTTACGGCGGTGACAGCATTAGTTATTATTATTATTATTATTATTATTATTATTATTATTATTATTATTATTATTATTATTATTATTATATATTCTTTCAAATAACGGATTAACTGTAGCTGAAAATTTATGTTTTCTGATGTATGAATTTTAAAAGCTTCATGTTTTAAAATCTGTTCTTTAGAAGTGTGAAAAAGAGGAAATTAAATAAATTAATTAATTGGATTAAACTATGGTCGCATGTCCGTATGCATCGCATTTTAAAAATTAAATGCTCTAATAAAATTAAATACAAAGTTTAGATTGAAAAATAAATCTAAAAATATCCTAACTTAAAATTACTCACTTGATTTTATTAAAATATATTTAAGTAATCTTTTTTTGTCTACAAGCTCCAACATTTGGAACATGCAGGGTCCGATTAACCTCTGAAGCTATGGGAAGCACAGTATCATTTCGGGGGAGGGGGCGGGGGACTTTCATTCGAGATGAGGTTCCGAAATTCGACATACCGGGAAACTCACCTATACTACAAATGTTATTCCAAAGAGTGGCTCAGTTGAGTTCCCATATATTTCATTAGACAACATTTTTTTTTTTTTTATTCTCCTGCACAAAAATTGAATACAATTAAGTAAACTATGCAAAAATGCTTTAATAATAAAAATGCAAGTTGGATAAAAAGGTTGAATTTAACGTGTATGCACATCGTATAATAATCACTATTTTGAAACACCTCTCTCAATTTTGGCAGTAGTTTAAATTATTAACATTTTATGTTGTGCATACAAGCCAAATTCAAAAATATTTATATTCAATACGTAAAATAAACATACATCTAACAATCTAACATTACAACCCCATCTCAAATTCAATATAAAATTTGGGGCCCTTTATTTTCTCAATTTCAGGCCCCTTCAAAATTTTCCAAGGGAAGCACGTGCTTCTCTTGCTTATTCGGTAATCAGAGCCTGGGAACATGTAGATCATCTTATGTTTACATCTCCAAATTATGTTGAAATCGGTACAAAATTTTTAACAGTGTACTTTTTTTCGTTTTGTAAAATAAATTATTCATTTAAAATGATGAATTATTTACTGTTGAATATTTAAGTTTTCTGATATCAAAATTAAAATAACCTTTTAGCTTCTTCAAATGATTGATTAAGAAAATAAATCTAAAAAGGTACAAAATTAGAATAATAATCCTAATTACACTGTCATTAGAAATTATAAGGTAACCTATTTTTCCCCTGTTGTCTTCTTCCTACAAAATAAACATAGCAAAATTTCAAATGTTAAATGTTAGTTTAAAATTATGATTAATTACAGCTGGAAGTTTTTGTTGGTTGATACCAGTGCTTAAAATATACATAAAATAAACTTTAAGATAATTCATTCAAATATTGGATTGAAAAAAAAAAATGAAAATGAAAAAAAAGAATTGCAAACTTTGTTAAATTACCATTTGAAATTACGTTTACGTATAAGCTATTTTTAATCTACTTTCATTCTTATGTTAAGGCGGTTCTAAAAGAAAAAAAAATTCTCTAGTCTTTTTTTTTTTTTTTTTTTTTGCTATGCTTTCAAAAATTGATTTTAATTTTAAATTAAAGACACAAAGTTTAAAACTTGGAGTAAAAACTTACAGAAAGTTTATACTTAAAAAAATTTGTTTGAGTCTTAGCCCAATTTCTTAAAATACATATGAAATTTCTTTTATTTTTAATAATTGAAATTAAACTTAATGATTTTTGACTTATAGGCGTGTCTATACTTAACAATATCACAATATGGTGGCGTTAAAATATGACAGCGTTTACTTTAGTTATTTAGTATTTAATTTTATTTATAAACTACAGGCGCAAAGTTCAAATAATAAAGCATAAATTTATGAGAATTTTACATCTCAAACTGTTAAAAAAATTCTTTTGATTGCCAGTGCAATTTCCGTATTTTTACGGAATTTCCCCCTTTTTTTTTTTTTTTTTTTTTTTTTTTGTGAACGTGATTTCATGAACGGGTCAAAAAAGGGTAGATTTGAGTTTATCTTCGACAGATAACGCTAAATTTTTCTTTACTCTAGGCTGTGAGATTTATTTTTCTTGTTACACTGAAAAAAAGAAATCAGTAAAAGTATGGGAATTATATTGAAAAAGTATGGAAATTCTTCTTAGAGTCTCAAGATATAAAAAAAGATTCCAAAGTCTTTGCTAAAACAACAAATTAACTAGAGTCGTACCACAATTATCCGTCGAGGTTTTATTTTTAAATCCATATTCGCTAATTTCTGCACATTTACGAAATCTTTTCTTCAGAGAAAAAATCCCGTAAAAGTACGGAAATTGTACTAGCAATCAATGGGATTTGTTTGTACAATGTTCTTCGAGTCTAATCACAGGTATATTAAAAATTCACTCGAAATTTCGATTATTTTTAATAATTGGAAAAACTTGAACGCTATTTCACACATTTTTCTTTATATAGTTTTTTTCAGAACCGTATCATTATTTCCACTATTTTCTTCTACTCTTTTGTGGCTTTCCTTATCCTATTCAAAAGAAGTTGTATACATTAAAAACCAGCACTCGGTTAATGAAAATATAGCGTGCTTATACGTCCGAGTATTTTTAACATTTACTAGAATAAACTTGAACATTTATTAGCTAGACCAGAAAAAGTGCAAGTGCACATAAACTAAAATATATTCTGAAATTTTTTCAACAAATGCAAAGTCTCCTATTCATTAACGTTAAGACGTGCATTGAAAATTTATAGTAAATGAAAGAAAATGTGAAAACGACAGCGAAAGCGAAAACTTTGCGAAAACAACAAATTAATTAGAGTTGTAGCACCATTGTTCGTCAGGGTTATTCTTAAACACATTTTCGTTAATTTCTGCACATTTACGAAATTCTTTCATCAGAGAAAAAAATTCTGTAAAAATGCTGAAATTAACTAGCAATCAATGAAATTTGTTTTTACAAAGTTGTTTTAGTCTAATCACAGGTATTAAAATGCACTTGAAATTTCGTTTATTTTTAATAATTGAAAAAAACTTGAAAGTTATTTCACATACTTTTCCTAGAAACATATCATTATTTCGATTATTTTTTCCTACTCTTTTGTGACTTTCCTTATGCTATTCAAAAAAAGTTATATACATTAAAAATCAGCACTCGGTTAATGGAAATATAGCGTGCTTATATGTCCGAACATTTTTAACATTTACTAGAATAAACTTGAACATTTATTAGCTAGACAGGAAAAGTACAAGTGCACAGAAACTAAAACATATTCTGAACTTTTTCAACAAATGCAAAGTCTCCTATTCATTAACGTTAAGACGTGCACTGAAAATTTATAATAAATGAAAGAAAATGCTTGTATTCCCAAAATCATTAAAAATCGCTTATGATATAATTACTCATTTTTCAATTAAATGTTACTCTCTTTCCCTATTATAAATGACTTAACTGTCCACTTTCCTATGCGGAGTAATCTATTAAAATTGTTATTTAGATTAAAATCATCCATTTGTATCGTTCATAAGTATAGAAGTCCATCGTTTAAAGTTGAAGTGACATTTTTTTTTTTTTTTTACTTTCTTCTTCCTTTTTTAATTAAATATCTCTCAAAAGTCAAAATTCCTAATACATTTTAATGGAACGAAACGTTCACTTTATTAATATTTCAATGCTGTATTTCGTGTTTTGTTGATTTGACATGTTGGGGATAATTATATAACAGGGAAGGTTGATTAAAACTTGTAACTTTCTACTTGATTGCATGTTTTTTGAGTGCATTTTCGTATGTTTATTTCTTATTTCATTAAAAGTTTAATTTTTAAGAATTTAATGTGAATTTGATATTTTTGGGTTACATTGAGCATTTCCCCCTAATTTCTGATTTCAAATTATTGAATGAATGTAAAATTTTGTGCCCTGTTTCATAGATGGTAGAAACTTGCAATTTTGACTAATGTTGATGTTTTCACAATCTTGTGCTGGTGTTTCTTTTATAACAATATTATTAACTGACAGTTATCTACATGCATTGTGAGTAAACATGACGTTAAAAAAAAGTTTTTCAAATTAATTTATATGCAAGGTTAATATTCAAAATGGAAAACAGAAAGTTTCATTTTCGCCATGTTATGTGATGAGTTTAAAGGGGTGAGTGATGGACGTACTACAAAAAATAGTCAAGACGTTTATTTATATTCTAAGGTCAGGAGGGGTAATTATGACCGCCCCCATATTGGAGAAAACTGTGTATGGTAAAATTTTGTTTCATGCTTAGATATTAACCTCATAATGTATATTTCACCTTAGATATTCTTTATCACTACTTTTTGAGACCCGAGCAATTTGAAACTAAGTCTATCAAAATTTTTGATAAACGGATTTGTCACTTTGGAGTTCAAAGTGGTCTCAATTACCCCAAATAAATGTGTATAGGCAAGTATAAAGAGAAAATATAGTGGTCATAATTTCCCCACTAGTGGTCTTAATTACCAAAAACATTTCTGATTGTGAATTTTTGATAGAGTAATTATAATCATCCTTAAAAAACAAAAAACAAAACAAAAAAAAAACAGCTATGACAATTAAAACTTTTATAAGGTGTTCTTAAAGGGTCAAAGTTACTTCCTATGTACTAAAAACACCACTTTTCCAAATACAAAAAGTAAAACAAAATAACAATGTTGAAAATATACGAAGTGGTCATAATTACCCCTCCTGACCTTACTCCCGCTCTTAGGACAGTTAAAAAGTGGTTTTGTCGATTTCGAAATGGGTGATTTCAATCTAAACGATAAAACTCGCTCTGGGCGACCTCCTGGTATTTATAATAACTTAATCCACAATTTAGTGAATTATAATCCACGGATTACTACTGAAGAGACTGCTGAGAGACTAAATGTTGAAAATTCGACTGCATTTCGCCATTTAAAACAACTTGGGTAAGCTTCAAAACTCGATGCATATGGGAAATCGGGCACGAACTTTTGCAATCACCAAATAGAAAATATAATACAGAGTGTCTGCATTGTACATGAGCATTTTCTGTAAGTCATACATATGTCGCTTCTTGATCACAAAATTCCATAGTTTAAGAACTAAGCGAATTGGTAAAAACGCTACTTTTTTAAAAATTATTATTAAATAGATCAAATGCTAGAATTTTAGTTCAATAATATCAATTACTAATACGTATTTTTAAACTTTATTAGGAATTTCCTCCATATTAAAAGGCATGCAAGTTTCAATGATAACACCCACATTTCAACATTAGAAATGGCTTATGATATAAATACTAATTTTTCAATTAAATATTATTCTCGTTCCGTATTATAAATGACTCAACTCTCCCCTTTCCTATGCGGACTTATCTATTAAAATTGTTATTTAGATTAAAATCATTCATTTGTATCGTTCATAAACATATAGAAGTCCATCATTTAAGTTGATGAAACATTAAAAAATAAATGAATAAATAAATAAATAAAAATCTTTTTCTTAAAAATTGTAATTGTTTAATTAATACCTCTTTAAAATGAGAATTTTTAATAAATTTTAAGAACGAAGCATTTATACTTTATCAGTTTTTCAACTTTGTCTTTCGTGTTTTGGTGATTCGACATGTTAGAATCATTATGTAATGTCTTGCATATTCACTTATGAAATGTTGATTAAAACTTGTAATTGAAGTTTGATATCGATGGGCTTTTTTTAGTGTATCGTGATTGTGTTTATTTCATTAAAGACTTATTTTTAAGAGTTTAATATGAATTCGATATTTTGAAGTTATATTTTCCGTAGTTTGATTTTAAAATGAGTATGTAAGTGAAATACAATGCAGGATGCACTTAAAATCTTTTCCCAAAAGATAATCATAAGGTAGAATATATATAACCAAGCAAATTGGTAAAGTGAATTCTTTTATTTTATTAAATAGGGCAAACACTAGTGTATTACCATAATGATATCTCTATCGATTGATATTTTAAAACTTGTTTTGTGAGTTATCTTCATAAAAAATGTACATAAACTTTAAAAAATATAATACTAATAGCCTAATTTGTGGATATATATATATATATATGTAATAAATTTGAAATCACAAATATATGAATAAATTGGTAATATATATACCGGGTGTCCTAAAAAGGACTGCCTGATTTTAAAATTCAATAACTTGCAAACGGTGACAGATATTTAAAAAATTCTTGCAGGAGGGTTATGCATGAGGTCAAAAGTTTTTTTACAGTGATTTTCGATTTTAGTTGGAATTACAAACAATAGATGGCGCTGCGATCAATAGACGCTAAATTCAAGCTCAATTTTTGGTCCTTCGGGACCCACTTAATATATTTCCATCTCCTTTTTCCGCATGGAAGAAGAGATCCACCAAAAACTCGAGCTTGTTTTTAGCGCCTATTGCTTACAGCGTCATCTATTGTTTGTAATTCAAACTAAAATCGAAAATCACGGTAAAAAAAACCTTTGACCTTATGCATAACGCTCCTGCAAGAATTTTTTAAATATCTGTCACCGTTTGCAAGTTATTGAATTTTAAAATCAGTCAGTCCTTTTTAAAGCACCCGTTATATATATATATATATATATAATACGTCTTTTAATGAACTGAAAAACAAGTTTTAGAAAAATACCTATTATCAACAGAGCATAACTGTAATTATTTTAGAAACAGAGATTTTACAGGTTATCTTAAAATTTAATACATTGTCTTCTCTACATCTACTAACCCCACCCCATCCAACCTCCATCTATCTAGTACAGATGTCCGAACGCAAAACTTTGCACCCACCCACATACTCTCTTTATTTGCTAAAATTAAATTTCAATGTAGTAAAACTGTAGGCTGTTGGCAATTCCAAAGGGACTACTTTATGACACATTTTTTAATTTATTTTCAATAATAAAAAATTCCGTGATGAGACACCAATCGCTTATAACTCAAGATGTAATTCATTTATCGGAAAATGAAAAAACTCCGTGAATTACAAATCACTTCAAGAACCAAGTCTGTAAGTATCATGCTTTTACGTATGAAAATGAGTCAGAAAATGTATCAGTTTCGCATTGTTGAGCGAGAAATTTTTTTTTTTTTGAGAACTGCTTTAAAATACGATGAAGTTTATTAGAAGGTAATTTACTTGACATCTTAATCTGATAATTTTTGTAATTTTTATTTCTTATAGGGATTTTTAGCACTCACTTTCTGTTTCAAATCCAAAATTACACTGAAAAAAAAATGTTGATTTTACGGTACAATGCTGGTACCTCAGCTGCTAAGGTAATACGTAAGGTTAACAGTAATGTACAGTAAATAAACAGTACTATACCGTTTTATAAGTATTCTAGCAGTAATAAACTGTACATTACTCCTTACCGATATATTACTGCTTTTACGTTTTATTATTATTTAATTTTACGTTTTATTATTCTTGATTTTAGTATATAATATTGGCAGATGGGGTGCAAGTATTATATGGTAAAATCAAGAATTTTTTTTTCAGTTTAGGCGATCTACTTGATTACTCTTGACGATCACGTGAAGCTTATTTTTGTGACAGTTGGAAAATTGATTGATTTTGTATTTAAACGTGTTGACATGACTGTGGGTATATTGAAAAATGAATTTCACATAAAATAAAAATAAAATATCTTCTATGAAGATCCTCCGATTAGTTCAATTATCTTAAGTAAGTCATTAAATGACAATTATTCTTTCGTATTTTGACATTTTGCAAGGACAGCGTACATCAACCATAAAAGTTTTGCTAGAACAACTGCTAGAAGTACTCAAGTGTTACAGAGATACAACCTTTTTCTAGGAAATTTTGCCCATCTTCAATGTGTCTTTAATACGTAAAACATTTTTTCTTTGCTTTTTTTGTCAACACATATCCTACCCCACTTCCTTTTATAAAATAATCCATCCACAATAGTCAGCCGCCACTTTCTTTTCAGCGTCTTACATTATTGATCTAAGACTTTATAGTACCATGTAATTTCGCGCATCAATTATTTAGTTCATATCATTAGATCGTACGTGATAGCTTAAATCTGGGCAAAAAGCTATTCAAAATACAAGCAATGGAAAGTCAGTAACATGCCAAAGACACAGAAATGCGGTTTTAAGCGTTTTGATTTAAGTGCATAATTTGAGATGTAATTATATGTCATACATTTTGACAATGTTTCTAATGTTTTGTTCATCCTTAAACCTTCTGTAAAATTCGTACAAGATTAGAACATTTAATATCCGATTTCATCGAACGTTTAATATGCAGATTTCGCACTCTGTTGCATCAAGCGTGATGTTTACAACATTGTTATGGTTTAAGTATTTTTGATGGCTTTATCAAACATTTATATATTTTTATTTTCTATTATATAAGATTCTTTTACCTTTCAGGGCAAGATTAGAATATTTAATACCCGATTTCATCGAACGTTTAATATGTAGATTTCGCACCCTGTTGCATCAAGCATGATGTTTACAACATTAGATGGATTAAGTACTTTTGATGTCTTTATCAAGACTTTTTTATATACACTGTAAAAAAAAAAAAAAAAAAAAAAAAAAAAAAAAACGGACTAAAATTCGGAAATACTACTGGTAATGGAGACGCCAGCACTATTTTCGTATTTTAACTGAAATTTTGCCTGGTAAACTACAGAAAAATTTCCGTTTTTTTTTTCTTTTTTCTTTTCTTTTTTTTTTTTTGAATTTACGGGGAAAAACGGAAATAGTACTGGTGTCTCGATTGCCAGTACAATTTCCGTATTTTAGTCCGTTTTTCTTTACAGTGTATATATATATATATATGTGTGTGTGTACATATATATTTTTCTGTTTTAAAAACTTCTTTTATCTTTCTGGGCAGTAGTTTTTTAATGTTGCTTAGACTATTATTCAAAAATATTTTGAAATTCCAATTGTATTAAAAATTCTGAATGGACATTTTCAGGACCCCACATAAACCCACATTGCAAATCTTCAAATTTTTCCAATTACGTCTTTAATTTTGTGTGAAAAATTGTTATTCACGTCACAATGGCGTGACGTATTGAAAAAGTCATGCTATTCCTTAGACACATGCCAAAGGTACCAAAATGCGATTTTATTGTCCGCGCATGATAACGTGGCCGATGAGTAACGAAATTTTATTCGCTAATTCAGGGGACAATCACCATTAGTAGTTAACCAAATCTAGTTTTTTATTTAAAAAAATCATGCATCATTTGTGTCTTTGGAAACGTTCTTTCGCCATACTATCGTAATTTTTTTCAAAATCATCGGCCAAGTTTTCGCCATTTGTGTTAGAGTCCTAAATCGGTAGCGTTGAAACATTTTTTTTTTTTTTTTTTTTTTCGTTTCGGGTCGTGTTGACTCTAATTGTTTCTTGATTGTCTCAGTTTTGGGTTGATACCTGCGGATTGGATTTGGGTTAACCCGATTTTTCAAAAGAAAGTCTAGAATATTGTTTCAGATGAAAACCTATATTTCAATATGAATGAGTCCATACGTTTATTTTTCTACTTAAAAGATAAAATTGATATTAGAGGTACGATTGTAGACTATTTTTTTCATAATTGTATTAAAATATAGATCAATTTTCTTTGATTTCGGGTTTGGGTCGGGTTTTGGGTCGAAAAAAGTGCTTACCGATTCGAGTTCGGCTTCGGGTCAACGAAATTGTTTTTGTCGGGTTTGGGTCGGGCACAACCCGGGTTGCGTGGGACTTTAAATTCGGCTTTTTAATCTTCGATGTAATCCTGTTCATTTTGGCAATCTTTCTAATATGTGATGTTTATCATTCATTCTCTGTCAAATTCCTACAAGTTCTGAACATTCAATATCCTATCTTGACAAACATTCAATATGCAGATTTCGCTCCATATAGAATCAAGCACGATGTTGACAACTTCATGTGATTTGAGTGCTTTTATTGAAGTTCTTAAATCAGCACCTCCTTTATAAATTTTTGTTCGGTCATAAAAACTTATATGATCTTAAGTAAGAGAAGAACTTCAAAATAAAAATGCCACTTAAAATTGTATGATACATATAATATTGTTAAAACTGTTGTGAAGTATGAATGCTATTCAAATTTCTTAGTAGAAATAAGCCATTTTGATGTCTTCAAAAATTGCGAATCACAAGCCTTGATTATAAAATCGCAAGACGCGTCACAATGGGGCGACGCTCGTCAGACACATGCCAAAGACACCAAATACGGTTTTAACCCTTAAATGCCTGATTTTTCAAAAATCATTGTAATAATGTTTTTCGGCTTTCATTTTTTAAATAAATCATGGGAAAAATACTTAAAAAAATCATATTTTCAAAAACTGTTGTAAGTTTTCGTAAAAACTCAAACAAATTTTACTTCACCCTTTCTTATCATATAAATAAAAACATACATTTATTTTACTTAAATATTTGATTTTTATGTGTGACACCTATTTAAGTAAAATAAATGTATGTTTTTATTTATAAAATCATATTTTGTTTTAAGCGTGGTTTACGGCTAAAACACAGTTTGTTACTAATCGGCAATACTGGTCTTTAATTGAAAAAATAATTTACCTTGATAAAATTCTATAATATTAAACACACAAGAATTTTAGGAACTACAATAAGAAATAAATTTTACTTGCTCACTGCAAACCAAAATAGGGTATTTTGCCAGCTTCCAAACAAAACAAAAAGAACAAGTAGCAACAATTGAAAAAATAAATCTATCTTTACTCTTAAACAGCACAAGTGTTGCCATCTACATGTTGAAAATCAATTTAATAATATTTTCAGAATATATTTTATTGGCAACATTAGACATTATAGCTTTAATATTATTCTAATAGTATTATAGAAGCCTAAATTGGGTATGTTGCCGAAAAGCAACACTCGGCATTTAAGGGTTAAAGAGCACTGCAAAAAAAAAAAAAAAAATCTCTCAAATTGACAGAAAAAACTGTCAATTTTGGCGCCAGTGGAAACCCTTTAATTTACAGAAAATATCTGTAATTTTTTATTAAAACGGATTTTTTCTGTAAAAATTACAAAATCCCCTCTTTTTACGGACAAAAACTGTTTTTCTTTAAAAGAGTTTGTTTCTGTAAAAAAATATAATTTTTTCTGTAAAAATTACAGATTTTTTTGCAGTGAGTTTTCACTACAGTGCATATTCTGAGGTGTAATCAAATGTCATTCGCTTTGACATTGTCTCTAATGTGATGTTTATCATTCACCCTTCTGTAAAATTCGTACAAGATTAGAGCATTTGATATCTGATTGCACCGAGCGTTTAACATGCAGATTTCGCACCCTGTTGCATCAAGCGTGACGTTTACAACATTAGATAGTTTAAGTACTTTTGATAACTTTATCAAAACATTAATTTTCTTTTATTCTATTATAAAAGATTCCTTTATCTTCCTAGGCAACTCTTTTCCATGTTAGTTTGAATACTACTCAAAAAAAATTATGATATACCAATATGGTATTCAAAATTCTGAATGAACATTTTTAGGAATTCAATAAAGCTACCTTGTAGTCTTGAAGATCCTCCAATAACAGAGCCAATTATTAGCCTTAAATTTTGTTTGGAAAATTATTATTCACGTCACAATGGCGTGACGGGTTGAATAAGTATCGCAGTTCGTTAGATGCAATCCAAAAGTAACCAAAATGCTGTTTTAAATGTTTCCATTTCTGTTTTCCAAACTGATATGTAAACCTTATGTCATACAGTTTGACAATTTTTCTAATGTGAAGTTTATCATTCACTCTTTGTAAAATTCGTTCAAGAATAGAACATTTAGTAATTAAATTTTACCAAACATTTAACATACAGATCTGGCATCCTGTTTGCATCAAGTGTGATGTTTACAACATTATATATGGTTTAAGTATTTTTGATAACTTTATAAAACCATATATATAGTATTTTTTTAAATTCTATTATAAAATATTCTTTTATCTTCCTGTGACAACACCTTTTTGCATATCCCTTAGAATATTATTAAAAAGTATTATAAATACCGCCGATATTTTGAACAAAGCTTAAAAAAGAATAAAGAATTAATTAAGGCTGAATAATAAATTGAATTTGAATAAATTGAATAAAGCTTCAAGATTCCCCAATTACAAAGCTATTTATTAGCCATATATTTTGTTTGGAAAATTATTATTCACGTCCCAATGGCGTGACGGGTTGAATAAGTATCGCAGTTCGTTAGATGCAATCCAAAAGTAACCAAAATGCTATTTTAAATGTTTCCATTTCTGTTTTCCAAACTGATATGTAAACCTTATGTCATACATTTTGACAATTTTTCTAATGTGAAGTTTATCATTCACTCTTTGTAAAATTCGTTCAAGAATAGAACATTTAGTAATTAAATTTTACCAAACATTTAACATACAGATCTGGCATCCTGTTTGCATCAAGTGTGATCTTTACAACATTATATATGGTTTAAGTATTTTTGATAACTTTATAAAACCATATATATAGTATTTTTTAAAATTCTATTATAAAATATTCTTTTATCTTCCTGTGACAACACCTTTTTGCATATCCTTTAGAATATTATTAAAAAATATTATAAATACCGCCGATATTTCAAATTTTCAATGGATATTTTCGGGAATTGAACAAAGCTTAAAAAAGAATAAAGAATTAATTAAGGCTGAATAATAAACTGAATTTGAATAAATTGAATAAAGCTTCAAGATTCCCCAATTACAAAGCTATTTATTAGCCATATATTTTGTTTGGAAAATTATTATTCATACCACAATGGCGTGACGTGTTGAAGAAGTCACGCAATTCCTTATTGATACATGACAAAGGTATACCAAAATGCCGTTTTAAGTGTTTCTATTTCAGTTTTCTAATCTGAGATGTAATCTTATGCCATACGCTTTAACAACGCCACTAATGTGAAGTTTATCATTCGTTCTCTGTAAAATTCGTACAGAATAGAACATTAGAAATTAAATTTGACCAAATATTTAATATGCAGATTTTGCACCCTGTTGAGTCAAGTGTGATGTTGACAACAGTGCTTTTAATGACATTATCAAAGAAGTAGTTTATTTAAAACATTTTGGTACGATTTTGTGTTTATTATCGGAGTTTATTTGTCCTCTGTAGCTGTCCTCCTCCCCCCAGGATTGCATTTATACTGTAAAGCGAAAGCTGTGTGCCCAGGGAGGTCATCCCTGCCTTCTCTAGCACATGAAGTTAAAAAATACATGTTACTTAGAATATTGTTTTAAATTTTTATGAAATATTCTAATTTCTAAAGGGATATTTCCTGATATTGAGTACACCTATATTAATATTGTTTAAATTCCTAATTAGACAGTCTTTTAACTTCATCTGGAAAAGTTATTTTTCTACACATAAGTAGTTTTTTCTATAATTTTGGTCCAAGGGGGCCATGATTAAACTAATTGTACTCAAAGCCTGTTCTATAACACAATCTAATTGCGAGAATAGAGTCTGATTCTGTTGAAGTATTAACCCTTAAATGCCTGGTGTTGCTTTTCGGCAACATACCCAATTTAGGCTCTAAAATACCATTAGAATAATATTGAAGATATTATGCCAAATGCTGCCAATAAAATACATTCTGAAAATATTATTAAATCGATTTTTAACATGTAGATGGCAACACTTGTGCTGTTTAAGAATAAAGATAGATTTATTTTTTCAATTGTTGCTACTTGTACTTTTTGTTTTGTTTGGAAGCTTGCGAAATATCCTATTTTGACTTGCAGTGAGCAAGTAAAATTTATTACTTATTATAGTTCCTAAAATTTTTGTGTGTTTAATATTATAAAATTTTATCAAGGGAAATTATTTTTTCAGTTAAACACCAGTATTGCCGATTAGTAACAAACTGTTTTTAGCCGTAAACTATACTTAAAACAAAATATGATTTTTTTAAGTATTTTTCCCATGATTTATTTATAAAATGAAAGCCGAAAAACATTATTACAATGATTTTTGAAAAATCAGGCATTTAAGGGTTAAAAAAGACGGAGAAAGGAGGATTACACACAAAAAAACAATTTCATATATTCCGCTGGTGGTGACTTTTGGAACTAAATTTTTTTAATGGAATCTTTCCCAGTTTTCTTTTAATCATCCTAAAAAATTTGGCTCCATTCTCGCAATTAAATCACGCAAGAGAACACTCAGATTAATTATGGCTACATTGTATATTTCTACTCAATGGTAAATGAAAATATACATTCTTTATTTGATCTCGGTCTTATATATAATATGAACCATTTTGAGAGGATGAAAATTCTCATTTTCATGAAGCTATTTTAGAGAGAGAGAGAAAAAAAAAAAAACACGCAAGCGTTTAAAAGTAAAATAATAAACAAACAAATACGAGATACCAATTTTTTATTTTATATAAACAATGGTTTTAGTAACAAGAAAATATTTTATATTTTTGTATTTGCACAATATTTTCTGTTATAAATAGAACAGGTAATATTGATAGTTTTACAGTTTTGAAACTTCACTTGTAGTTGTAGAAAACTCCAGTTCAAAAATTATATGAACTCAAACCAGATAAAAGAATAATAAAATATATATATATATATATATATAACAGCTTTACCTAAATAAAAATAAAGCGATATCTTAACCCATTTCCAAAGATAAAAAAATAATGTAAGAAAAAAGATAACAAATAAAAACGTATCTATTGTTACGAAAATATGTATAAAGGACTTTGAAAAAGATTATTTAAGAAGTCATTTATCAGGGGGAAAATTATGTAGAAGGCAGGAAAATGAAAAATATTAAATAATCATGGTCCCGTTTTCATAAAGGAACAAAGAACCAAACTTCAAAGTTAAAAATGCCCTGTTAATAAAAAATATATATATACACATATAATCTTAATGATATTATATATTTTTAAGTTGTAAATGCAAAATAAAAAGAAGGTACAGCTGATCAAAAAGTTCTTGTAATTTTATGCACTTTTTTGTCACGGGAATTAAGTATTTGTACTAATAGAACATTATTTGAGAAGTTAAGTTCTAGCGTGTTAAAACATTAATACTGGATATTTTAGAACTTTATTTCAAACTTGTTCTATGAAGCAATTTTTTAAATGTTTTCTTTCGAGCTACGTTATTGTAATATTCATTTGAAATTAATTGCAAAAAAACTTATTTGATATTTATTGTTCGTATATTTTGTTCCAATATTATATAGGTTTCTTTGCGCACAACGTTGTATATATATATATATATATATATATATATATATATATATATATATACATACATACATACATAAAATCAGCTATCTCTAATGAAACATTTTAAGTTAAACACATTTTAAATTAAAGCATTTTTCTACTTAATTAGAAAAGATCCCTTGTGAAAGAACGCTATACAGTTCCAACCACGGATTGTTGTATGATTTTGATTTTTATCTGTATTACCTATAGAGTAATTGCAAATGATGTCATTGTAGAGATCACAAACAACAAATAAACAGTTCTGATTGCCTTAACCTCCACCTAAAGTACAATGATTGATCAGCTGATTGCAACTCCCCTATTCATTTCAACGGTTTTTATACATTTAGCTGAATCGTTTTATATAAATTTTTCTATTATATGTAAATTAGATCTTCCCAAATAATGAGCTTTAAAATTTCGAAAGTAAAAATTATCTTTGAAAAGAAAATTTTCATTTCATGAAAAAATTTTAACCTAATTTTTGTTAAGTAACTTTTTTATTAAACTTGTAAAATATTTAAAGTTAAAAGAATTTTTTTTAAAGGAAGAAAGGAAAAAGAAGATGAAAAAAAGCCACTATTTCAACAAAAATATGTATAATTTTTTTGTGAAAAGATTATTTTAAAAATCAGGGAAAAAGAATATGTCGGAGGAAGGCGAGAGAAAGAAAATATATTAAATAAATCATGCTTTCATTTTTCTAACGAAGACTAAAACATGACTGCCAAGTTTAATAAAAATAACTTAAAAAATGCCTGTTAATACAAAAATATACACACATAATCGCCGAGAAAGAGAGGGGGGGGGGATATTTTTACTGTAACAGTAAGGTAAAAATAGCATGTACAACTTATTCATGAAGTAAAGTGCTAAAAAATAGCTACACTTTTGTCACGGAAATGAAAAACTCTTACTAGAAAGTATTCGAAGGTGTGCAATAATAACTGGTGAAATACGTTAATCATAGATTTTAGCAGATTTTTCTTTCTTTCTTTCTTTTTTTTTTTTTTTTTTTAACTATATCTGGAACATTTTTAAGACATAAAAAATACATATATACATACTATATTATTAAGGCATAAGGACAAAAATATTGCTCGAATAACCATTTTTGCAATGTCGTGTTAGAAATATTTAAAATTTTGTTTTATGTAGAGTTACTTTTTTTCTTTCTTCTCTTTATTTTTTTTACTTTACTTTACTTTCCTTTTTTTAGGTGAGTTCGTAATTATATAAAAACGTAGCACCTAAAATCGTCGTCTAATCCGTCCGTTTGTCTGCCTGTCCGTCTATCCGTACATAACAGCGCAAAAACTACCCAACCGAATGGTTTGAAAGTAATTATATATATATAATTGTTTGTTGAGTCACTTCAAATTTTATGAAAATCAAAACTTAAATGATATTAATGAAAGTTTGCTTCATTATATTAAATCCTATCATACGCAATTAACCCTTTGAGGGGCAAGTGATTGTGTTCCTGTAATGTTGAATTCAACTCTTTGAAAAATTTCAATTCAAAATAAGGAAAAGCAATTTTACAACTTTTTTCGCCAAAGTTATAAAAATGAAATGTATTTCAAAGTTTCCGGTGCCAATCTTGATTAAACTTGAGTGGGATATAATATATCCCCCCCCCCCCCTCAAGGGGTAATTGAATGATGTCCCATGATAGGTAATGATTCTATATTGCCATAGTGATTACATCCTATTTAAGATGGAGTTATATTATTTCCTGATTACGGAATTTAATATATCAAATCGTAATAAATCTTGTATTCTTGCATTTTTGCATAACAGCGCAACAGCTATTGCACCAAGATCTGAATATTTATAAAACTAGTTATAGTACGAACGTACGTACGAATTGCTATTTAAAAAAAAAAAAAAAATGCATGCCTTAAAATATATTTAAAAAATAAATTTTCAAAGGTGCAGAAATGTTTACTACTAAATATAGTAATAAAGAAATCGCGTATACTAAATAAATATAGTTTCAATTTTACATTTATTAGGCTTATATTTGTCGTTCTGTATCTGTAACAATAAATTAATACACATTTTCCCCAGGTCAGTGGTAATACAAACAAATATTATCGAATATTATAAACAAATTTTATCTGAAATCATTTGCCACGTTTGACGTACAATTTCCGACTTGTTCAATTTTACATTTATTAGGCTGATATTTGTCGTTCTGTTTCTGTAACAATAAATAGCTACACATTTTCCCAGTTCAGTGGTAATACAAACAAATATTTTTCATTTATCTGAAATCAGATGAAGTTTTTCGCAAGTTAAATATATTTTTCTAATGTATATAGAAAATACGGAAAAAAAACTGCCTTTTTAATATAATGATAAATTTAACTGTTTTCACTTCATTTGTAAGTTTTTTAAAGTATAAATAATTTATTTTTGATAAAATCACCAAAACATTTAAGGTAAAATTGATCAATTTTAAGTGAACTTTGAAAAGTTCAAGAATCATTTTTCGATGCAAAATGCATTTTTATTCATAAAAATAGCGAATTAAATTTTACTATTTTGATGTAACCAGTTTCATGATCATTTCATGATCAATTAAAAATCCTACTAATTTGTAATTTATGTGTAAGAAACATTCCCCCTTTTCTTTCATTTAAATAAAAAAGAAAAATTAAACTAAAAAAAAAAAAGAAAAAATGTATATACAGACATTTGTAACTCAACTTTATAAAGATGAATATTTGAGCAACACTTTGTTTTTGTGCTTAAAAAAAAGGGGGCGAGGATAACATAGTTTGAAATAAAATATTCTACTAAAATTCATCATTAACGTGTTTCATAATGCTGCTACTGCACCATCGTGAATACCTCCATCTTGTTAAAGTTTTACTATTTTCATGAAACCAGTTTCATGATCAATTCATGATCAATTAAAATCATACAGTTTATAATATAAGAAACATTCCCCTTTCCTCTTTCATTAAAATAAAAAAGACAAACTCAAAGAAAGAAAAAGACAAAACGAAAATACAAACATTTGTAACTCAACTTTATAAAGATGAATATTTAAGCAACATTTTGTTTTCGTGCTTAAAAAAAGACATAGTTTGAAATAAACTATTCTTCTAAAATCCATCATTAACGTGTTTCATAATGCTGCTACTACACCATCCCCAATACCTCTCTCTTGTAAAAGTTTTACTATTTTCATGAAACCAGTTTCGTGATCAATTCATGATCAATTAAAAATCATATTAGTTTATAATTTATGTGTCAGAACATCCCCTTTCTTCTGTCATTTAAATAAAAAAGACAAACTCAAAGAAAGGAAAAGGAAACAAAGAAAAACAGACATTTGTAACTCAACTTTATAAAGATGAATATTTCAGAAACATTTTGATTTCATGCTGAAAAATAGAAAGAAAAAAAGGCATAGTTTGAAATAAAATATTCTTCTGCTATTTTCATGAAACCAGTTTCATGGTCAATTAAAAATCATACTAGTTTATAATTTATGTGTAAGAAACATTCCCCTTTCCTCTTTCATTTAAATAAAAAAGACAAATTAAACTCAAAGGGAAAAAAAAGAAAATACAGACATTTGTAACTCAACTTTATAATGATGAATATTTGAACAACATTTTGTTTTCGTGCTTAAAAAAAAAAAAAAAAAAAAAAAAAAAAAGCATAGTTTGAAATAAAATATTCTTCTAAAATCCATCATTAACGTGTTTCATAATGCTGCTACTGCACCATCTCGAATACCTCCCTCTTGTAAAAGTTTTTCATTTTCGTGACAAAAAGTGCAGAAATTTCCAAGCACTTTACTTCATACATCAGCTGTACCTCCTATTTTATCTTGCCTTTAGAGCAAAAAAACTTTTTTCCTCTTTTCCATGACGATTATATGTATATATTTTTTATTAACTGGGAGTATTTTTTAAACTTATTTTTATTCAACTTTGCAGTCATGTTTTGTTCTTTGTTCCTTTTCATTGTTAGAAAAATGGAGCATGATTATTTAATATTTTTTCATTCGCTTGACTCCCAAAATATTTCTTTTTCTACTGATAAATGACTTCTTAAATAATCTTTTCCAAAAAATTTTATACATATTTTTGTAGCAATGCCTGCTTTCTTTAACCTTATTTTTTCTTCTTTTTCTGTAGTTTTTTTTTTTTTTTTTTTTTTTTTTTTTTTTTTTTTGGTATTTTGAACCTTTACAAATAGGGTAAGTTTTTTAAGGTTTAAGATGTTTCATTTTATTTTATTTATTTTTTAACATAATTTTTTAAAACTGGATATTTGCAATTCCATTTAAATTATTTTTATTTTGTAAAGCTGTCGTCATTATTGATTTACTAATAACTGAAAACTTTTAAATATAGGCAAGTGTATTTAGTGAAGTTTCCACAAAAGATAATATTGTGACTGTTTACTACTTGAAAAACGCAAATTGGTACTTCACATTGGTTACTAAGCGTAAAATTCGTGAAGTTTTAACTAAAGCTTAAATTTAAATTATTTAAGTAAATAAATAATAATAATAACATTTTTGTTTTTCTTTGACAATAATAAAAAAATATTCAAACGTTATATACCCTTTACATCCCAAATTATGAATTCATGAAAATTTCATCTTTTGAAGCATTTTTCGTGAATTTTTAAACTACATCAGAAGATTTACACAATCATTTAATAAATTATAGAAAGGTTTCGCCAATTAAAATTAATTAATTAAATTTGAATTTGTAGGGATTTTGTGCAATAATTATAACTCCACTCAAATCTTTTATTTAAAATATTTTTTTAGTATTTTATAGAATAAGGAAATGTACAAATATGATGCTCTTACAATAGAAATATAGAAATATTTCTTAATTGAAACTTTGTCCACACAATCTTTCAACGTCAAGAAAGCTAAAAAGATGCAAATGAAAAAGAAATCATCCTTTTAAAAATATTTTTCTTTTGTGCAACCAATAATGCTTTTGGAACAAGATAAAGTAAAGTATCTATAACTCAGTCTAAACTGTAGTACTACTAATCGATGTATTAAATTAATTTTATAACAAGTTATTTTAATGATACTTTAAAGTACCATCGGGGTATAAAGTGTTAAACAAAACAGGAAATGACATTTGTACCTCAACATTACAAAGATGAATATTTGAAGGATATCTTTGTTTACATACTTTAAAAAAAGTATTTAGATGAAAAAAAAAAAAGAAAGAAAATATATTTAAATCTACCCATTCGTTGCATTTTATCATTATGCTACTGCACATCTTGAACGGTAGAAGCTTTTCAATTCCGTGACAAACGTGTAGAAATTGCCTAGCACTTTACATCATGCATCAGCTGTATCTCCCATTTATTTTTTATTCATATTTGCACTCATATTTGGTTCTTTGTCCCTTTCCATTGTTAGAAAAAGCAGCATGATTATTTAATATTTTTTTTCATTCACTTCCTGCATTTTTTTTTCTTACTAATAAATTATTTCCTAACTAATTTTATGCACATACACATATCTATATAAAACCATTACTATTATAAGTCAACACAGATACATCATGCACAAATAGGATAATAAAAATCATGAATTGAAAAATGAACTCTTACCTGTTTTTAATGACATCCAGGAAAAGAGAAGAAGAAAAATATGTTCTATATGTAACTAAAAATATACAAATGAAAATCGAAGATGGTGAAATACTGGATCATTTTTATGTAACTGTGGCAGAATCATCAGGCCCAAATTACCACAGATTCCACAAAAAAGTACCATATTATCCTCGATCAAGATATAAAAAGCTAAAAATACAAGATTTGTGCATTTAAAAAAAAGATCGTATCTTAAAAAACTTGAAAGAAAAAAAGAGTAAAATAAGACGTGAAAAGATGCGAATGAGGGTGCCATATCCTCATAAAAAATTCCAGAAAAGCATGTATGATTTGACCGTAACTACACATGTTGCCAAAAAGCATTGAATAAATCAGTACATGTGCGCATTTACAAAAGAACTAATCATGCATATATATATATGTAAGAAATATTACACGAAAACAAACAAATACTAAAATATTTGCATTGTTTACAAACGGGTTAATCTCACACAATTGAGTTGCACGCGCAGATTTAAAAATATTTCTGCTTGATTTTTTTTCTTTTTTAAACCTTAAAAATTCAATAAAACGAGATATATTTTTCAAACAAAGTGCATTTGAAAGTTTTTTTTTCTTCTATTCGATGGAATTGAAATCGTGCGATGTTTAAAAGTTTAAAAAAAAAATTACAATAAAATCAAAATTTATTGATCAGTCGTTGCCACCAAAAATATGACGTCAGTGTTACTCACGGACTCACGTACTCGTTACTCACGTAGTTTTTGCTTTTTAATATAGATTATCTTATATAGGGTAATTTATTAAAGGTTGTTGTTTGCATTTAAAAATGCTATAAATTAGAATTAAGAAAATTATATTACTTATTTAATAATAAAAGGAAATGCTAAAATTGTATTCATGTTTAAGCACAATTTCTTTATTTTCGATGCATGTTTAAAGCATTAGCGTATTATATAACGTGAAACCAAACTTAGTCCCTAATGTTTATGTAACTTAAACATACTTCATAAAGTCAAATATTTCCAATTCTTTTATTTTTTCTCTGTTATCAAGAATATTAAATGGAAAATCAAACTAAAGGAAAGTTATTCTTAGAAGCGAATACACCAAAGCTAAAAAATTAGAAGAAAGAATCGAGTTTTAAAGTTGGACGCAGAAGAATATATACTTTCGTTGGTGACATGCGATTCTGCAATGAACAAACGTTAATGAATCAAACACTCGCTAGCTCGACACGCAAACATTGAATTCAAGATAGTATCTTATACGGTTAAAGTTGCAGTATATTATAGTACGCAGACGATAAGTTTGATACTAAGTGATGAGATGTTTGTAGAATTCAATATTGAATTCGACGCAAAGTATAAATATTAATAATGCACTTTTTATAAATTATTATATTCATTTCACATAATGACAACTATCTCAGAAATGTGATATTATGTAAGTGGTATGGATGCATTTTATAATGAATAACGAAAGTTTAGTAACAGTTCATCAATATTCCACATTATGATAATGTCTTGTATAGCATTGTCTTGTGTATCGTATGCGGTTAAAGTTGCAGTCTATATGGTATACGCAGACGATAAGTTTGATACTAAGTGATGAGAAGTTTATAGAATTTGATATTGAATTCGACGCAAAGTATAAATATTAATAATGTATTTTTTTAAATAAATTATTATATTCATTTCACATAATGGTCACAGCTATCTCAGAAATTTAAGATTATGGGAAGTTATAAGAGTTTTATGGATGCATTTTATAATGACTAACGAAAACTTATAGTAACAGCAACAGCCCATCAACATTCCACATTATGATAATACCATGTGTAGCACTGTTTTAATTTAATATTCATCCAATGATTTCGTTTGCAACAGGTTAGCTTGTTAAAATATTCACATGTATACCCGTGATAATAAAAAAATTGTCGATTTCTGCCTCACATTTTCGATTTTTTAACAAATTACAAACTGTCGGAAAACGCGATTTTTCATAATAATAATATATATATATATATATATATATATATATTACAGAGAGGCCAGAGGTTGACCTTAGGACTCTCAGCACAGATTTATAATTTGCGCTATTTAGAGATATAAGCAATTTTCTTAAACAACTATTTTATTATGCTAGAAGGGTTTTTATTTGGAATATTTTGTATATTATTCGAAAAACTTGTTGATGAAACTAATAAAACTCAATTGATTTGTTATCAAAATGATATTTTACTAAGGAGAATATCAATTTCAGTTTTCCGTCCTTCTTTCTTTTACTTTATTTTAAAATTTAGCTTTACAGGATCTATAAATAGCATGCAAATAGTGTTTTTTCAGATGCAAATTCATCAAACGTTATTTAAGCTAATGATTTCGAAACTATCGAATGAAGCTATTTAATGTTTCAATAAAGAAGTCAGTAATGCAATGAAAAGCTTTCTGATTTAACTGCTCATAACTTACAAAAATGCCCAAAAATTTACGAAAACATGATGGAGCAACAACACATATGAATATTCATTCATATGTTTAAGTTAATTGGGGAAAAAGTAAATAAAAATTACCATTCTAACAAATTTCAAAAGTATTTACAAACATCCACGAAATTTTCTTAAAGAGGAATTTGAATCTTTTAAAGCCGTATAATTTTAGGTTAAAGTTTTAGAAAATTCATTAGGAAAGCAAATGATCAAAGTTAACATTCAATTAAATGGTGATTTTATGGTAATGTTTCATTACATTTCAGGTTTTCCACTTGACATTTATTCATTAGTCATTCAAGTTAATTCTTACATTTCTTGTTAAAGCTAGAAAAAAATCGTTTTCTATTGTTTTACTTTACCAAAGTTTGTTTTATTAAATCCATGAAATTAAAATAAATGTACTGTCTAAAAAATGCTTCTAATCAGATTTTTTATTCTTATATAAACTATTTTAACCGCCTTAATGGCAGTTAAATTTATTGATTATAGCATAAAGCAAGAAAAAAATCGTATTTTGACACAAATGCAAAATTATTGTGAAAAAGAAATTTATTTCCACAAAAAAAAGTTTAAAAACATATTTGAAAAAACGTATAAGTGCAAATAAGAATAAATAAAATCATAAGACAAAATGCAATATTCCACCTAGATTTAATCACAATTACATAATATGAACTTTAAAAAGCTCACATTTTATGTAAAAACTTCTTAGTACTTTCGGCCTGCAATTCCCGCGGCTATCGTCAGAGAATTGCCGTTCCATTCATACAAATATGTCACTTCGTTTGAAATGGGAACGTCTACAATTATTAGGGTAGCTGAAAGTAGAAGTAGCAGTGTCTTGGATTGAACTTATTTAGAGCGAAATATTTAACTGCCGTTCCATTTATTTTAAGACTTCACATTTGTTCACATGCGCTGTCCAGCTACGCATTTAAAAATGAAAGTGACGTAAGTTAACAAATGTGAAGTATTAAAATAAATGGAATGGCAGTTAAATATTACTCTCTATACATAATAAGTTCAATCCAAGGCATTGCTACTTCTACTTTCAGCTATCCTAATAATTATAGACTATACCATTTCAAACGAAGGGACGTATTTGTATGAATGGAACAGCAGTTAATAATAAAAATATTCTCTGACGATGGGCGCGGGAATTGCAGGCAAAAGTACAAAGAAATTTTAAATAAAACGTAGTATATGTTAGCATGTAACATTTATATTATTATTATTATTGCCTTTTAACCCTTTAATTCTGCTCCCGTGATATTCACGGGCTGTGTTTTTATTCTGATTGTTTGATTCCTTACAGTTTTATAAAATAGTGTAATTGGCTTTCTTCTGGTATCATTTTAACTGTCATTAAATAAGGTGAATATTTCTTTTTCAAAAAAGTGGTGGCAATAAGCAATTTGAATTTTTAAACCGTAATTTAATGCAATCGTGCAATCGTTAAAGGATTAAGTAAAACGTGAGCTTTTAAAGTTCATATCGTGTATTTTGCGAAGTTACACTGTCGTTAACGAGACATTTTACAATTACGAAATAGGAATAAATCATGGCTTAAGTTTAAAAACATACCATTGAAAAATATTAAAGGGAAGAACATATAAAAAGAAATCCAGTGTATTTTTTTCTAATGGATATACTAATATCTGTACTTTTAATTGAACCATCTGATGAGACAATTTAATTTTAAATTTAATTCCAACTTTTATATGCATATTTAGACAATTGCATGTTTGAATTTCTTAAGGCTGTTCTCAAATTCAAAGGCGCAACTTTATGATACAAGTTTTAATTAATTTTTTTTGGAAACGCATGAAATTTGCAAATGTTGTTATTCAGAGACTATGTAATCAAAGTACGTTTTCCATTTTTTAGTGAACGTAAAAAACGGTTTCAGAAATTACCGTCAAAGTTGGCTTTTTTAACCGAGTTTCCGGACAAAAGGAGAAAAAGCAGCCAGATACAGGAAAAAAAACAGGTTGTCAAATCATAAAAAATGCTTATAATTCGATAAGTAATTTATTTATTAAAAAACGGAAAACTCATTTAGATTCCAAATCGCTTCAATAGCAAGCCCTGCAAACTTTGCGCATTTATGTTTAAAAACGTGTTTCAGAAGGTTTCGCGCTTGTCGGGCAGTGGCACTTGAGAAAACGCCTTAAGAATACCATAAAAAGTATCCAGGAGTCTTTCTCCTGTTCTCAGAGCAGTAGCACATCTTTTTCCGAAGAAAAACTAAAAATTGTTTCGCAACTCTGTTGCTTCTTCTTCTCTTTTTATGGCGTTTTTAAGGCTGTTCTCAACTGCTCTGCTCAACAAGCGCAAACATTCATTTTTTAACGGAAAGACATAAAATTGGAAGTCCTAACCATGGGAGCGATTTGGAAACGAACTGTGTTTTTCATTTTTTGATCAATAAATTATCTATTGAGTTATGAGCGATTTTGATCACGTGACAAACACGTTTTTCACCCTTCTTTCGCTCGGAAATTCGGTTCAAAACGCCCACTTTGACACTATTTTCTGAAAGATCTATTGCGTTTACAAAAAACGGAAAAATAGCTCGGTTACATAGTTTCTGAACAACAACACCTGCTAGTTTCATGCATTTCCGAAAGAAAATAAATTAAAATTTATGTTATAAATTTGCCCTTTTGGGTTTGAGAACAACAGCCTTAAAATTTTTTTAGATTTATTTGTATGTTTAATGGTATAGAAACAAAATACGTATCACAAAATATAAATTTTAAATGAATTAATAAAAAGTTTATGTAGTGAGATGCCAACCATGTTTAATAGCTTGATAGATGTGATATATACTCCTTCGATTTTGCATCATTTTTCTGTAGAAAAATAAAAATAATTAAATTTTGAGCTTAATATTTTCCGCAATTAAAGACTTCTTAAAATACGAAGGATACTCAGAACGAAGTAACTTGTGGACGAAATAAATATATTTAAATCAGAGGTTTAGGAGTTGTGATCACTTTGTAAATAATTCGTAATAAAAACGATATTTAAAGTTTATTTTATACGCAATATTTTTAAGGTAATAAATAAATTTATATATTTAAGTAATTTGAAGCTAAAAACAAAAACATATTTTTTAATTATAGCTTCTTCTTCTTCTTCTTCTTCTTTTTTTTTTTTTTTTTTTTTTTTTTTTTTTTGCCACTGTTGAAATACATTGATAAATATCATAAAACATTAACCTATCGTGACAAAGAGATTGTCTCTTTACTATCAAAACTAATAAAGTTTCAAATCTTAGAAAATTATTCACGCCCAAATTATATCTCAGTGCAATCTTACATAATAAATACATCTCAATCCTAATAGGTTAAAGGCGACACACTAATCAAAATCACTTATTTTACGATATTACCCACCAACACATCCTACGTTTTATTTATTGACTTCTCACACAACAAGAACACCTGATACCCGAAATTGCATTAGCATCTTCAGCTTCTTCGTGCGCGCATCCAAGATTTCTCGCGCTCCATCCTGACAACTTAATTCTCGCGCTAAAAAATAAAAAAGTGCGAACGTGGTTTCTCTACCCCTCAATTATCTGAGCACCCAGATGCAGCTGATGAAGAAGAATGAATTTTAGGGAGCCGTGGGAGGGTGCCAACAACATTTTGAGCCTTGCATGCATGCAACAGAATTTGAAAAACTTACGAATATACTAAACCTCTAATAAAAATGGGGAGAAAAACAAGTTACGTGATAATTATTTTATTATCGCGGTATCTTCTCCTGGTACGTATGCGATAATATCGCTGCCAGGCTCTAATGATCACACAAAACTGGTTAATGAGCATGATATATGTACAAAATATTAAATTACTACGTTATTGTCTTCATTTTAGTCAGATAATGAATTTCTGAGGTTCAAACTAGTTTACATGGAAAAATAAAGGTACCAAATACATTATACACACTGTTAAAAAAATCTCTGTAAAATTACAGACAATCTATTGGCAATCCATTATCTTAAGCTTTATGTAAATTTACAGAGATTAGAAAAACAGAGATTATATTAAATAACAAAGAAATTATTCAGTAAACTTACAGTAGACTCGGAAATTTATTTATTTTTAATGATGATAATTTAACTTATTTTTTATAAATTAGTGAATTTATGAACTTCCAAGAATTACAATTTTTCAAATGAATTTGAACTGCTGTACCATTTAATTTTTACAAGATACTAGGGGGCTCAGCACCCTGCGAGCTACTCCCGTCAACACCCGTTCAGGCTTTACAGACTCCAAAAACACGGTAATGTGCCCTGTTTAAAAAATATTACGAGATTACGGAAGATTGGAAGATATTATTATAGCGGTAGCTATCTTCTGTAATCGGCTTGCCATTCTTTTCCTTTTGAATGGGGAATTTTTCGATTACAATAGCCTCATCCATCGCTGTCGTAACGACTGATGTCCGTTTTCAGGATTGATAAGTAATATCAATATAATGATAAGTAAATCAGCTTATATAAAATGGTTAGGTTAAAAATATCGTTATCTTTCTGACTTTTATAACGACACTAATGGACAATATCCTTCTTTTAGTTTCGAAATTAAAAACTTCGTCTGCCTGTAGAACCACGGTATTGAAAAGCATTGTATTTTGAAATTTTTAAGCTTATATTTTATGTTTTGATCGAGTTTTAGATATTTTTAGGAACAGATATAGCTTATTCATAAAATTTCTTTCCTTTATTTTAATATATCATCATGTATATTTTACAATGTTTATATTATTTAAATTATTAAGTAAGAATATCCGGATTTTCGGAAATGTATTTATCGATAGTAATTCCTACATAATAAATAGTATTTTAATTATAGTATTTTAATTAGTAGTAATAAATAGTATTTTGCGCACATTTACCTGTATTTACGCTTCATCAAATGATGTAATATATAAACAAATTTGCTAGTCGTACTCCATTTATACCATCTGACGTCATATTAAAATTCTTCGGAATGAAAATCATTTTAATATATGACGCAATTTTCACTATTAAATGCATTGCTCATGTAATAATTTATTTCTTTTAACTTTTTTTTTCTTTTAAGATTCACGGGCACATACATTATTTAATTTAAAAGTGTTTGGAAATATTATTATTTGAGCTTTTCAAATATAATATATATTCAACATTAAAAGTTTTACACGCGTAATAATGGACAGTATTTCTGCGACGTCACAATTGGTAAAATGGCGATTTTTATAGCCACGAACCGAATGGAAGAATACAGTCCATTCATTTTAATTATGAAGATATTTAATATATGGGAATTTTGGCGTAATTATCTCCTTTAAATGCGCTTCGCGTGAATTTTTTTTTTTTTAAGTTTTTATACCTTTTTAATACTTACGTGTAAATATTTTGACGTAATTTTCCTTATTTTTTGCTTTTGACACGTGATCATTTAATTCCTATTTTCAAATTTCTTTCTTATTTTAATAATTTCACTTTTCACGACATAAAACAAATATGATTTTTATTTTTTCAAATTTTCCTGAAAAATATAATGTAATCATAATAGTTTCACTATCGGTTGAAATAACAGATAATTTCAATTATCAATTTGAAATTGGCGAAAAAGAAGAAATCTAATAATCCCTATAGTTTTTTCTTGTTGTCCCCTTTTTGCCAAAAGAATGGAGTAATTTTGTTGTCATTACAGATTGTCACTACAGAAATGTAATTAAAATGAGAAAAAAATTAATATTTCGATAACCAATTAAAGTTTTTAAATTCTGTTGCCAATTTTGAGATCTGCGGATCAATACGGATTTTTAATGTTAATTTTACCTCATAGTTTTCCATATTTTAGAGAAATCGCCGTGAAACATAATCAGTCGTTTCATAAAATCGTTTCATAAATTCGTTTCATTCAGTCGTTTCATAAATTCGTTTCATTAGGATTTTATATATATATATATATAGGGTAGATATTTCAAGTCGGCCCAGTACTTGACTCTTTGTCCTCTTTGGAGACGAACACCTTACTGGCTGTCTACATGAGCTGTTATTACTCTTATGCAAAGGATGTCTTTTATGGTTACCAAGCTTCATGCACATGGTGAATGTAACAACTGCGGAAGGATTGCCGATAAAAATCCCTGCTAACTCCGCAGAGGCGAATTTTCCACATTCTAAAATATCCTAATTTCTAATAAAATAATTTTAAA
Organism: Maratus speciosus; assembly: GCA_963932465.1. Lineage (NCBI taxonomy): Eukaryota > Metazoa > Arthropoda > Arachnida > Araneae > Salticidae > Maratus > Maratus speciosus. The sequence goes on from OZ010795.1 coordinate 488,103,605, forward strand.
ACCAAATTTTCCTCTTTAATATTTTGTAATAAAATTGTAAAAGAATTCTTTAAGTGTGTATTTTTAATTACAGGTTATAACAAAAATAAAAATATCTTTGCATAAAGGCACGGTAATCCCTACAGGGAATTTAATATAAGAAAAAAGAATGTCTGTAAAATAATGACTCAATCGAATGCATTTAACCGAGAACTAGTCTAAATTTACAGAGAGTCTCGTTTTTTTCTGTGTTTTTACAGAAATGTTTAACAGCGTACTTCAAAATATGCTTGTTTGCTTTTAATATAATAAAATCATTTACAGTCTATGATATATTTTTTTAGTCTATTTTACATATAATTTTTTTTTTTTTAAGTACCTATTATGTAAAACTACTTATTTACACAATTTTAATTTGAAATGGAATCGCATTTGAAAAGTACAAGAATTAAATTTTGTGAATATTAATGAGGTTCAACTGTTGTATAAAATCACTTAAAAACAAGGACAAGCAGTACGCAAAAAGATTTACAAAAATATATGATAATCAGTGATTTTTTCCAAGATTCTTTTAGCGTTGGGGCAGCAGAATTAATTAAACAAAACGCTCACGTGACATGCAGCGCCACAGTTATCTACTTTGTAACTGCAACTGAATCTGGTTGCTTTGAAACAAATCGTGAGAACTTATTAAGATTGGATTAAGACATATGCTGCAATCAACTGGAGGTTTGTCTGGAGATTTTTCGTGCTCCAGCCTGGCAACTTAATTCCTCTAAAAAATAAAAGTGCAAACGTGGTTTTTCTACACTTTAATTATATCCGACTATCCAAATGTAGCTGATGAAGAAGAATGGATTTTAGCGATATCCGTGGGAGGGTGCCAGCAAAACGTCTAGAACCTTGGATGGATGCAACAGAATTTGAAAAAAATTACGAATACTCAACCTCTGATAAAAGTGAGATAAAAGAAAGTTTGTACGTAGTAATTAATAATGTATGTGGTAATTAATAATGTACGTGGTAATTATTTTGTTTTTGAGATATTTTCTTCTGGTATGTATACGATACGTATCGCTTCAAAGCACAAACCTGGTTAATGAATTTGGTGCATGAACGCAGTATTAAATTACAACTGTCATTGCCTTAACCTCTTCAAGACCTTCATGCCTTATAATTACAATTACTATCAATAATAGAAAGAACAAAAAATTTATAATAACTTATTCACTACAGAATCCCTCATTAACAAGAGAAGTAAAAATTTTATGGTTTTGTACCGTTAAATGTACAGTTAGAGATATAAAAAAAGCGTGAAGCAATTTTTCGCCACTCAGTGTTGTTGGATTAATTGAACAAAATGTTAATATATGATAAAAATAATATCAGATGGATTAAATATATTAAGTTTTAATAATTTGTAGAAATGTAAAAAAGAAATTTACTATTAGTTTTTAGTTTTTTTTTTAATGAGAAATCATTTTACTCATAAATTACCATTAACTCTCAGAGGTCACAAACGTGGACGTATTTTATTTATTTTTATTTTTTTTATTGTCCACCGACGCCCCCCCCCCCCTTTTTTTTTATTTTTAAATTTTTATTAATATAAAACGGGTATATAAATCGCATTTTTTTTTTCGATTAATGTAAAATAAGCATATAAATCGTAATAAATCATCTTTTTTTTTTTTTTTTTTTTTTTTTGTTCTTCTCACCATAAAAAAATCGCCCCTGAAGAGGTTAATTTTAGTTAGATAATAGACCGCTGAAGTTTAAATTTGTTTACATGGAAGAATAAAATCATGAAATATTTATATTTTAAAATAGTGGTTAATCTTCAGGCTAATGCATTCCTTCACATTCCAAACATATAATACAATTAAAGTTGGAAATTTGTAGTGCATATGAAACATGTCTTGTAATAATGCATATAGTGAAAGTGTTAAAAAATCATTTTTCAGCACCTCGAAATTAAACTGTAGATCCAGAGCTCCAGAAATATGGTATGCGCAGATGGAGACACAATACATGCATGCTAGGTAATTCTCGTAGTCTGTGGAAATGCTAATGCAATTTCGTATATAATATTTTGTTGTTGTGTGAGAAGTCAATAAATACGTTGAAACTATACCAAAAAAAAAAAAAAAAAAAAAAAAAAAAAAAAAATGCAATCACTTTGAAATGTATATTCTTTTAAATAAAAAATAATAATTTTATTAACAATTGCCTAATACAATATATTTGAGAACGCAAAAATACTTATTAGCCTAAAGATTGGCCATTGTTCTGAAACATAATAAATTTTTCATGTTTTATTTTTGTGAGTGTGTGTGTGTGATGTAGATTAATTTATATCCCGAAAAATGGATATAAGAAGTACATACTATGTACGCACTTTTATAGTTATTATTATTTTCTGATGCGGAATTAAGTTTCCAGACTCTAGATCGAGAAATGTAGAATACACACACAGACAACAATGTTTGCTGCTTTTGCGTAACCGTTATCTCTGTCGATACACTGAAGAAAATGGGTTCTCAAAATTGAGTAAAAAATACTCATTTTTAAATACGTCACATACTCAAAATAACTTCGATCCAAATGTACTCAAAATTAAGAAACACATGTACTCATTTTTGATTCCATGGATGTGTCAAATATGAGCCGTTATGTACTAATTTTTGATCTTATGTATGTATTCATATATGAAGTGTTTATGTACTCATTTTTCATCTTATGTATGTATTCATACATGAAGTGTTTATGTACTCATTTTTGATCCTATGAATGTATTCAAATAAGAACTTGAAAGTAATTGCTTTTGGTTAAATATTCCATACATTTTTTTTCTTATTTTATGCAACAGCCGTACCTTCGGTAAATATTACATTAATGCAAATATTAAAACTGTGCACAGTATTTTAAAATAATTTAAAAGTGTTTAAAAACAACGCTTCTGTTATAAAAATATGAAGTAAAACAAGATGGCGTCCAAGATGGCCGATTAGTAGTAACACGTGCTAAACCCAAATAAGATACTGGGCTAAAAGACACACATTTTATAAAACACTTTCAAAACTAAAATAAGTTAAATGGAAAAAAAATAATTTTCTTGTCAAAGGGGCTCCCCCCTCCCCCCCGCGAGACACTTCACTACAGATTAAAGTAAAAATGTTCTGACATTTATTTCCTGCTAAAAATTATTAACAAGTAACATTTAATTATTTACTAAGAGAAAATAGCAAAATTATTATCAAGATACGCTAATCATTTTAAAATATTGTGCATAATTTAATATTTACATTAATATAATATTTACAGAAGGTACAGCTGATTACATTAAACAAGAAAAAAATGTATTGAATATTTAACAGAGAGCACTTACTTTCAAAGTATTTGGCGAAATATTGATAATCCTATGTTTCTAATTTTTGTTTTCACAAACAAATCCATCTCACTTTAGCACACAGACCAGACCGAATTTACGAAGCACTGATAAACAACAACAACAACACAATGTAACTTTATGCGTTATAAAGGAGACACGGATATAGTTCCTTCAGAGTAATAAAAATATAATATTATACCTCTGATTTCCATGTTATATTACTTTGTTTTCTGATTAAAAAACATCTTTTAAGCCGCCATGAATGAAATAAACCACTACAAAGTACAAAATTACCGTTCCGTTTGGGTTTGATAGAATGTGATGTATCAAAACTGAGAAAGCATAGGTTCATTTTGGTCCAAACATATTCAATTCGGTATGAGTACATCGATTTACTCATTTTTGAGTACTTCATTTTTTTCAGTGTATACTGATGAAATTTCGCGTATTAGATTTCCTCTTGTGTAAAGGATAAATAAATATGCTGAACTGAAACTATATAAATAAATAATATAACCACTTTGAAAGATACAATATTAAATGAACATCAATCATTTGAAATTATCAAAAATTACTTATTAATAGAATGTATTTTAGAATGTGAAAATGCTTATCTGTTATTAGCCTAAAGAATTGCCATTGTTCTTCTGAAAAATGATAAATGTTTCACATTTTTATATCATTTTTTGTTTTTGTGTATACTAATTTATAATTCAGAAATTGAGGGGTAAAAGACACGTTGGCACTTTTATTGTTCAATGTGAAATTAATTGTCAGAGTGGAGATTGAGAAATCTGACGTCAACGCTCCGAACAGTTGAAGATGTTAGTGCACGTTTGATTATCACATATTCTTATAGTGTCAAAGGATTTTTTTAAAACTGGAATATTTCATAGTAATCGTAAACTAAATGATTCACTTTTAACCTATTGGTATTGCGATTTATTAATATTTCATCTTTGGTGTAATTATGCGGAGAATAATTTTCAGTGGTTTACTTGAATTGTTTACTTATTTTGAACTTAGTTAACCTCTTCACGTCCTTTGCCACATATGTGGAGCTTTAGTTTTTTATGACTATAATTACTGTCAATAATAAAAAGAAAAAAATGGATAATATCTTATTCACTACACAATCCCTTAACAAGATAAGTAAAAATTTTATGGTTTGGCTGCACCTATGCACAGTTAGAGATATAAAAAAAGCTTGAAGTTTTTTTTTCAGTGTTGTTGGATTATTTGAACAAATAGTTAATATTTGATAAAAAATAATATCAGATATATTAAATATATTAAGTTTTAATAATTTGTAGAAATGTATAAGAAAGCAATTTATTGTTAGTCTTTTATTTTATAAGAAATCACCTCCCTCATAAATTTCCATTAACGATCAGCCGCCACAAATGTTGATGTTATTATTTTTTGTGAATTTTTATAGTCTCTTACATTTCTTAGTTTTCTTCTTCTTATTATTTTTTTTTCATATATATTTTCTATTTATTGTTTTTGCTTTTTGAATTTCTATTAATATAAAATAAATAAATCGTACAAAAAAAGTCATTTTTTTCTCACCATAAAAGAAATCATCCCTGAGGAGGTTAAGTCGGTTCTGAAGTGGTCTGCCTGACAAACGCAAAACTTTCTGACACATTTTCTGACTCATTTTTAGATGTAAAGGCACAAAATTGGCAGGCCTGGTTATTGATGCGGTTTGGAACCAAAATGAGTCTTCCACTTTTCGATAAATAAATTATCGAGTTATAAGAAATGTAAGTCACGTGACGACTTTTCTCTGGATGGTTCTTCTTCTTTCATCCTTAGATTCCTTTCAAAACGCCAACTTTGACAATATTTTCTGAGCGACCTTTTGCGTTTACTAAAAAATGAAAAGCGTCTTTCGATTACATAGTTTCTGAATAACAACACAAATTTCATGCGTTTCTGAACAAAAACGAATTAAAAAATGTGCCAGAAAGTAACGTCTTTGGTTTTGAGAATAACCTTAATAATGTCAAACAATCTCCGAAAAGAATCATGTATCACCGCAGCCATCTTCTTGTTCTCCAAAAAAATGATATGGATGCATTTTAATTAAATTGAAAATCGTATTTAAATAAAATAACTGCCTTTAACAATACAAATTAAACTTCCGTTTTTGAAGAAGTTGACTAGTTGGTAGAATCTATCTATGGTAGGTTGAAAAGAATCATCCATCGCTGCGGCCATTTTCTGGCTCTCCAAATAAAATAAAAAAAGATATGGATGCATTTTAATAAAATTGAAAATCGTATTTGAACAAAATAACTGCTTTTAACAATACACATTAAACTTACGTTTTTGAAGAAGTATGACTAGTTGGTAGAATCCATAAGGTAGGTTGAAAAGAATTATCCATCGCTGCGGTCCTTTTCTGATTCTCCAAAAAAAATGATATGGATGAGATTTTAATTAAATTGAAAAAATCGTATTTAAACATCCGTTTTTGAAGGTGTTGACTAGTTAGTAGTATTTTTTTCTACCATGAAAATGATGAGATCTCAAATTTAATGTCAAACAGTCTCCGGAAAGAATCATCCATCGTTCAAAATTCTCCCTTTTTTTTGTTTCCTATTCTCCGTAAAAGGTGATGCCGGTAGCAAAGAGATAGAGCTTTTACTTGTCCTGACCCGCTTCTTTCCCGTTTTCTTTTTCTCTCTATTCCTCTTCCCGTTCCTATTTTTCATTCCCTGGACCTTGTATCCCGAGAATTATTTTTATTTTTGCGTCTTTCTTTTTATCTTTTTCGCTCACCATTCTTTGATCTTCCCTCTCAAAATAAAGTTGCTCCCGAACGAACTGTGATTTCTTTTGATGCCGACATAGCGAATTTTTTGCCCATTCGTTGTTTCTTTTCTTCTGTTCCTTTTTTACGTTTGTCTGGAGTTTTTCTTCTTTTTCTTTTTATGAAAAGGTAGTACATATTCGTGTAGGATGAGCTTAGCGATGTTTTCTTCCTGATTATGAAAGCAAAAGTTTGGGTTTCATAGTGAATACCTGTAGACAAAAATAAATATCGAATGAAAAATAGTGCCGAATTTGATTCATTATAGACTAGTTGGCATAGCAACCCGCTGTGTTGCATTTAAATTGCATGAGATCTTACAATAGTTTTGTTAAAAGTGTATATTTAGTTTTATTATACGTTTAGACAAAACTAAAATATTAATTTGATTGAATACTGAATTTCAAGTAGTACATTTTTTATGAAAAGGTAGTACATATTCGTGTAGGATGAGGTTAGCGATGTTTACTTTCTGATTCTGAAAGGAAACTTTTGGGTTTCATAGTGAATAACCGTAGACAAAAATAAATATCGAATGAAAAATAGTGCCGAATTTGATTCATTAAATAGACCAATTGGCATAGCAACCCGTTGTGTTGCATTTAAATTGCATGAGATCTTACGATTTTTTTGTTAGAAGTATAAATCTAGTTTTATTAAACCTTTAGACAAAACTAAAATATTAATTTGATTGAATACTGAATTTCAAGTATAGTACATTTTTATGAAAAGGTAGTACATATTCGTGTAGGATGAGCTTAGCGATGTTTTCTCCCTGATTCTGAAAGGAAACGTTTGGGTTTCATAGTGAATACCATTAGACAAAAATAAATATCGAATGAAAAATAGTGCCGAATTTGATTCATTAATTAGACTAATTGGCATAGCAACCCGTTGTGTTGCATTTAAATTGCATGAGATCTTACGATGTTTTTGTTAGAAGTGTAAATCTAGTTTTATTATACGTTTAGACAAAACTAAAATATTAATTTGATTGAATACTGAATTTCAAGTAGTAAATCATGTTATAATATAGATTAAAAGTTTATTAAATTAAAATGCACCTTTTCAAAACTCATTTGCAAAAAGCATTGCGCTCTTTTAAGATTTGACTTTTTATTTCGAAACTGCTGAATCGCAAATGAAATCATTTTAACAAAATTAGATACCTGAATACTACACTGTAAAAAAAAAAAAAAAAAAAAAAAAAACCGGACTAAAATACGGAAAACGGAAATTTCTCTGCAATTTACCGGAAAAAAGTTTTGTTAAAATACGGAAATAGCACTGGCGTCTAGATTGCCAGTAGTATTTCCGTATTTTAGTCCTTTTCTTTTTACAGTGTAGGTGTGAGGGTTGACACAAAAATGGCGGCTATCGTATAGTCCAGGCAATAGAGACCGTATAGGGACTCTACCTAGCAAAATTAATGGTAGTACTGGAAATCGGCTTTCTAGATGATTTTTGGGTCGCTGAATCCGAATTTGTAACTTCCCACTAAAATTTCCCCCGGAAACCCCCCCTTCAAATTTTGGTAAAAAGCCTCCCAAAAAAGGTTTTTATTAAAAAATTCCATTTTTTATTGTTTTAGGGGAAAAGTAGCTAGAAATTCAGAATGTAGACAAAATTTGCAACAAATTAGATATATGACATTATGACTTAGGATGAAGGGGAAGGGGGGATCTGCCTCGGAACATGTGTCGCAGTGCTGTGTGGACTAAGTTGCGCAATTCCACTTAACCACTCACACGTTTATATTAGACCTCCCATCTTCCCTCCGAACTTTCTCTATAAGGTTTACTTTAAATTTTTTGGGTCGCTGAATCCGAATTTTTAATTTACCCCCAAAATCCCCCCCCCTTCCCGAAAACCCCCCAAATAGTTGTTTTTAACTTAAATTTCTTGTTGTTTTAGGGGAAAAGCATTACGAAATTCAGAAACTAGACAAAATTTGCAACAAATAGGATACATGACATTATGACGTAGGATAAACGGGGAGAGAGGGGGCTGCCTCGAAACATTCCCCGCGCGCTTTTCTCAAAAACCAAATTTTTTCAAAAAATCAATTTTTGGGGGGGTTGCCGGGTGAAATTTTGGTGGAAAGTTACAAATTCGGATTCAGCGATCCAAAAAACATCTAGAAAGCCGATTTCCAGTACTACCATTAATTTTGCCAGATAAAATCCTCTATTGCCTGGACTTCATTATTTAGTGCACGTAGCGCCGCAGTGCATGTTCCGAGGCAGCCCTCACCCTCCCCGTTCATTCTAATTCCTAATGTCATATATCCTATTTGTTGCAAATTTTGTCTAGTTTCAGAATTTCGTAATGCGTTTCCCCTAAAACAATAAGAAATTTAAGTTAAAAACAACTATTTGAGGGGGGGGGGGGGGGGGGTTCGGGGAGGAAAATTTTGGGTGTAGGTTAAAAATTAGGATTCAGCGACCCAAAAAACTTAAAGTAAACCTTATAGAGAAAGTTCGGAGGGAAAATGGGAGGGCTAATGTAAACGTGTGAGTGGTTAAGTGGAATTGCGCAACTTAGTGCACGCAGCACCGCGCGCATGTTCCGAGGCAGATACCCCCTTCCCCTTGATCCTAAGTCATAATGTCATATACCTAATTTGTTGCAAATTTTGTCTACTTTCTGAATTTCTAGATACTTTTTCTCTAAAACAATAATTTTTTTTTTAATAAAAACCTTTTTTGGGTCTTTTTACCTAAATTTGGGGAGGTTGCCGGGGGAAATTTTGGTGGGAAGTTACAAATTCGGATTTAGCGACCCAAAAGACATCTAGAAAGCCGATTTTCAGTACTACCATTAATTTTGCTAGGTAAAATTCCCTATTACCTGGACTAGTATACGGATTTTCTTTAACGTAAATACGGTGCCCTAAATTCAGACACCAGTATTTTATAAAAGATTTTTTTCGACTTCTTTAATCTCAGAAAAATAAAGCAGAAAAACATTTTAAAAATTATTCGTACTGAAATTTAAGGGACCGTATACAAGCTAAATAAAATCCGCCTTCGGCATCCGCCATTTTTGTGTCAGCGCCTAGGCCTAGTATTCAGGGGGCGGTGAATTGGATAAAAGTGGCGTCATTTGGTTAACCTAGCAAAAAACATTTCAGATTTCTGATTTAAAATAAATGCTTATCAAATGAAATTTTTCTGAAAATTTTTAAACACATCATCTTTAAGAAAACATTATTTAAAAATAGGTATTTCTTCTTTAATTTTTTTTTTTTTTTTTTGCTCTAAATACAGAGCAACAATTCTATAGATAGATGGAAAATACTTAAATTTGTTTTTGTTTTCCCTCCTTAGTTAAATATTATTAATTAAAAAAAACTACGATCTGATTTTTGTAGATGACAATTTGTCGGCAGACGAACTTTTCTATGTTAAGAATAAGTTGCATCGTGAAGATGAATATGATATGTTTTATTACTTTAACCCTTCGTTCTACTTCATGCTATATAAAAACTTCCAAGGGTAAAAAAGAAATAAAGCAAGACAGGAAATATAAAGTAGAACGGAGAATTATTTTAAAAACACACTTACCCATTTTTTTTTTCCTCATTTATTTATTTTTCTTGTAAACCATATTTTTATTTGTTTCTTCATTTATAAAAGAAAAACGGGTTTACCTTTCTTTCTCTCTCTCTTTTTTTTGTTATAGCTTTTTAAATATTTTAACACAAGTTTGAAAGATGCTTAAGACTCCTCATGAGTACAAAGATATGCCGTTTTCAAATAGCCCCACCAGTGGCCGAGAGGTTCTGCTCTCGAAGCTGGTAGGCGGGAGATGCTGGGTTCGAACCCAATCGTGCCCGTCGGCCTAATCGTTCGGAGTTTTCGTGGTTTTCTTCGAGCCGTGGATTTTCCATGCGTAAATACGGATTAGGTTCCCTTAGAAAGACCCCCACGGAGGGCACTTCCCCCCGGGCCTATATCCCTAGTGTAGATAATTGGCCGTCAAAAATCAAGCCAAGTCAAGCCGTTTTCAAATAAATTATATTTGGAAGTATATTTTCAGTATCTCATGTAATAGTGCAATATTTTTGGCTAAATAAATTAAAAAGCTTTTTTAAACCAGACCTAATGGTGATAAAATCTGGAGGAAAAAGTATAACAAATTTGCTAATATTTTATTTTACAAAAGCTGATTCTTCTTTTATTTTCAATAGAAAATATTCTAACAGAAAATATTTTCTAGATTCCAATAAAATATTATAGTATTTTTAGCTAAATAAACGAAAAAAAAAATCTCTAAATTACCATTAACTATTGAAATTTAAATCGCTTCCGTCGAAATTACTCTTTTGAGAACAACAAAAATACAAACAGCTCTGTGCTTAACATTACCGCATCAACAAAAGAAAAGACTGAAATGTTATTCAAATTGCAGATTTTACAGCAGTCTCGGTTTCTGTGTCCGGCTGCCGTGTTATTTTCCCAAATATTGATTCGGCGATGTCTCCATTCTCTCTCATTCATCTTCGCATTACTGTTTACACCCTCTTTACCCTCAAATTAATTCTGAATTAACTTAGTCGTCTTGTTCATCATGTTTGAATCAATATTTACAAAATTACTGACTCCGGTTAGAGAACTGTCTACTATTCGTGCATTATGGTTTTATACTTTTGCAAAAATTAATTTTATTCGAACCTCTATCATAGTTTGGAATTTTTTATGTGAAATATTTTGGTTGGCGTTTTAAACAAAAATTATTTTGCTTTTAGATGGCACAAAATTATTTCTTTGTTTACGTTAAACTTTAATGATTAGTACTCGACTACTATCCTTGTATCTGCAAAATATAGTGACTTTTTTTCTGACTGCAAAGGTGGTTTTTTTTTTTTTTTTTTTTTTTTTAGTTTTTGTGATTAAAGGCAAAATAACATATAGGGTGACTTCACCAGTAGTTGTTGATACCCTTCCAGTAGTGGATAAATTTCTTGAAATATTGCGCCATTTCAGGCGGAAATGAGTTTTATACGTAGCACTAGACATAATATTTTTGTTTGAATGCTAGTGCACCAGTTGTCATATTATTGTTTGCTGACTGCTGTAAGAGAACCCATTTTATGAAAAATTATTTTATTAGAAAGTGTAAACACTTAGTTTTTTGATTACTTAACGGTAAGTTAAAATAATTCACTTCCATCTTCTTTATTTCAACTAATATTTTTATAAGAACTAGCCGCCCTTTGCGACCAGTTTGGTCTCCCTTAAAATTTATGTTTGGGAAAGCATGCTAAGCATTGTATCATGTTACTTTTATTCATAATTTAATTTACTTGGACTCCCTTAAATGTAATTAATATAATCCCTTAAGATAATATTAGTTTCTGTTGCATTAAAATATCTCAATTTATTGATTTTCTGTAAGCAAGTAAACCCTATTGGTTTACAATGAAAGTCTATGGGAATTTTGCGAAATATTAAAGATATCGCCAAGCTGGCGTCTCTTTTGGCGCCTAATTTTGATAGCCAAATTTGGAGATATATCGCCAAGTCGCCGACAAACTTGGTAGCATTTGGCGACAGAACAGGGTCCCTCCTATGGTAACCCACCTTAAGCATTAAATGCTGTTTTATAACCAATGAGATGCGTTTCATTCGAGCGTTGCCATTAAACAATAAACAAATAATCGCGATTTCTGTGCCACATACGATAGCATAATATATATATATATATATAATTCATTCATGCTATCACAATTAGAGATGATGGTTGGTAATGTTTAATTAATGGTTATATATATATATTATTGTTAATCACAGCCCAAGGATGATATTGTAAAGATAAATTTTTAGATTTTCAATTGACTTTTTTCGCCTTATCAACCACTGGGAAAATGGCCATTAAAAAAAACTATTTATTTATAATTTTGTTGCTATTTAATTTCAGCGGATTTCATTTTTCATTCATTAAGGGTTGTTGCAATCATGATAGTTTACTTCTAAAACTTAAAAAGAAGGAAATATAACAAAAACCCCGTAGCACTGACTTTATTTGATCAACTACTGGCTGGGTCACCCTATTTCTGTTAATTACTACCTTTCCCCGAAATATCGCTGTCGAAAGTGTATAAATATGGAAATTGTCTCATGTTATCTCATAGATACAACGAGAACAATAACATAAGTATTTTGAGGATAGTAATCGAGTGTTGAATTGTGATTGTAATTTTTTTTGTTAAATTGTGTTTAATTTAATTTTAGAATAAAATTTAATCTAAAGCTATGTTGAAAATAAAAGAACCAGATGGGATTTTATAAAGCATTGGACGCTTTATCCCCATCGGCGGTCTGCCTTTGGGGAGAATTTTTGAAAGAAAAGTTGGAATTTTTGATATTGTACCACATTTTCACTTTCCATGTCGACTGTAGTGTTATTTTCGCAAATATTGATTCGCCGATATCCCCATTCTCTCTCATTCATCTTCGTTTTGCTGTTTACAGCCTCTTTACCCTCAAATTAAAACTGAATTAACTTAGAGTCGTATTGTTCATCATGTTTGACTCAATATTTACAAATTATTGACTCAAATAGAGAACTGTTTGGCATGCGTATGTTAGGATTTTATACATTTTCAATAATTAATTTTGCTGAAGGTTGTACCACTATTTTGAATTTTTGAATTTTGAATATTTGGTGTTTTAAACTAAAGTTATTTTGTTTTCTGATAGCGTTAGTAAAATTATTTCTTGGTTTACTTTATATATTAATAATTAACTATTGTATAAAATTTAATTTTAGAATATGATTTTGCTTACAGCTCAAAATGAATATAAATAAATGGGGTAGTATTTAAAAAAACACCAGTCCCTTTTGCCATATTGCCACAGGGGAGGTGCAGTAAAGAGTAATTTTGGAAGGATAGTACACCCGATTTTCGTTATTGTTTTGTTTGTTTCAGTTTCTAACGTCCAACTACCGTGTTATTTTCTCAAATATTAATTCGGCGACGTCTCTATTCTGTCTCGTTCACCTTCGCTAGAGGTCTGCACGGATCCGGGAGGTCCGTACGCGGCTTGGCCCGCGGGCCAGGCCGGTGGATTAAAGACAATTTTTTAACGGTTCGGGTCGGCCGATTAAAAAAATAAACGGGCCGTGCCGACATAAAAACTTAAAAAGATCAAAGTAAACCAATAAAATGTAAACAGTTTTCAATGGACGTGACTTAGGCGAGGTTAAGTATAAATATGATGTACGAGCCGATGCTAGATTAACAACATCAGCAGAGAAATATAACAAGTGCAGCGTAGAGATCAGCATTGGCAGTTGCATCATATCTAAACCAGTGATTAATTATTTCAGTAGACTTGGTCCGAAAAAATTCCGTTAGAATACAGAAATAGTACTGGCGTCTCGATTGTCAGTACAATTTCCGCATTTTAACGGATTTTTTTTTTTTTTTTTTTTTTTTTTTTTTTTTTTTTTTTTTTACAGTGCAGGGCTGTCCGACGCGGCGCCCGTGGGCACCAATGGCGTTCTTTGAATTTTTTTCTTGTCGCCCTTTCGTAAGTCACCAAGTTTCTGTAAGGATAAAGATCAATTTTAAAGAACGCTTTTTTACAAAGTACTAAATAATGATTGCATATATATTTTTTAATTATTATTAAAAGGCTTCTGGCACCTTCCCCTAGCCTCTGCGATAATCAAACTCTGCCGTGAGATATTACGTGTATTGTTGCGTGATTTAAATTATGGGAGTAATTGCACCTTTCATTGTTTGTAAACAGGTGAGCGGCGCCTCTGTTTACTGAAAGGTTGGACAGGCCTGTTATGGAGAACTTTCTGCTACACGAACATTACTCTTCACTGTAAAAAATGGACTAAAAAACGGAGATTCTACTGGCAATCTAGACGTCAGTACTATTTTCGTATTTTTACGGAAAATTTTCCCCATAAATTACAGAAACAGTTCCGTTTTTCTGATTCAAAACGGATTTTTTTCTGTAATTTATGGGGGAAATTTTCCGTAAAAAAACGGAAATAGTACTGGCGTTTAGATTGCCAGTAGAATCTCCGTTTTTTAGTCCGTTTTTTTACAGTGTTTGATACATTTGCGAGAACTAATTTTGGTGTAGATCTGCACCATTGTTCAGAGATTTTTTTATGCTGAATATTTTGTGTTGTATTTTAAGCAAAGATTATTTTGTTTTTCGATAGCAGTATTAAAATGAACTCTTAGTTTACTTTTTATGATTAAGTTTGGACAAATTAAATTAAACTTTAGAATATAATTTTGTCTATAGAGCTATGATGACCATGAAAAGATGGGGATGACTTTTATGAAGCATCGGTAACTTTTACCATTTTACCATATAGGAAAAATGCTTTTAGGAAAGATGAAGGGAAAATGACAGATATTTTCGCATAATTACTTTCAAGGGAAACACTAAAAATATTGCACAGGCATCTTGCTTAGGCAGTGCTGATATCAATAAATTAATACTGCATAGTAATGAATACTATTATTAAAAATAGGGTATAGGGTACCACTTGATTATCCCGTCGACCAAAAACTATCGTCAAACTATAAGATTAAATGTCAAGAATGGATGACCGTAAATGCCACATTTACTTGACATTAACCACTATACACGTGTTTGTTACGTCATCAAGTGATTTTTTATTCGACCTTTTTTTTGGCATTTTTATTAATGTTTTACTAATTTATTTGTTCTTTCTTTATTTAAAATAAAAATTATGTCGATTTGTATAATTTAGCGAATAATTTGTCGATTTGTGTAATTTTGCGAAATTGGTCGACGGGATAATCAAGAAGTAACAAAAAAAGTAAGAAAAAAATTAACAAAAACAACATTCACTTCTATTTGTGAAATGCATTGATTTATAACATACCTATTTATCTGGAAAATTATTAATTAATTTATTATTTATAAACTTTATCCCTTTTCTAAATACTAAACAAATATTGTATTGAAAATGCAGTATTATTCTTTTTACTATCCTATTAATGATTTTATTAAATTGGTTGAAACTCTTGAATCTTAGATGCATGTTAGTTGACATTATTATGTAATATCTAAGCAATAAAGTAATTATTATCTTTTTTTTCCCGACATTTTTTTTTAAAGAAATTCACCATAAAATATGTATATATAAACAAAATAAATGTATATTTAAAGCAAAATAAAAGAAAAAAACTGAAAAAAAAAATCACAATTCAATAATGATTTATTCATTCGTGATAATTCATTATTAAATTACAATTCTGAAATACATGATGAAAAAATTTTCACGAAATAATAAAAACAGCAAACAAAACTAGCATAGATGCAGCTATTTAAAAAATGAACGAACTGCAATATTTTTTGTTAACATTTGAAAAAGTCACATTCGTACTGTACTGTAACTCAGTTAACAATAAACAGATCGCCTTTTTACACAAATGAATCGTTACTCTTCATGTGCCTAAACAATGATAATAAATTGCAAAAAATTGGGGGGAGACACTGATAAAAGAAAGCAGAAATCTTAAGAGCAACACATTTCAATGAAGTGAATCTTTCTTTTTCAGATCTAAACTCAAGCAAACATTGAAATAAGACAAAAAGGTCCGAATTCTAGGTCTTCCAGAAGCAATTCGTTTCCATCTTAATTCTTCTCTTGTATAATGTTTTCTTGTATTTCAACCTGAAAAAATATATATTCATACCATAGAGACGCACCGATCTATTTGATAATTACTTAGTGAATTTCAAATTCTTGCATCCCACTTCGATATGTAACATAATTTATTCATCATTGAGATTTTCGTACAAAACTTAAAATATATAGATATACAATCAACAAACTGTGTTTCTCCAAAACTAAAGGTCTAAGACATTTGTGAAAATACCATTCTTCATTGATGCCATTTTTCATAGTTCTTGTTCCTGTTCTTTCGTAAAAAGCACTACCTGCCAAAAAGAGATAGAGCTTTTATTTGTCCTAACTAGTTCCATCTTTTTTATTCTCTACTTTTCTTTTTCTTGAAACGTAATTTTTCATTTTCCGAGAGCAGAACTTTGTTTTTTCCCCCTTCTATTTTACAGCTTTTCTTCTTTCAATCTGGATATGCATTTTTCGATCGTTCATTTCAACTTTAAGTTTCAATCGAAAAAAAGCTGTGATTTCTTTGGATAAAGGAAAGAAATGTGTAACTTTTTCTTTTTACTCTTGAAATATTTAATCATTAACAAGTATTGAAGTGGAACTGAACTTGATTGAATGAATTTTGAACGAAAAATTCCTTCTTTTCCCATTTTCATTTTCTCTCTTTTGCTCTCTCTGTATGAATACAAGTGCATATATCTGTGCATACATATATATATAGATATTATATACAATGTGGTTATATATATATATATATATATATATATATGTATATATATATATATATATATATATGTGTGTGTAATTTTTTTTTCTTTCTCGTGGAAATATTTTGACGGATTGTTTTAAATCTTATAGTGATTGTTCGCGCTTTAAATTGAAAAAAGTTTATCCACGCCTTCAAAACATATTGTTTTATTTTATTTTATTTTATTTATTATTATTATTCTATGTTCCTTTATTTTAATTTTATAGTATAGTATAATCTATAAAATAACACCTGTCTAAAACGGAAACGTTTTGTGGTTACTGCGGAAGAAATACCCTACAATTTTACCTGCCAAAACGGAAATACGTCTAAAATGCATCTTTTTCGGTCTTTAACGATTCTGTCTTATCGTATGTATATTAAAAATGTTTGCACATTTCCATGTGTAAACAATGAAATTCATAATTTATTCATAACATCATTCAGTTTTCCGCCTAAAACTTAAAAAGTTAAACACATTCAAAGAACCACGTTTCTGTAAAACTATAGGTCTAAAACTTCTGTGACAATATCATCCTTCATTGATATCCATTTTTCATAGTTCTTGTTTCTGCTCTTACGTAAAAACACTTCCTGCCAAAAAGAGATAGAGCTTTTATTTGTCCTAACTAGTTCCATCTTTTTTGCTCTCTACTTTTCTTTTTCATGTAAGGTCATTTTTCATTTTCCGAGAGCAGATCTTTCCCTTTTTTTTTCACTTCTTCTATTTTACAGTTTTCCTTCTTCCAATCTGAATCTGCATTTTTCCATCGTTCGTTTCAACTTTAAGTTTCGATCGTACAAAGAATTGCGATTTCTTTGTATAAAGGGAAATACATTTTAACTTTTTTCTTTTTACTCTTAATATATTTAATCATTAATGAGTACTGAAGGGGAACTAAAATTGATTGAATGAGTTTTGAGTGAAAAATTCATTCTTTTCTCATTCTCATTTTATCTCTCTTGCTCTCTCTCTCTCTCTCTCTCTCTCTCTCTCTCTATGCATACAAGAGCATATATATTTACATTAGGTATATGTACAGTTGAATCTCGTTAACGCGAACACTCAAAGGGAAACTTTTCTTGTTCGTGTTAAAAGTAATTCGTGTTGTCCGAACTTAAATACATTAATGTTACAGGACGGAGCAATCGGAAACAGTCCGTGTTAAAAGTAATTCGCGTTAAGCGTGTTCGTGTTAACGAGGTTTGACTGTATATAATGTGGCTATTTTTATATGTAAATTCTTTTTTGTGCGTTGCGTAGAAATATAATGTTTTGACGGATTGTTTTAAATCTTATTGTGATTACTATTCGAGCTTTAAACTGAAAAAGCTTTATCCAGCCCTCGTTGCTTTATTTTATTTATTTATTTATTTGTTATTATTATTATTATTTCGGTTTGCTTTATTTTAATTTTATACTACAGTAAAATCTTCAGAAATAGTCCCTGTCTATGACGGAAACCTGCCTGAAGCGGAAAATTTTCATGTTTCCTCCGGAAAATACCATACAATTATACCTGCGAAGATTTAAACATGTCTAAAATACAATTTTTCCGATCCCTAGAGTTTTTGGCTTACCGTATGTATGTTAAGGTTCTTTGCATTTTCATGTGTAAACAATGGTATCCATAATTTATTTGTAACATCAGTCAGTTTTCCTCCTAAAACTTAAAAGAAATACATAAAAAAAAAAAAAAAATGTTTCACCAAAACTATAGGTCTAAGACTTCTGTGATAATATCATCCTTCAGATGCCATTTTTCATAAGTTCTTGTTTCTGCTCTTTCGTTAAAAGCACTACCTGCCAAAAAGAGATAGAGCTTTTATTTGTCCTAACTAGTTTTATCTTTTTTATTCTGTACTTTTCTTTTTCTTGCAATGTCATTTTTCATTTTCCGAGCGCAGAACATTCCTTTTTTTTCTTCTTCTTCTTCTATTTTACAGTTTTCTTCTTTCATTCTGGATCTGCATTTTCCGATCGTTCATTTCAATTTAAAGTTTCGATCGAACAAAAAGCTGTGATTTCTTTGGATATAGGCGAAGAAATTTTAAACTTTTTTCTTTTTACTCTTGAAACATTTAATATTTAAGAAGTACTGGAGTGGAATTGAAATTGATTGAAGACATTTTGAGCGGAAAATTCATCCTTTTCTCATTCTCATTTTCCCTCTCTATGCATGCAAGTGTGTACGTATACGTGCATCATATATATATATATATGCGTAGAAATATATTATTTTGATTGATTGTTTTAAATCTTATAGTGATTATTCACATTTTAAAATGAAAAAGTTTTAACCACGCCTTCAAAACTTATTACTTTGTTTTATTTATTTATTATTTTGCGTTTCTTTATTTTAATAGTAGTACAAAAAAATCTGCAAAAATAGCGCCTGTCTATAACGGAAATATGCCGCAAACGGAAAATTTTCATGTTTACTCTGGAAAATATCAAACAATTATACTTGCTAAGAGGGAAGCATGTCTAAAATGCCATTTTTCTGGTCCCTGGGGATTCATTCTTAACTTATGTGTATTAAAAATCTTTGCATTTCAATGCGTAAACAATGGTATTCATAATTTATTCATAATATCATTCAATTTTTCTTCTTAAAACTCAAAAGAAATATATTCAAAAAATTATATTTCTCAAAACCATAGGTCTATAGACTTCTGTGACAATATCATTCTCCGTAGATGCCATTTTTCATAGGTCTTGATTCTGCACTTTCATAAAAAGCACTACCTACCAAAAAGAGACAGAGCTTTTATTTGTCCTAACTAGTTTTATCTTTTTTGGTATCTACTTTTCTTTCTCTTGCAGCGTCATTTTTCATTTTCCGAGAGCAAAACTTTTCTTTTCTATTCAGGATTTTTTTTCTCTCCTTCTATTTTACAGTTTTTTCCTTTTTCAATCTGGATCTGCATTTTTCGATCGTTCATTTCAACTTTACTTTAAGTTTCGATCGAACAAAAAGCTGCGATTTCTTCTCATATAGGTGAAGAAATTTTTAACTTTTTCCTTTTTATTATGGAAACATTTAATCTTTAACAAGTAGTGAAGTGGAACTGAAATTGATTGAATGAATTTTAAGCGAAAAATTCATACTTTTCTCATTTTCTCTTGCAATGCATGCAATGGCATATCCATGCACCATCATATATATATATATATATATATATATATATGAATAAAAATATAACATTTTGACAGATTGTTTTAAACCTTATAGTGATTATTCCCATTTTAAACTGAAAAAGTTCTATCTACACCATCAAAGCACATTACTTTATTTATTTATTTATTTATTATTTTTCGTTGCTTTATTTTAATTGTATAGTAGAGTAAAATCTGCAAAAATAGCGCCTGTCTATAACTGATACATGTTTTAAACGTTAAATTTTCATGTTTCTGCCGGAAAATTCCATTCAATTATACCTGCTAAGCCGGAAACATGTCTAAAATGCATTTTGTCCGGTCCCTGGAGGTTCTGTCTTAGCTTATGTGTATAAAAAATCTTTGCATTTCTATGAGTAAACAGTATGATATTCGTAATTTATTCATAATATCATTCAATTTTTCTGCCTAAAACTCAAAAGAAATATATTCAAAAAACCGTGTTCAAAAAAACGTGTTTCACCAAAACTATAAGTTTAAGACTTCTGTGACATTCTCCCCAGATGCCATTTTTCATGGTTTTTGCTTCTGCTATTTCGTAAAAAGCAAAACCTGCCAAAAAGAGATAGAGCTTTTATTTGTCCTAACTAGTTTTATCTCTTTTGGTATCTTACTTTTCTTCCTTTTGCAGCGTCATTTTTCATTTTCCGAGAGCAAAACTTTTCTTTTTTATTCAGAGGGATTTTTTTCTCTCCTTCTATTTTACAGTTTTTCTTCTTTCAATCTGGATCTGCATTTTTCGGTCGTTCATTTCAGCTTTAAGTTTCGATCGAACAAAAGCGGTGATTTCTTCCGATATAGGTGGAGAATTTTTTAACTTTTTCCTTTTAACTTTTGAAACATTTAATCTTTAACACCTATTGAAGTGGAACTGAAATTGATTGAATGAATTTTAAGTGAAAAATTTATTCTTTTCTCATTTTCTCTTGCAATGCATACAGTGGCATATACTTATACATGTACCATCATATATATATATATATATATTTGCGTAGAAATATAATATTTCGACTGGTTGTTTTAAATCTTATAGTGATTATTCACATTTTAAACTGAAAAAGATTTATCTACGCCATCAAAGCCCATTACTTTATTTTATTTATTTATTTATTATTTTTCGTTGCTTTATTTTAATTGTATAGCAGAGTAAAATCGGCAAAAAAAGCGCCTGCCTATAACTGATACATGATTTAAACGTTAAATTTTCTTAATTCCGCTAGAAAATACCATTCTATTATACCTGCTAAGCCGGAAACATGTCTAAAATGCATTTTGTCCGGTCCCTGGAGGTTTTGTCATAGCTTATGTGCATTAAAACTCTTTGTATTTCCATGTGTAAATAATGATATTTATAATTTATTCATAATATCATCCAATTTATCAGCCTAAAACTCAAAACAAATATATTCAAAAAACCATGTTACACCAAAACTATAGGTCTAAGACTTCTGTGACAATATCATCCTCCCCAGATACCATTTTTCATAGTTTTTGTTTCTGATCTTTCGTAAAAAGCACTACCTGCCAAAAAGAGATAGAGCTTTTATTTGTCCTAACTAGTTCTATCTTTTTTGTTCTCTAGTTTTCTTTCTCTTGCAGCGTCATTTTTCATTTTCCGAGAGCAGAACTTTCCTTTTTTATTCAGAGGGATTTTTTTTTCTTCTTCTATTTTACAGTTTTTCCTCTTTCAATCTAGATCTACATTTTTTGATCGTTCATTTCAAATTTAAGTTTCGATCGAGCAAGAAACTGCTATTTCTTCGGATATAGGTGAAGTAATTTTTAACTTTTTTCTTTTTGCTCTTCAAACATTTAATGTTTAAGAAGTATTGAAGTGGAGTTGAAATTAATTGAATGAATGTTAAGCAAATCTTTCACTCTGTTTGTATGGATGCATGTATATAATGTCGCAACGTTATCAGTTAAAATGATAGCATGTACAGAGTATCTTAAAATCAAGTAGACATTTTAAAAATAAAAACTTTTTTAAATTTAAAAAACAAGCAAACGTTATATTAGTTAGTTATTCTTGCAGGAAAGTAATGTGTGGAGTCAGTGATATATATTTTTAGTTCACAAATTCACCGATAGATGGCGTTGTGTTATCTCAAACTGTTGCAAAGCTCAAACTAACATATAAAAAATGGTTACTGATCTTTTAACTAATGAATCATTTTATTTTATTCTGTTTAGCTGTTGTTGATAAATGCTGCTAAAAAATGATTTGTACTTAAAATTCCAACTTTTTTTAAAAAAACAGTATTACGGTTTGAGATAGTACAATGCCATCAATCGGTAATATTTTAAACTAAAACAAGGAAACGTAGTAAAGAACTTCCTAAGCAAAAATTCTCTCTTACACAAATAACTTGAATAACTCTCACTGTTTTTGTATTGAATTTTAAAGACGTTCAGTCCATTTTAGAATACTCTAAATTTGAATATGATGTATAAGCTTTTGACTAATTGCTCGAGAAAAACAACAATGAAAAAATTATATTGTAGTTAAATAAAATTCGTGTAAAAACTAATGAATTAGAAAATTATTAAAAACTTCAATTCATTTTTAACCTTTTAACAGTCGCATTAAATTCCGGTTTAAAAATTCAAATTGCCTATTGGCACCACTTTTTTGAAAAAGAAATATTCACTTTATTTTACGACAGGAAAAATGATACCATAATAAAGCCAATTACACTATTTTATAAAACTGGTAGGAATCAAACAATCTGAATGAAAGACAAAGCCCGTGAATATTATGGGAGCGAGAATTAAGGGGTCAAAGAACCCATTCACTTCAGCGTCCCGGGTATGTTAATTGCGACTCTGGTTTCCTATATACGAAAATTGTTATTTTTGATATATATTATAATTACCGCCCTAAACGTTTATATTTATAATATTATAACACCTTGTATAAAAAGTACTTCTGTAGAGATATGTTTGCAGACTTTGTTGTGTAAGTTTTCGAGATTCTGGAAAATATATCCACCACGAAATCCATCTAATATTTTCAGCTTATTTAGTAATGTATATATATAAAAAAACCAATATTGCAAAGGTTAAATAAACCAAGTGTTTCAAATAATTCTTTGATCAACGTTGATAATTTGCTGATAGTTTCCTAGCTAATATCAACATTCCAGCAAGAAATGATTGAATACAGCATTATCATTTTACATGTAATTGGATGGAGTATGGATATCGTAAGATTTGGCAGTTCATTAATACGGCCAAACCTCATGACTTTACATTCCATCATCCGTTGTAGTCGATGAATACTTGATTTAGTTGGCCATTATTTGACGTGCTTACATTCATTTTACTGAAATAAGGATTTGCAACTTTATTGTGCACGTTATTACGATTATTTACGCCGATTATACTTTAGAATATTTAAAAAAAAAAATACTTGTAGCATTATCCTGGACTTTCTTCCTTTTCTTGAACCTGGTAAGTCTTTAGTAGAAATCAATTTTGGTCAACGTTTTGTTTTAGAAAATCGCATGGTTACTTCATGTTTGTTTACATTAGGATTTGGGCAAGGTTCATTGAAACTTTCATCCCTTCCGATTCGATAAAATGAGTGCACAATTTTTTTTTTTTTTTTTTGATTTTACAGAAAATAAAACTTTCAGACAAGACACCAGTAAAAAGCTGTTTGTTTTATGAAATAGTCTGTATTTATCACGAGCTTTTAGTTAGTTTACCAGATTATGCCTGTAAGTTCTTAATAAATATAAATCATTTCTGGAAAATGAACAGTTTTCTTCAGTGCACGTGTATCCGTGGGAACTAAACACTTGGATTGCCACGGATTGCCACGTTAGGTGGACTGGGGCAGTGGGACAGTTAGCATATAGCGCCTCGGGAACATGGTCACAAAAGCGACACCATTGGCACCACAAGTCATGATTCTATACATTGATTGTGTCTCGTGGAGTTTAATTTTGCATTTTTATTCTGTTATAGATATAAATATTGGGTTATAACAAGTCATTTTCTAAAAAAGTATAGGCTCATAATCATTACCTCAAAGAAAATTGTTTATTATTAACCCATCATAGCAGCAAACCACACTCTTGAATGTTATCACAAGCGAAAGGGAATTTTCTTGTTTAGTATTTTTCTTATATGTACGAGTCATCTAAAGAGAATCATGTTCTAATCCTGCGGCATCAACGTGGACGTATAAAATTTATAGACAGCAATGATTCAGCAGCTAAGCTGCTAATCCGGCTGTGTCGTTTATAATTATAACTCCCGGGAATGAAAAAACCCCCAAAGATGCCAATTGTAAGGAAAAATGAAAAGTAACATAAAAAAAAATATTCCTTAATATTCTTCATAGAACCTCACTTCTTGATTGAAAGTGCAGAAATAAAGATGTAAGGAATACCACTTTCGTATAAGTTTAATATGTTATGGTGTTAGACGATATCATGATAGAAGCTCCTATTTCAATTTTGAATTTATGTAAGTTAAGCACATCGATTTAAAAAAATATATTCTCAGTAGAGCAGTTCCTTTTCTTTTCTTGAGATTAAAACGACATCTAGTACAAGATAAAGTAAAAAAACTAAAACCCAACTACGACAAAAAACTACGCTGAAAAAGTATAAAAGTACCCCATGAATACAGGTAAAGTCACAAGCAAATGCTAGTAATATATAGATATATTCAAAATGTACAAGTAAAGCGCTTTTGAATGATACCAAACACGGCATATTTATCTTAACTTTATTTTTTGACGTATGACGCTTCCAGTATTTGGTAGTAGTGACGCACATATCCGTCGATGGCAGCAAATGGGTAATGGACCGATTAGTGGATGAGGTCGTTAGTGTAATGTGTAAATGTGTAATGTAGATTGAAGGTTTCATGTATTAAGATGACCTAGGAAGATTTCTTAATCTATCTAATTCTGCTAACGATTGACTGTCATGTGGATTTTTAAGCAACTTATTATGATCCAAGGCACTTATAAACAAACCCTCTATGGTTTTGACTCTACTGAGAGCGACATAGGCCTGTCCTTTAGCAAACAATGACTTTCCTAGATCGATAACTGCTTTATCCAGAGTACAACCTTGTAATTTATGTACAGTACAACCCCAAGAAAGAATCAGCGGGAGCATTTTACGCTGAATTTTCCCAGACCCCCTCAAGCCGTCAAATTCAGTGAGGCAAGGCTCGATTCTGACAAGTCCGTTAATATCGGCTTTTATGGATGCGTCGTCAAATTGTATGAGAACAGCGCTTTTATACTTTTTGTCCGCTAGAGGGCATAATAGTAAATTTGGTGACAAACTTTATAGCTCACAACCAACAGAATATCAAGATCAAGACCCTTCTAATGGCACTGCAGTGGTCTTATTCTGATTACTAAGTACCAAAGAAATTAAGAACGAAAAGATGTGAATTATATGCAATTAGCCCATAAATGCAAGTAAAGTCACAAGCAAATGCTAGTAATATATATATATTCGAAATGTACAAGTGAAGCGCTTTAAAATGATACCAAACACGGCATATCTAGCTTAACTTTATTTTTTTACTCTGTATATTTTGTCCGCTAGAAGGCGCCACATTGAATTTGGTGAAAATCTATATAGCCTATAACCAGCGGACAATTAAGACGCTTCTAATGATATGTCATTTGTCGAATTCTGATTAGTGGTTTAGAAGTTACGAGGGAACAGATGAACATACATACATACATACATACATACATACATACATACATACATACATAGCCTGTCAAAATCATAACCCTCCTTTGGCTTTGCCGTAGTCGGGTAAAAATAAGTCCTCGGTGAAATCAAATAATGATAAAGACGTAATAACACTGCAAGAAAAAGGTCTGATTCCGTAATTTTTCGTCAGGATCAAAAAGATTTGCTTACGCAGTCACAACTTCAATTTAAATCGAAAGTTATCCGTAAGTCTTTTCTCCAATATAAGCATTGCATGAGCGGGGTTGAAACAACGGAATGTAATCATCCTATCTCTAATTAGATGTAGCTTAGATAACAAAATTTTCGGAAGCTCATTAAGATGGTTGTCCTTTTCCAACTCATTATCAGCTTTGATATCGAATATTTGATTCAGTCAGCAGATAATCGAAAATGTGCTTTTGTTTGTTGACGGTGACTAGTAAAGATGTCTCATTTGAGAGCATTTGTATGAGGTAGAATACTGTTTTAGAGAAAAGGTTGTACTAGTTCAAGAGGAGAAAAAAGAAATAGGTACAAAATTATTTAAATAAAATTTGTTAAAATTTTATTATAGCTTTGGAAAGCTATATTTAAGGGTGTACTCAAATCCAAACTGCTTATTTTCTGACTCATTTATAAAAATTATTTTTTCTCTCAAATGCATCCAACTGGCAGGTTCTCTTATTCAGAAACTATATAATGTGCCGTAATGGTAGATTTTTTTTTTTTTTTTTAATAAAGACAGAATACATTTCAAAAATTGCTGTCAAAGTGGGCATTTTGAATCGAATTTTCCGAAGCGATAGTGCTGGAAATGAAAAAAAAAAAAAAAATGGTCGTACTGAGAAAATATTTTTTTATAAATCAAGTGCTAATTAACTGAACGAAAAATAAATACACAGGTCGTTTATAAATCCCTTCAAAAATCACGTCAGCAAGTTTCATGTTTTCGCATTAAAAATGAGTCTGAAAATGTGTTTCTGAAAATTTTGAGTTGTTGAGCGTGGTAAAAATATTTTTTTGAATACAGCCTTAAAGTTATCAAATCATTATCAGCTTTGATATCGAATATTTGATTCAGTCAGCAGATAATCGAAAGTGTTCTTTTGTTTGTTGACGGTGACTAGTAAGATGTGCTGTTTGAGAGCATTTGTATGAGGCAGTATACTGTTTAGAGAAAGGTTGTTCTAGATCAAGAGCGGAAGAAAGAAATAGGTATAAAATTATTTAAATAAAATATGTTAAAATTAGATATACCTTTGAAAAGTTATATTTAAAGTTATTATCAACTCATTATCAGCTTTGTTATCGAATATTTGATTCAGTCAACAGATAATCGAAAATATGCTTTTGTTTGTTGACGGTGACTAGTATGATGTTTCATTTGAGAGCATTTGTATGAGGCAGAATACTGTTTTAGAGAAAGTTTGTACTAGTTCAAAGGGAAAAAAGGAAATAGCTACAAAATTATTTCAATAAAATGTGTTAAAATTAGATATCGCTTTGGAAAGTTATATTTAAAGTTTAATGGCAGTTCAATAGCGAGTAACTCTACATTACTATTTTGAAATTTAATGTCTAATCCCAGTAGCAAATCAATTTATAAAAATAAATAAATAAATAAACCCATTAGTACAAAAAATCTGCTGATTTTATATAATTTTTTTTTTTTTTTTTAGCTAGGACGTCAGTAAAAAACTGTTTATTTTATGAAAATAATCTGTATTTACTAGGAACTTCGTTATTTTAACAGATTTTGTCCGTAAGTTCGTAATAAATACAGACTATTTACCATAAAATAAGCAGCTTTTTACTAGCTTCGTGACTTACAGTTTGTTTTTCTTTTTTTTTTTTTTGTAAAATTGACAGATATTTTTACAGCGTTATGTTTATACATCATTTAAGGCCAATATTGCATTCGTAGGAAATACTTTTAATGAGATACCAATATTGAGTAAGTATTGGCTTTACATTTGAAAAACAAAACAAAACAAAAAAATCCCCGATGTAAAATGTAATGTACTGTCTTTCACTGCAAGTAATTGTTGGTTGATACTTTCTTTTCTTATGGAACTCTGAAGGTCTTAGAATTACATACATTTAAAATAATATTATTCAATGTTAAAATAATATTGTTCAATGTTAAGACTTCTCAAATCCAAAATAGCTAATTATACATTCCTTTTTTTTTTTTGTGTGTGTGTGTGTGTGTGTGTGTGTGTGTGTAAATTTGTTAATTTTGCTGTTCTTATTCAAGTTAAAAGGAATCAAACAGAATTTTAGATTTTTATTTAAAAGCAAAAAATACTTCGAAAATGGGATTCAAGTTGGCGTTTTCGACCAACTTTTTAGGCGTTACGGTCCAGGAAATGTTCTCATGGGGGAGAAATCGATTAGCTAATGTCATTACGTTTATAGAAAAATAAAAAATACTATTCGATTCCAAAGTATTTCAAGATTCACGCCTGTATGTTTTATGCTTTTACATCTAAAAATATCTGCATGAATGTATCAGAATAGCCCAACTTCTTGAACGGGGAATATATATAGGGTAAGGTGCCCTATTATCGTCCCCCAGTCATTTTTATACCCTTGAAAGTTGTAACTTTCAGTGAAAATCTACCAAATTTGGATTTTACATAGACTAACTACCCACGCACATAGAAACGTAGCCAAATGTCGTACAAAAAAAAATTTAACAATGCGATTTTTTTTTTTTTTTTCAAAAGTATCTAAAAAATGCAAAAGAAAAAAAAAATCCAATACGCCGAGGCTTAACTTATAGCTAAATGAAAATTTATTTCTAAATGAGTAAGTAATTTAATTTACATTAAAGTAAGGCAGAAAGAAATGTACTAATTATCAGTGGAAGAATAACAGAACGAAACATTAGCCATCCTAACATGAGGAATTTTTTTTTTTAAATGTCATAAAAACGCATTCCTAATTTCGTCCCCGGGACGAAATTAAGAACTGCAAGGGGACGAAATTGGAACCACGCTACTTCCCAATATGACGGAGCTTCAGTTCCCGTAAGATGAACTGAGCATCCTAAGACTCACTGTATGCTACTGTCAGCACCTTACGAACGTAAAATGCACGCAATGAATAAGAAATAAATACTTACAGTACAGTAAATAACGTTCTACAAACGACGTAATAAAAACTCGGGTCTTCTAAAAATAGGAAATTCGTCGTATTTAATTTATGTATGCGTCTTGGCGAACGAAACTTTCAACACTGACCCCTTTTACCTCCCGCCCCCTGTACACTCTCAGAAATGAATACTCAGATTTCACGAAATTTTCTTTGTTTTTGACGAAATAGTTTCCTGGAAAATGCTCCGAGCGAACATTTCGTCAAATTGATGAAATTAGTTTCTTCACTTGCTTGACGATATAAATTTCGTCAATAGTTTCGTCAAAAGAGGGCTGGTGGCGCCATCTCACAATCAGTTTGGAAGCTCCAGTATTCGACACGGGGAAAGAAAAAAAATAACCTCTCTCTTTCCCCGGCGTGATTCGAACTCACGACCTATCGTGTGGAAGGTCGCTGTTCTTCCAACCTGACTGCTGGGGACTTGAAAGTGTCTGCTTTTAGACCGGTGTAATGAATTCTACTTCGTGTTTATATTTTTATAAATTAGATTGCAATTTTATCGGGCTGCTATATTTTCTGAAAGTTTTAAGGAAAGCTAATTTATTTTTATGGTTTTCTCGTATCAATGAATATTTATAATATGGCTTGATTAAATAAGTTACAACTGAAATTTTCTTTGATCAATGTATGATTAGAATATGGTCTGGTTAATTTGTTGCTCACAAATAATGAATTGTGAAGTGCATATTGCGTGAGATTTTATCACTTTGAGTAGGAGGATAAGATTTTCACACTTTACTGTTTATAAAGAGGAGAGGGATCAATTATGTTTATTTTTAATTTGATTGAAAACATAATATACTTCTTAAAAAAAAAAAAAAAGACATCCTAGAAGTTTGAAATTTTATTGACCTAATTTTCTTATTGAATGGTTTTGAAAAACACAGGAAATTTATTCTTTTCGAATTAAAACATAACGAACGACAACATATAAATAAAATAATAATAATATTAATAAGCATTCCTAAAAATTCTAACAGCTAAAAAAATAACTAATGAAGAAACAATAACTACCTATATTTCAGTATTTTCTGAAAAGCACTAAGTGCTGTTTTAAAATAAATTATTACAGGACTAACATAAACACGCAAATATCTGTTTGCTAAAATCGTAGGATTTGAGGAGGATTTGAGGAAATGTTTCCTTAAAATGCATTGAGTCTGACCGTGATTGAAGCAAAACTTTCGTCAAATATTTGAGGGTTTACGTTTCGTTAAAAGTCACGTGATGTTAATAGGAAATGATCGTCAAAAACGACGAAATACAGCTCGAGTATTTCTGAATCGTCAAAAAGGAGAGTTTTATTTCTGAGAGTGTACCTTGCGTCATAAGTTGCGCCACTTTCGCAGAAGCGGAGAAGTTAAGGGGGACGAAATATGGGCACTTTACCCTATACATATAATAATAAAAATTTTCGCCCTTTTTTCTTAGTAAAACTATTCCAAATTCTTAATATTTTTCCTTTTTTACCTATCTTTAATAATATCTTAATATCTTTTGTCTTTTATTTCATGCATTTAAATTTGCGTATTCTTTTATTATTCTAAAAACCTTAATCCATTCGTCTAATCTTATAAAACCCATTAAATTACTCTTTCATTTTCTTCTAAAACTAAATTCTTTTCCTTTTGAATGTTTTTTTAATATCATTTGTTCTTTGGTGTTCTATACCCTCAATTCCATGCGTCCGCCAGCATTTAATGGCGCTTTAATTCTGACGCCATATAAAGAGTTCATTATCGACGTCATCCCTTCCCATCGAATCGTAGCTTGTTTTTGTCCCATAACCGGAAAAACGTAAATTCTCTCGCTCCTTGCCGATGTAACGATATATTTATTACAAGCAACAGAACGCGTACAAATATAGAAAAATGGAAAACCAGATGAGATGGGGAGGAATGTGACAAAAAACAAGCTACGATTCGATGGGAAGGGATGACGTCGATAATGAACTGTTTATACGGCGTCAGAATTAAAGCGCCATTAAATGCTGGCGGACGCATGGAATTGTGGGTATAAAACACCAAAGAACAAATGATATTAAAAAAAAAACATTCAAAAGGAAAAGAATTTAGTTTTAGAAGAAAATGAAAGAGTAATTTAATGGGTTTTATAAGATTAGACGAATGGATTAAGGTTTTTAGAATAATAAAAGAATACGCAAATTTAAATGCATGAAATAAAAGACAAAAGATATTAAGATATTATTAAAGATAGGTAAAAAAGGAAAAAATATTAAGAATTTGGAATAGTTTTACTAAGAAAAAGGGGCGAAAATTTTTATTATTACATATATATATATATATTTAAAGCTTTAAGGAGTGATTATTCTAAGCTAAACTTTTCTACGATTCCTAAGATGTTATGCGTGCATCAATGGCGGATTGGTGGATATATCCGCCTTTAAAATTATAGGAATCAGCATTAAATTTATGCTTGGACTTTTAATTATAATATTACCAATGTTATTGGCATGTATAGTCAAATATCTAAACGATTATGCACCCGCAAGTCGTAAAAGACGAAATAAAAACCCTTTATATGCATGCAAAATAAAACTAAAAATATACGAAATATAGACACTAATTACGGTTTCCGTGTTTTCTTGTTCAATGCCATACAAAAAGGATCATGTAAAACGTATATCTACATCATGCAAAATATACACGAAGTATACTTTCCAGTCATGTATCAAAGTTTAAAATAACCCACTCATATATTCACGTGAGCAGTGGATAGAGTGATTTTGGAGACTTAAATAAATAGCATATTTCGTGTGTTATTTTTCCTTTATAAATTTCTCCCCCGTAATTATCAGTTTAATGAGTTTTTGTTTCTCCAGCTACTGATAATAACAAAACGACAGGAAGTTTGCGTGTGCTTCCTTAACTGATTGAGAGAACAGAAAATTTAGTTGGATAAAAAAAAGGAAGATATAATAACTAGATTATTTTGCTAGTGAATTTGCTGGAAATAAATAAAATAAAAAAATAAAGGAATTGGGTTATAGATACGTTAATATATTTTAAACTGATTACGTTTTGGGGGGAATTTTAAAAATGATATTTTTGTTAATAAAATCATAAGACGAAATGCAATATTCCGCATTGATGCAATCACAAAATACGAAGCTCCTTCTACTACTTCCCATTTAAAAACGAAGTGAGGTATATGAACAAAGTGACGTATTAAAATGAATGGTACGGCAGTAAATATTTTCCTCTACGCAAGTTTAATCCGAAACACTGATACTTCTACTATTATCCAGCTACGCATTTAAAATGAAAGTGACGTAACAAATAGAACAGCAGTTAAATCCAGCTACCCTAATAATTATAGACTTTCCCATTTCAAACGAAGTGAAGTATTTGAATGGAACAGCAATTAATAAAAATTACTCCGGCGATGGTCGAAGGATTATGGCCGAAAGTTTAAGTTAAAAGAAAATTTAAGTAAAATGTAATTTTTAACTCATAACATCTATATTTTACAAAGTTCTCTATTATATACAAATTTCCTTTTAAAAGATTTTTTTCTTATTAAAAGAAGAAAAAAAAAAGTTTAGAAACATGGCTTTACCACGTATACCCAAATAAAAAGTTCAAAGAAATAATAATGAAGAACTAATAATGAGCTCGCAGCCATTGCGGTCGTCAGTTTTTTTAAGTTCATATTGTGTATTTCATGATATGTTTGTTTAACTAAACATAATAAAACTGCAGTCTTTTGATTGTCACTTCTTATACATTCTTTTTTAATTGTATGTAAATAATTAAATAATACAAGAGTTGCAAAATAAGCATTTTTAAATTACTTTTTATATTATTTTATCACATATTTTAAACCAATGAAATATTATAAGACTTGTTTTAGAAATAAATGTAAACATATTTCAGACAAACAATCATTTGAAAGAAAAATAAAATTATTTCGCATAACTGAAAAAAAGGGTATGTATTTCGACTCAAATAACTATATACCTCCTAAAACATATATTAAAGTAATTTATTTCATGCTCGAAATAATGTTGATATTCAAAACAGTGGAATTCATATTAGGAAAAGATGATGCATTGAAAGTTAACTTCTGTGAAATTTAACGTATATTTCCGAGCCAGCGCATTCTTCAAGGAGCTTTATATATACACGGAAACTTTTCACTTTATTTTGGCATTATATTCAGAGTAAATGGAAATTCTATCCAAAGCAAGTGTTAATATTCTAGGACTTGGGTTTACAATAACTGATTCTTAAATTTAAAACCTGATTAGAATTTGCTCATAAATGTTCCGAGTTATACGTAAAAATTTTTTTTTCAATAATATATGTATACAACTCGATTATTATAGAAGTACTGCATTTAAATATTAATTTAACTTATTAATTTTAGGAAATAAAATTTAAACATAGCTTTGTATTTAATTTGAAAATAACTGCATAAATAGGAACTTCGGGCATATGGAATGGTCGGACAATATGGAATACCTCAGTATCTGGCGTATACGGTATTGCAGCCAGGAGTAAATATGTCATACACTGAAAAAAAAAAAAAAAAACGGACTAAAATACGGGAATACTACTGGCAATCTAGACGCCAGTACTATTTCCGTATTTTAATGGAACTTTTTCCCGGTAAATAACAGAAAATTTTTCGTTGAACTCCAAAGAAAAAAAAACGGAAAATTTTCTGTAATTTATCGGGAAAAAGTTCCGTTAAAATACGGAAATAGTACTGGCGTCTAGATTGCCAGATAGTATTTCCGTATTTTAGCCCGTTTTTTTTTTTTTTAACAGTGTACGACTTCCTAGTATCCCCATGAGGCACTGTGCTCAGTTCTGTTTGGATACCTATGTTGTTGGTGCGACACGGTGAAATAAAATCTTATTCTCAATTTTTATATTTTTTGCAGGTAAATTTGATAAAATTCGTATTAATTGTAAAATATCATTCTCAGTGATGTTAACCAAGTTCAGTATAAAGTTGAACAGCTATATTTATTGCTGTGTTAGTCAGTTTTCCTCCATGCTAACTTGTTTTGAAGAGTGAAGAGGTTATGTTTTTCAAGATGGTGTGTTTCAGGTAAATATGGCATCAGCTGTTTCAAAACAAGTCTAAATATCTAAAAATTAAAACAATTTTTCAAAGAATCTGATGATTTATAGATGATGTACTAAGGTTTACTCATTAAATAATTTTGGTTTTTCCTTTAAATAGTCCTTTAAAATTCCTTATAACCTTGTTCCATATTACCCGACGGGTACCGTTACCCAAAATGTGTAACCTTTTTTCAAAAGCTAAATATTGATGTGTATCTTTTTCTTCCACTTTGAACGGATTGAAAATGTGTTAATAAATAGTCAAAGTTTGTTCTTCACTAACATTTAAAGTATCTCAATTTATTTCAAAAGTGTAAATGGTATTTCATAATACCCGAACGATGCAATTATTTATTAATATTTTTAAACTGACTTTTTTTTTTTTTTTTTCACAAACACATGAAATTTACAGGTGCTCTTATTCAGAAACTATGTAATCGAACAGATTGTTTTTGCTGTTGTTGTTGTTGTTTTTTTCATTTTTCAGTAGAAGCAGAAAATCTTTCAGAAAATGCTGTCAAAGTTGGTGTTTTGAACTGAATTTTCTGATGCGAGAGCAGAGAAAAAGAAAAATCTATACTCGCTTATAAGATTTACTTTAACGAAAAAAAAAAAGAACTCTGCGATTGCAAATAGTTTCATGATTTCAGTCATGATTATTGAAGTGATTTTTCATCAAACAGTTTTCCACTTTTCGATAAATGAATTACATTCTTGAGCTATAAGCTATTGTTGTTTTATAACGGATGTTATTCCCCTATCCCGCTCTGCCGTAGGTTTTAAACGCCAACTTTTGTCACATTTTCTGAAAGATCTTCTGTTGTTACCGAAAAACGGAAAAAACATTTCGATTACATAGTCCTTGCGATTTTTATTTTGTTCCTCGACTCAAGAGAGACCTCTAGGGTAATCATTATACCTCGGACGATGAGGTTGAAAGCGGCTTTGAAGTCCTGGATTTTAAGAAAAGTCTGAAGAAATGTTCAATGGCGGAAAAAAAAATACTTGTTACACGTTGGGAGATATTTGCCAGCCTTATTGTTGACTATGTTGAAAAATAAATGCATGATTTTGAAGCTTAAGAATTGTACTTTAACTTTTTGTCCGATCTTGATATTTGTTTTTATTCGTGTTCTACAAGCACGTGTGCATTTTTTTTCAGCCTATCCTCATATAAAAAAGTATATTCTAAAACTAACTTTATTTTTAAATATTTCTCCCAGGTTTGAATTTTGGATTTTAATTTTCTAATTTCAATGCTACCCATTGTTTATTTTGTTAAATTTAATTAAAATCTGGCACTCGTGAATTTAATTTACTTTTAATTGCAATTCTTTTAGATTTACATTCAGTATTTTAATTTACTGTAAAAAAATCTTATATATACTTTTTTTTATATAAATTAAATAAACATTAAGTACTCTACTTTCAATCCCATCAAGCATAACATATGCAAATTAAAAACTCTTTAACAAATCTGAAAAAGTACTTCAATACATTTCTCAAGTAATCCAACACTCGGCGTTTTTCTTTTCAATTCCCATCTTCTGATTTACATTTAATGAATTCTAGAAGTAAAGATTTCAAACTTACGATAAAAACAAGTTTTCCTAAAACTAATTATTTTAAAAGAATCCTCTCGGATTGAATTTTCTGGTTCTATTTTACTGATTTAAACGTGATTTGTCATTTTATTTTGTTATTTTTAACAAAGATTCAACACTTGCGAATTTAATTAATTTTTATGCAATTCTTTTAGCCTTAAATTCCTGATATTATTAACTGGAAAAGAATCTTGCACACTTAAAAAAAATTAAAATAAACAAGCATTAAATTATACTACTTCAATTCCATCAACCATGACATATGCAGATTAAAAATTCTGTAACAAATCTGAAAAAGTTCCTCAACAAATTTCCTGAGTAATCCTACACTCAGCGTTTTTCTTTCAATTCCCATCCTCCGATTTACATTTAACGAATTCCAGAAGTAAAGATTTCAAACTTGCGATAAAAACAATCTTTTCCTAAAACTAACTTTAATTTAAAAGACTTGGAAAACCGGAAAATAAATCTCTCGAGCTCCTTAAGCTAATTCCAAATCCTGTCCTTCAAGGCTCCGGCGAAGAGTTTTTCTTTTAAAAATTTCACTTGCATCCCTCAATGGGGACTGCAGAAAAGAGTGTTTAATTTTCTCAATTTCATCTCTCGTTCTTGCCCAAGACGGAGCAAAAAGTGAGAGGAAAAGTTCATTAAAATGTTCCAAGGGAGGGTGGGATGTAGGAATCCAAGGAGTTTCTTGAGTTGTTGGGAGAGTTTCTCTCTCAAAACATACGTGAGCTGTAAAAAGAAAAGTTCATGTAGTTTTGCTGATGTGACACTGGGGAATATGCCATGATGACGTCTGGTGTCTTCAAGTGTAGAAAAAGAAATGAATTTTGCAGTGTTAGATGCTAATAAGTTCAATTCACGTAAAAATTGGGTAAAAGGAAAAAGATGGTTGCATTAACTGTACGTAAAAATGTTTCTTTGGCTTTAATTAAAGCGTCACGTGACCATTATTTTTTGCTGATTTATGTAATACAAAACGTACCCTTTTTTTTCTTTATAATAACCCAGTTTTGTATGATAAGACTTAATCAAATAAAAAAATCTATATGTGAGAAAAAATTGTGCTTTTTTCTATAACTTGTTAATCAAAAATATTTTATTTCTCTAATTTCCTTTTTTAATATTTTCCCGATAAATTGTGTTTACACTTAAGCAAGAACATTTAACAGCTCTAAGTTAGTTGAAGGAATATTTAGTTTTTCTTTCAAATAACTGTCTAAATGGCACAAAATGTACAAATTCATATAGTACAATACAATTTTATTTTATTTGTGTTGACAGCTAATAATTTAATTAGAAGGTCAGATGACCTTCTTATTTATTTATTTCTTTATATTTGTTACTAATTCATGCAATATAAAATACAACTAATTTTTCTACTTAATAATTAAAAAATAAAATGAAATATAAAAATGTAAATGGAGGAAAAATATTAGTTTCGAAACTTTCTTTTTTTTTAATGGCTAATTAATGAAAAAAATGCTTAATTCCTGTATATATGTTGTTAATATTTTTTTTCGCGATAAATTAAGGAAGGCATTATTTTTTGGAGCACTTAGGCTTAGCAATCCCATATCGACTGAAGAAACATTTTTTATGATAATGATTTAGCTGCTAAACTTGCCTCAATTGTCTGAATAAAATAAATAATGTTCACATGTATACACGATCATTTTTAAAATTTCAGTTGACAGCTAAAAATTTTGAATTTTATTCATTTTATTAAATATAGTTATTTAATGGAAGGTTCTGTAAAAATTAAGTAAACTTCTAATTTTCAACTAACTTTATTTCCTCGTATAAAATATTTTTGCTATTCCATTAGGCTATTTTGCCAGTTTGCAATTATTAATTAAACCGTAGGTTAGTCTTTGCTTTATTAATTAACTCATGGAATGTGTGCACTTCCACACTAACTAATCTGTAAAATGATAAAGAAAAAACGGTACTTTTTCACTAAGGGGCCCATGGCGTATTTTTTTTTTTTTTTTTCCTAAAGCTTGGCACAATTTGGGCTTCAGAAACTGAGATGTGTTGCTGAACGATATAAACAGCTATGAACCTGATGAACTTTTATGCTTGTTTATGTATGTAATCATATATATATATATATATACATTTTAGTTATGTATATATTATTATTGTTTTTTATATATAACTTACTTCTATTTGTATTCAAAAGTAGATAGATGGCTTTTTTATATTAAATAAATAACATAAATATTGAAAAAATTACTTTTCTATTAGAAACAGTGAATTAGTTGCCAGAAAACATGCAGGAAAAGTCCCTTTCTCTCGCAAAGGTCATTTTCTGTATCTCGCCATGGCCTTGAAAAAGTACCGAAAGAAATCGTCCAATTCATTTTATAATCATTAAATAATAATAATAATAATAATAATAATAATAATAATAATAATAATAATAATAATAATAATAATAATAATAATAATAAAGCAATCCACAGCAATACTTTTTAAGCTTATAAAATATTTTTTCAAAAAAAAAAAAAAAAAAAAAAGGGACGCTAAAAAATAAGAATTTGTTATATTGTGGTTAACATGCATAGTTAATAATATATTTAAGAACTTCTTTTTTTTTTTTTTTTTTCTAAATTGTTTATTTTGTGAAATTAATAAATAAATTTTAATATTTTTATTTTTCATTATTATTTATATACATTGCCTATTTTCACCACTGAAATTACTAATTATTGTCTTGCATGATGTAATTTTCAAATGGATTATTTTTAACAAACGTGCTATTAAATTAAGGTCAGTGACATCTTTCTTTTCGGATTATTTTCTTCAAAGTTACGTACTCTTACGTCACAAAAAAGGTCTACGAACTTCACGTTAAATCAAAATTGCTACAAATTAATGAACTCTTTTGAATAACTCTTGAGAAAATCCATCGTATGTCTAAGGATATAAGCAGAATCAGTTTGAAAAGGAAATGAATTGAACTTAATTGCATACATGAAAACTTGTACTACTATTAGAGTCTTCAAACAAATTAATTTCTAGTCTTCTTATTGAAATAGGATTACAGGGGAAATATATAAAGATTTAGCGTTCAACCGATTAAATTTTATTACATACTGCGTAAACTCTTCGCGAACGCGTAGTATATAATTGCATACACTGTAAAAGAAAACTGTAATTTTTCTGTAATCTGTAATTTTCTGTAATATTTTACAGAAAAACTGGAAGAAAACAGTATTTCCTGTAACAAAATGTGGATTTTGTAATTTTTGTAGAAAAAATCTATATTTTTTACAGAAAAAAACTGCTTTAATAAAAAATTACAGATATTTTCTGTAAATTAAACGATTTTCCACTGGCGCCAAAATTGACTTTTTTTTCCCGACAATGTGAGTGATTTTTTTTTTTCGTTTACAGTGTCCAAAAGCACAGATTTTTTATGCATAAATGCATGCAAACTATTACATTACATATAATGGTACAATATGCATTATGTACAATTATATGCATGCATACATACATAAAATATACAGGGTGGTTATAATTAAACTTCCCCTGTAAACAGCATCCTACAACACAAACGGGTGAGCGGAATGCAATAAAATTTGGTATATAGACTACACACGAGATGCGCTCACGGAATTTCGAAAAAAAAAAAAAAGTTCCAAAATGTCCACCAGATGGCGCATTTTTCGAAAAAAACCCATTAAATTTAACACAATAAACGACCAAAACAGCCGGTTTTACATTTTATTAATCATAATTCTTGTTAATATTGTTTTTATATTCCGTTTTGGTCGTTTATTGTGTTAAATTTAATGTTTTATCTGGAAAAAGCGCCCTCTGGTAGACATTTTGGAACTTTTTTGAAATTCCGTGAGCACATCTCGTGTATAATCTATATACTGAATTTCATTGCATTCCGTTCACCCGTTTGCGCTGTAGGATGCTGTTTATAGGGGAAGTTTAATTATAACCACCCTGTATATTTTACATACTGATACAATTATTCATTAATAATGAGTAGTACAATCTTTCGCTTGTATACGCGTGCATTTCCCAGTTTAAAAAAGTCCATATCTGTGAGAAGCGCATAAGTGATAGGCTCTTATGTTTTAATGAAGATGTGTTAACATTTTTAATTTTTATTTTTTTAAGATTTCAAGACAATTTTAATATGTGTTATT
This sequence comes from Maratus speciosus, assembly GCA_963932465.1. Classification (NCBI taxonomy): domain Eukaryota; kingdom Metazoa; phylum Arthropoda; class Arachnida; order Araneae; family Salticidae; genus Maratus; species Maratus speciosus. The sequence continues at coordinate 488,143,118 of OZ010795.1, forward strand.
AAGCTTATTTACAAGTGTTAAAAGTGCAATATAATGCTTAACATAAATCTTAACATTTAAAGATTTAATTTAATTACATTACATATATTTATAAAAACACAATAAAGTGGTGCTTTTTTTATATTCCAGCTTTATATAGAATGATATTTTTCAATACATTGCATTTTCTGTTATACAAGGATTTTGCAAGTAATATACCTTAATATCTCTAGAGGTTGAAGAGTTCAAGAGCATTTTCGTGAAATATCTAACAGAGCACACTGAAAAAAATGGGTTCTCAAAATTGAATAAAAAAGTACTCATTTTTGAATACGTCACATACTCAAAATAGCTCCGATCCAAATGTACTCAAAATTGAGAAACTCACGTACTCATTTTTGATTCCATGGATGTGTTCAAATGTGAATCGTTATGTATTCATTTTTGATCTTATGTATGTTTTCAAATATGAAGTGTGTATGTACTCATTTTTGATCCCATGTATGCAAATAAGAACTTGAAAGTAAATGCTCTTTGTTAAATATTCAATGCATTTTTTCTTATTTTATGCAATCAGCGGTACTTTCAGTAAGTATTACATTAATACAAATATTAAATTACGAACAGTATTTTAAAACTGTTTGAAAACAACGCTTCTGTTATAAAAACTAGGGGATCGTACCCGGGCTTTCCGGGTTAAAGAATATAGGTGAAAACATTTTTTTTTTTTTTTTTGAAAACTAACAATTTTTTTATATGCAATAATTTTTTTAGATTGACCACTTACATTAAAAAAGCATTTTTCATATGAAAAATACGAATTACACAATCAAATACATTTTTGAAATTTATCAAAAGCGATATTTTCTTATTAGCTGCATGCTAAGAGTTATTTGCCAAGATTTTATACTACTTATGGCATCCTTTTATATTCTGATAATTTCAGAGCTTATACATGTCTGGTAAATTTGTGTTTTATTTATGTTATTTTATTTATTTATTCATAGGGAAGTTTTTTTTAATGGTAATTAGCCGTAAGAAAATGATGAACTCTTTATTTTGTTTTAAGGGCAAACGGATTAATCTTTCGTAATCGAGCTCCGCGCGATATAGATAAATTAAAAAATATTTCATGCTTTAAAATTGTTTTTAAAACCATAGAATATCAGTAAACTGAGATGAACTTTGCAAACAAATTCCATTTAAAAAAAAAATCCTATTTGGTGATCTAAAAATTTAAATTGTACGTTTACAAATATGTTAGATTTGTGTTTTTTCAATATTATTCTTTTATTTGTTTATAAAGAAGTATTAATTTCGTTAATTTGTCTTTCACAAATATGTTAGTTTGGTGGGTTTTTTTTAATATTATTCTTTTATTTGCTTATAAAGGAAGTATTAATTTCATTAATCAAAAATAGTCAGAAACAAATGCTGAAAAATGTTTGTTGATTTATGTGCAAAATGTTTATTATTTTATGTATTGAAACCGGCACGTGATAAGATAAAATTTAAAAAAAAATCATGCTTAAAAATTATTTTAGAAAATATAATACATCAGTCAATGAATACAGTTTTTAAACAAATTGCATTTGAAAGTACATTTATTTCCCTATGCGACAAAAATTGAAAATGTATGATGGTCAGAAGATTGAAAAAATGCAGTAGCGAAAATTTCAAGACCGAAATGTGATCGTGAAGTGTTGCCATTCGCAAAATGACGTCGGCGTTACGCACAGATACGTTTGTTCTTTATAATATAGATACATAATCAATAAAATATAATAAAAATCAGTTATTAGAATGTGGTTATCAATTGAGGCTCTTATGCTTGGATTTCCGGAATGAAAACAGCATTTTTCACCTTCTCAAAATTTGTATACGCACTTCTCATATCCATATTCATCATTTTTTTTTAAAATTGTATTTTGTGTGATCATTTAAAAATCATTTTAACTCAAAGCTTGAAGTCAAGATTACCAACAACATATTTTATGTGAACAGACGTACTCTTTATTTGAGATTCTAATCTCAATTTTGGAGAGTAGAAATTTCCGTAATTTATGGTTTTTAGACGCATTTGTGTTAAAAGGCTTAGTTTTATCTAAGAAAATGATCGTCTTCTTTTAAATATGACTTCATTTTCACTTAAATAAGCATTTCGCCTAGTGTCTGACACTTAGTATTAGTACACATGCAGAAGGAAAATCACTATAGAAATTTATGAGGAAAAATGCGTGTTTTCAAAATTAGTATGACAAATTCCGTTATTATGCCCATAATATAATATTCTGCTCCTAATGGGATTTTGCGCCACTAAACCCTATACAACAATTTTTATCAACAATTTTGAATTTTTATCAGAAAATAGCACGAATAAAGTTTAAAATACCTCATTATTTCTCTCTTGTCTGCAGCAATGAAAGCTATCTAATTTTCATCATTTTGAAGAAATTTTATAAAATGCTTTTAAAATTAAAATATAAAAGTGGGGATATTAAAAAAAAAAACAGATAGTGCGACCACATCTACAAAGGAAGAGCTTACAGTTTAAAAAATATATATTAGTAAAATTGGTTCAGCAGAAAGATCAGGGCAGATGACTAAAAAACACACTTGTGTTTTAAATATATAGATTACATAAAATTAGGAAAAATTAAATTAAGCAAATTATGTTATTTTGATAAAATTATAGTAGAATGTCCTAAAGAATAGCATTAAAATTTTATTATTCGAGAGAATTTTTGACAAAACTTCAGGAACACGATATTAGTTTAAACCACGAATTATTCATTTGCTTGTCTAACTCGGCGAAGCAAATCCATCCAGGCGAGAATCATCAATTTCTGTAATATAAATCGCTATTATTTGCATGCCACCTCTCTTTTATAAAGACACTCTACATTTTTGTAAAATATTGCGTTTATCAGTGTGTGCTTTCGATTACATTATTCTCAAAAGTGAAACATTTTCACCTGTGAAGAGTTTCGAAGCAGCTGGGCTGTTGAAATGACGCACTTCTACAAAACATAATTCAGGTTTAAGAATTAAAATACACGCTTTTTTATAAAGAGACGTCATTTGCATCCGCTAAAGCAATCTACTTTTACAACCCAGTCTTAAACTTCGTCTATAGAAAAGTGTGCATATGACGTCATTATCCCGGAATAACTGACAATATTCTTGACATAGCCCATATTTTTTATTCAACTATTTTTTCCGGTTTTATGAGAAATGGCAACAGAAAGATACAGTATCTACTATTTTCAACTATTTTCCGTTTACTTTCAATGACTTTCAATAGAAATGATGTACTTTTATTGCCACGATAAGAAAAATGGTATTAAAAACTGCAAAAAAATTAATATCTCAAAAATTAATTGAGATACAGCTTTCAAACAAATTGCATTTAAAAGAGCATTTTTTTTCCTTATACGACGGTGTAAAAATTTAAAATGTGCAATGTTTAGAAGTTTAAAAATTTGCAGTAGAGAAAATTGAAAAAGCAAAATTTTATTTCAAATTTCAAAGTGTTGCCATTCGCAAAATGACGTATGCGTTACGCACAGATATGTTTGTCCTTTATAATATAGATATGAAGTAAATCAAGATGGCGTCCACAATGGGCGATTAGTAACACGTGCGAAACCAAAATAAGATACTGGGCTAAAATACACACATTTTATAAAAATTATTAACAAGTAACATTTAATTATTTACTAAGAGAAAATAGCAAAATTATTATCAAGATACGCTAATCATTTTAAAATATTGTGCATAATTTAATATTTACATTAATATAATATTTACAGAAGGTACAGCTGATTACATTAAACAAGAAAAAAATGTATTGAATATTTAACAGAGAGCACTTACTTTCAAAGTATTTGGCGAAATATTGATAATCCTATGTTTCTAATTTTTGTTTTCACAAACAAATCCATCTCACTTTAGCACACAGACCAGACCGAATTTACGAAGCACTGATAAACAACAACAACACAATGTAACTTTATGCGTTATAAAGGAGACACGGATATAGTTCCTTCAGAAGAATAAAAATGTAATATTATACCTCCGATTTCCACGGTATATTAAATTGTTTTCCGATTAAAAAACATCTTTTAAGCCGCCATGAATGAAATAAACCACTACAAAGTACAAAATTATCGTTTCGTTTGGGTTTGATAACATGTGATGTATCAAAGTTGAGAAAGCATAGGTTCATTTTTGATCCAAGCACACTCAATTCGATATGAGTACATCGATTTACTCATTTTTGAGTACTTCATTTTTTCCGGTGCATCACTCTGTCAGAAAAGCTCGTCAATATACACAAAATTATTCCTCATTAAAAAAAAATAATAATAATAATTTCCTTACTCCTAGAAAACCTGTTTTATCCGTGAATGCTTCCAAAAGGTCTGAAAATGAGGGAAAATTCGGTTAATTCCTAGCACGCATGCTCTTTATTAATACTAAAATCCGAATTTATTTAAAAAAAGAAACACTAAAAATTATATAAATTAAGACTTATAATTTAATTAAAAAAGAGAAAATATTTTCGAATTTAAAACTAAATAACAATTATTTTTCTCATTCATTCAGTACTCACAATTTATTTTTTAAAAGTCGAATAATGTGAAAAAAGTTTAAAAAAATCATTTATAAAGTTGCTTATAAAAAATATTCGCATTTAAAATATACTTTAAATGGACACATTTAATTTAAATATTAAATGGGGGGAAAAAATCTTATCGAATAAAAATATAATATTCATATTTTACATTTAGCAATCTACATAAAAATATTTATAATTAATATTTTTATCTTATTTTAATACTAAAGTATTAGACCGACGGGCGTCTTTTTTTCTGCTTTTTTGCTTAAGTATTATCCATTCACAATGCTAACATTGTGAATGGATAATACTTAAGCAAAAAAGCAGCAAAAAAGACGCCCGTCTGACATTGGTCTTAAAACCCCAGCCACAATCTTATTAAAGACGAAATCTTCCCGAAATTAACTTCGAAATTCAAAACTTTTTAAAGAAATTAATCAAACCATGCCCGTTTGAAGCAAACACATTTATTTCAAAGCATTTAACTTTTGTCCAACCGTAGCGCAGTTGTTGAAGTACACGTCTCGTAACGCTGGGATGGGTAGTTCGATTCCGACGCCCGCAAATTTATTTTTGCAGACATGCTTCAATTGATGGATACTTTACCTCCTGTAACGGAGAAAAAATTAACAGATATTCGACAATTAACGAAAAAATCCTGGCAACAGTGCTGCCAGTATAATTTCCGTGAGTTGAAGAAAGTATTTCTGAGAGTGTACATCAGTTTAAAGTAATTTTTTATAATTTTTTTTCACATGATATCTTCAAAACTATTTCCATGTCTTTTATGTAGAAAAATTCTTTCATGTTACTTTAATTAAACAAGTTTTTTCACATGACTCAGAGAAACGACTCATAAAAATGGCAATTAAAACTGAGATTTTCAGCATAATTTGCCTATTCATCATGGCGAGTGTATGCTGTACGTCAAGCATCATATAGCATCTTGCCTCTAGAATCAATTACCAATCACTCAAGTGACGATATAGAATCAAAGTAAACTTATGATTGTTTGTTTTTAATAACATCCAACAAAAATATTCTATAATTCTTGCGCATTGTACACTGAAAAAAAAAAAAAAAAACTGATTAGAAAAACTGCCTGATAGAACGCAAAAAACTGTTTATTTTATCCCCCCCTCCCCTCCATAAAAACAAAAAAAAAATTATTTTACTTTAAATAATCTGTGAAAATACCAGAAAGTTCGTAATAAATGCAGATTTTATTTCAGAGGAAATCTGTAAACTGTTTATTTTACGGGCAAAATCTGTTAAAATAACAAAAAGTTCGTAACAAATGCAGATTTTTTTTCTTAAAATAAACGGTTTTTTTTAATTATTATTATTAACAGATCATTTATTTACTTTCTCTTGTCCCTTTTTTTTTTTTCTTTTGTAGATAATGCTTTTACAAAATAAATCTAGCAGTCGGCAAATCATAAAACATTCCACTTAATTTGTTTTTTCTAAACGTTTAAGATTCAATAATTATGTAATTCAAGTACTGACGAGGCTGACAGTTTTTTTTTTTTCAATCAATTGAAATCAATAGATTTTTTAATAGTGTAGAATCTTGCCTCTCAGAATCAATTGCCTATCAGTCAACTGTCGCTATAAGAGTAGAATCAAAGTAAACTTATGATGGTCTGTTTTTAATAACATCTAACAGAAATATTGTAAAATTCTCGCACATTATCCGCCTTTTTTATGTGTATGAAATCAATTAACAGTTATCGAGAAAAATGTTTAATTTTTGGCAAAATTGAAGATATTTTTTAAATGCTATATTTTTTTAATTAAAATTAATAAAATATTAAAATCTAGGCACATTTTTTTCTGCTTCAGCTTCTATGATTTTTTAACTGAAATGCACTTCTATTCTTTTCTTTAGAACGAAGAAAAAGAAAAAATCCCAGGAACAAAGTATTTTTCAAGCCAACTTTTCTATGTAATTATGCAGGCTTTGAAGCATTGTAAAGTCATCATGACGTAAAAAACAGGGTATATCTCCCTCAAATTCATCTTGATGGCTCCAAATTTTTACCTTCGTCGTGACATAAGAATAAACTAAGGTTGTTATCATTCACTTGACAAATTTTTCTGCTTTTGAACGATAGTTGAGACTAGATACGATTTGTATCCATGAAAGAGATTTTTTATTATAATTTTTTTTTCTCGGGAAGTTGATAATATAAGATTCGATGCATCATAGTGGAAGAAAAAAATGGAAAAATGGATGATAATCAAAATTGATGCACTTCTAGTTACTCTACGGGAAATGATCGTGTAATGGATTTATTTTAGAATTCTTATCAATCTAACCTTTATCAGAACGCTTATAACGATCCAAATTTAGTTCACGTCATTACTCAAAATTACACCCGCATAATGGATGAAAAGTTTGTAAACAGGCATCAGTGAAATATGTGAAAAGCATATTCGAGTAAGTATATTGTGGCAAATACTAAAACTTTCACATTTTATTTAAAAGAGAGCGAGAGATTTTTTGTTTAATAATTAAAAATATCAAGTAAAAGGAAATATCATTAAAAATAGATTATAATCGGTATTATCTTTCCACTATATTTAATGAGATAATTAGTAAAGAATGTGGCGAAATTTTTTTCGATATATTGTTAGTCTGGTATCGTAGCATATTTAACTTCTTAAACTTAAATGTATATGGTCTATGAAAAGAGTCTCTTTTTTTTTCGTCGAGATGGGTTCGATCCTCAGAAGTATTTTGGTCTTTTTGCAATTAATGGAAATTTTTCTCTGGTTTTTTTTTTATTTTTTAACTTATTTATTACTGTTAAACTCATTTTTTTTTAGGTATCTTAATATACTTTAATTTCTATTTTTATTTTGCTCAAAATTATTAATTTCTGTTACTTTCATGTGGTTTAACGAAATCTAAACATTTTTCTTTTAATGGATTTTTAATACAAGTCAAAAACAAGTCAAAATATCTCTATATTGGATGTTAAGTTGAAACTAGGAAGTCCAAAGAACTACTTATATTGTTCCATTGTTCCATCGATAATTTTTTTAGACTTGTACATAAAAATATGTGAGATATTCCTTAACTAATATCTACATAACTTAGTACACTTATATGATTCTTTAATATGATAATTTAAATTTAATTGGATTGTTATTAGTTTTTAAAACATTCATTTTCAATTTCATAAAAGTTGTCATTTGATTCTGTCTTCTAAACAACTTAACTTTTCCACAATTCTTCAGACGATCCTTAAAGTATCAAATATACTTTATTTATTTTCTTGCTTTTTACTATTTACATTTCATGGGTGTTTTGGGGAAAAAAAAACTTTCGTATCGGAAAAAAGAGGAAAGAAATTAAAATTCATTTTGCATCGATTTTTACATAGGCCAGAATGGGAAAGGAAAAAAAAAAAGTACTGACGAATATTGTTTGAAAAGTTTCTATTCAAAACTTGAGGGCAGGAAACATTAATTTTCAGCGAACATCATGGAGCTACAATATGTCATGGTACCCTCTTTTATGGATGAAAAATTATGTACGCTTTTCGTTCTTCGAAGTCGTGTTAGTTCGATACATATATATGTTTTCTAAACATATTCTGTGCTTTCTTTTAATGTCTCGGTTCGACTCGAGTACTGAATCGGAAGATGCCAGAATATTTTTCCATTTTTCATGTTTTCCAATACACTTACAGATGGAAACGGAACAGGGTGATGGATGGTAGCTTGAATATTAATGTAAAAATCCGCAGTTTATAAAATGCGGAACGCCATATATTTTTTCGGAGTTAATTTATAATTCCAAAGAGATTAAAATTATGCTTACGGCGTAGTGTATGATATTTTTTCCCCACATTAAAAAAAATAACAAATATATTGTTCTTATTTTCGAAAGATAGATTTTATGTTTATACTAATTTGCTTATCGACAAAAATTGCAACTTTAACTGTATGTTTTAATATATATTACCATTATTTATTTGATAATTATTAATATTTGATTGCGCATTTTTATATATTTTTATTAAAAAAAATTTTTTTTGCTTATATTTATTTGCATTGTAAAAGTAAGTGGCATTAACCTTGATGGATTATCACTTGCGCTTTAACGCCAATTTTATTCTTTAATTATATGGGTAGCCCAAATGAAAGAGGCATTGCTGTAATAACTCCGCCATTTGAACAGAAAAATCTCTGCGCATGATCCTATAGAAGACGCAGAGTGCTGGGAATGCATGCGATATCGTCAGATACCGCCAGATGCGTGAGTGATAGCGTGGGAGCACGTTAAAAGGCATCGTTCGCATCATGAATGTCTTAAAACAGTGCCAACGCGCGATCTTGCGATTTTTAAAAGCGGAAAATATGGGTGCTAGTGTAATTTATCGTCGAATGCAAAATGTGAATGGCACGGAGTGTATGTCACGCCGATCAGTATTCTGAAGATTAGCGATTTTCTTAGTGGAATGCGACCACATGCGCTTAACCAGGCCGTGACCTGTCGTCAGTACTACTTCTTCCACTACGAAAATCCCTACACCATTGGAATAGCAATCTGCGTGACATACAATCTGTGCCCTACACATTTTGCATTCGACGATAAATTTCACTAGCACTTACATTTTCCGCTGTTAAAAATTGCAGGACCGCGCGTTGACACTGTTTGGAGGCATCCATGATGCGAATGGTATCTTTTAACGTTCTCCTACGCTATCACACACGCATCTGGCGGAATCTGAGGATATCGCATGTATTTTCAGCCCCCTGCGTCCTCGGTAGGAGAATGCACAGTCATCTTTCTCTACAAATGGCAGAGTTATTGCAGCAATGCCACTTTCATTTGAGCGACCCTTATAGTACATACTTTTCTTCTTTATATGAAAGTATCTGCAAGAAAAATTCCGTAATTATCGTTTATATTAATATGTATAGAGGAACGAATCGATACGCCAACCTCAGTTATATATTCCACATTTTTCTTATGTTCTCACATGATGTATTCTTATTTATGCAGTTCCATAATTTATCTATTTTCCGTTTAGGGGCTGTACATTTATAACGTTATCTCTTAAGGGGAAGAGGGAGGATAGTAAATATCATATCCCGCATGATATCGTAAGATATCTCTAGGGAGAGAAGGGTTGTCTTTTGATACCGTTATCATTTTGGATCCAATCAAAAAAATTTCTTTTTTTGTCCAGGTAACTTTTTTTTTATTATTCTGTTATCTATTTTTATGAAAATACAAAGTTATTATTAAAATCCTTAAAGGATTATAAAATCATTTCCTTTCAAAATAATACAATACTAGTTACATTTATAAAACTTTCACCATACTGTATCAATTAAAATAGCAAAAATTCTTTTTTTACGATCAAAACTTACCAAGTTATGATACTTCAAATTTTATGAATTTTCAGGATGCGCGCGTGCGTGTGTGTGTGTGTAGGGGGGGGGGGGGACACACTAAAAATGCGTTTTTCAGTTTTTAGTATCTGTCCATATATCTGTATTTATGTAATTAATTTAAGTGAAATGTCAAATACACAATTTTAAAGTGAAAAAATAATCCAAGTTTAGCCTTTTTTTTTTTTTTTTCGGGGCAACTGAAGTTTGTTTAGAACATGTAATGACAGGAAAAACAATTATGAGATTATTGTATTTATAAAATTAATTTAGCATTTCAACAACAGGGTTTAAGCAAAGAGTTGTGATTTAGCTTCACGCATTATTTTTCTTTACATATTGTTTTTTTTTTTTTTAACATATATATATATATTTTCATGATTATACCATACATACATGTGCATGATAACGGTAACAGTCAGATTCAGTTGTAAGCATAATTCATATAGAATATAAACTTTGGTATTTTAATTTTTTGTACTCTAATTTAATTTAATTTGATACTCTAATTTGATTTAATTCATGAGCGGAGTAATAGAAGAGGAAAACAAGAAATCTATTTTTACAACTCTAAAGTAATAACTAAATTTGTAAAAGCCAACAATGCTCTTTAATTAAAAACGGATTTTGAACTAAAAAGGACTTTGTAAAACATTTTTTCTTTGTTATGCAGCATTTAAAATACAAAACACATATTTCTGACGTATTTTAAATAAGAAGCTCTGCTTCTCTGCGTCGCACTTACATGTTACATTATATTTAACAAAAAGTTTTTTTTTTTGTTCGTAATTGCATTAAAATTAATTATCCATTAATGGTACTGTTTCTAATCGAAGTGATTATAAACACAAAACATTAGTTATATAAAAGCGAATATAATGCGTGTGCATATTTATGAAAAATAATGTAGCATATGAAATGCAGGAGTTAAGGCTGTTCTTAACTGCTCTGCTCAACAAGCGTAAAACGTTTTGACATATTTACAAATTCATTTTTTAACGGAATGATATAAAATTGGAAAGCCTGGCCATGAAAGCGATTTGGAATTGAACTGTGTTTTCGATTTTTTTTATCAATCAATTACCTATTGAGTTATAAGCGAATTCGATCACGTGACAAACACGTTTTTCGCCCGCTCTTGAGTACTCTTTCTCCCTTCGCACCTAAATTCGGTTCAAAACGCCCACTTTGGCACTCTTTTCTGAAAGATCTATTGCTTTTGCAAAAAAAAACAGCTCAATTACATAGTTTCTGAACAACAAAACCAGCTAGTTTCATGAATTTTCGAACAAAAATAAATTATATATATATTTTAGCCTAGTCCTAACTTTCACGTATCAGAATAAACATTTAAATTTTCATAATATATTCTTCGGAAAAAATGAAAAATAAAAAATGTTACCTTCGTCTCTGCTCCAGTAGTGGGCCTAATAAATTTCTTCTGCATGAATCTTTAAGTTTTCGGCTTATGCAACAAATTATTTACAATGTATAATAGAATGCGTCAACAGTAGTTTAATTTAAAATAGAACATAATAAGAAACATTTAAAGGAACAATGTTTTAAATAAAAACTTATCTCTTAATGAAATCTCCAAGAATTTGCCTAAAATTCAGTTTTTGAAGACATTCTAGAAAATAAACAAATGTACCAGTAGAAAAAAAAAAAGAAAAAAAAACAATCATTCCAAACAGTTTAGGAAAAGTTAACATTTAAGGATATTAGTCAATCAGATTACTTTCAGTCGTTTTCAAGATATGCATTCTGGGCTTGTTTTTAAACTTTAGAAATTAGTGGTCCACCTGAGGTGCATTTACCTTAACTTTATTAAACTTGTTTTCAATATACAGCTATCATGCACGATTTTGTAAATAAAAAAGGTATTTTGTAACTACAATAAACTTCCGATTAGCCGTCACTCGATCAACCGCCACCCCCCTTTCCTCATTTTTTTTAAAGTCAGAAACGAACAACAGAAATTCAAATGCACATAAACCCGAGTGAGACTGTGCTATTTTGAGTAAAAGGCTGACGTGAGAAACAGTAAGTAAAAAGTATTTTTGCGGATGAAATCACAGACTGTCTTAATTGTGACAAGAACAATATTGGTTATGAAGAATTAACGGATAACGAAATTATTCAAAATGTTTCGAAATCAGAGAAACCTGAAGGGGATGAATGTGATGAATCTGGGAATGATAATCCAGGATTCAGTCATACTCTCTAAATGCATTAATTGGTTTGAGATGCAACAGGAAGCACATACAATTCAAGTACTTTTATTACGTAGAGTTCGTAATCTTGCTGTAGTAAAAACACAAGCAAAACACAAACATAAAAGTACAATGAAAACAGATACTATACATATTTATTCAGTAAAATTCTAAATTTCTCTGATAAATAGATTTCTTATTATCAATCAAGCTTTTTATAAACGAAAGTACACAACAAATTAATAAATCTTTTAATCATTCTTATTTATATAGAAACGTAATTTTAGTAACGGTCCTTGTTACTGTCTTTCGATTATCTACCACACCATCGGTTCCACGAGTGACGGATAATCGGAAGTTTACTGTACTACTAAAATGAGTATTAAAATAAAAGCTACAAATGGCAACGGAGCATTTGAGTAATTCTTTTATACGTTCTGCTATCAAGTAAACAACTCTCTTTTTGAAAATAAATCAAAAAGAGTCTGCCAAAAAAGTTATGATATAATGACACATTTCATGGTTGGATTAACACATTATCATAAATTTTGGGAGTTTGTAGAAATCATTCATCTGGAATCGTAGCATTCAGCATAGAACACGATGAAGAGTATTCAGTTTGAAGGTTACTTACTAGTGGTACTTTATAATCTTAACTTTAAATAAGTTTCATATCACATGTCATGAGTGAAATGGGTGAACAACAGTCGACATACTCAAATCAAAAAATCATAAAATGTTCCCATCTATATAAAATAATAATAATAATAATAAAATGCTTTTAAATTTCTTCGCTGCATCAACCATTAATTTTTAGCTTCTGCATTTTACATTTCTAGCAAAATTATTATGTAGGCTCCTTTCTGACTATTTATTTTTCATATTAAGTCACTGTTATATTAAATACTGTTCTAGTACGAGGATTTTTGGATAATTATACAAATAGGGTTTTTTTGTTTTGTTTTTTTCATATTGGAATTGCATCGTATTTTTTTTCTTTTCTTTTACCCATGGATGCTACGCAGAGGAAAATAACAAGATATAAAAAAAAAAGACCTAAGTGAACTAATTTCTTGAGGCAGGAACGTTCAAATTCAATAATTGAAATCCTATTTATATAAGTCATTATTGCTTTTACATATCTGAAATAAAAAGGCAGAAAATAAATATTGTACTAAAGTATTAAAAATCATGCCTCATTTATTGTTTGAAAAATAAAACCTTTCACTTTAGACCTTTTCGAAATGGAAAATTCCCTTAAAAAATAAGTAGATTCATAATAAAACGAACCGCTAAGGGAGAAAAAAAATTTAAATCATGCAGACATCCCTGAATAGAAAAAAATGTATAGTTGCTATTTTTTTTCTGTTTTCTGTCTGTTTAATTAACTGAGAATGAGCATATTACATTAATCATATTGCACCCCCTCCCCTCTTCTTTTGTCTCATTGGTGATAACGCAGACGAAAAGAAAAATAATTAGCTAGAAAAAAGTCAAAACAAATTTATATTTTGGAATAGGAAATTTAAGTTCTATAGTTTAATGAAAATGCGTCTATATATGTTTTAAATAAAAGGTATAGAATAAATATGGCACTAAAATATTCAAAATAATGTGTAATTTCATTTATGAAAAACAAATCTTTCATTTTCTGATTAATTCAAAGTGAAATTTTCACTTAAAATACCAATAAATTAATAATAAAACGTAGCACTAAAATAAAAACAAAATTAATAAATTCGTGATGCTACAGGCATCTCTGAATAACTCAAACGAAAATAATAATAATAATAATAATAATAATAATAATAATAATAACAAATGACTTACACAAAGGCTGTACTGGACCCGCACCAGGGCTCGAAATGTACCGGAGCAAACCGGAACGATATTCCGGTTCGTGAAATTGTGACAAATATTGTTCTGGTTTGTGAAATTATGACAAATATTGTTCCGGTTCGTGAAATTATGACAAATATTGTTCCGATTCGTGAAAGTATGATAAATAGTATTCCGATTCGTAGAATTATTAAAACATACACTATAAAAAAAAAATGGTAACGTTCCATGTAAAATCCAGGAACGTTTCGCCTTTTCTCAGGTTTTCAGAATAATTTAGCTCTTTCCTGTGAAATTCTGGTTTTCTTATCTGAGACGTTCCTGAACAAAAGTTCAAAACAGCAAAACGCTGCGGCCGCCATTTATTATTTTTTTGCTATAATCCGTTGCTCACGCGCGAGTGTCGAAAACGAATTCCTTAAATGAATGTAAAAAAATCAATATGGAATGCAAATAAATCAATAGACGACATAATCCTTTACGTCCCTATTGTCAACCATTCAGATGAAAATACAATACCTCTGTGACATCGCTAAGAGATTATCTCTCGTACTTGTCTGTGGAATGTTTAACGAGCAGACCGTGTAAAAATAATACACCTATTATTTGGATCTCCATTAACCAGGGGACCATCAAACATGATTCTCACCGATTTTGATTAATTTAAAGTATGTTTTACAGTTCTTATCTCTAATTTTTCTTGTGAAAGGATTTCTTCAAATGGGCCTTAGATTTTCAGAAATTAGATGCCGAGGTTTAGCATACGTTTCAAATACCCATTAGTTTGTAGCTCTCAATGTGTCTTTCGTGGTGTGGACGCAGAAGGCTCGCACGCTACTCGTACGGTCCGAGTTCGATGCTACCTCTTGACTTTTTTTTTCTTTTTTAATTAATTTTATATTTTAACGCTTTACAAGTTGATTTAAATTTGATATATATTTGACACTTTGAATTGCTGCAAATTTGAATTTTTTTTTTTTTTTTTTTTTTTTGGAAAAAATATACAATTACGTTTAGGATTTTTTTTTTCATGAAAATTTATATGTATTTTATCTAACTAACTAACGTAATTACTGACGAAAATCCAAAATATTTTATGTCTAGATTTTTTTTTCTAATTATTATTTACATTTATATATTTTTATATTTTAAGCAAAGTTCAGGAACAATATATCATATATATATTTACTTTATTGAATTTTAACTGAAAATTTATTTTTTCGTGTAAATTATAAATAATAAATTTGATGTCAATTTCAAAATATTTTTTCATTCCAACAAATAATGATAATAAAGCGAAAATTGTCAACTGGAAATGTACAAATCGTCTGCGGATCCCGCATGCTGTGAAATGTCAGTAATGTCTTGCTGTCAACACAAATATTCCTGGTATTTCGCAGGAAACTTACTGGCATTTCTGTAGAATGTTTTTAACATATACAGTAAAGTTCCAGTCATTTTCAAGAAATGTTTCTTGGAAATAATGGGCAACTCAGCTGCCCATTTTTTCCCAGGAACGTTGCGGAATTTTTTTTACAGTGTATTATTACAGTTTCGTACAGATAACTTATTGTACTCTCTGAGAGCTTTAATTTTTACTGTGTCGATTCTTGAATGCATTTTTTAAATTATTTTTCCATGGTTAAATAATGTCTATACATTCAAAAAAAAAAAAAAAATAGTCAACAATAATTTTGAAATAGCGTTCCGTTTCGTAGATTTTTCCATTTCGAGCACTGAAACCCAGATAGTCAAGTGTAGTGTTGTCAGATGTCCTGATTTACGCTGGGTGTACCGATTTTCGCGGAATGGCCCGATCTTCAGGGGTTCCAAGACCTGTTCCGCGTATAACCACTGCTCGGGACACCGAAAATCCCGATTTTACATTATGCACAAATTCTTTAAAGTTTCTTTTGTACCTGCATCGATTGATACTTAATACAGCAAAACCTGTGAAGGCAGAACCTATTTATTAACAGAAAATTTTTATAGTCCCATTCAAAAGAATACCTTACAAATCTACTTGCCTTGACGGAAACCTGCCTAAAACGGAAACTTTTTGCAGTTCCTAGCAGTTTTGTTTTTCCACGTTTTATATACTTTGTTCAGCAAACAATATGAAAACGGAACCTGATTATAACGGATTTCTGTTTTAAAAGTAAAATTTTCTTTGTCCCTACAATAGGAATGCTATACTCTTATACCTGCTACGTTGGAATTTTATTTCAGTGCCTATCTAATCCGTTTTCGCAGGTTTTGCTATATATTGTTGTGTTTATTTAGTATATTAAAGCCTGCTAAGATGGAATTGTGAAGAGAAAGAGAAAAATTTTGGTTTAAACAGGCTTTCAAGAATAATTAATTATATGGTATTTCTATCATAGGGACAATGAAAATTTTACATTTAAGACAGGTTTCCGTTATAGATAGGTTCCTTTTTTGTAGGCTTTACTGTATTTTTATGTTCCGATTTTGAAGCCACTGTCCCGCTTTTTTTTTTTTTTTTTTTTTTTTTTGTCTCCCTGTCCCACTTTTTGCGACACTGGACCTGGCAACACTAGACATGTGCTATAATAACATTGTATGCTATCACTTCATGTCAGAAAAAGAACATTTCGATCTTTTTCGGAAATGGAGTGATCGCACACATTGATATTTTTATTCTGTTTGTTGTCGGCCCCCCAATTTCTCACGTGGCAAAATCTTCACTGAACAATATAAGGGCAAAAGTGCTGCTTACATTTCCAAAGTTTCAGAACAACTTGTGAACTACTTTTTTAAATTTTCAAAAAAGGTTTAATATTGAAAGTATACGGATACTTTTAACCAGATTGAGTGTATCTCGTAAATAAATATATAGAAACTGAAATGATATTAATTTTTTAGGTATCATGTACGGTTTCACTAACAAAGAAAATAAAATTGTATCGATTCATTTCAAATATATATGAATGTTTTAATTTTTTAATACTTCATATATTGGTAATTATGATATGTTTATTAAAGTAGAAAAAATTCATTAATGTTTATTTAAATTATAATCGTTGATCCAGATTTATTACGTACAATGTCAGTATAATGTATTGATACTCAATTTATTATTATTATTTTTTTTAAGATGATGAATTGTAATATTATATAATGGTTATTTATATATATATATATATTTAAGATGATAGATTAAAAATAAAGCAAAGCACTAAAATAAAAGCAAAGTTGACAAATCCAGGATCCTGCGGACTTCCTTAAAATATTCAAAAGGAAAAAAAAAAGATAGGAAAAAATATATTTCATCTTCTTAAATGAGGATGAGAACTCAAAATTCATCATATTTTTTGCTTTCTTTTGTCTTATTAGTGATTACGCAGACGAAAGTAAATAATAAGCAAGAAAAAGCCCCAGTGAACAGGTATTTTGATTCAAAAACGTTTAAACTTTTTAATTCAAAGAAAAAATACCTATATACAATCATTATTCCTTTAATATATCTAAAATAAAAAGATGAAAAACATAAGTAACCTATCAAAACTTTCAAAATCCTGTATGATTTTTTTTTTTTTTTTTACAAAAAAATTCTATTTTCAACTCGTTTAGAAACTTCCTTTAAAAAATCGATAGACTAACACTAAAACGAAAGCATTATAATGTAAACAAAATTTATAAATTCAGAATAGTGCAAGCATTTCCGAATGACTCAAAAAAAAAAAAAAAAAATACAAAATCACCGCTATTCATTTACTTAACTGAGGATGAGGACTCGACATTCATTATACTCTTTCTCTTTTCTTTTGTCCCTTTGGTGATTACTCAGACGAAAATAAATAATAAGTAAGAAAAAGCCCCCGTGGACGGACATTTTAAGTTAAGAACGTTTAAACTCTTTAATTAAGGGAAAAGATATCTGTATACAATCATTATCCCTTTAATATCTCAAAAATAAAGAGATGTAAAAACATAAGTATTACATCAAAACTTTCAAAATCCCCTAACTATTTTATATATAAAAAAATCACTTATTTAGACATGTCTCAAAAAATCGATAGATGAATAATAAAACGAAGCACTAAAATATAAACAAAATTAATAAATTCATCAACCAGCATGCATCTCTTAATACCATATATATATATATATGTGCATATATATATATAATCACATTCTTTCATTTAGTTAACTGATGATGAGAACTGAGAATGAGGACTCGACATTCACAATTTTTTTCTCTCCTTTTGTCCCGTTGGTGATTACTCAGATGAAAATAAATAATAAGTAAGAAAGAGCCCCCGTGAACGGATATTTCAAATCAAGAGCGTTTAAATTCTTTAATTAAGGGAAAAGATATCATTATTCCTTTAATATCCGTAAGATGAAAAGATTTAAAAACATAAGTATTCCATCAAAATATTAAAAATCCTGTATAATTTAATTTTTTTCCCCATTCATTTAGAAATTTCCCCAAAAAATCGATAGATGAACAATAAAACGAAGCACTAAAATAAAAACAAAATTAATAAGTTCAGGATCATGCATGTATCTCTTAGAAATTGGATGAAATATGCATCTTCTATGATCTTCTATGATGCGTCTTCTATGCATCTTCTATGTGGCATCTTCTATGAATGAACTCACAAGCTCCTCTGAAGATTCTGTGGGTTATTCATAGTTTCTTATTTTACATACTGGTTTCCTATGTTCATTTCTAATTCATCTTTAGAACTTTACCAATTTATTCATATATTTGTGATTTCAAAGTTATTATACACACACACACACACACACACACACACACACACACACACACACACACACACACACACATATATATATATATATATATATATATATATATATCACAGCCATTCATTTCTTTAACTGAGGATGAGGACTAGGCATTTGTCTAGTTTTTTCTCTTCTTTTATCCTACTGGTGAACTCAAATAAGTAATCAGCGAGAAAAAGACCACGTGAACGGATATTTTGAATCAAGAACGTTTAAACTATTTAATTAAAAGAAAACATATCTATATACATCCCCATTATTCCTTTAATATCTCTAAAATGAAAAGATGTAAAAAAATAAGTTTTCTATCACAATTTTCAAAATCCTGTACTATTTCATTTTTTAAATATTTTTTTGTTTTCACTCGTTTAGAAATTTTCTCAAAAAATCGTTAGACGAATAATCAAACGAAGTACTAAAATGTAAACAAAATTAATGCATTCAATATCCTACATGTATCTCTTAATATCTTTAAAAAAAATTACAAAATCACAGCTATTCATTTACTTAACTGAGGATGAGGACTCGACATTCATCATATTTTTTCTCTTTTCTTTTGTCCCATTGGTGATTACACAGACGAAAATAAATAACGAGCAAGAAAAAGCCCCAGTGAACGATAAGAAGAATTTGGTGGTTTTAATTATTCCTAGGAGTTGCCCCTCTTTTGTATTTTTTTTTTTTCGTTTGTTTATTTATTTTTTTCCGTCCAGGCTGCCTCTCTTCTTAGTGAGAGAGGCTTTTAATGAAATAGCATCCTGCAAGTGAATTGTCCCGGGGATGCGTCCGGCGATGATGCGGAGTAGAAAACACCTCGTTCCTCAAGCTGCCCATCAATAAAAAGAACATTGATGAGGGGTCGAGTATAAATTGAAGAAGTGATGGGAGATAGACCGATAAATTATTTAAAATTGGATAATAAAAAAATTGACACTGGATAACTTTATTACTACGTTGCGTTGTTGACGGATCACGGCTAAACTCGTGTTTGCGTAGCTGCCAACTGGATACGCTTTTTTGTTACCACATAAAAAAAAAAAAAAAAAAAAAGCCTGAAATATTACGTCAAACGTGCCAAAGAGGTGCGTTCGTACAATAACTAGTTTTATAAATATTCAGATCTTGGTTTTGGGTTTCGATTCGATTTTCATAAAATTTGAAATGACTCGACAAAATTCTGCATTGATTACATATGTTAAATTCCAAACTATTCGGTTCGGTAATTTTTGAGTTGTTACTAATATAACTAGTTTTATAAATAATTTTATAAGGTACTTTATATGTCGCATCTGTTATCTATCTTAAATCAATATTTTACTTTTGCGTTAAAATTACCAAAATTTTCGAGGTATAGGCTGTTCTTATATCCAAAGGGTTACTTTCTAACATTTTTTAATTGATATTTGTTCAGAAACGCATGAAATTGGCAGGTGTTATTCAGAAACTATGTAATCGAAAGACGTTTCCAATTTTCTAGTAAACGCAGAAGATCTTTCAAAAAATCTTTTCAAAGTTGGCGCTTTGAACCGAATTTCCGAACGAGACACAGCGAGTAGGGAGAAAAACCGGTTGTCACATCAAAATGGCATACAACTCAATAAATAATTTATTTATCAAAGAATGGAAAACTTATTTCAATTTCAAGTCGCTTCAATAGTAAGACTTCCCAATTTTATGCCTTTACGTTTAAAAATGAGTCGGAAAATCTGTCAAAAATTTCGCGTTGTTGAGCAGGGATTTCAGAATCGCCTTAATTAATCGTAATCATGTTTTTCTCGTCAAACAATGACCTTTTAAAGTAGGGAAATAAAAATGTTCCTGGAGAAGTCTTCCTTATTTAAAGGAGTAAAAATACCATCCCGATGTAATAAATTAGAACCGACTGTCAGATGATGGCTGACAAAAGAAAAATGATGCCAACCTAGAAGTCAACAAACGTGATATTATGTGCGTTGAAAGCTGTTTTCTCATTTCTGCTTCCCGTATTTTGCAAAGAAATTTTTTGAATTACTTCTTCTCAATGTGCACCTGATGTAGTCGTCTAGCATCATAAATCATTTTCTCACCTTCTAGTATAATTCGAATACCCAGAGCAAGTAATTGTCCTTCATTAATCTTCCATATTAATGTTTTATAGTCGAAAAATATTTGTTTCACACTCGGATGTCGTTGGCGTAAATGTTCTTTGACTGAAATACCTCAATTATACATGATTAAGTCTGTTAAATTCAATCCTGGATACTTTCTGATACATTTTTAAGTGCGTTCATAATTATATAAATACGTAGCACCTATAGTCGTCGTCTGATCCGTCCGTCTGTCCGCATATAACAGTGAATGGTTTGAAATTTAATATAAAGAATCGCTGCTGAATTTTGTCGAGTCATTTCAAATTTTATGAAAATCGAATCAAAACTTAAAAAGAGATTAATAAAAGTTTTCTCATTCTATTAAATCCTATCATACGTAATGAATTCAATTATATTCCATGAAAGGTAATGATTCTAGGTTGTCATGGAGATTGCATTCTATTTAAGGTGAGAGTCTTATTATTCCCGTATTACAGAACTCAATGTATATAATCGTAATAAATTTTGTATTCATGCATTTTTGCATATGTGTGCAACAGATGTTGCACCAAGATCTGAATATTTATAAAACTAGTTATAGTAAGAACGTACCTCATTTGCCGCGTTTGACCGATTTCTGACTTGTCCAATTCGTTTTTGTTTGTAAACGTGTCAAAATAGCAGATGATCTTATTCAGAAACGATGTAGTCGAACATTTTTTTTTTTTTTTTCGGTCAATACAGATTTTTTTTAATGCTGACAAAGTTGACTTTTTTACCCAAATTTCCGGACGTAACAGCGGAAGAAAGGGAAAAAAACGGACGTCTTGAGACAATAATCGCTTACAACTCAATAGGTAATTCATTTATCGGAAAATGAAAAAGAAAAACTGTTCGATAACAAACCACTTCAATAATCACGCATGCAAGTATCATGCTTTTGTGTTTAAAAATGAGTTAGAAAGTTTTGCGTTGTTGTTCAGCGAAAAACATATTCTTCGACAACCGTTCTTAACCCCTTGAGGGCCGTTGGGATACATTATATCCTACTTAATTTTAATCAAGATTCACACCAGAATCTTTTAATTTTACTTTTCTAACTTTGATGAGAAAAAGTTGTAAAATTGCATTTTCATATTTTCAAATAAAATTTTTCGAAAAATCCGGTGTAAATTCAACATGAACGAAACACAATTACTTGCTCCTGAAAGGGTTAAACTGTGGTCCAAGGACCCAAAGAGATCCGCAAAGACCTCCTGTTCAAGTTAAATTTTTCACTTATCTAAAATATGATAAAAATCTTGAGAATATATTAAAAGGGAAAAAATGCGCGAATTCTATTTTTAAAAATACTGTGTAATAAGTTTATACAAGTAAAACCTCTGAAAACGTACCCTGTCTTAAGTGGGAGATTTTCATGGTCCCGACAAAGGAATTAGGAATACCAGATAATTATACTTCCGAGACGAAAACTTATCTAAAGCAAATTTTTTTCTGGCTCCTAGCAATTCCGTTTTAACAAGTTTTACTGTATAATTCTTTTAGTTTATATATATATCCTTTTTCGATATTTTAAAGATTATGAGTAATTTCAAACTTAAATCCTGGGGGTTCACGAAGATAAACACTAAAAGGGGTTCGGAGTAACTAAGAGGTTAAGAATCACTGATTTAGGGCAAATAAAAGACCCGGATATTTTCTAAAATAAAAATTCAATCAATAGCCTTCTGGTAATTATGACAATTTAATACAATATTGTTATTTTAGGAATATTGCCTCTAAAATTTAGAAGAAATTTAGTAAAAAGGTGCTGTTCTGAAGAGAAGTCTTATTTATTTATAAGTACTGATGTTAGAAATTAAATGATATCGTGTGGAATTTAAATTGAACTTATTTATATACATATATCGTAAAAAATCAATCATCTTTTCTTTTCAATAACGTTTTTCAAAACGATTTCATTAAACTAAGATTGAAATTACAATTGAATCATGTTAAAAATATTCGAAAAAAATAATAGAGATTTTTTTTTTTTTACTAGATTGTTTAAAAAATACATTATATATCTCGATAACAATAATAAAGTTACTTTTGTTTATCACAAAGGTAAATGGATTCTTTGGTAACATTCCTAAAGCACCATAAAAAAAACTTACTTTAAATTACATATTTGGCATTTTATAATAAGCGTAATGAATTTATATTACTAAGTCATAATTTTGTTCAAAGTCACGCACGTCTTTAAAACAGCAACTCAATTTACTATATAATAGACGATTATAACAAACCATCAAATCATTATAACAAATGAAATCCAAGTACTTTTTCATTGAAAATATATTAGCATGCATCATTATAACAATGTATACTGATGTGTTGTAGCTTATTGCACATAAGAATTTTGAAGTGAGCGGCAATATGTGATTATATGTTTACGGGTACTTTTAAAATACTACAATAACAACTAATCTTTAATGATTATGAAACGTTTCATTGCCTATTTTTAATGGTTTAGATTGTTAAATATCGCCAGTGCCCCTGAAAAAACTGAACAAATGTTTGAAGGAGAAGAAAAGTTAATAGTAAAGAATTTTTAAATAGGATTGAAATCTGGCCAAGGACATTTATGTAGATAATATTTATTGCCTTTTGGAATCCTTTTTCATTCAAAAGAATCCAAGGGAATTTTAGGAGTTTCTGTTTTGTTATAATTATTATTGAAAACTAGCCGCCCTTGGTGACTAGTTTGGTCTCCCTTAAGCATATACTAAGCATTGTATCACGTTACTTTTATACATACTTTAATTTACTTGTTCAATCCTTTGCCAAATTCGAAGATTCTGATACAGAAATCCTGAACTCGGCATTTTTATGTTAGCCGGGCGCAGGTGATAAATCGCCAAACATTGTTCCCGTCGTATTTTTTTCGTATTTAAAATGTAGTACTTTCACTCACTTTACTTAAAATGCATAACTTTAATTTAAAACTTAAATATTTAAAATTTATGACTCTCAATTATTGCTTAAAAAAAAAAAAATAATAATACCATAAACCATGACATTTAATTTCAACATCAAAGCTTTGTTTTAATTTACCACGTGAAAAATTGTTTATGACAGTCGCATGAAATAGACTATTATAATACTGATGACAGGATATTTAAAATATTTGGCAAAGGAACAATGTTTGGCGATTTATCACCTGCTCCCGGCTAACATTAAATTACCAAATTGGCCGCTTGGCATACAAAAAGTGAAGTGGTCAACCCGGAACTGTTGATGACAGTCAGATGGCTTAGGCTTTTACTATATAGATTCGCTTACTGTACTACCGGAAATCTTGAGCAAGGCAATTATTATTTTTTAAAATCATAGTGGGATTTGATAAATCAGAATTATTAGATTAAGTTTGCATTCACAATAGCAAAATATTTACATACAACAATCCAAAATATGCCTCCTTATAATAAAAGAAATAGTCATAACATTTGTCCGCATGTTATTGATTTAATCACTTTGAACTGATATGGAAACACCAAAGTTGCAACTAACCATTAAATTTACAATAGTGTATGAAACGTGACGTGATTTAACTTAGTGTAAAAAATGGTAAACTTTTAATTTATTCTCATTCATAAAGCCATACAATTGTTCGCTGAACAATAATTACAGATTAAGTTTAAAATATATCAACGTAACTGAGTACTAAGACTTTTCGGTTTATTTGATGTGGTCATTCTTTTGTCTCGCTACAACAAAATGCGACATTAGTGGAGGAGGCTACCTGGCATGTATATATCCTCCTACGGGAAGAATTTCTTTTGTTGAAAAAACCCAGGATGCTTGAAATTTATTCTGAAATAAAGGAAAATATAATTAAAAAGACAAAAACTTAGAAAAATAACAAAAACAACTCATCAAGCAGAAAAATTGTCATAGATTCAAACACATCCATAACGACACCATTTGCCGTGTGTTCTCTAGTAACTTGAAGCAAGTTTCAGAGAGAACCAAAAAGAGTAAAAGATAAAAGAACATGTGCTATATACCGGGTGAGCCAAAAGCTCGTTAAAACCTTAAAAACGCATAAAAAATGAAGGAATTATGATGAAAGAGTGCGGTTTGCAAGAAAGGGCCACAAGGTAATCGGATTTTTTTTAGCAGAAAAAAAAAAAAAAAATTAGTTAAAAAATCACATGTAGAGGGCGCAGGCGACCCGAAACACAATGAACAGGTACTACGATACAACCTGGTTGTGTCGTAGAATGTTCTGGAGGTCATGTTGAGCATTTGCTATTTGAAGAACAAATGAATGGGGCGTATTGTTGTCCTGTTCATTGTGTTTCTGGTCGTCAGCGCTCTCTACATGTGATTTTTTAACTTTTTTTTTATGCTAAAAAAAATCCGACTACCTTGTAAGCCCTTCTTGCAAACCGCACTCCTTTATTAATGGAATTAATATAGGAATTAATTAATTATTAATGGGTTCGGAAACAAAAAGCTTTAGCGAAAAACAAGAAATGCGGAAGAAGTGAAAACGAGCGTTTTATTGACACAAAAATTACAGTAAGTGCTCAAATGTGCCACTGGCAGCGTCTGGCAAGTGTTTGGCGTACATTTTCGCAAATTCCAAGCGTTTCACGAACATTTGGAGCAACGAGGTCCTCATCAGAGTCAACTAATGACTCATAGATGAAACATCTTGAACTTTCGAAATGGTACGTCAATCACTTGCTAGACGCTGCCAGTTATTTATCGATGTAGGTTGTGGCACTTTTTAGCACTTTCTGTAATTGTTACATAAAAAAAAAAAAAGCTCGTTTTTCATTTCCTCTGCGTTTCTTTTTTTTTCGCCAAAACTTTTCATTTCCGGCTCCACATTGCTATACCAAAATTGCTTATGTGTACTTTACCTTCCCTAAGAGTTTGGCCCATGAACTCGGGAACACCCTGTATATATATGTTTTTCACCTATATTCTGCAACCCGAAAGGCCCACGTTGGACTTCCTTGTATACGGTAAGGCTATTCTCAACTGCTCTGCTCAACAAGCGCAAAATGTTTTGACACATTTACAAGTTTATTTTTTAACGGAACTATATAAAATTGAAAGCCCTGACTATGGAAGCGATTTGGAATCGAACTGTGTTTTCCCCTTTTTGATAAATAAATTACCTAGTGAGTTATCAGCGATTTTGATCACGAGACAAAGGCATTTTTCACCCTGTCTTGAATGGTTATTCTTCTTTCGCGCGGAAATTCGGTTCAAAACGCCCACTTTGACACTATTTTCTGAAAGATCTTTTGCGTTTGAAAAAAAAAAAAAGAAAAAGAAACGGAAAAAACAATTCAATTACATAGTTTCTGAACAACAACACCTGCTAGTTTCATGCATTTCGGAACAAATATACATTAAAACTTATGTCATAAAGTTGCCCTTTTGGATTTGAGAACAGTTTTAATTGTGCAAATGGTTAATTTTTCTGTACTTACAATCAATAGCGATAAAACGAAAAAAAAATTCTCATCCTTGATGTCATACATTCGTTCGCCGAACAATTGCAGGATCTGTTTGGTAATAAATATGAAGAAAATACAATTGAGTAAATATCTGAAAATTTTTTGGATAATTCCACAAAAGCTCAAAACTGCTTTAATAATGAAGGATTATTTTGGAGTGATGTTAAAATAATCCAGACATAACAAATAAAGATTACATTTACGCAGACATGCGACATGTGACAGATAACTAAACCTTTTCACACCTAATATCAAAATGACTGAGCGAACATTTGTTATCTCACGCATACAACCGTGAAATCTTACACAGTGCATGTCGCATCGGTCCCTGCACATATCAGATTATCAACACGCAAGAAACATTGCTGAATAAATGCTTTAAAACCGAAAGTTGTTTCAGTTGAAATTGCCGTTACGGTTTGGTTTGACCTTTCTAACAAAGGATTATTAGTTATTATTATTAGTTTTATAAATTTGTACAATGCTGAATACCTTTCTTTCGTTTTTTTTTTTTTTTTGTGCCCCTTCTTCTTTTTTCAGTTTTATGTAATGAAGAAAGTTGAAAATCCTTTTGTTGAAAACCTTACAGTTTTATGTTTTGAATTCTATGGAAATTATTACCTTAATACTTTTAATAGAATGTTAGTATTTAAATTTAAAATGTCAATATTTCTGATAAAAAAGTAATTAATTATTTTTTTAATGTCATATAATGCTGAAACTTGTGTTTTAGGTTTATTTTTAAGATAACGCAAAAATTCCCTTGTTTCGTTAAGTCTAATAAATTATATTATTATAACTAACCCTTTGAGCTCTGATGAGTGAAAATTTTCCCACATAATTTTAATCCCTAAGTGACACACTGGCACCAGTACCTTAAAACAAAATTTTAGGTTTATTATGTAAACAAAAAAATGCCCTTACTTATTTTCAAATAAATTTTATCATAAATACCGGTGTCATTGTGACATTTCGGAATTAAAATTAAGTGGGAAGAAATTCACCAGCCAGAGCTTAAAGGTTTTCCTATAGTTACGTTAGCTAACATTTTGAAAATGCCATAGGAGCTCGATTTAATATTTAAAAAGAAAAGGAAGAAAGAATAAGCTATTTTGTAAATTATAACAATACTAAAACTTGTCTGATTGCTTTAATTGTATGTGAACAAAAAATAAGAAAAAAAAATGGTGCAGTTTCTTGAAATCTCTTTGGCACATTTGTGTATAGTTTGGAAAATGAGACAGTTTGGTTTAGTTCAACATTTCTAGCAAATGATTAACTAATTTTATAAAGTCGCACAAAGCTGAAACTTGTCTTTTATATTACAAAGTTTTTATACAAATAATATAAAATTTACTTTGATTTCTTCGTTTTAGTATTTAACAAAAGAGTTTCATAAAGTTGTACATTATTAACCCTTTCTGGAAAAATTTAATAGTGATATATTTACAAGGAGAAAGTTTATCTATGTCATATTATTTCATTTTATGATTCATACATTTTTTAATAAAAATTATTGCATTTATTTGGATGGAATTTCCATTAAATGTATCTTAAATCAAATTTTGTGGTAGTAGAAATATTTTTAATAATTTTAGTCGGATGACGAGTGCAGCTCGTCATGTCACCGCTAGGGATTAAAAATTGCTTCTTAGTTTAATTTTATGTGCAAGGAACAACACAAAAATTATTTTGTTTCTTGAAAACTTATCTTTCGTTAAATTGATGATGACATTTCTAACAAAGGATCTGCTTGTTGCATAAAAGCGTATTACACTAAAATTTATCTTTTTAGTTTTATGCAACGAAAAAATATATTTTGTTCCTTGAGCTTCAACCTTACGTTAGAGAATATTTGTCTGTCAATAAGAATGGCTGATATAGTAGAAGTAAACCCGAAATGATTTGAGATAAAAAGCTTTACATATACAGTAGAGGATATTTATAACGCAATTCTATGTAATGCAATTCTCTATATATAACGGCCACGTTCAAAGATGTAAACAATGAATTTTGCACTCAAGTAGCACCTGCATATAGTGTTGCCAGATATATCAGCATAAATCAGGGCTCCAAATCCTCTGTACACCACTAATCTCTTACAATTCATTTTGCCATATTTAATTGCAGATAATTCTGCCTTAAGATAAGGTGAAAAAATTACTTTAAAATACTGGTTTCCAGAGCATTTGAAGCTTTATTTACGCGTGATACCTGGCAACACTATATGCAAACCACACAGTCGAAATATTTCTACACTGTAAAAAAAAAAAAAATCTCTCAAATTGACAGAAAAAAAACTGTCAATTTTAGCGCCAGTGGAAAACCGTTAAATTTACAGAAAATATCTGTAATTTTTCATTAAAACAGTTTCTTTTTCTTTTTTTCTTTTCTTTTCTTTTCTTTTTTTTTTTTTTTTTAAATATAGATTTTTTCTGTAAAAATTACATAAGCCAACTTTTTTTTACAGAAAAATCTGTTTTTATTTTAAAAAAAAATACACTGTTCATAAAAAAAATTCCCACTTTTGTAAGTATCCGAACAATTCAACTGTAACATTTTCGGGAAACTAGAATCCCTTTGTTATTGTAAGGCTTTTAGCATTTCTTGTTATGAATGCAAATGATTAAATAAATAAATTACTTCATTTTCATACAATCCGCTAAAATAAATTCATACATCCATCGCAGAAGCAACCTCACCGTTTGAATTTTGTGCATGAACTAAGGAGGATTAAATTCGTTATACAGAATATATTTTTCGTAATATGGAGATTAATTTACATGTTAATAATGTTCAATGTCAAGGTTCAGCAGAAAGTTTCGTTTAGTAGAAAACTTCGTTAAAGGGAAGTTTCACTGTGTTTATATATTATATATAAAAGCATTAAAAATAATTACAAATTACCTCAAAGAAACATAGTAAAAAAAAAAAAATTAAAGGAATAAAATGGAAATTTGAAGTACCAAGGTAGAATCCTCAGGCCCTAAATACCTAGGTACTACAAATAAAGTGTGTGGTTTCATCTTCGTATTAATCATTTAAAAGCTAAATAATACGAATTCAGATCTACCAACACACAATAAAACGAGAAAATATTTCGAAAAACAATTATATGAAAAAATAAATACGAATGTAAATGGATTGAAAAAAAGAAAAAAAAAATTACCACATTGAGATCCTCTGTAACCAGCAAATAGGTATTAAAAAAACAAGGGTAAGATTATACGCAACTGTTGCCATGAAAAAAGTTTTTTTTTTTTCTTCTTCTTCTTTTTTTTTAAATTACTGAAGTTGAGTCTGTTGAGTTTATTATTAAAATAAATTTTTTTGGAATAAAAGTAATATATGTAATTAATTAAATATTTATTGTATGATGCTTTAAAGCATACACTTTCTAGAGATATGTAAGTGATAATTAAAAATATTTTAATAAGTTGTTTAAGATATTATATGTATGGGACATTTTAGAATAGAAAAAAAAAAGAGAGGATAAACAAATGGTGTTTTTTAAGTATGGCAAGTCGATCATTTACATGTATGAATAAGGTAATTTAATGTACTTAACAAATAATGACAGTTGTTGTCATTGATGCATGAACCTTTCTTTTATTGAAGGGGAACAGAATCACGTTATCCACCATCAACTGTACGTTGAATTCTTCGTCATGTTTTATTTTTAGAAACATACCTACTTGTAATGGCGATAGGGGCTTACGTTTATCCAAGCATAGACGAACACTTGATTAAATTTTGGTTTTGTTTTTCTCAGTAAGTTTCTTGCGATGAGGTTTTAGTATTTCGCAAAGTTATCATTAACTATCACAAAACTATTTTGGATAACTTCATTTTATTTCTTTGATTGCTGCATCAACTAATACAAAACCTCTTTTTTTTTCGCCAATAAGAAAGATCTTTGTTATTTATTTATGCCTGTTACTTTTATCATTCCTATTTTGCATTTTACAAGTAATACATGCCATTATTATAAGCAGATAAAAGAACGTAATTAGCAGCAGAACTTTTTAACTTATAGTGGACTAGTTTTGGTAGCATTCGGCGTACCATCATCAGTGCAAATTATGGTGAAATTTTGCTCATACATATGGAAGAAAAGCGGATTTGAGTGATAAGTTTATTGACCAATAAAATTACAGGAAATTACGCGGGACAGCGTAGTTTCAATGGTGTAACAGGTGTGGTGTAACCGGTGGTGTAATGGGAAGAAATATGGCCCATGCAAGAAATTCTATGTTACTAGAAAAAAATAATGAAAGAATTTTACTAAAAAACTATCCCCCAAATATGAGTGTGTGCAAAAATTTAGTGAGGGCAAGAAGTAAAAATAAACAAACGGAATATGCAATAGTCTAGCTAGTCTATATTAGTAATTTTAAAAAAAGTGCCTGAAAGTTTTCTCATATAATATGTAAATACATCAATCAAATCAGAAAAATGACTTTCAAAAGATCAATGCCACTTTCTTGTAATCTTGTCTGGGCTGATTCTGTTTTGACAACAAAAGAAGTTCCCCTTTGAAAATGAACGCGTGTTTGTTCGAAAGATCTCAGGGTTATATTAACTAATATCTTTATATCTTTTAACATATTTTAAGAAATTATATGTATGTTTTAATGTTTATATTATTAACAAGGTGAAAATTCCTCTACGTTTTAGTGAAGTGTTTTCACTCTATTAAAAGAAGTTCCATTCTGTTAAAGGGAAACTTCAGACAGGCAATTAATAAAATCGTTAATTAATACTACTTAAAAATAAATATATAGTCATAAAAATGTCTAAACCTCATAACTCATATAAATCGGATAAAGAAATGACACACCTTCCAAATAATAATAATAATAATAATAAACATTCAAATGATCACTATAATTTTTCTATAATTTTGTCTAAACCCAATTTCTCGGCCTCCAATTTTAATTCGAAATTTCAAATTCGCACGGGAAATTTCGAAAGAAGAATTTTACTTTACATGATCGCTAAATGTCTCTTATTAAATAAAGCATAAAATGCTTTCTTTTTTTCTGGTATCAACTCTAAATTTCTGAATTAAAATAGATGCCAAACTGGCAACCCCGAGTTAGTGTGCTAATCTACGCAATAGTTCATTAGTTAGAGTGTCCACAAAATTTGTGTTGCATGCAGACAGACACGCAGTCTCACGGACAGACATTTTCTAAACAGTCAAATCGCGTTCAGGACCATCTAAAACGTATAAATTCATGGATAACTGGAAATCGAAATTTTCCACGAATCCAATACATTCTTTTTGTACAGATGGAAAAAAGTAAAAAATGATTGAAAGTTCTCTCAACCAATGTAAAATCTATCAAACAAATCACTTCCCTGAGACATTTGACTTTCAAAAGATCAATGTCACTTTCTCATAATCTTGTCTGAACTGATTCTTCTTTGACAACAAAAGAAGTTCCATGCTGCTGAAGCGAAACATCAGGATAGGCAATTAAGAAAATCGCTAATTACCAAAACAACCCATTATACTTCTTTTTTTCTTCTTCTTTCTCTCTTTCTCTTCTTTTACATCGATGACTATAAGATATTTCTAAAAATAGGTCGCTTTAGAATCCATGTGATGCAAAATATGATACTGAAAGCTTTATCAGAAAAGATTTTTTTTTTCCTTTTCTTCGTCATATAAAAGTTGAGCCGGGGCCATATTTCACCATTGGTGATGCGATTTTAATAACAGCATTTGCATGCAAGCTGTCTTCACCTCATTTTCACAGCCAAACATGCAGCTGAAGAGAGAAGGGGGGTGAGAAAGGCACGCTTCGGCATGCATAAATAATTTTTAGTTTAGCTGCAAAATTGGACTGGTATTTGATGTTTTTCTAAAATATATTTAAAGCACCAGACTTTTCATATACTCAACAGTTAAAAGCAAGTTTTTTTTTCTTTCCTTTCCTGTTAAGCAATAGATAAAGCCCATTTATTTATGATAAACTAGAAAGAATTATTTTTGTTTAGCTGGTGTAATTTGAAAAACAATTTCGGATATTGCTACTTTATCCCTGTTAACTTGGTAAATGAGAAACTAGAATGTAAGATTATTTAAAAAACATTTTTTTCCACATTTTAATAGAATATTATTTTAAATAAATATGAATAGCTTGTTAATAAATATATGTTATTCAGAATTGAAACTCTCATTTAATGCATATGGAGATGTTCCCGGAAATAATAAAAATTTCCTTAATATTTATCTTAATAGATTTTCTTAAAAATATATAAAAAATTATTTAAGATCATCTTCAATTTAAAACACATTATTTTGAGATACAAAATTAATATTTTATTTTTTTACGTTCCTAGTTATATATTTAGATGCTGTGAGGGATACGAGTTTTGGAGAACTGTTTATATATACATATATATATATATATTACTATTATTATTATTAATTATTATTATTGCTATTATTTACATATGAAGCAATAAAGTATCTTTCATAACATTTTACCAAAACTTAAATTTTAGAAACTTTTCCACGATACAGAAACAATGAGAAGATAAGCATAAGTTAACAATACATTATAATCAGATATTTATTTTGATTTCAGCAACATTTGCTCTATTTTTTAAAAAATACTATGAGCAACCAATAATAATGTGATTATACAATTAAGAGTAGAAAATAATAATACGTTTATTTTTATTTTAC
This sequence comes from Maratus speciosus, assembly GCA_963932465.1. Taxonomy (NCBI): domain Eukaryota; kingdom Metazoa; phylum Arthropoda; class Arachnida; order Araneae; family Salticidae; genus Maratus; species Maratus speciosus. The sequence continues at coordinate 488,176,249 of OZ010795.1, forward strand.
TTTTTATTCAGTAATTTAGCATTTCAATTGTTTGTAAAATAAATGCTAAATTGAAAATTTTATACGAAAAAAAAAATTGAAGGAACTATTTAGCAAATCTTTCATACTTTACATGCATGATTATGAAAATGCTAGAATTTTAAAAATATTTTAATGTTGTGATTTAAAACTTATAAAAATAAAAATATTGAAATATTGAAATATTATCAGCAAATATGATAGTTAATAAATATTCCTGGTGATGTTAATTCAGACTTTGTTATATTGGCTGTATGATATGTCATATTGTATTTTCTGAAAAGGACACCTGACCAAAAAATAACCCTTAGAAAGATTTTTCCGGATATTCGTTAACAAATTGTATTAAGTATTGTCTGCTGAGATTATCGGTCAGATGCTCTTAGTATGACTGTTGCACCACTGGATGGACATATTAAATCATAAAAGAATAATTTTAATACATATCTTAATGTAAATAAATATGCAATCAATTCTGATTGAAATTTCGCGACACAATTTGAATAAAAACATTTTAATTGTTGTACAATAATAATTTTTTAAAAAATGTGGCATACGTACATAAAAAAAATAAGTAATTTAAAATTTTAAAGCATATTCTGTATTATTTATTGATTGAGAAATATATGAAAGGTATATGTATGAAATAAATAAAATTATAAATCTTCAGGCTATCAATTTAATTTTTACTTGAATTCGGGATAATAGATGTCGCCACAAAATAGACAAAAGGGATTGTTTTAATTTAAAATCTTTTTTAAACAAGTCAAAATGTATTTTGTAAAAGGAATTGTTATCCCTGTTGTGAGAGTATATCTCATCTCATACAGCTGCTGTTTGTTTATTCAAAATTTTAGTAATCATTGAAAATTTAGCTTAAAAAGAGTTCCAAGTTCATGACAATGAACATAACAGACTAAAGCGAATACAATAATTAAATTTTAATCCTTATCAAATGCTAGTATTTTAGACACAATTCTATTTTTATATTCTTTTCGCACCACTATATTTTAACAATAAATTTTGTGCTATACTTCTCTTGCACATATTGCCAAAGTACACGTAAAAATGCTTCTTAAAAAAAAAAATAATAAATAAAAAAATAGTGCGAAACGAATAAAATTGAGAGGTTGGGCAAGTCTGTGGTCTTAATGTCACATGAGGACATGGGAAGTGATTGTGTATCATATAGCCAATGCTGAATTTCGACATTTCTCTCCGTGAGAGATTTCTTGAGGATCCGAGGGAAAGTGGGAGAGAGGGAATATTATAGAGTTGTGGGTAAAGGACTGGGAAATTGCATTTCTTGACCGTTAAGGCTGCTATTCACTCAGCTTCCGAATTCCTTTTGATAATGTTAAGTCTACGGGCGTTTGATGTGTTCGTATATTTAAAATATCTCCTCGGGAAACTAATATTTTTAACTTCTTTTTTCTGTGTACTCTTCTTAAAGGATGTATCTTTTTTATCAGTTCTCAAAATATTTCTAAAATCTAGGCTTAATTTTATATGAAGTGTTAAAATTTTACTCCCAGTTCGTCAGTTTTTAAAACATAAAATATTAAATCAAGCATAGATTTTAGAAATATTTTGACAACTAAAAAAAAAGGGGGGACATCTTTTAAGAAGAGAACACTGAAAAAAGAAGTTGAAAATATTAATTCCTTGGGGAGATATTTTAAATATAAGAATGCATGAAACGCCCATAGACTTAACATTACCGAGGGGAATTCGGAAGCTGAGTGAGTAGCAGCCTTAATAAGCATAAAATCCCAAATTTTGCAATGCCCGACCATTACCCTGAATTCATCATCTGTGGTACGTAATACATACTGCGGATAAAAAATGGCTAAACAATTATTTATTAGTTCATACAAATGAGCTTTCATCCTTATTTGTTTCAACGAAGTAGTGCTTTTATTCTATACGGGCAATGATATCAATATGAATATGATTGTGCTTTAAGGAAAACCTCCATGTCTCCATAAAGCGCAAAGAGATTTTCTTTCTTTCTTTCTTTTTAATATAGAAAATAATTAAACCGTACTTTTCCTTTCATGGAAGGCAAGATAGCTTCATGATATCGTGAATTCGTGTACCAGATGTTCGCCTTGAGGAAGTTTAATTTTATTTGTATTCATTTTGGGTAATATCATATTTTCCCAATTTCAATATAGCATAATTGATAAGTTTTGCTTTAGAATTATATAAATATATGAGAAAAAATTGCTTATTATCATGGAAATAAAAGTTTCGTACATACAAACAGTGACATTCTCAAGATCAGTAACGATAAGTAAATAATTTTCGCATTTTTGTTTTTAATATGTACTTGATAAACAAAGTCATTTTAAGCCTTCATGTTCACTGTAATCACTTTTAGCATATATATTCTTATTTTAATGATAATAAGTGATTTTTTTCTTATTTTTATATCAAATTTTACATTATTAAATTGCCTTAAAGTACAAAAAACTATATACTATATAATTTAGAAAATTTTTGTAGAAAATTTCACAAGCCTTGAATTTAGTAATTTTCAAAAATTTTTAATTGCTTAAAAGGCGTAGAGTCAACAGAGTGAAACAGTGTCTAAGCCTGGAATCGAACCAGAGTCACTATATGCTTAGTGGCAAAGTACTGGTGCGTATAGTCAATGACCCTGGTTCGATTCAAGGCTTGGACACTTTTTCACTCTGTTGGCTATGCGTATAGTCAATGATCGTGGTTCGATTTCAGGCTTGGACACTTTTTCACTCTGTCGGCTCTCGAAGCTGGTAGACGGAAGGTGCTGGGTTCGAACCCAATCACGACCGTCGGCCTAATCGTTCGGAGTTTTCGTAGCTTTCTTCGAACCTTGGATTTCCAAGCGTAAATACGGATTAGGTACCTTTAGAAAGACCCACACGAAGGGCACTCCCTCCCCCTTAGGGCCCATATCTCTCGTGTTGATAATTGGCCAATAATAAACACAACCAACCACTCTGTCGGCTCTACGCCTTTTAAGCAATTATAAAATTTTGAAAATTAGTACAAAAATTTTATCATGAAACAACGGAAAATTATAAATAATTACGACAATTCATATCTGTTTGCCTTCAAACCGCGTGCGGCTCTTTTCACATGACAAAGGAAGGGCTTTATATTTCATTCCAAAACGAAATCATCGTGACTTATTTTAATTTTCTGGTATTTTACGACGAAGTTTCTGTGCTTTATTTATCTCTTCCTTGGTGCATTTTTTTTTTACTTCTGTTAAATTGTGTCGTTGATTAAAATATTTTACTTTACAGATGGTGTAAACGCAATGGGCGAAACGAAACGCCAAAGGACGTCCTATACACGGTACCAGACACTAGAGTTGGAAAAAGAGTTTCACTTTAACCGGTACCTTACAAGGCGGCGGAGGATCGAGATTGCTCACGCGCTATGCCTCTCAGAGAGACAGATAAAGATCTGGTTCCAGAACAGGCGGATGAAATGGAAGAAGGAACACAAACTGGCCTCGACAATGCCACCGCAGATCCCCCAAGTGATGGCAGATCACCATCCACATCACCACCCGCATCACCACCATGCTCACCACCTTCACGGTGAGTTCAGTACACTAGTTCACTGCATATAAAGTAATTAATAATTTTGATAAATGTATTTTTAAAAAATATTATGTGTAATTTTCATGCATTGATTGACTCACGTTATAATGACGAAAACCTTAAAAATACACTGTAATTATACTAAACAGCCATTACACGAAAGAGTATTTTTAAACTTAAACAAAGTACAAGATATAGTTATTACAATGTAATCATATCAATGTAATGGAATATAAAGAAATGTTAGTCTAAAGAAATAGCAAAGCGGCGAGTCATTATAACGTGAGACAAGTTTATGTTGTACGCAGTTTTATTTTGATAACTATGTACAAAACAGTCGAGGGGATAAAAAAGGATATTTTCTCGCTAATTTGGCTGCAAAACATGGTACAGAAACACGATTGGTATTAACGTTTACACACCCACTATTAAATGTTATGCATGTATTAAGGTCTACATATAACCGTTTAGACATTAAAACTTGTACCAACTTTGCCTTATAAAATGGTATCACCTACTTTTGATACTATATTAGTATTTCTTGGTTCAAAGCAGCCCGGAAAAGAGTATAAAAACTTTTTCTTGAATATTCGTAGCGTTATAAAATAAAATGTGCTAGGGTTTATCCAAAAATTTCAAAAAATAAAATTAAGATCTTACAAAGAAAAGTACTAGATACTTTCAAGTAGACATCTGAAAAATTATATAGAAATTTTAACTATTAAAAGAAAACACTTAACAGTTTAGCATTTCATGGTCTTCACAGTTGACGCCAAATTTACACCCTGTCTAAGACTAGCTATATTTCTAAAAATTAGGGAGCAGCCAGAAAGGGTCTAACTGCAGTTTAAACTGCTGAAAAGTTATTAAAAAAAAAAATACTCCACTTTATATGAAAGAATGGTCTATAAATTATTTCCGATAAATTTCTAAGACTTTTTTTTTCTCTCCTTTGGTTGCAAACGATAACAGGAAACGACCCTTTTAACCCCGTGGAGGGCTGTAAGGATTATTTTTTTTTATACTTCTTAATATTAATCAAGATTTGTACAAGAATTTTTGAACAAGAATTACTTCTATAACTTTAGTTTTAAAACAAAGTTGTAAAATCGTATTTTTTTTTTCTTTTTAAAGAAAAATAATAAAATTCTGGTGCGAATTTAGCATTGCAGAAGCACAATTGCTTACTTTTAAAAAGGTTAAACCGTCAAAAAGTAAAATTTCTCTATATCTCGAGAACCAATAATAAGAATGAGCTGTAAAAGCGCATAGGTATTTTTTTAGGACAGATATTTTTATGTAAAAGTAAGTGCAGGTCTTAGTTCATAATTTCTTTGAATATAAATGCATTAATAATTTTCATAATTAAAAATATGTTTTTGAATCTAAAAACTGCCTAGATTACGTTTGAGTCCGTTCATTGTATCTCATTAAAAAATAAACATTTCTATGATTTTTTTCAGAAAATATAAATTAAAATTTGTCATGTAGATTTAATTATTAGCGTCCACAATCTTTGACCTCTTCTTAACTCTATGAAGATTTGAGATAAAATGCCTGAACTATTGATCCAAGGAACACGATATAGTGTCAAAAGTGTGGTTTACTATTTGAAAAAACAAAGTTGGAACAATTTTGAATATGTAGAAGCCCTGATCCATGAACAAAATTTAATAGTATATACGATATTACCAATCGATCGATAGCAGAATCATTTTCATACGATCAATTTTGGAAAAATTAGTAAGGAGGGGTATCCTTTTTTACACGACTGTATAATTAATATTTTTACCGTAATTGTTTCCTATTTTATCATCATCATCTTCTTAATGAGCCTTCGCATATAATTACCCAATTAAAATATTATACTAACATAAAAGATTCGCTTGTCTGCATGTTTTAAAATATGCTTAACAGTGTCATCTTGAAACATCAAGAAAAATACCAGTTTTTATCTAACTTTGGCATGCATGATAAATCAGTCTTTTAGGAGCATGACAAAAATTTCCTAATAATTAAATTAAATTCGAATCATACTTGTAGACTAGTAATCATGAAATTGTGTCACAAATGTTATTCGAAATGGACAATTTTAATTAATTAAAAGATAGATTTCTAAAAACGTCCAATATCATAAATGCATGAGAATTTTTTTTTCTAGGCATTATAAATCGAACTAACTTAAATTTATATTCCTTATTTGTAAACTTAAGGGTTTTTGTCAGTAAGATCTCAAATTCTCCTTGCTAATGTTAAACGCAAGGGCGTGAAATTCATTCATATTTATAAAATATCTCACAAAAAAATAACATTTTTAATTTATGTTTTCATATTCTTATTAAAGGATGTCTCTTTCTTTTTTAGTTTACAAAACATTTCGAAAATGTATACTTAATTTAATATTTTATGTGTTAAAATCTTATGGAAGCTGACGTGCTGTGTAAAATTTTAAGGGGTCTTGTACCTTTTAAATGCGTCGAAAATTAACGAAAAACTTCAAAGTTTGAATTAATCTATCTTCAAACCCTTTTTATGTATAAACATGAAATTTGAGATAGTGATTAAGTAGATTGTGGTTTGTAATATACTAGCAACAGAAATTTATTAACCCTTTAAAGAATTTGCGTATTGTTGAAATCAAAATAGCTCATTTTTTACCCCATATGTCATTGCGCGCATGATATCTTGAGAAAGTATGTATGGATTGTCAAGAAATTTGGTAAATATACTAAGCAAATATGTGTTTTTAAAATGATCTATAAGTATTTACAATGGTATTATTTTTAGTTATGACTATTTTTATTCATTAAAAAAACAAAACTTTTATTTTTTTAAGAAAATATTTTTTCGTATATAGTTAATGAAATAATTTTAGCCTAAAAGTAGATCATTTTAAACACACATATATGATTAGTATCTTTAGCGAATTTTATGCAAATCCATACATACTTTCTCAAGATATCATGCGCGCAATGACTTATGGGGTAAAAAAAGAGCTATTTTGATTTCAACAATACACAAATTCTGAAAAGGGTTAATAAATTTCTAATGGTAGCATATTACAAAGCACAATCTGTTTAATCAATATCCAAAATTTCATGTTTATACATAAAAAGGCTTTGAAGATAGACTAATTCAAACTTTGAAGTTTTTCGTTAATTTTCGACGCGTTTAAAAGGTACAAGACCCCTTAATTTTTAAAATTAAGTATGTATAGTTTAGATATATTTTGACAACTAAAAAAAAAAAAAAAAAAAAAAAAAAAAGGAGAGAGGGAGAGGGGCATCCTTTAAGGCTGTTCTCAAATGCAAAAGGGCTACTTTTTGACGCATTTTTTAATTCATTTTTGTTCAGAAACGCATGAAATATACAGTGTTGTTATTCAGAAACTATGTAATCAAAAGAAATTTCCATTTTTTCCTAACCTCAAAAAATCTTTCAGAAAATACAGTCAAAATGATCGTTTTGAACCGAATTTCCGCACGCGACACCGCAAAACAAAAGAAAAATTGGTCATCATGCCACAATAGCTAATAACTCGATAAGTAATTTAATTATCAAAAAATGGAAAACTCATTTCGATTCCAAATCGCTTGAATAGTCAGACCTGCCAATTCCATATCTTTACTTTTTAAAAATGAGACAGAAAATGTGTCAGAAAGTTTCGCGTTGTTGAGTAGGGGATTTGAGAGCCGCCTTAAGAAGAATACATGTAAAAAAGAAGTTAAAAATATTAAATTTCTCAAGAGACATTTTAAAAATACTAATACATTCTACCTCCATAGGTTTCACAGTAGCAAGGAGAATTTGAGATCTCACTGACCAACACGCTTAAAAGAAAAAAAAAACTATGCCATGCACAAAGAATGATTTATCATATTACTTTTGAGGCACTGAAATAGAACTGACTTAAATCTATATTCTTTTTGAATCCCTTATTCGTTAAATAAAGAAACTATTCTTTGCATGAGAATCATTTGTCATATTAACTTAGACACTGAAATCGAACTAAATGAAATATGACGGAAATGTTTTTCTTCAATATATTATCGTATTTCCTCGCACCCTACCCAAATGTTGCATTAAATATCAGGATCGTATTGCACGAAAAGAGGGGGTACAAGGGGAAAAAGAACCACTGTCTTACTATATAAAGCAGAAATTATTTTCATTAAAATTTGATTATATGAATGAAATTCATTAATGAAGTCACTTCCATGTTCAAAATAGCCAGAATTTTGTTATTCTCAGAAGCACCAAAACATTAAAATATACGAGGATTCTCACAATCTTTTAATTTTTCTATATTTTTCTGCCCCTGAATAATAATTTTTATTTTAGTACGTATTCTGTTGGAATTTTTTTATTTCTTATATTGGAAAATATCCCATTGCATAATTGCATAATTGCATAATAATATTAACGAGATAAATAAGTTTTGGACGATGTTGGGGGAGCAAATATACCGTGAAATTCCTGTACCGTCCCGTGTCCCTGATGCTGATTTTTAAGTTTGGAGCTGTCTGTATAAAATTGTTTCAATAAAGGTAACTCGATTTAATTTTTTTCCGAAATTCGAACTATTTTTTTTATATATAAATATGTAGCAAAAAATTAACTTACACACATTTTTAAAGTTGTTATTATTTTTTTAACTCTGACCCTGGGTTTTAGATTCCTTACAGTCCCTCTTGCTAAACTTATACAGAAAATCACTTCAGATGTAGCCACAGAATTTTTTCAACTTTTTTTCTCGTGCAGCAGTATGCTAGAGAAAGAATGGCTAAAATTTTTTGACAGGAAATTTACTTCAAAATTTAAATCAGCATTTAAATATCCATTTCGAGCATCGTGACTTTATTGGTAATCTTACCGTCCCCAAGGTTTATTCTTGCACTTTTCGAGGTAAATTAATTTTTTTTTATTATTTAATCCAATGTAAATAATTGTTTCTAAAAACAATGTGACATTGATTATGATTGTGGCTACCACTTAGTCTTAACATTATTTGCCTAAAAATAAATGTTAATTGTCCTTATTGTCCTAACCTTACCGTCCTTTTTTTCCCTTACCGTCCCTTTTTTCCTATACCGTCCCCTTTTTTTCCTTACCGTCACCTCTTTAACACCCCTTTAAGACAATGTTATACCAAAATTTTGTACTAAAAATATTGCATTGTTATCATTTCTTATTTGCATATCCTGTGGGTACTATCCAAATTCATTATAAGTAAAAATTTAGAAGAAAGTAAAAAGTTATAGAGCTAAAATGGAAACTAAAATTAAACTCGCAAGTTTAACTTAAACCTCAGTTAAATAAAAAAGAAATCACTGCTGACCCTTTTTTCTTTATTTTGAATCATTAAGGCATTCGTCTATAAGTTTAAAATGTTATTTTAGTAAGTTTAATTTCACCAGATTAAAAAGGGAGAAATTTTTGAGATTGATATTCTGCGGATTCCTGTCTCAATAAACAAGCTTAGTGGCTATTTGATAAAAGTTTTTTTGTTTTTTTCACGCGATATATGGGGTACATTCTCACAATCTTTTGACTTTTCGGGAAAAAATCTCACAAAATTAAACTTGCTAAAATAACATTTTAATCTGATAGACGAATGCCTTAATGATTCAAAATAAAGAAAAAATGGTCAGCAGCGAGATTTTTTTTATTTAACTGAGGTTTAAGTTAAACTTGCGAGTTTAATTTTCCTTACCATTTTACCCATATAACTTTTTATTTTCTTCTAAATTTTTACTTATAATGAATTTGCATAATACCCACAGGACATTCAAATAAGAAATAATAACAATGTAGTACTTTTAATACAGAATTCTTGTATGACATTGTCTTAAAGGGGTGTTAAAGTAGGGACGGTAAGGTAAAAAAAGGGGATGGTATCGGAAAAAAGGGACGAAATGGTAAAAAAAAAAAAAAAAAAAAAAAAAAAAAGAGGATGGTAAAGATGGAACAGTAAGGAAAATTACCGCCTATTGTTAAGAAAATCATGTTAAGACTAAGTGATAGCCACAATGTTCATTGATTTTTAGTAACATTTGTTAACATTGGATTAAATTAATTTTTTTTTAAGATTTACCTCGAAAAGTGCAGGAATAAACCTTGGGGACGGTGAGACTACCAATAAAGCCACGATGCTTGAAATTGATATTTAAATGCTGATTTAAATTCTACAGTTAATTTCCTGTCAAAGAATTTTAGACATTATTTCTCTAGCATACTTCTGCATGAGAAAAAACTTTAAAAAAATTCTGTGTCTGCATCTGAAATGATCTTCTGTATAATTTTAGAAGAGGGATGGTAAGGAATCTAAAACCCAGGGACACAGTTTAAAAAATAATAACAACCCTAAAAATGTGCGCAGTTTAATTTTAGCTACATATTTATATAAAACAATAGTTCTAGTTTTAGAAAAAATTACATCGAATTATTTTTATTGAAACAATTTTATCCAGGCAACTCCAAACTTAAAAATCAGCATCAGGGACACGGGACGGTATAGAAGTTTTCTAGGTTTTTGGACCTCCAACATCGTCCAAAACTTATTTATCTCGTTAATATTGTTATGCAATCATGCAGTGGGATGTTCCCCAGTATATGAAATAAAAAAAAAAACACAAAAAAGTGTACTAAAATAAAAATTATTATTCAGGGACATGAAAGTCAAAAGATTGTGAGAATGCCCCATATGTTTTAGATTTATTTAATGGAGATATTAGTTTAGTCAAATTGCACATCAAATATCATCGTGCACCTAACAAATGTTTTGGAACGAATTATTCAGTTTTTAAACTTTGATTCAAATAATAAACAAAATTTAAATTAAAGGATTTTTAATAAATATTAACAGACGCGCCTGATGTTGCCCGAAACCGGGTATTTTATACTTAAAAGTACCTTATCGATTGCCAGGATTACTTTAAAAATATGTCGCTACACAGATCATTTTTTCAAAACGAACGTCTCTCCACGTGTCGAATAGTAAGAAAAAGCTCTCGCCCCGTAGCTCATGCACGTCGCCACAGTAGGAGTTTTTCGCGATAAAGAGTTTACTTAGGAAAAAAATATTGGGACTTTTTCCTCTTTTTCCTTGCTGCGTTTCAGAAAAAAAAATAGATGGCCTTACTTTCTTTAATAATATTTTTTTTAAAAAAGACTATTTTATATATTTTATTTATATTTTTAAGAGATTAGTGAAAGTCTGATTCATACAGGGCTATAAAATATAAGGTTGTATAGATATCAAATAGATATTACTTGATATAAAAATAAATATAAATATAAATCAATATTTGTCACTTTTGGCAAAATGGGCACTTAAAAAAAAAAAAAAAAAAAAAAAAAAAAAAAAAAAAAAACGCAAAATTCAAAAATTGCTGTACGAATTCCGAATAAACTTTACTGAAATGAGAACAAAATGTACTGAATTTTGCTAAAAGATAGAAATTGAAGTTCTTTAATGAGGGACTTAAAATTGCCGGCAAATTTGGAAGGTCGGGGAAATGCGTGAATTGCTCCATTCAATATAAAATAACAAGAAGTCTAATTTTTAAAAAATCCTAAATCTGAGGTTTAGGTAGACCTGGACCTGTTTTCGTCTTTCTTTATCCAATTACCACGTACTTTTATGTGCGAAAAATTTCCCTAGCCATCACCAACAAACAAACTGGCAAACACACATACAGAGAGAGAGAAAAGTTATTTTATTATTATAGATTTAACCCATAAAAAAAAAAAAAAAAAAAAAAAAAAAAAAAGAATCGCCATTTTTCTATTAAAAAAAGCATATATATGCAAAGTGTCCCCGAATTCATGCGCAAACTGTAAGGGGAGATACAGTACATACAAAGAAGCAATTTTTGTATAACAGTGTGGAGTCGGAAAGGGAAAGTTTTGGAAAAAAAAAGAAATGCAGAGGAAATGAAAACAACCGTTTTATTGACATAGCAATTACAATAAAGGCTGAAATATGCCACCACTAATATCGGTAAATACCTGGCAGCGTCTAGCAAGTGATTGGCGTACCCTTTCGAAGGTTCCAGATGTCTCATCTGTGAGACGCCAGTTACAGTAGAGTCTCGAAAATCCGAGGTAATTGGGGCTGACACCACCTCGGATTACTGAAAACTTCTCTTTTTTACTTCTCTTTTTAGATGCAATATCTAGCCAACGCTTAAGGTATCTGCACACCTTCGGAAGTGATTTTTTGAAATTTTCTCTTGTTATCCATTTTTTATAAGGACATTTACTTTAAAACTTTGAAAAAAAATATAGAAATTTTAGCAACTACCCAGAAATAATTTTTTAAGAGAAAAATAGTCAAAATTATGTCAAAAATTGACATTTCCGCAAAACGTGATAACTCAAAAAAGAAACAATGTATTGACATTTTCTAAATTGCATAATAAACAGAATAACTTTCTCTCTTAGACTGCACACATTATAATCGCATTTCTATCTCAGATTATATGGCAGTTAAAGTACTAATGTAAAGAAAATTTCGCAAAATTTGTCTCAAGTTTGTTATTTATACCAGTGTAAATATAAAACTATTTAATATATTATCATGAGTGTAGTCTATTCCCTCAAAAGACATTTGTAAAAGAAGTACAGAAAATTTCGAGGCATTTCATGCATAATTTTTTCTTTTAGGATGTTTTGCGTATAGTAAAAATCTGAAAAACTTCATTTTGAGAAAAAGCTAAAAATAACTTTTAAACACAATTCAAAAGCTGTAATAGCTGTAACTTTAAACAGCTGTAACCCGGGTTCTATTTTAGATACAGACAAAATTTAAGCAGATTTCGATAGATAAAAGGTTCAATTTTTATATTATTGCAAAAATGAAAAATCGATATTTTGATCGAAAATTACGTTTTAAAGGTGTTCGGATACCTTAAAATGCATGACTTTAGCAGAGGTGGCTTCCTTTTGCTGTTCTACATATTTTAAAGCCACTTCTAATGATGCAGAACCTTCACGATGAGAGAGTATATTTCAAATGGCAGAGAGTCATTTCCTTCTGTATCGTTACATACCTCCTTATCTTCTATCATTTCTACAATAGTCGATTCAGTTATGTCCAGCCTTTCATCATTGTTCAGCCATTTTTTAACGTCATCTGCATTGCAATTTTCACTGCGAGGCCTTACCAAATCTTTCAAAACAACGTTTTCCCCATCGTCATCATAAAAATTCTCAGTGGATGTTATCACTTTGGGGAAAAAATTCAACCACGATTTATTCAGTGGTTGTAGATTGAATTTCTCCCCAAGAATCAGCTATCCAGTAAACAATATCTCTCATGCATTCTTTCGGGCGAAAAGAAAAAAAAATACAAATTTTTATTTTTGACTCCTCGAATTAAGCGGAACCTCGAACTTCTGAGACTCGGATTTTCGAGACTCTACTGTACCTCATTGCAAGACTTTCAGTGGTTGTTGCAAATGTTCGTGAAACACTTGGAATCTGCGAAAAGGTACGCCAGTCACTTGCTAGATGCTGCCAGTGGCACATTTGAGCACTCGTTGTTATTGATATGTCAATAAAATGCTCGTTTTCATTTCGTCCGCCTTTCTTGTTTTTCACCAAATCTTTTAACTTCCCACCCCACTTTTCTATACCAAAATTGCTTCTTTATGTGCACTTTACCTTCCCTTAAAGTTTGGCCTATGAATTCTGGGGCACCCTTTATAATGCAGTTAGTTTTTATCAACCCTTTCGGGACGAGCGTCTTTTACAGAATTTTTAATCTTTTAAAACCGTTTTTTAAAATAAGAAATTTTTGCTTAATTCAATCGAAAAAATGCTCGGATTAAAAAAGGCAAAATTTACAATAAAAATTAACTGGTGACAATAATCACGGATTCTGAGCACCTTACGCGGCACGTATACCAATCACTCGTCCCCAAGGGATTAAATTATCATTCATAACCCCATGTTAGAACAAAATAGAGGATTTGTTTTTCAAAGTGAGGAGCTATATAGTGATTTAGAATACCGTGTTTCGTATAAATGTAATAATAATTATTTATATTGTTGGAAATAAAAATAATAATAATTTGCATTTAATATTTAAAACATCTTAAGAAAACGAGGAGAAAGCGGAAGATAAAAAAATACATATAAATTTTTTAACAAATTTCTAAAAAATGAAAGGAGGACTAAGAATGGAAAACGATAAAAGTACCAGAAAAAACGAAAAAAATTTTTTTTTTCTTTTACGAAAAAATGTCTTAAATGCCAAGCTTAACAAACACGAGAACGCTTGAAGTGCTAACTCTAGCAGTAATCAGAACCGAAACTAGCCTTTTTTGCAGCCGGTGCAAACATGGATTTTTCGCCTCCCTCCCCCCATTCCTCCTCTTCAAAGTATATTTAGAAAGAGAATTTTACTAATTTTCTGATAACCGACGTATTTTCAACTATATAATCATAAAATATGTAATACTGAACTACGTAATCCTCTTAAATATTGTTTCATTAAAATCTTTAAAACGGAATTGAAAAAAAAAGAATCGCTTTATACAGGATCCATATGCCATATCATCCTTAGATTCTTCTATGCTTTGGCATACCCCAGACAGGACGATGTTAACAATACCATGCTAAACACAGACTTCAGAAAAATCGACAAAAAAAATCTTCATTTGGCGCCCTTTCGATCTGGCGCCCGGGGCACATACCACTTCTGCCCCCCCCCCCCCCCCTAGGTTCGGCCCTGGTAGTAATAGTTCAAACAAGTCGGAAATTGTAGTCCCTTCTTAGTCCTCAAATATTGCCTTTAAAAAATAAAAATAAATAAATTCGATGAGTTTTTACTAAATTAATTAATTAATAAATTATAATATTAAATTAACTATTAAATGCCATATCCAAACATAATAGAGAATGATTAATTTGTTAGGTTATCTATATTACTGTTTAATATATCGTTCTTCATGTAGGCGTAATGATAATTATTCATTTCCCTGGAAGTAAAAAGTTATTTTTTTTTTCATTTTAATATTAATTATTTCTAAACAGACTTCTTCAAAATAGGCTTGGCTTATTTTTCACACATAAATGCTTTTTACTTCATAATTTAAAATATCGAAATATATAAAAATAAATATTTTTGTTATTCAATTGAATTTGCTTATACATTATAGCAAAATTATAAACAACTAGAAAGAAAATATTTTTACTTGACGCATAAGTATAATTTTGCAAGGAAAATCAATTTATAAATTTATATAATCCTGAGTGGAATGTTAATCATTCTAATAATTTCTACATCAGACCTAAAGTAAATTTTAAATATATAGTTGAATAATATCAGCTGTAAATGAACATTTTTATAGCTAATATTTAAACTTTAGCTACAGAAATAGTTAGATTTTTCACCCTCTACTTATTTGATTTATGTACTTTTAACAGTAAATTATACTTTGCTTATAGGTACTTGTTTACTAAACAGCTTCACCATTGCTTTTCGCATGATTTCATTCATTGAAAACCAACTAAAATTCATTCATGTTTTTATTTTTTACTCATTTCTCATTTTTCTATCGCCTATCTTTATGCAGTAGTGTAGATTCACCCTCCGTATTTTTGTTTTGTTTATTTGTTTGTTTTCTTATGCCTGAAAAGTAGTTATTTCCTGGATCATTCTCCTGAAAACGTACAAAGGATGTCACAGAATATTTATCAAAAAAGTACAAGTAATTAAAAAATATATTGCGATGTAAATGTAGCGTATTATAACCACAATGTATGGAAATAATTAGATGAAAATTATTAACCTTTTTTAATCAATAATATGTCCACAGAGCCTGAGGAAGCATGTCCGTAGCCTATCACAAACCTAGTTTGTACAACTCACTGGCTTTGTAAAGTTTATTTAATGGGTCACAGAATATTTATAGAAAAGAAAAAAAAAATATGATGGAAATTGTAACGTATTATAACCGAACATTACATGCAAATAATTAGATGAAAATTATTAACCTTTTAAATCAATGTGTCCACAGAGCCTGAGAAAGCATGTCCGTGGCTTGTCAGAAACCTGGTTTGTACTACTTACGGCGGTTTGTAAAGTTGATTTAAGGGGCCAGAGAATATTTATAAAAAAAATACAAGTAATTGAAAAAAAAATGTTATGATGGAAATGTAGCGTATTATAACCGAATAATACATGCAAGTATATTAGATGAAATTAATTAACTTTTTATGTCAATAATATGTCCACAGAGCCTGAGAAAGCATGTCCGTGGCTTATCACAAACTTGGTTTGTACTACTTACTGCGGTTTGTAAAGTTGATTTAATGGGTCACAGAATATTTATAAAAAAAATACAAGTAATTGAAAAAAAATGTTGTGATGGAAACCAAGCGTATTACAACCGAACAATGCATGTAAATAATTAGATGAAAATTATTGACTTTTTATATCAATAGCATGTCCACAGAGTCTGAGAAAATATGTCCGTAGTCAGTCACAAAGCTGGTTTGTACTACTTACTGGGTTTGTAAAGTTTATTTAAAGTAGCTCACCTTTTAAAATCTCCGTTCCAGTGCAAAAGTGATGTGGCTTCAAGTTCTCATAACATTTTAAATACTTATTGAAATTACTTAAAACTTTGTAATATATTTAAGCTGTTGAGGATTTATAAAATATAAAATGAACGCTTACAATATAGCGTAATAAAAAATACAGTTCAATTAATGATGCATTTTTTTTTACGTGTTATTTCGCAATCTGCACGATAACTTAACTTAGCATAAATAGATATATAAACATAAAACGGTACTTCTTAGTTATCCCGTCGACCAATTTCGCCAAATTCTATAAATCACCAAACCACTCGCCAAATTATACACATTGATATAATTTTTCATTTTAAATAACGAAAGAAAAAATAAATTAGTAAAACATTAATAAAAATACAAATAAAACGTCGAATTAATGGTTTTATTGGCCATTTGGCATTTAATCTTACAATTAATGAATTAATGGCAACCATTATTGGCAATTAATCTTACAATTTGGCGACAGTAATTTGGTCGACGGGATAACTAAGAAGTACCCATAAAACTTATGTTAAAATGAACTTTAAACTATGCCTTATAGAATAAATAGGTGATATATAAATTCTTTTACAGAAACCATTTTAAAATTTAATTAAATTTGAGAAATGGGAAAAAACTGGAAAAATAATTAAGCATTAAAAATAATGAAAATATTTACTTAACTCAATAATATTAATTCCTTCTGTAAAATATAGGTTAGAGCTCATTTAACATAAGTTTTATGTTTATATATCTATTCTAAGTTTAAGTAATCGTGCGGATTATGACATGACAAGGGCAAAACTTTTGCAATATTAACTGAACTGTATTCTTTATTATATTATAAGTGTTTATTTCTACATTTTATAAAGCCTTAAATATAGCTTAAATATATTACGCAGATTTATGTAATTTTAATGAATATTTAAAAAGTTATGAGAATTTGAAATTACATCATTTTTGCACTGGCGACGGAGAATTTAAAAGGTAATGAGAGCTCATTTAAAACATTTTTTTTTTTTTAATGATACATTATTTATTTTTTATTTAGTGCCTTCGAGTTCAGCTTCAAAGGGAAACCATGTTTTATTTAAATGTTTTATTTCATAAAAGACTACTAATATAAGAAATTGCCGGAGGAAGGAAAATCAATAGCTTCTAAATAGCTCAACAGATGGCAGAAACATAAATTCAGTGTAAAAGAGATTGTTACTTGTTAGTCATTTAAAACGTAGCAATACATTATAAGTGTATTGCTGTGTAAAATATCATGGCCGCCAACTTTTACACATTTTCTTACAATTATTTTTTAAAAGAAAAATATATCGTTTTTAATCGAGATTTTCTGTGATTAAACAAGACAAAATTTCTTTTAAAAATACTGGTATCAAGAAAGCATAAAAGTTGGCAGCTATGAAATATATTTTTTTAATATCTCTTTAAAAAAAAAATGGTGTAAGTATATGCAGGGTGGTCATAAAAAAACTTCCCCAATATATGAACCCCTAGCGGCCTAACCGCTCAAGCAATCGAAAATAAATTTTAGATGTACTTATTTGATGGTATGCGCTCGATATCGTCGTGATTTAAAACAATAGAGCTTTCACGGTTACGGTTACAGTGAAAAAAATCGAAATTTTCGAATGGCAACACCCATTTTTTTCATGCGCAAATTCATCAGCGCATTGAAAAACCATAAATGGCGTTGGAATGATACACGTACGATGAAAATTGCCGGCGTAAAACACTTGCAAAAAAGATCATTGCGAGGAACAAAGGAGCGGCTACAAGACATGTTCTTCAGTAGCCGATATTTTTTTTTTTTTTTTTTTTTTTTTTCTGTTTTAGAACTGAGTAATGTTGTAAGATTTGTTTTAAAATGTGTTTTTGAGTTGTGTTTGCGTACACATAGTAAAAATAAAAATATAATAATTTGTTTTAGTGTGCTGAATATTACGTTACATAGGAATTGATTAGGATTGAGTGCCATGATATTACACCGGCAATTGTAATCATACGTGTATCGTTCCAATGCCATTTGTGGTTTTTCAATGCACCGATGAATTTGCGCAGGGAAAAAAAGGGTGTTGCCATTCGAAAATTTCGAATTTTTTTTTCACTGTAACCGTAACCGTGAGAGCTCTATTGTTTTATATTAACACGATCTCGAGCGCATACCTTCAAATAACTAAATCTGAAATTTCCTTTCGATTGGTTAAACGGTTAGGCCGCTAGGGGTTCATATATCGGGAAAGTTTTTTTTTATGACCACCCTGTAGATCACACCCTTATTTTCGTGAACAAAATAAAAACAGATATGGATTCTAAAATAGTAAAACTAAATAGAAAAACATGTAATATTAATTACTCAAAAATTAATTTAGCACCGCCTTTCAATTCAGTCTAATATTGACACCTTCGAAACTAGCGTCTTTTATCGAATTTTTAAGGTTTTATCACCAGTTTTTAAATAATCGCAGAAATGCTTTGATTAAATAAGACAAAATTTCCAATAAAAATTATTAGCAGAAATAATCAAGGATTCCGAACACTTTATGCGACACTAATGTTGCCAGATGTCCCGCGTAAAATGGGGTCTCCAAATGTTCTGGACACCACTAATTTTTTACAGTTTATTTCTCTATCTTTAATCGCAGATAATTCTGCCATTAGACAAGGCGAATAAAATTACTTTAAAATACTGGTGGCAAGAGAATTTGCAACCCTTACGCGGGATACATGGCAACACTATGTGTCACGTATACGTGATGTTCACCGCGAAGGGGTGATGTGTCTTAAGGATGTTGATCACATCTCCAATTCCCCTCGCTAACGTTAAATCTGTAAGCATGGAATGCATTTTTCAAATATATCCCCAAGAAATTACTATTTTAACTGCTTTTTTCTCTGTGTATTCATTTTAAAATATGTCTCGGTTTTTGTGTTTTTTTAAGTTAAAGTTTTTTTTTAAGTTAGTAGAAATATTTTGTCAACCAAAAAAGAAAAAGTCACCTTTTAAGAAGACCACACAGAAAAAAGAAATTAAAAATATTAATTTCCTGGGGAGATATATTAAAAACACGAATCCATTAGATGCCCATAAGTTTAGCATCAGCGAGGAGAATTTGAAAACTCACTGGCCGACACCCATCCAATACACCCATATATTCAATCCAAAATGTGAAGCATATGAGAGAAAGAAATATTTGTTTAACCCTTAAGGCTCCTGTCCCTGCAGGCGAAGACACTCGCGAACTAATGTTAATCCTGAGGTTATTTTCTAATATCTCGTTTGCATTTCGACATTTTAAAATAATTATTGTTATATTGGATAGCGAGGTTATAGCGACTAGAATACATAGTGTGGAAATCGGCTATCTCTAATACTTGAAAAAGTGCTAAAATATTGTATCCCTTAAATATGCAACGATGCTGCTGCAATATGCAGATCGCAGCGACATATGCACGATATTTTTTACAACTGCGAGGTATTGCTAGACTATACAATGTAATACTAGTAATACGAAAATCCCGCAGTTGTCGCTGCGATCGACACTTGGCATTTTAGCAGTATCGTCGCACATTTAAGGGATAAAATTTTTTAGCACTGTTTAGATAGCACATTTCCACACTAGGTATTCTAGATGCTGTAGCGAGGTCCATCTCTACATCACTCTTTTTTTACTTTTTTCGATTTTGGTTGCAGATATTTTTTATAAAGTTACTTTCGAAACGTTCGAAATCTTTCGAAGCGTTTCGAGTGTCTTCACCTGCAGGGACAGGAGCCTTAAACCGGGGGAAGTCGCGCATAAGCAGGTTACGAACGGTTTTCGGTTTGTCACCAATAAGTACAAATAATAATAGTTACCTTATTTAGTGGGAGACAATTGTTACAAATTATGCGATAAAGTAAGTTGAAGATTACTCTTCGAAAAATAGTGGTGACAATTTTAAAAAACCGTACTCACTCGGGGTATGTCATACCCCACGCGACTCCACCCGGGTTAAGGCCAGTTATCAGTCAGGACGCAAATTCCCCCTCGCTAATGCTAAACCTATGGGCTTGGAGTGCATCCGTATTTTTCAAATTCTCCTCTGGAAATTAAAATTTTTATCTTCTGTTTTTTGTATGCTCTTCTTGAAGAATGTTTCTTTCTTTTTTATTTGCCAAAATGTCTCTAAAATATATATTCAATTTTATATTTGAAGTATTTGAATTTAACTGAAGCAGATGAGTTGTAAGTAAGACCTTAACATCTTTAAATAAAACTAACGATGTATTTAAAAAATATTTTGACCAATAAATGAGAAAAAAAAAAAAACGTTCTTCAAGAAGAGCATACAGAAAACAAAAGAAAAAAAAATTCCGAGGAGAAATTTGAAAAATACGGATGCATTCCAAGCCCATAGTTTCAGCATTAGAGAGGGGAATTTCCAGCCTACAGACTGCCACAAGCACTATTTTTTTATTCTACTTGCACCACTATTTTAAGAAAGTAAATTTTGTAGAACATTTCTCTTGCACATGTTTTCAAAGTTTATGTTAAATTTTAAATAAATGATGCGAGATAGAATTAAAGAATAGTCGCCTGTGACAGCCTTCAGCCTGATTGTTGAGGAGCCTTAAAAATAATTTAGGAAAACGACATCAGATCTGTGGACATAATGGTAACGAACAAAGCATCTACTTAATGTAAAAATGCAATTTTAATCATCTGTTTCTCACTATCTGGCAAAATGCAAATGGTTTTTAAAAAGTCCAAAGCAATAAAATAGCATATTTTTACCCTTAGTTTGACAAAAAAGGTAAAGGAAAGAAAAAGAAATCAGAAAATTTAGCAATGAAACTGCATGTTTCTGGGAGAATGATCCTTCTGTACAGTTAATTTTGGCGTTGTATTTTTTGGTTACTATCCTTATTTGAGCCTTGTTTACAGTTTTGCATAGGGTTGCCTCTTATCAGCAGCAGTGGAGCCAAAACAACTACTACTGTATTTCACCAAGCTCTGATGGTGCTGTTTAGTATACAAGAAACCCTTCTATGTTGTCGAAGCTTTACTTTCATTCTTACATTCCAGCTGACATCCACCAATGAAAACTTTTTTACTTCTATGTATGTAATATCTGTTCATAAGACTTATGTTTTCTTTTAAATTATTAGGTGATAAACATACATGGGCAATTGCATCGACGAGTGGACATTAATAACGTACATCATGATTAGTTAAACTGTCGTAGAATATATTTTTAATATTTGGATGTATTGTAGATGAAATGCATGCATAGTATTTTAAAATAATTTATTATCAATTAAAATTGACTGCAAAATTTAAGTATATTTTAAAAAGTTTTAATAGTATGTGCACTGGGGTCATTTTAAATTAGAATAAACTTAAATGTTTGACTTAATAGGATGTATACATAAAGTTTTAAATTAATAAATCTTTAAAACATATTTCAGGGTGTCTACAGTTCAGGGAAAAACACAGTCTAAAAATGAGGGAAATACCAATATTTTCTTATAAAAATATTCAACTTATAATACCGCGTGATTATGGGAGACGAATTTTTATATCAGAAATTATTGGTACTTTCTTCTTTGTTTGACTTGTATTTTTTCCTGATCTGTCGCCACCCTGTATTTATTTTCATTCATGCTAATATAATTTTCGATTAATTTTTCAAAGTTAAACTGTAATTTATTCATTAGAAGGTGAAAAAAAATTTATTATTGAAAATAATATTGTTCAGTTAAATTTCAGTAAATACGTTGATATTTTAAATAAATATGTATATTTATTTTTACAATTAATTGGCTTAAGATATTTAGTTTTAATTATTCCATTGTCAAAGCAATTGTACAGAGTATAATTATCAGTCAATTATCAAGAAATTTTAAGAATTAAAAAATATTTTAAATAACACAGAGCACAGAAACTAATAAAGATTATTTTGTAAGAGTTGAAATTTGTTGTTAAATTGTGACAAATTTTCAATTAAAAATTGTGAACTATATCTTTAAATTTTTATTGACATTTGTTCATCATTTAACTATAGATTTCGAAGTGAAAAATCACTATCTTTTGCTTTTAACTCTTATACCTATATTACAGATCTGAATTTATCCACATTTAGTTATGAAATAAACACACTTGAGTTTATACCTGTTGAAATTTATTATTTAACCATGACAAATAATCCGTTTAAAATTGTGAAATCTAAACTATATCTTTGTGCTAGACTATAGATGTGTGTATGTATTGCCCATGTATGTTTTAATGAGTATATTTGAAATTGATCGTCCGTTGTTTTCGGCAGGTCTAAATCAAGTCTCTCCTGTATATACAAAATACACGTGATGGAAATCGGATGTGTTTCAATCGCCCCTAAAAGACGTCGTTACAGTTCCTTCGATTTGCGATTGAAACGCATAAAGTAAGCGATCAATTTTAAGTATATTCAACTTTATTATTCCTTTTTCACATTAGAAGCTTAGATTTTCTCTTTTTTGTTTTGTATTATAGCACCATTATTGTAAGCATTTGAAATTTTTGACTTAGATATTTTGATTCTTTTACATATGCATGCTTGCATTCTCTTTTATTTAATTATTTGACACAATATCATATTTTATTATACTGTTTTGATCTTTTTCTTCTCAATAAGAAAATGGGCATTTTGAATGATGCGTTATAATTTTACTTATATATGTTTACTTACATATATTTACTTTTATAAGTAAAATCGCGAGAAATCGTTGTATAATATTTACGGGAAATGCCGCAATACTCACATGTTTTTACGACCAAAACCAAATGGCAAAACCGGTGGTAAAAATTCAGCTGCCACCTGTCGCTTGGCTTTCCCCGTAATTACTCTTGGATATTTTTCACAATGTATATTTCCATACATATAAACAAAGAGAGGGCCGATTTTAACAACTTGGGTATCTTTTGATTCGTTTGGAATGGTGAGTGACAGGCCATAAACAAACAGTCAAATTAATAAATATTTGCATTCTTTATTGTGAAATGTATCCTATTTCTCCCTGAAATCCCATCTTTCTTCTATACTTTTCTCTTTTATTTGTCAAAAACATCTCGGAAAATTACTAAGAAGGCGACAAAAACATACAATTAAATGAAATATAGAGAATTTAATAAACTTAATTTTTAAAAAAGTTACATTTTATATAAATTAAATTTTGCACATTATTAAGTAAATAATTTCGCTGAAATGCTTCAATATATCATGGTTTTTAATTAATATCTCTTTTTTTTAAAGAAAGCATGCTTGGTTTTTCTTACGTATTATATAAATATAACATCGAAGGAAACATTAAAAATTTTAGAGATATTTAAATTTTTATAGATTTAACTTCATTACATTTAATACTTAATTTTACATAACCTCCGTTTAAGACATTTATCAAAGAAATTAATAACATTAAAACACTTCTTAAATCATTTATTGGCTAAATAACTTTAAATAATGTATATTTTTAGATAAAGCTGAATCAACAATAATCGCAGAAAGTCATAGTAAAAAAAGTAAAATGCATTGGAAATTTCTCTTGATTTAATAAAATACATTTTAAGGGGGTTTAATTTATTTTAAGCAGCTGTCGATACTACGCGTAAAAGATTTTTTAAACAAAACAAAGGAATTTTATATATTATTTTATATTAGGTGTAGTTAGTTGCCTTAAGTTTCTCAACAAATATATATAGTGTTTTTTAATACATATTTATTTTTTCTTTATAATATTTTTTTTATATTTTTTATGCTGTTTTCAAAGAAGTTTTTACACATATAGAATAATCTAAAAGTATCTTTGATATATCAAACTTTAATTTAAAAAAACCGGTGTAGAATTTTTCGATGTTTTCAATTTTGCTTAGTAGAATCTCAATGTCAATTAGCTCCTGCGCGACGAGCGGCGTATATGTCGTTTAAAGGCCAGTCGCACACTGAGACGACAAGAGGAAAAGGAAGTGAGACATAGGAGAAAAAAACAGGTCAAAACAAAGAAGAAAGCAGTTTCAAACCTGTTTTTTTTTCCTCGAAATCGTGCAACATGTTGCAATTGTCGCCTCAGTATCCGACCTGCCTTAGGTGCACGGAATCTTTAAATTTGAACACCAATAATTTAGTACAGAAACTTTCACCTTATTTAATTTCAAGTTTTCAGCTATTAGATTGAGCAAAAATTACAATATGTAAAAACTGGTTCTGTATAATAATAATAATAATAAAGCTGTAAAAGACGCTCGTCGCGAAGGGGTTAAAATGACCCTATAGATAGTCCCCCCCCCCCCCCAGAAAAAAAATGTCTAACGATGCCAAATCGTATCATCTTTGTGATTAACTGTCACCACCATTTCTCGAAATTATATGTCGACCAAAGCCAAAAAGCAACAGACAATATTCCTGAGCGTTTTGTAAGCTAGTATATGATCTAGTTGGGAAAAAAAGTTTCAAATGTTGATTCTATCATAACAGAAATTAAGTCTTATCCAGCACCTTTGGCTAATGATTGTGACAGTATGGTCATCATCGTCCACAGTTGTCGTTTTCCCCTATAAGGCACATTTCAAAAATATATATAAGGAGTGTTATTAGCGACAATTTTAATAGTTTGTCTGTACCACTTATTCGAAAAAATAATATTTGTGGTACATTTATGTGTTATACAACACTCTTCTGTGTACAAATGTACCATTAAGATTATTGCTTCAAATTATTGGTACAAATAAAATATAAAAATTACTGCCTGTGATATATATTTTTAAAATGTGCGTTATGGAATAGGACAACTCTGGCATAATCTTTTTTTTTTTTTTTTTGTAGCCATCTTTAGCGGTAAAGACTGAAATTTAACATTTTTCCTATGTTTATAAAAAGAAACTTTGTAATATCGTATAAATGATTGCCTTGGAACGACAAGGCTCTAATATCTAATTGCTTCAAACACTTTTTTCATTTCTTCACAGGTAACATTACTGTTAGAAACATTTCAGATTCGCTAGCTTTGGAAGTCTTAGCTATATGAACTCAATTTGCAAGCAAGACTAAAAACTTTTTAAGTTGCTGATGTGTAAACTCTGTCAGTTAGACCCTTGTTATTCCAAGACAACGAAATGCCTATAGAAAAGTGTTGTCACTTCACGGGCTACTATTTTTATATTCTAATCCTACCTTTTTTTTTTTTTTTTTTTTTTTTTTTCAAACTGAATTTTTGCCTAGTATTTCGGTAACAACTGCAAGAAAAATCTACCACAAAAAATATTTTTTGTAAATAGTGGTACGAATTAATAAAAAATAATAGTCGTCAAAGGCAGCCCTGCTATAATGAGTACTGAATTGGATTCATGGTTTTGAAAATAACACGCAAAAGGTGCCAGCTATTTCAGTTAATTTTGCGGGAGATTAATGTGTGAAATCAGCAATTCTTTTTATATTATTCCTTGCTATAGTATCAAATATCATCGAGAGATAGCGTTACACTCTGTCAAATTTTAAGAATGCTGAAAATCACCTTACAATTGCAATCACAAACCTTTGTCTATCTCCCTTTTTTTTAAACATCAAAATAGAATGAAAAGTAAAATCTAATTTATTCAATCTTTTATGCATTACTTTGAGCATTCTTACAGTTTCAGACAGTTCAGCGCCTTCTATCGATGGAATTTTATATTAAAACAAAGAAGAGTAGAAATACCCCCGACTTCGCACATTAATCTCCTTCAAGAATAACTTTAACAATTGCCATAATTTGCTTGTTACAATGTTTTAAATCCTGTCAATATATTATAGACATCCTGTTATGACTATTGAAGACCATTGCTTTTGAAAACAATATGTTAAAAATTTATATTATTATTATTATTATTATTCTGCATATACTAATAATATTTTTCTCCTCTCTTCCAGTTTGTTAAAAAGAAGCGAAGATGCGGTTGATATCTTTTAGGCATTTCTGTTGCTTTAGTTGTGGCATGGGACCCATACTAAAGAGCAATTATGTGCCCTGTCTTTCAAATTGGTTGATGCGATTTCCATCACTATTGTGTATTTGCATGTCCTCTCATTGTGTTTATTTCCCATTCCCCAAAGATCTAGCTCCCTCATCTGCAATAGGAGAATGATTTTTCTCAGGGCATTCCTAATGGACTCTTACGGACTTCATGCATATTCTGTGAACTCATATTTATTTACGAAGTACCACGAACCTTTGAAAACATATAGATGAAAACGGAGTTCAGTTGGAAAATATTTTACGTTATATATATGATGGCTGTGGTTATATGTTTTCTATATTTATAAAATTATGTTAGAAATGATTAAAAAATACATTTTTAAAAGTTCATGAAGTAAAAAAGTAATTAAAATTGGATCCAGAACACTATTAAATATAAGATAAGTTGTATTATATATCTTTGTCACTCGACTAAATACGCATTTTCTCCTTCATAAAAGCATTATCTGTGTTAAAAGAAACTTTGAGAACAAAATATATCAAATGTTAATGTAAACATCTTTAAAATCATCTCAGTGAGAAATATATACGCATTTCGTCAACAAATTCCGTTGTCTTTATTATATATGTATAAGCAATATTTTTTTCTCCAAAATATCTTACCACATATTTTACTAAATATTTTTGAGATCGGCAGAAATTTTAAAAATAAAAAATAATTATTATTTATTTATTTTTTTACTTTTGTGTTGGAATACCAGAAAATATTTTTAATTATATATTAAAGAGAAATTTCAAGTTGACAGCTAGTTTATCAACTTAAAATTGCTCAAGAAATATATTTAATAATATTTTTGGTGTTAAAAATGCAAAAAATATTATCCTTCTTGACTTTTCTAAGCATGTCATTAGTTGGTATAATAATGTATTGATGTTAATTTTATTTTAAAAATCCAACGAAATATTGTTTTTATTGGATTTTTATAAACTTTCTAAAGTTCATATTTTGCTAGTAATCAAATTTGATTAACTAATCAGTATTTTTGTTTATTTTTTATTTATTTATTAATTTTTAATAATGACTTCAGTGCATTTTTTAAACATATTCCACAAATCAAAATGAATTTAATAAATAATGCTGTGCATTATAATATGTTAATATAAAACTTCATCTATATTTCTTGAAAAGGTTCATGGTACTGAATTATCGCTTGTATAAAGCTGTTAGTTTGTACACATGTGTCATTATTTATAATGAACAAAAAAACTGAAACAGTTTTAACATATTGTGCATATATCTTTGTCGATGAAACGTTTTCATTCACAGTTCTCTGCTATGTACATGAATTTATGTATTCAGTATTCATGCATACACAATAAACTCTCATTTAGTCTTTGATAATACAAATCAAGATCGAAAAAATATTCATGTAGATATCTATCCTATTGTGAAGGTGACTTCTATAAAGCGACATCTAATTAAAATAATTTTTCATAAATTGTCAAATCTCTGATATGTAAATTTACTTTAAATGGCATTGAAATACGTGTAAAAGAAAATTTTGGAATGAAAACTATATAAGAGTAATTCTATTTATGTAAAAAAAAGTCATACGTAGTACTTAAACATATGTATAGCATTGAACATTTATAAGAGCATGTCAACGTCGCATGTAAAAAATATTTTCATTTTTAAAGTATAATATCAGCATGGTGTTACATTTCAGCTTAAATCACTTACAGACTTACTGCTAATACAAATTTGTCGGAATTTCTGAAGGTTATAAGAGAATTTTCGTTATCGGTGCAAGAATTTGGCACAGTTTTAAGTATATTTGAATGTAAATCAGAATAAATTTATTTGTCAAGCTTGAAAAATAAGGAGTTAAAAGATTTCATCAGTAAATCTTCAAATATTTCTTGGTGTCTTTTTATTTTTTTAACTATTTCAAAATTCAAAAATTTTTAACACGTTGTTGAACGGCAATTTAATATGAAATAAGGATCTTGAAACAACTGAAAAGACGCCCTTTTCTTAAAGTTTTTTGGTACATTGCCTGCCTAGATAAGATTTTTAAGTTTACTCAATAGTAAATGTATAGATTTAATATGAAATCCCTTAGTGTCTAACTATGTTCAAATAATGAAAAAAAAATAGAAGCTCCGCCCTCTTCTAAAAGTCTTTGGAACATTGGTTGTCGAGATAGGATTTTTAAGTGTATACTTCAGTAAATATATAGATCTAATATAAAATTCCTTACTGTCTAACTAAATAGTCCCAAACATGTGATATAAATACGCATTTTTTCGGATGCAAATTTATCAACTTTTTGTGCAAAAAATGTTACACAACTCGAACTGCGAATCCAGAACACGCCCTCAGTCAATGACAATTTTGTGTATAAATACGAGTATACTCCTGATTGATCAGCAATGTGTTAAAACAATTTGATCAATTTTAAATAAAAGGAATTTTCGGACATAAAGAGAATGATGAAAGTGATAAATTTATTGGAATGTTTTATTACAATATTTTTCTAGACTGTGCAAGCATTATAACTGTTTATATGAATATTTTAATTCGGTGTTTCAATATAAATAAATTATGTCTTTTGAAGCAATATGAACATTGGTCCTTATATCCATTGAGTAAGAAATGGGTTGATTATCTTTATTACCTACATTCTAAAACTTTCAAAAACTGAATATCAAATAAATAAGTAAACAGTTAGAATAAAATGATTTTGCAGCCCAATTACGATGGATTTATTTAGCTATGTCTCACCTAAACTTCGTGAGGAGTATTCCATTTACATTAATTTTGTGTAAATAATGCTAAAACTTAAAGTGACTTTGACATGCTCACCATTCGGTTTTATTTATTTTTATGGGTTGTAATGATATTTTCATCAATGTCTGAGCAAAATATCCTAATATTTCATGTAGCACTGCGTTAACCTGAAGAATATTCTGCGTTAAAGCACTATGCTCATACCTTTGACAGGTATTCATACATGTACAGCGTGTTGTATAAGCCAAAGTTGTATAATTGTAAACTTGATGTGTGTTATCGTATTCCCTTTTTCAAACCTATGTTTCTTTTTAAAATGTAAAGATAGATTCTGCACATCACGGTTTATTTATTTAACTCATTTGATGAATTAAGACTATATTTTTATAATATGAAAGCATAAACCCGGTTTTAAATTAACTTGAAATAAGATATACCGCTGATTTTTGTAAGATAAATAAAAAGTGAACAGATTAAACAAATGGGGAAAATGACAAATATACGAAAAACGTTGTTAATTTAAATGCATTTACGAGGCAAATAAAATAAGATTTTGTACTTAAATATTTATTAAAATGTGTTACACAGATCACTTTATGAGAAAAATATTAACACTAATAAAAACTAATAAGAAATAATCTTTAACAATTTCGGGATTTGTAACGTTCCTAAATAATTCTACCTTTCCTACCACTATTTTAAAACTACAATCTTCATGACACATTTCTTTAACATCTGCAATAGAAATGCATTACAAAAATTTCTGTTTTGAAATAGTGTTAAGAAAGGTGGAAAATTTTCGGAACGCTGCGAGATTTGCAATTTAGATTTAATCTAACAGTGGAAATGATTTAATAGATTATACAGTAGTACTTTCTTAGACAAAGATACTTCTTGTACGAGTAATTATTTATTACTTTTGATTTTACACTCAGTAATACTTAGTTAAGAATCTATTGTAATTCGAAATGTTATTCAAAACTTAATTCTGAGTCAAAAAGAAATTGTAAGGTGCAAGCTGATTATTGCGTATAGTTTGGGAATTTTAGTACGATTTTTCATCCTATTTTAAAAATAAATACCTTAAATAACTTTAAAAAATGAGCATGATAAACAAAAAATGTTAGCTAAACTACAATTGTGTTCAATATATTTAGAAAATGAAGTAGATTCTCTTTTGAGACAAACTCAAAAAATGTTCTGTGAAAATATGCAATGCAATTTCTTTATATCACTTTATTTATTTTAATGATCAGTTGAAAATTCGCCATCAAGTAGAAAGAGTAATTAGCTATTATAAAAATACTTAAATATCCCAATGAAAGATAATTCATTTACAAACTGAAAGGTTTATCCTAACATTATTATATAATGTTGTAATTAAATGTATTCAATTCTAATACAAAAAGCATTTGCCAATGTTTGATTAACAAAAAAATATGCTTGTGATTAAGACCACATGGTCGAAGTGAAAACTTCTATGGCGATCGTAATCAATTCGTATATGTAGTATTATATGAAGTGCACTGATTATCTTTTTCGTTACAATTCATCGTTGAACTGGCTTTTTTGATCCATCTTCAATTTTCCAATCTATAAAAAACAATATTCGAATATGCCACGAAAATTCACCCTTGCTAACAAGAATGCAGTTAACTTTGAGTCAAAACAAAGCATGCAAAATAAGTCACTTTAACATGGACTCCGATTATGAAAGATTATTAGTAATAGTCAAAATCGAATTTGAATTCTGAGAATTTCAAGAAATTAGCCAGTTATCGCCAATTTAGACACGTTTATAGCAACTTATTTTGGCCACCAAATATGGCGATATTTCTCCAAATATCGCCAAGATGAGTGATAATTTGGCGCAGGAAAGCACTCTTTCGTGTGCGTATCTATTTCTATGTCAATACATAAGTATTACTGTACATAAATAAAATGTTTCGTTTTACGTGACCGGTTTTGTTGCATAAATAAGCATTTTACTTATAGTAAGCGTTTTACTTCCAAGCGCGACGGATGAGCTTTATTCACTGCCCATGAAAAATATATGATTGCATCTGCGTTTTGTTGCATAAATAAACGTTTCATATCCAATCGTGGTGGAACATCGTCGTTCACTGCGCAGTGAAAAGGTGTTCAGTATGCCTATAGAAGTTTTCACTTAAAAAAAAATAATAATAATTGTAGGGAAATCTAAAATATTTCACAATAATGACATTCATATATTAGAGCAATCCATTATCATATTGTACTGTTGGAATTAAAATTACGCATATGTATTACAAAATGCATACTGCCTACAAAATACTGCCGATGCTTCATTTTTTCAAAGCATGTGCACGAATCAAATGTGTTCTAAATAAAATTATATGTAAAAAACAGTGGTTCAAAAATCAACTAACATATCGACTGAATTAATTGTTGAAAGTTATTGTTAACTGTGAAGTGTATATAATCACGTGTGGAGAGAAAAATATGCTGTTATGTATTATTATATTATTCTTATTATTGGATGTTTTCAGATGTGATTAAATTTTATTTTTTATATTTATGCTGTTAAAAATTTTATCTGATTAAATTTAAGCTATTTCACTGCTGAAATTTCTAAATTTCTTTAAAATTAGATAACACTTTATAATCTAATGACCTATAAATATTTTTTTCTTGTTATTTACGTAAATAATGTTTTTAGTGTTAATGTTCTTTTCTTCAAAGCATTTAGAAATTTCAGCTTTTCGTTTGAGTAGTCCTTAGTTTATAAATTTTTGTTCCATATTTGCAAGTGGAAATATTTTTAATAGTTATGAAACCAGTTCTCGTTAGAAATAATTGTATATCGCATCATAAAAATAAATTTCATTTTGAAAGAAAAAATAATAAAAAAATAACTCTTCCAAAAAGGGTTCTCATTGAATTTGTAATTTTGAACTGTTATTCAATGGAAAAAAATCGAAGTATTTTCATAGATTTTATTTATGAAAACTAATTATAATCACAGAGTGTCGACAGAATAAGAAATTTTACAGGAAAAATACCACTATTTTATCATAAGAAAATTCGCCTCATTTAATCACGTGATTAAAGAAGTCGAATTTTTCTATACGAAAATGTTGGTATCGTATCTAAAAAAAAAAATTAAAAAAAAATCGCTAATTGGTTGCCATTCTGAAATAGCAATAATAAAAATAAAATAGATTAAAAATATATAAATAAATAAATAAGAGGTAAAAGTACTTTTTCCATTTAAAAAATTATTATTATTATTATTATTCGATACTTTATCATTTTTCAGCGTGATGCCTATCCCAATTGGATTAAAACCATTGATTTTTAAGAATGCCTAAAAATAAATAAATAAATAAATATTTTAAATGTTATGAAGGAAAAAATTCTGTTGTACATTGATGATTATAAAATTTATTTTAAAAATAAAAGCAATTTATTTAATTCATTAAACATATATATATATATATATATATATATATATATATATATAGTTATAAGAACCTAGTTATATATTTTATCATAAGTTTGAAGGATTTTCCTGATATAACTATGTAAGCAAAAATAAACGTGAATTTTTCATGCTTTCATAGTTTCTCATTTAAAAATCAAGACTAATTCCATTTCTGTTTTATTTTTTATGTTATGCTAGAAATACAATCGAAAAAATTACCATTTGAATTCTAATTCGTTGTTTATATTTCTGTATATCTATTTTTAATTAATTGTTTATAGTTCAAATATTTTAGCTTGAGTCTTTTAAGCAGACTTTTGTTAAATTTCCACTTGCTCATTATGTACTGTTTATTCATGTTTAAAAAAGTTTATTTCTGTCAAATGTAACATTTTGTTAAACATTTTCAAAGTTTGAGTTACACTAAAAATTTATAAAAGAAAAAAAAATTATGCATAAATTTTGCATTTCGCAAAATGGTATCTGTATAACAGAGCTTCGAACAGAGCAATCAAGGAGAAGAAAATCTGAATAACCGAGTGTTTTATCTTTTTTGAAGAATTGTAAAAATGAAAAAAAGTGCAATATTGAATACCGGTTTGATATCTTTGTACATACGGTTATTTTATGTTTTTAAGCCCTCTATTCATTTTATGTTGTTTACATTGAACACGAAATTTCCATTACTATGCATTAAGTGCATGAATGAGTGACATTCTAATGCTGATTGTATGAATTTTCATTGGAGAAATTTTGTATATTTATTGCAGTTACATTAACCCTTTATGCACCGAAATGTATATAAAAAATTGCTCCTCCTCAATAATTATCTTCGTTAATGTATAAAGACATTCAAGATAACTTATATAAATATAATTTTTAGATAATTTTTTTAATTAAAACTGATTTAATAAATCGGTAGTTAGAGCTCTTTTTGTACAATATTAACAAGAATATTTAGATTAATTAACAAAAATTACGCTGTTATTAAAAATCGCGCAGTTCTTATAAGAAGAATGTAAATGAATGCATTGTGATCCTATCTGTAATGGAGAAGTGTTGCACATTTTTCGTATACACTGAAAAAATGAAGAACTCGAAAATGAGTAAATCGATGTACTCATATTGAACTGAGTATATGTTTGGATCAAATATGAAACTATGCTTTCTCAATTTTGAAACACCCCACGTTATCGAACCCAAATAAAACGATAATTCCGTGCTCAGTAATGGTTTATTTCATTTATGGTGGTATAAAAGATGGTTATTAATGTAAATGTTAAATTATGCACAATATTTTAAAATAATTTAAAAGTGCTTACAAATAACGCCCAATTTAGGTATCTTGATAATAATTTTACCATTTTTCTTAATAACTAATCAATTAAACGTTTCTTGTTAATAATTTTGAGCGGAAAAAAATATGTCAGTACATTTTTACTTTAATTTGTAGATTTAGGGGGCGGTACTTAAAGATTTATGTTTGAACACAACCATGGAATCAAAATTGAGTACATGTGTTTCTCAATTTTGAGTACATTTGGATCAGAGCTATTTTGAGTATATGACATATTTAAAATTGAGTACTTTTTACTCAATTTTGATAACCTTTTTTTTTCGGTGTAATCTTTTTTAATAGGAAAAAATCTACACCTATGTAATTTTTTCAGAAAATAACCACATTAAAAAATATTTAGTTTCGACTGTTTCACTGTGCTTTTTAAATGTGATCCGTCAAAGTATTTTGTATGAAAAGAACAATATACTTTTATTAGTAGACGAATTAAATAAATTCTATATTGCATTTTCTTTAATGGTACTTAAAAGTAACGTCGGTGCATAAAGGGTTAAAAACAGAAAGTTTCATTATTAACATATATTTTTTTTATCAAACAAAGAAACTATTGCATTGACTCTATCCATTTTATGTTATAGAAATCATTTTTGAAGAACTTGTATATTCTTTAACGTTTTCCTACTTTTATTTTATTTTGCCTTACCACCTTAATTATTTCCTATGATAAAGGTAAATAACGCTAGCAAAAGGCTTTTTCCGAGATCAATTATTTATTGTTTGCCATAAATTAAGTGAAAAAAAATAAAGAATAACATTCAAAATTGAATGAAAGTAATGCTTAATCGATATTTTAAAGGTAAAGACAGACACTAATAGTATATTATAACCTTAACTATTACATGCATTAAAGTTGGATTTATTTTTCCGTGTATACAAAAGGTGCATTTTGCTTATACTGGAGAAAATTAATAATACTTGATTATTGGGCACTTTAAAAGTTTTTAATCAATTTAAATTTATTGTATTAGTCAATAAGGTCTGCAAGAATTCTTGAGAATATTAGAAATTAATCTAAAACAATTTCGTGTAATTCAGGATTTCATTACTGATTTTTAAATGTTTGAGCAAGCAGTTTAATTTGATTCATCTTTCATAATTTGACAAAATTTAAATAAACCATGTTTCTTTATAGAATACAAAAATTAGCATTTTAGTAATAGGAATTCCTTTTGTTGATCATTTGAAAATGTAATAAAAATTCATAACTTAGCCAAAGTGATAAAGAGAAAGATTTTCCTCTTTATTTATTTAAAAGAGTATCTAAGTTTATTCCAAATGCATTGTAAAAGAAATTTTCCAGTAAAACTTTTAATCAAGTATTAATTTAGAGTATCGTAACCTTACTTCATGTTTTCGTATATGATTTCAGTTCAATTTCTTAGATTATAGAAACCAAAAACATCAAAATACAAGAGCTTTTAAATATTTTGTGTCAAATGTAAAGCATTGTTGTGAATTGAAACTTTTGGCGTTAATCAATCTCTTACATTGGTAGCATGAATAATTAGCAAAAAAAAAAAAAAATGTTATTTTTATACATAACACTGCGACTGTTTATGAAAATTAAATTATGAAAATGAGTTTTGGACTTGAATTATGTTAATGTTTTCCCTTCAAAATTCACATTGTCCTAGCATAGCATATCAAAAGAGTATTACATTTCTGAAAAACTATGCAACTATCATGAGCAAAAGATAAAGTTGTTAAGATAATGTTTAAATATATCAAACAAGGTTGTATGTATAATAAATAAACAAAAATAACTATTCATAGTTTTGATCAGAGTTAGGGACTTTCATAGCTTGTAAAGTATTTGAATTAAAAAGATAAAAAATTAAAGGAATTTGTGAAATCATTTAAAAGTTTCACAAGTAATTATATGGAAAATTAATTAAAAAAAATAACAATAATTTAATAATTAACAATAAGATTAACGAATTTAAATAATAATAAAAATAATTAATAAAAATATAAAGAAATGAGACTTAAAAGTGAAAAATAACGGAACTCTAAATGTAGAAATGTTCTGTAAAATCATTTTAAATAATTTAGACTAGTAATGATAAAGTCTAATAAGAAACAATACGAATCAATCCGCATACAATGTTTCTGTATCGCAAATTCAAAATTATAATTGTATTTTGACAACTGAATTTTTTAAAAGAAAGTAAAATCAATAAATTATATGCTTCAAATAATGAACATAATGCTGCTGAAAATTCAAATATTCGACAAAAACTTATTTTTTTTTTTTTTTTTTTTTTTTTATGAGTGACTATTATGCCAGTAGCGAGACTGTAACTCTCTATTTAAAAATATCACCACAACCACTTGTTCTGAACAATGATCAGCAGTTAAGGTATAAAACTATTATTTAAGAATAAACAGATATAATTTCTTACTGAGTTTTAAATCCCATAATACCTATAAATACAGGTCTATTTACTAAAGAAATTTAAAAGAAATTGGTGTAACCAACGATAATTTAAAGGCATGGGAAAAGCTGTCATCATACAATAGCAGTCGATATATGTATAGAAATTATTAAAAATTAATTAATAGATTATTATTACTAAAATCTAAAAAGTGTAAAATTACCTCAATCGAAATGTTTTTTTTTAACTTTCATGATTATTGTTGTTTAAATTAACATTATTGGCTTCAATATGTATAAGCTGTCATCATGCAATAGCAGTAGAAATTGTTAAAAAATAATTTAGAAAATAATTACTAAAATCTAAATTAAAAGTAAGAAACTACGCAATCGAAATGATTTTTTTTTATGATTATTTTTGTTTAAATTAACATTATTGACTTCAATATGTATAAAATATTATCAACTCACTCATGTTCACAGTGAGAATTCCTATAACAATATTTTTCAAAAAGAAAAAGAAAAATGTAACAACTATGTAAATTTCATCTGTGAAAGACCATATTTAAATGTTCTATGATGATGCTCTAGGTCACATGTTTTACGCTGACCAAAAATAAAAATGAATTCAACCTCGCGTTACATATACATTTTTCTTTTTTTTTAAAGTGTAGTAACTTCTGAACGGACTGATCACTACAAATAGTGATTGATCTGTTCGTCTAATCTTAGTGTTCTGTCTTGTAGCCGTTAGTGTTGTTTAGCCTCCCGTCCTGTGCGGTATCTTGTGTGTACATAATGTAAATCGGTTCATTGCTTTGTTTTACAAAAGGGGGAATTTCTGTACCCCAAGTCCTTGTAGTGTTGTGAACCGTAATGTAACATTCTCTAGAAACTTGGTGGTGACAATAAAGTAGAAAAGATTCAAAAACTGCCTCATGTCTGTTTCATGATTCATATTCATCATATTCATGACACATATTCATTGCATTAATAATTTCCATCAAATAATCAAAAGTATTTCAGCGGACATCTTGAAGATCTTCCCAAAATGTAATCCTTTTAAAATCCTTTGCTCTGCATTTTTACATTTTTCAGAAATCATCATTTTTCATGTACTTAACCACTGGTGCAGTAAAGAGAGGGGTTCCGAGATTAAAACTCTTCCATTTCAAGAGCATTTAAAAACTGATAAGATAAACTGATAAAATTCGGGATTAAAATTTCTTTCAGAAAATTCGAAAACTGATAAGATCCATATAAAACGCTTTGTGTTAAGAAAATATTAAGATGTGTAAAAACCAAAATGCACAAACAGCATAAAAGTTTTACCATTCAGTTATTTTAAGGCTTCATAATATAGGAGCTTCCCTTTCAATACAAATTTTTCTTATTTATGTTGTAATCACAAATTGGATGAGAACTCATTTAGTTTATTCTCCTTAATGAGAATTTGCAGTAAAGTGCTGACAGAGATTTAATGTATCACTCGTAATTAGTTGATTGATTCTTTCACTAACTTAAAGATTATGAAATCACTTTATTTATAACATTTCCAACACCACTCCTTGATTCTTGATTTTATTAATCTTGTGTAGGGGTGTTTATGAGTGGTATATAATTTCTAAACGTTAACAAAATAATGGTAATAATAACAATGATAGCTTGCATTTACAGCTTGCACTAATATGACTAAATACAGATGTTTAAAAAAATCATATGAAGACATTTCAATATATAAATTAGCACTGATATCCTAATTTTTGCATTATAATTTCATTGTTAAAATCTTTTTCATTGACATGCGTCTGAAAAAATTATCTGAAACAATAAGCACTTTAAAAGCCTGCGAAGAAATTACAATGCATAAATTAAGATTGCCATTTTAATGTATGCATTCTGGTATCGTCTTTCAATTCTGTTCATTCTATTCATTCATATCAATTCTATTCATTGACATTCTTCGATACGATTCTGTAGATCGAAACATACGGTAAATCTATGAAAATCTTTATGAAGAAATTGCAATAGATAAATTAGTATTCAGATTCTAATTTACGCTTTCTGATTATTTCATTCATATTCTTCGAAGCATTTGTTGAGGATTGTCACAAATAGCAATTACCTCGAAAACCTATGAAAAAAAATACAATAAATAAATTAACATTGCTAATGTATGCACTGTAAATTAAAATGTCTGAAAATCAAACACTTAAGTGTCTGAAACGGAGTGTTCAATTTTCAGACATTTTAAAATGTCTGAATTTTTTCAGACACTTTTTGCGTCTGAATTTCAGACACTTCAAACGTCTTAATAGCATCCATTTTTTTTTGTAAGCATCATACGTAGCCATGTTTGACCACGTTGAACCCTGGAAAAATATTTGGCTGGGGTCTTGCCCCCTCCACACGCCCTCCCCCCTCCCCCGCAGCCTGATTTTTTTGGTGCTCCTAATTTTGGTATGCAATTTTCGTTAAGCTGTTTATTTAAATCTTTTACGACATTTTACTGATTATAATCAATATTTTGAACTTCAAGAATAGAACAAGATTAAAGCAAAAAATATTTATCTAAATATTTGTTTTGATGATAAATATGATTTTGAATATGATTTTTTTTTTTAAATCTTATTTTACTTTAAAAGTTCAAAACATCGATTACATTCAGTACAATTTCGAAACGGATTTAAAATATAAGCTTTACAAATATTGCACATTAAATTTGGTGGCACTTAAATCGTAGGGGGACGGGACACTGCTTTAATACCCATGCTTTAATCAAGAAGTTCTTTTGCAAAAAATGCAACCCTACGCTATGGTTATCTAAATAGAGATGTCCGGTACTCGGGAGTATCCATTGTGGAGGTTAATGGACATTCACGAATAGCGGACACCTCTATTTAGCGAATACTTTTTTAATCCGCAAAGCACACGCATACATATTTGTATATTTTTACCTCACAAAAGCAGACATCTCCGATCATCAGACAAATTCCGCGATCCCGAAGTTTCCGCTATTAAGGGCTTTTAAGATACATGGATAAATATATATTTTTTTATAATCTTGTCCTATTCTAAAAGTTTAAAATATTTATTATACTCGGTTGAATGTCGAAAGAGATTTAAAATGTCAGATGTACGAAAATTGCAAATAAAATCCCCCCATCTCCCCAAAAAAGGAAAATTCATATAATTTAAAAATTAGATTTAAAAAAAAATTATATTGACACATAGGCAATTTTACATATCTATCAGATGATAATCACAACAGCTATTTAACTATGAGTAAAAAAATTAAAAAATAAATATTCCACTTTAATAACATTAAGAAAAAAATTACTTCGGTATTTTGTTAAATATATTTTGTGTTTTTAATCTTCTCTAAAAGTTCAAAACTTTCATTATAATCAGTGCAATATCGAAAAGGATTTATGATATCAGCTTTGCGAAAATTGAATACAAAATCCCCCTCCCCCCACCTCCCTTCCCGAAAAAAATTTTAAATTCTTATCATTTAAAAATTAAATTAAAAAAAATTATATTGCCACATGCCACTTCAGCAAGTTTTTATGTAGATCACAGGGTAATCACAAAAGCTATTCAACTATCAATAAAAATAAATTAATAAATATCCTACATTAATAGCAAGAAGAAAAAATAACTTAGTTTCCAAGCTTCATTTGTCTTAAATATATATCTTAACATCTAATTGTCATTCTTGTAATTTTCGTATAAGTGTATATAAATACAGTTACAAAAATCACAATGTTAAGTACAAAATCTATAGTTATAGCTTTTTACTTTTTCCCATTATAAATTTCAAATTACTTTTCTACTAAAAATAATCAAAAAATCAATATTATACTTGATTTCAAATCAAATACACATGTATATTTTTACTGGCAGTTTTAAAATTAAGGAGCACATAATAGATGAATCATGACAACGTCATACGTTTTCAGGTACTTTATTTATCTTATTTTTTAATCTGCGGTTTTACGTTAGGAAGAAAGATCTTTCCAAAGCTTTTTTTTTTTTCTTTCATTGTGGTCGTTACGTGAGATAAGAATTAACCATTGAAACGAAACTGCGATTGAAAGCAAGAGAATGAATATTCAACTTAAAATGTCTCTCTTTTAGTAATATTATTACTTTAAATTTGGGAAAAAAAGATGAAAATTCAGAATATATAATTTGTAATAAAAGACAACGTCATAAGTTTAAAAATATATACTTCTAGAATTAATGGGTTTTATCGCAAACAGATTCAAAACTAATTGAATTTCATGCAAGATTTTGTTTATACTATAAATAAAATCATAAAAGACACTAATTTCAGTACTATAAAGAAATTATGACACTTACTTCAATCGATGTTGCAAGAGGTCAGAAAAATTCCTCGATTTAAAATTTCAAAAACTACCCCAGTGAAGGAGAAGGGCTTGCATCATTTTAGTACGATATTTCATAATATATCCGACTAGCCATATTTAAAGAATGAAATGTTTCATCCTCAAAATAGGACCCGCCAGACAAAAGTTTCTTTTTTTTTTGCTAGCTTCGACAGGACGAAGATGAATAACACAATATTATTGATATAAATTAATACGAATTAACACTAAGTCCATTGCACACGCTTTGTAGAATTTCCGGGTGTAATCTTCAAGCGTCGTCTACTTCTGTTCTGTGTCTATCCCGCCCTTATCTGGACGACAGCTTCTAAGAGACATTTGATGTCAAGCACACACGTCAGATGCATGTATTCAATAAATAAATAATCCAAGTGAATACGAATTTAAATCACAGAACTTCACATTCCGCGAAAAACGAATTAAAATACACGCGTACATAAAAACAAACTTCGTTTGAATTACAACGTATACCAACTTTGAACGAAGACATCTAAAACGCATACGCGACTGGCAGTGCCCCAGTGCCCCCTGGTGGTTATTGCGTCGGAAGAATCAAAACGTCTTAAATTAAGA
Source organism: Maratus speciosus (assembly GCA_963932465.1). Taxonomy (NCBI): domain Eukaryota; kingdom Metazoa; phylum Arthropoda; class Arachnida; order Araneae; family Salticidae; genus Maratus; species Maratus speciosus. Next base: position 488,217,376 of record OZ010795.1, read on the forward strand.
CACGTTTGAAGCAACGAAGTGTCTTAAAATAAGACGTTTGCGGATATTTTAGACACTATTCTCAGTTCATTTACACCATGATCATACTAAGACACTTATGTATCTTAAATTAAAACATCTATAATGTCTTAATTTTCAGATTAAGACACTTGTCTAAAATTCTTTTTCAGTCACATATGTGTCTAACTTTAAGACGCCTCTATTTGCAGTGTGCATTCTGATTTCGCCATTCATATTCTATTCATTGACATTCATTCTTAAAGCTTATGTAGATCATCACAAACAATATATAAATTAGCATTGACATTCTAATTGACGCATTGTGATCTTTCCATTTACACTTTAGAAGCGTGTGCCAAGAATCGTCGCAAACAGCAAATACCTCGAAAACTTACAAAGAAATTACAAAACATAAATTAGCGTTGCCATTGTAATGTATTCATTCTATTTTCACTATTAATATTCCATTCACTGGCATTCTTCGATACGTTTCTATAGATCGCCACAAACGGTACACTCTTTGAAAATATGTATATCCTACTGAGACTCAAGCAAAATATAATGCATATATATTTTTTTAATATGAGTTTTTTTCAACAAATAGGCATCAAAAAGGATGTTTTTGAAGAAATTAATAAATTTCCATTTTTTAATTTTGTTTTACAGCATATCGATCTAAATGAATGTTCAGGCCATAACTCGCTTTAAAATAATTTAAAAAATGCTAAAAGTATGGGAAAGAATAGAATTTATTATAAAGAACATGCAAATAATTTAAGGGAGCAGGACATGATTTATCAACGGCATTGGCCAAAATAACCCGGATTTAGAAAATATATTTATCATTTGAGATGAGATAGTAAATTTCCTACCCATGATTTCTGTAGGAGCAGCTGGGATTTTCTTTACATCTGAAAATAATATTTTATTAACGAGGATTGCACTGAGAGACTAGATATGAAGAAACTTCTACACCATAAAAGGATTCGCACTGAGAGCAGGTCTTCAGGTAGAAACACAATTTATTTATCTGGATTACTGTAGTAAAAAAAAGAAGAAATAAAATTAATGATATGATATATAAAGCAGGATGGTTCGGACAACTTTAAACTGCTTTTAAACATAGATTTAACGTATTCATTGTCTCGGAGAAGCATCTTCCGAGAAGACAATGGTATCATAATAAGACGGACAACACGCCAGTCCCACAGGAAAATTCGACAAAACTGTCTGTTCATTGGGGCTGTAAAACTGAAAACAGGTTGCTTCATTACGAGAAACAAAAGATTCTTGTTGAAATCAGCAGTTTCTATTGCATGGAATTGAGTTTTAAAGTTAAATGTCTAAAAAAGGACTGATTGGTGCTGTTACCTTTGATCAGTAATTCGAAACAAGTCCTGTAGAAGTGGAGAAAGAATAAAGTTTTAGTGCTGCCATCTATTGTCGATATGAAGGACTCCTAACTGTCCCCTGGTGAAAACGCTTGATAAAATAGTTCCATCAATCTACGCGAAACACAGTGTAATGTTGCATATTGTCACAAACATATATTGTTCACAAAAGCATATTTAATATTTCACAAACATGGTAGTATATTTCACATTCACAAATATTTTTCTTGAGTAAATGAAGATTTATTATAGATTCTCACACGAAACTGATTGTGGGAAAGATGAATTTTAACATTTCTCCTTTTCGGGTGAAGAATCTATGACACTGTTAGTTGCAGTTCTTTCCTTAGAAATTCAAATTGGGTTTTTGGAAGTGGCTTGGTGAAGATGTCTGCAAGCATTAACTTTGTAGGACAGTAAACAATTTTAATTAGGCCACTTTCGTATTGATGTTTTATATGATGAAACTTAACCTCGATATGTTTTGTTTTAGTTTGTGCTTTTTTCATTTTTCGTGAGTTTTATGGCGGACAGATTGTCCTCGTAAATATCTATTGGTAAGTGTTGGGGCAGTTCGAGATCACTGAGTAGGTTTAATAACCATTTGATCTCTTGCGTAGCGGTTGACGCCGCAATATATTCGGCTTCTGTCGACGATAGTGCTACACTTGTCTGCTTTCTAGAAAGCCAAGCTAAGAGATTGTTGCCTAATTTAAATAGGTTGCCTGTGGTAGATTTCCTATAAATTCTATCATTCGCCCAGTCGGCGTCGCTCTACATTGTCAGTATAGGTGGTTTTGACTTGTCGATCACAAATTTCATTTTTCAGGTAGTCATCAGATATCTAATGAGTTTCTCAATGGCCTCCCAATCAACTTGTCTTAGAGACTCATTCCTCCTCCCCAAGAGGTTAACTATTGCCGCGATATCGGGTCTTGTTAATGTCGCGATGTATAATAATCCGCCTATTGCTTGTTTGTACCTTGTATTATTTTCCATTAGTTTTCCCTCTGGATCCAAACTAAAATAGTTAGTGCACATCGGCGTGTAGGTGGGTTTTTCTAAGGGTTAAGTTGAACTTTTCTGCGATTATTATTATTTTGTGCTCCTGATCGAGTTATAAATTACAGTTTTCTGTTTTAGTTATATTGATCCCTAAATACTGTGTTACTTGACCCAGGTTTTTAATTTCGTATTCCCTGGATAATTGGGTATATATCTCGTGCGTATCATTTTTATTACCCGCTACGAGAATGTCGTCCACGTAGACAATTACATATGCGACTTTTCCACTTTTAACTCTCTTAAACAGACACTGGTCCGATTCGCATTCTGTGAATTTTAAGTTTCTTAGGGATTGGCTAATTCTTAAATTCCATGCCCTGGCGGCCTGTTTAAGGCCATAAATCGCTTTATTCAACTTACACACCTTCTCTTCTTCCCTTTTCTTTAAATACCCTTCCGTTTGATACATATAAACTTCCTCCTCAAGCGTGCCGTGTAGAAAAGTGGTTTTGACGTCAATGTGCTCCACGTCTAAATTCTTATAAACGGCTGCATTTAAAAATGCTCTCAATGTGGTATGTGATACGACGGGCGCATAGGTTTGGTCGTAATCACATCCATATTTTTGTGAGTATCCTTTGGCCACTAACCTGGCCTTATATCTCTCTATAGTTCCATCTATAGCCCATCTTTTAGCCTTAAATGTCCACCTTGACCCTATGACGCGCTTTCCGGGCATAGCTTTAATTAATTTCCATGTTTTATTTTGATGTAGCGATTTCATTTCTTTATTCGTTGCTTCCAACCACCTATTTTTTATTTCTGTGTCCTCAATGTTTTGTAATTCGGTCCATTATTTAGGTTCCTCAATTTTGCATAAATTTACAGTTACTCCAAAACGATTTGGAGGTGCTCTCTGTTTTGCCTATGTGCCCTTCTCGGTTCGAGATTATCTTGCGTTGGTGTTTCTATTTGATCTTCGTTATCATTTGATAAATCAAGTTTGATATTTTCCGCAGGTGTTTGAGCGTCATTTACGCTTTCTGTAATATCATTAACTTCCTCACATTTAGTCCCCTCTTCAATAAATTTTACGGTTCTTGAAACTATTATGCTGTTATTCCCTGTATGAATTCTGTATCCTTTGCTTCGAAAATCATACCCCATCATGACCCCCTCAATTGCTTCGAAAATCATACCCCATCATGACCCCCTCAATTGCTTTTTCGCCAAACTTGGTTCTTTTAGATTTATCTACGTAGGCAAATGCCTTACACCCAAAAGTCTTAATATTGGATAGGCCAGGCTTCCTGTTACTCTACAATTCGTACGGTGTGGCGTGATTTTCATTTACGTTTGTCGGCAATTGGTTGGTTAAATATGTGGCCATCATCACAGAAATGCTTAGGCAATTTCGCATCTGACAGCATAGTACGTGCCATTTCAACGATTGTTCTGTTTTGTCTTTCCGAAACGCCATTTTGTGGACTACTGTACCGGACACTTAATTGGCGTTCTATGCAGTTTTCGGCCAAGTGGTTTTCGAAGCTCTCTCCAAGATATTCTTTGGCATTATCCGATCTTATAGCTTTTATTACTTTCCCGAATTTATTTTTTGTTAGGGCTACATACTGCTTTAACTTCTCTACCGCTTCAGATTTATGCGCTAATAGGTATGTCACAGTAAACCGACTATAATCGTCTGTGAACGTTATGAAATAACGCTTTCCTCCTGGGGTTTGTGTCTCCATGGGCTCACAAATGTCGGAATGCGTAAGAGAGCATATTTCTCTGCTTCTGTTTTTAGCTAATTTGGGTTAGGGTAAAACTGAGAGTTTCCCCTCAATACATATAGTGCAGTGCGTCTCATGCTTACAGTTATTTATAACTATCCCCTCGGCCAATTTATGATTAACTAAATATTTAATTGCGTCAAAATTTTTATGACCTAGTCTCCGGTGTTATTTATATATACAGATTTCGTTATTACATGAGGTTTGTGTGCTTAAGGTGTAACCATACTCATCTCTGGGATTTATTTCGTAGAGGTTGTTGTTCAGTTTAGCAGAGATAGTGTTATTATCTTTAACGAAAAAGCATGTTTCCTTCTCAAAAATCACTTTTATATTATTGTCGGTTGCCTTTTTTACTGACAAAAGATTACTCTTTAATTCCGGGTAATGCAGTACGTCCTTAAGTATTATACTATTTTTCAGACCCGTGTTGGGTGTTACGTCACCTAAACCTTGAGAATTTAATCTTTTCCCGTTAGCTATGGCGATGTTACCAAAATTCCCTGGTGTAAATGTTGTGAAGTGCTCTTTTGTGGATGTAACATGCCTTGTACTGCCTGAATCTATAATGTATGTGTTAGGGTTTCTTGTTTGTGTTTCGTTAACTAGTGTTGATTCATTTTCAAATTTATGTTCAACTGGGGGAAGAGGAACATTCGAGTCGTTTTTCTCACTAGCTGTGTTTATTTTGCTATTAAAGCAAAAATTAGATGAGTGATCTTTACTATTTTCTTGACCTTTATAGTTCGCGGTATTTGTTCTGTAACCACCGCCGTTATTATAACCTGTTATATTCCTGTTATATTCATTTTTGTAATTATTTTTCTGGGAATTATATTTCTCTTTGTTTTTCAATTGAAAACATTCGTTTCTAAGGTGGCCAGTACGAGAACAAAAGTTACAAAACTTTTTGGTTTTATGTGTTTTGTTTACAGTTTTGTACGCCGTGTCGACGGGATGTAAGCTGGCGTTGTACGCCGTTTGTCTGGTATGCGAACTAGTGTTTTTACTTTCTGTACGATGTGAGAATTCGTCTATTAATTTATTTTTCACGATTCCAGTTTAAGATCACTCTCATCACGCGTTTCAAGTGCAGTAATCATAGTCGCGTAAGATGGATGTAGGGAGCAAAGCATAATAGCCACAATATGTGACTCACTGATCTCTTCGCCAATGGCTGAGAGTCTATCTTTAATTATCAGTATATTGTTTATATGATCATTCATATTACCTCCCTCTGACAATTTTTGGGAGTATAATTTCCTAAGGAGGAATAATTTCGAAGATAAGTTCGCGCGCTGATGTATGGATTTAAGCCTGTCCCAAACCTCTTTCGGTGTCTGAAGATTTTTAACGCTAACAATTTGATTATCTTCTATGCAAAGATTAATAATGGCTTTAGCTTTTATGCTATTTTTTAAGTATGCCGCATCTGGCGTTTCTGGCGGGGCCTCTATATGATACTTAAAGAGGCCGTACTTAATGAGTAAATTCTCAATTTTGAACGCCCAATTCAGATAACTCGTATTATTTAATTTTTCAATAGATGCTAAATCCTTAAACATAGCCATTATGTAATTCTTAGTAATTTATCTGTCACAATATGTTATTAGTAATTCGGGAGTCTTATAACTTTCCTTAATTTTCTTATTTATATCACCAACTTAATATTTATAATATTCATATATACAGTATGTTATAATATTATATAAACACCTTTATATATATATATGTGTGTGTGTGCATATAATACTAATTTTCAATATTCATAAATATAAATTTGTATTTTTTTCTTTCACATTTGCATGTCATATTTTATTTTTTTACATTTGCATATCATATTTTTTTTTCACATTTGCATATCATAATTTTCATAAAGTGCGTTACTGGCTACTTTATATTTTGTTAAATACTATTATGCATTTTACTGGGTTATGTTTATATGTATCTCCCTTACTTTATTCATGCCTCATGGCTCATAATGTGTAAATAATTTAAGGGAGCAGGGCATGATTTATCAACGGCATTGGCCAAAATAACCCAGATTTAGAAAATATATTTATCATTTGAGATGAGATAGTAAATTTCCTACCTGTGATTTCTGTAGGAACAGCTGGGATTTTCTTTACATCTGAAAATAATATTTTATTAACGATGATTGCACTGAGATGCTAGATGAAACTTCTACACCATAAAAGGATTTCGCACTGAGAGCAGGTCTTCAGGTAGAAACACAATTTATTTATCTGGGTTACTGTAGTAAAAAATAGAAGAAATAAAATTAATGATATGATATATAAAGCAGGAAGGTTCTGACAACTTTAAACTGCTTTTAAACATAGATTTAACGTATTCATTGTCTCGGAGAAGTATTTTCCGAGAAGACAATGGTATCATAATAAGACGGACAACACGTCAGTCACACAGGAAAATTCGGCAAAGACTGTCTGTTCATTGGGGCTGTAAAACTGAAAACAGGTTGCTTCATTACGAGAAACAAAAGATTCTTGTTGAAATCAGCAGTTTCTATTGCATGAAATTGAGTTTTAAAGTTAAATGGCTAAAAGAGGACTGGTTGGGGCTGTCACATTTGATCAGTAATTCGAAACAAGTCCTGTAGAAGTGCAGAAAGAATAAAGTTTTAGTGCTGCCATCTATTGTCAATATGAAGGACTCCCAACTGTCCCCTGGTGAAGACGCTTGATAAAATAGTTCCGTCAATCTACGCGAAACACAGTGTAATGTTGCATATTGTCACAAACATATATTGTTCACAAAATCATATTTAATATTTCACAAACATGGTAGTATATTTCACATTCACAAACATTTTTCTTGATTAAATGAAGATTTATTATAGATTAGATTCTCACACGAAACTGATTGTGGGAAAGATGAATTTTAACAGAACATAAGGTAAGTATTAACATATGCTGTTAAAATAGCAAAAAAAAAATAGTTTAAACAAATTAAAATAACATAAAAACGATACTTACCAGCAGAACGTAGAATACCATCTTGACTCATTTATTACGCCATTTTGTAAACAAAGTAGTCACCGTTGCCAAAAACCAAAAGCTGAAAGTTGATTTTTGATTCATACATTACCATGCCAAACTGGTTTTAGATTGCTACAATGGAATTTAACGCAATAGAAGGAGAAAGCAAAACATCCATTTAAATGGATGCCAGGTCTCAGGAGGATATGAAGGAATTGCAATTGATAAATTAGTACTGACATTCTAATTACGCATTGTGATTTTTTTTTTACATTTCTTGAAGTACTACTGAGAATTGTCAAAAACAGCAAACACCTCAAAAGTCTATGAAGAAATTGCACTAATACATAAATTAAAATTGCCATCTGATTTCCCATTAATATTTTACTCTTTGATATTCATTCTTGAAGTTTCTGTAGATCATTACAAACAATATACTCTTTGAAAATCTATGAAGAAATCGCAATACATAAATTGCATTGACATTCTAATTGTAATGTATTCATTCTGTTTTCACTATTAAAATTCTATTTACTGACATGCTTCGATACGTTTCTGTAGATCGCCAGAAACGCTACGCTCTTTGAAAATATGTATGAAGGAATTGCAATAGGTAAATTAGTATTGACATTCTAATTTACGCATTGTGAGTTTTTCATTCACATTCCTCAAAAGCATCTGCTGAGGATTGTCACAAACAGCAAACACCTCGAAAACCTACTAAGAAATTGTAATAAAAAAACATCGCCATTCTAATCTAAGCATGTGATTTTACCATTAATATTTTATTCATTGACATTCATCGATACATTTCTGTAGGACGTCACAAAAGGGGACGTCACTCTTTGAAAACCTATATGAAGAAATTGTAGTAGATAAATTAGTATTGATATTCTAATTTACGCGTTATGATTTTTTAATTTTTACGCATTAGGATATTTTCATTTACATTTTTGGAAACGTGTGCCGGGTCTCGCTGCAAACAGCAAATACCTGGAAAGCCTATGAAGAAATTATAAAACATAAATTAATATTGCCATTGTAATGTAATCATTCTGATTTTGACATTCATGTCATTAGCATTCTTCGATACGTTTCTGTAGATCGTCACAATCTGTACACTCTTTGAAAATCTATTTGAAGAAATTGCAATAGATAAATTAGTATTGACATTAATTTACGCATTGTGATTTTTTTCATTCACATTTCTCGAAGCATCTGCTGAGGATTGTCACAAACAGCAAACACCTCGAAAAATTATGAAGAAATTGCAATACATAAATTAACGTTGCCATTCTAATGTATGCATTCTAATTTCGCCTTTAATATTTTATTCAATGAAATTCATTCTTAAAATTTCTGTGGATCATCACAAACGGTCTATTTTTTGAAAATCTATGACGAAATCGCAATACATCGCATTGACATTCTAATTTACGCATTATGAGCTGTTCATTCACATTTTTCGTAACGCGTGCGGAGGACATCGCAAGCAGCAAACACTTCGAAAGCCTTTGAAAAATTACTACTGAAAAAAATGGCATTGTCATTCGAATTTATGCATTCTAAATTTTTCATTGATGTTTTTTGATACGCCTGCCGAAGATCTCTACAAACAATAAATATTCTAAAAGCCTATGAATAAATAACATTAAACAAATATTCCTTCTTAATTCATCTTTAAAAATTCAAATTTGCTATTAGAGTGTTTACGTATAATAACAACACTGCAAGTTTTAAAAAAATTGTTTTTTTCTAAATCTTATATGTATATATATTTTTTAAAGCAATAAATTTTTAAATTCATATATGTGAAAATCTAAATTATTTAGTAAATATTTAAAAGCAAGGAAGACATTATTTGAAAATATAGAAATAGGTTTCAGAAGTATATTTTCTGATAATGAAAACTCAATTTATATATAGGAGTGTGTGTGTGAGTGATGAATATGAGATGAGGTATTATGACTTATCTGAGTAAGCATGAACAGCGAATTCAGGTAAAGCAACTACGTTCTGCCGGTAGTATAGAACTAAAGGTCGTAATGATGTTTAGCGATCTGATCTATAAGACACTGGCATATACTATCTCCGTGCATGATGTGAAAAACAGGCATTTGAGACGTGGTCGAGTAGAGAGAAACCTTGATGATGTAAACCACGGGAATTTCCCGGCAAAATACAGTCAAATTTGGCATCAAGTCTGTATTAAATGGGATCATGCTACATCAGACGGAGACTTCCGCTCTATGCACTATTAAATTTAGAAAAAAAAATTAACATTTTCATAAATATTAAGAAAACAAGCTAGCAAAACAAACTAGCACCGTAACTGTCTACGTTTACGGAATCACACATTTCCACTATAACTGAAGTCGCGTATTCTGGGGAAAGAGAAAAAGACGAAAAAGTAAGCTCATGACATAATGCAGGCTGTTTTGTTGTCAGATTCCCCCCAAAAACGCATTGCAAAAAACTCTAATCCAATCAAAAGGCGCGCTGTAGAACTTTCTGGCGGAAGGAGAAAACTGGTGGAATTCAACTACGCTCTGCGCGGGAAGAACTCACAAAAGTGAACACAACAGGCTTATTGATCAAATGGAATATTTTTAAATCGAATGGATTGAGACAGGGGAAAAAATACGAGGTGTCAACACCATTGAAAAATGGAAAGGGGAAACGAAAGAAAAAGTATTTTAGAGTGTAAAATAGTAAATGAAACGGTGGAAAATTTAGAATAATTAATAAAATGTTATTTATTTGTATGTAATGAGTAGTCCTTAGAAGAAATTTCCCCAATGATTACGAACCATACGGTTTTGCAACCCGCGAAATGTTTTACACAAGTGACGCTTACGAAAATCAATACACACCTGACAACTATGAGACGCATATGGGCTTAAAAGAAAACATTAAATATTCTATTTTGAAAAATCTTTCTCCAAAATTTACGAAAACATTATCATTTCTACATATACGTGAATAAAATTAACGTATTAAGTTTTGGATAGTGTTTTTTTTTTTAAATAAATTTACCTTCTCAGTAGATTAATTATATGTTTTCATTTCTTATAAACTGAGTATCATCGAGTAAAATCTTTTAACTAGCTAGCATGCTCTCGAATATAGCTTTAAAATATAATTAAAATCAATCGAAATAGATTTATTGCTCGCTTTGTAAAATTTCTATTCCCTTCATTTCAAGTCAAGTCAACGCTGTTCTTAAGGAGTACCAACGTGGATCGTGTTACGGCCACGCGAAACCTCCAACGAAACTGAAAAAGCGACATAAAATTAAATTTAGAAAAAGCGGATAAAAATAACTAAGAATTTAGAAAACCCCGAATATCTAATAAATGTGACATTGACATTTATATTTTTGAAGTAGCAGAAATTTTTCTGTATTTTATTTTTATTTGTTAAATTTAAAATAATTACTAGCAAGACCATAGCCAGAATATTATTTCAGGAAAGGGCGGAGGGGGCAACCTTATATATTTCATACTACAATTCCTTTTGGAACCTTTTCTTACTGATTTCGAGGCAGCCAGGAATCCTGCCTCATCCACCCCCTCTGGTCACGGCCCTGGATAGTACAAGTAATAATCATACATTAAAAAGCTTTTACTTGAAATCAAATGATGTATGAAGGGTTTTGTGTTGTTAATTGAAGAGGTATTAAGAAAAAAACATACAATTCATGCTAAAAAACCTTTTATTAAAATATCTCGCATGTGACATTTTAATGAGTCTTTGGATTTAAAAAAAAATTGTATGTAACAGAATTTTAAAAATAGAGTGCGCTTGATGGATTTCACTATACAGCTCAGAAATTAATAATAACTTCTGGATTTTTAAAGAAATTTTTTTAAAGAAAAGGGAACAAAAAACGTTAGTTATGAAACATTTTTTCCCACTTTATGAAAAAAACAGGCAGAGTTAATAAGCAGGTAAAAAATGAATTTACCTGCTTATTAACTCTGCCTGTTTTTTTCATAAAGTGGGAAAAAATGTTTCATAACTAACGTTTTTTGTTCCTTTTTCTTTAAAAAAATTTCCATTAGGTAATTTTGAGATTTTTTATTATTTTTCGTACCACTTTTAATATTAGATAAAATATTAGGTATATACAGGAAACGAACAAAAAAAAATTAGAATATATTTTTGCACGCCTTTCTTGTTAGCATACCATTATAGCTTTTTATCACCATAAAAATAGTAAAAACAAATTTAAAGGCTCTTTAGCACACAAATGCTTTTAACCTGTTGTTGTTGTTGTTTTTTATACTAGTGTATTTGTTACGAGAAAGATGCAAAAAAAGGCTTTTAGATCTCTCGACAAATGCGTTAGCTCGAGAAATAGCGTAAAGTGGCACATCCGATTGAAAATCAATGGATGACTGAAGAGAAATATGTTTGAGACATCTTTGTTTGTTGGAAAAGGAAAATGCTTTTAGAGTGGCAAAAGTTTTTTGTTTCTTTGTTTATTTAGTGGCAATACAAATCCCAGATATAAAAGGCCATCTGTTGGAAGAATATCGCTTTTTCTTTTCCTTATTCTTATTTAACTCTTTTGTTGACTTTTAAAGAATTCATATTTTATTTTTGCAATTTTCATTTCTTTGGTAATAGGCTGGACAAAAATTAAAATAATAATAGTAACAACATATTTTATAAAGCAAAAACATGTACGTGCATGTGTAAAGCTGACGGCATACTGCTGTAGCCTGATCAATAAATGTCGTCTTCCTGCAACTTTTTGATATTTCAAACATCGTACAGTTTAAATTGCTTCACAATCGAATAGGTGAAAAAAAAAAAATGTTCTTTTAAATGGAATTTGTTTGAAAATTGTATTTCATGTCTTTTTAGTGATTAAAAAATAATTTTCAAGTGTGATTTCATTTTTTATTCCTCTCTATCGGGTGCAACTCGATCACGGAAGAATAACATCAACACTCTATAATTCCGCTCGACGCTCAGGCATTTTCGACTCGATGAGCACTGGTATGAGGCGGTTCTGTTCCATCTCAGCCACCATTGTTGCACTCTTCCTTAGTCCATACGCTGATAAATTTTCCTAGACCCACGATCACCACTCGCACAGACTTCGAAAAAAATGTTCTTTTATTTTCATATGCTGCCACCGCCGATATACTATATACGTGATATCGGGCACGTTGTGAGAAGGATTACCAAAAAGAAGGCTAAGCTTATTCAATTAAAATTAATGAACAATTTATTTACAAATTATTTACATATAACTAAAACATTGTTTAAATTTAAGTGTTCGGATATAGACGATCCGGTCCGATACTAAGTTACATATAGCAAGTACGTTGCGCACTGTGTTAACTTATTAAAATACTCTATTTCCCACTCACACTATGGTATCTCATGAATTTTTATCGGAGGATCACCCTTGACCTCCCCATTGAGCCGACTATCTAGGCCAGAGACTCAAACTCTTTCCCGAAAACTCCACTCAGGAAACACCAACCTACTACGTTGAGGTCTACGTCAGAACCACTCTTTCTCTCTCAGCGACTGACTGCTAAAAAAATTATACTATATGCTAATACACTGTTATAGATACAAGATACAAATATAAAGGCACATACAAAAAAAAAAAAATAATGATTAGCGTTATGGTTTGTTAATTATTTAGTGATTGACGCAGCTAGATTAGTCACTGCCTGTTCCTCCAAGCTCTTCCTATGCATTCTAGAAATTGCGTCACCATTCAACTGTTGAACTCCTGGCGATGGGAAATACTCAGGTTCCACCGTTATAAGGCAAGAGCCCATCTAGCAAGTTTGAGGGACCTTGGGGTTGTTTCAGTGAGAAATTTTAATGGGTTATGAGGTCAGTAATGGGTTATCGAGGTCAGTAATGACCTCGATTTGAGATCCATATGTCAATTTTTCGAACTTCTAAAACCCAAAGAGAATACTCCAAGCCTCTTTCTCTATATTCGGCCAAGCACGCTCAGCCCCTGATAATTTTTGACTGGCAAAAACAATCGGCTTAAACTGACCCTTTTCATCTTTTTCAGTGAGACAACATCGTGCCGCCAGTTCTAGAGCATCGGTGTGAAGCTGATATTCCAAGTCTACTATAGGTGTAGCTGAACGCGTTACATTACACAATTTATCTTTAAGAGTATTGAATGTTTGTTCTGCCCTTTCATCCCATGGCAGCGTATTTTTGACTTTCTCTTTAGTTAACTCCGTTAGAGGAATGGCAATTTCAGCATAATTTGGAATATAAGATCGGTAAAATCCCATTATTCCCAAAACAGATCTCACTTCCTTTTTAGTTTTCGGTCTCTGCAAATCTCTTATCGCTCCTATTTTCTCCTCATTTGGCGCATGTGTTCCACCACCAATTACATGACCAAAAAGCTTTGTTAACTTTTCTCCAAATTTACACTTATCGAGTCTAATTGTAAAATTTCGATTATTAAGTTCCTCGATGTCTGTTCTAACATGCTTACATTGCTCTTCCCAACTGTCTGAGAAAATGATGACATCATCAGTATATGCTTGTGCATAACTCCGATGAGCTTGAAGAACACTATTCATATCCTTTTGGAACGTAGCGGCTGCCCCTGTTAAACCGAAAGGCATAGTTCGCAATTGATAAGTCCCATTATAAATGCAGTCAAATGTTTGCATTCCCATTTTAATCTGCCAATAACCCCTCAATAAATCGATCGAAGACAAATATTCAGCGGCCACCACGATGTACATGATTTCCCCCGAATCTTTCACAGGAAATGTTGGTACCTGCGCTACTGAATTTAAAGACCTATTGTCTATGCATAGCCTAACATTTGCGTGTTTTTTCGCCACGCAAACAATTGGATGACTAATTTCTGCATTTGATACTTTGATTAGATTTAACTCTAAGAACTCCTGGACCTGTCTATCCACTTCCTCTTTGTAAGCGATTGGTACACTATAATATTTTGGCTTTTCACTGACTACATCCAGTGTCAAATAAATACGGTGTTCCCCTACTTCCGCTGGTCGCACAGGGCCCATAAATACTTTTTTATTTTTCCTCAAAATGGACTTTATAGCCCTGACTTGACTATTAGATAACTCTTTTATTTCAAACCTTTCTATGTCTCGCTTTACCTCTTGTTCCCGATTTAAAATAGGAATTTTCCCAACATCTCCAAATTCCTCATCACTTTCAAAAACAATATTGACTACGTTGCTCCTAGCTATAAATTCTCCTATTTTATTTTCATGCACATGCTTTCTACTCCTTCCGGCTAACTCAACTATAAACGAATGCTGATTTCGTTTTTCGACAATAGTCGCCGGACCTAACCACCAAGAGTATAACTTGCTAATTGAATCGGGGATTAACAGTATTAATTTATCGCCTACCTGAAAAGTTTTTTCTTTTGATCTTTTAAGTTATAATGATATGCCATTCTGCCTTGTTGTACTTCAGACAATAATTTTGTCTCATTTGCGGCTCTTTTTAAGCCTCCTCTAAGTTTATTTAAGTATGCATGAATGGGCATAGTATCTAATTCAGCTCCCTTATTTTCTCCTGCCCAGAACAATTTCAGAACCGATAAAGGACCCTCCGGCGCTCTACCATACAATAACTGAAAAGGTGCGATTCCCGTTGCAGAATTTGGAACTTCTCTATATGTCCATAGTATAAATGATATTTGTTAATGCCATCGTTTCCCTTCTTCTCTGATCGTATGATGCAACATACGCTTAAACGTTTGATTAAAACGTTTCACAAGACCGTTAGACTGGGGATACTTTGGAGTTGAAAACCGTGGACTAGCACCTAACCTTTTCTCAAATTCTTTAGTTAATTCGGCAGTGAAATTAGTTCCATTATCACAAGTTATTTTATTTGAAATTCCTGTCCTCGTGAATAGTTGAAGTAATGCATCACACGCTGTTCTAGTAGTTAAACTTTTTAACGGTATCGCTACCACCCACCTGGTATGCTGATCAGTGTTTATAAAGTCCCGGACCCATTTTGATGTTTAATAACTCATAAAATAATGAAGATATAAACAAACTTATGGCATTTATTGATGAAATAATAACTCATATATTTTCCTTTTCAGGTTTGAATATCTTTACTTTTGTAAATATCGTCTGCGCGTGTGGTTAATTTCAGATAATTTCATTTTCCAGTCTAAATATCTGTACTTTTCTAAATATCGTCTGCTTATTAATTGCATTTTTCGCTCTTTTGTTTTTGGCAACTATTGCAATGTTATGTTTACTTTTGATGTGCTTGTTCTATGTTACTTTTGTATGTGATGTTTTATTCGAGCGGATATTAAGGAGAATGCATACACCATAAGAGAAAGCACAGATTTTATGGTGGTTCATAGAAACAAAATCAATAGTGCAAGCACAGAGAAATTGCAGAAGAATTTACCAAAAAGATCCTCCATCCAAAAGCAGCATCTTGCGGTGGAAAAAGAATTTTCTAGAAACTGGAAGTATAGCAGACAAGAAACGTTCCGGGCGTCCCTGCACAAGTGATTTTGATGTTGAGCGTGTCAGAGAGACATTTTTACACAATCCTAGAAGATCTATGAGATCAGCGGCAAGAGAATTGGATATGCCAATTTCGACGGTGTACAAGGTTATTAAGAAAAAATTAAGACTGCATGCATACAAAGTTCAAATTGTTCAAGTTTTGGAACCGGACGATAGGCCTAGGAGGATGGCCTTTGCAACAGATATGCTAAGGAGAATAGAAGATGATGCTGATTTTCTGAAGCGCATAATGTTCTCCGACGAAGCATCCTTTCATGTTTCTGGCATTGTTAATCACCATAATGCGCGCATATGGGGATCTGAAAACCCCCATGAATACCGTGAGGCAGTAAGGGATTCCCCAAAGATTAATGTGTGGTGTGGACTAATGCACGACCGAGTCATTGGGCCTTTCTTTTTTACAGAAGAGACGGTCTCATCAGTCGTATACTTAGACATGTTGGAAAACTTCGTATTTCCACAACTAGAAGAGCTTCAGCCACATGTCATTTTGCAACAAGATGGTGCACCACCTCTTGGGGTACCATCGTTCGCACTTCTTTGAATGACTCTTTTCCAGGAAGATGGATTGGGCGAGGAGGTCCAATTCCTTGGCCAACCAGATCACCTGATATAACGCCGCTGGACATTTTTCCTTTGGGGATTTGTAAAGGACAATTTTACAGGAGGAGAGTGTCGAACATTGATGACTTAAAAGCCAGAATTACAACCGCAATAGCCTCTGTGGATGCCGACATGCTTGCCGCTACCTGGCGTGAAATTGACTATCGACTTGATATTCTCCGTGCGACGAAGGGGGCACACGTGGAAGTTCATTGACAAGGGTCATGAAACTTTTTGAGTCTATCTAACATTTATGCTATTAATTTTAATCTATCTTTATTATTTTATGAGTTATTAAACATCAAAATGGGTCCGGGACTTTATAAACACCCTGTATATTGATGCCCTGTGAACTTTTAGGATCGATAGGCCCAATTAAATCAACATTAACTACCTGAAATGGAAGTTCTGGACGTGATACCGGGAAATAGATGCTCTATCATTCACTTTAATCCTTTTAGTTAATTGGCACTCTAAACATGACTCACAAAATTGTTTAGTTTCTTTCGCTATACCATCCCAATAAAAGGAATACCTGATTCTCTGTAAAGTTTTCTTTGCCACATGATGTCCTCCAAATACAGAAGTATGCGCTAATTTTAAGATTTCTTCCCTTCTTATCTTAGGTACCACTGATTGAGCTATAGTTTATTCTACCAATACCTCCTTATGATACAATAAACTATTTACAATACAAAAATCCCCTTTATCAATTTTAGCTAATTCCCAAGATCTCTCTAAGTCTTTACAAACCAACTGGGCTTCCTTAAATATATTTGGATTACTTATTGTAACATTACCATTATCATTTTTCTCTACCTCCGTCTTTTCTTTGTCCTGACTTTGTAAATTTCCCGATCTCACTTCTATTGCGTATACATTACAATTATCGCTACTCATACTTTCCTTTTCGCTCAAGTTATCAATATTGACTTCAGTACTTTCTAGTTCTTGGGACTCTAGCAATGACTCTTCACGATTGACCCCCGACAACTCATTAATCACCACGGGATGTAAAATTACTTGCTCAATAATATTATCGTTTACCGCGCAAAGTACTTCCTGATGAATTACAATAGTTTGTCCGAATTGCGGAATATCCAATGGTAATTTAATCAACGTTGATTTAACTGCTTCATCAAATAGTCGTTGTACATAATACCAGCTCCATTTAATTTCTCTTCCGGTACCAAATCTTTATTCTCGACACTGATTTCACATCCTGAATTCACCAAACATTTCTCTTTTTGCCACATTTGCACTAACCTCAATATTTTCGAGTTCATCAATAACATTAGTCCTCCGTTCGGCCTTTGGCGATATCCTCGCCTCAATAGGTCCTTTAGATATTCTTTCTTTTCTTTCACTGAAATCTTATTTACATCCGCTTTTGGTTCTCGCCATTTATTATTATTACTATTTTCCTAATTATTCACTTTATTACAAAACGTTGGTAATGACCTCTTATGCCACATTTGAAGCATCTAGGAGCTGAAGCATCATTAGCTTTCTTAGAGTCCGTTTTCCTACCCGAAAAAGAATTAATTTCATTACTCTTGTTTTGTCCCCAATTACGACTAAATTTATTATTCTCTTTCGGTCTCGATTTTTCATTGTTTACATATCTCTCTTTAACCTTAAGACTTTTATACGTAACCGCATAAGATTTGTGCTTAGCGTCAAAATAATTGTCATATTCTTTAGCAATTTTAGAACCTTCTAACCAATTACTCTGCTGAGTTAATCCAATATATACCACGGTTTCCACATCTAAAGTATTTAACAACTTATCAGTAATGATTAACTTATTAATCTTTTCATACGAGTCTGCACCCCTAACCTTACAGTTATTTTCCCAAGTTGCTATTAAACGCGTTACAAATAACACATGAGTTTCATTTTGGTTTCTTCTAGCCTTCTTAAAATTTTCCAAACATCCCAGCAAAGAAAGAAACAGTGGGACATCAGCTGGAAAAAAGATGGCAGCCAGCAGTGCTATCAGAGATAAAGTGCAAGAGTGCCATTACTTAAACCTGTCAAAAGTGTCCTAGCCGAATGCAGCTGGCCAATCAGTGATGGCCAACAGCAGGCCAGCATTAGTATGCCATTACATTACTTCAATCCGGCACTTTTCCTGCAGTGCTAGCACCTATCCCACTGCTATCCCTTTGCTGCCCCAGCACTTTCCTTTACAAAAATTTGTTATAGAATTCTATAAAAAAAAAACGAAGTATTATATAATTGTGGCTCTTTTTTCTATAAGTTAGTTTCACCAAGAGCTATAAAAACATCTGTAGAAGTGTCTATAACAGAAATATTTGAACTGCATGTGGTCACCCTCCCAAGTACTGACCGCGCTCGATGCTGCTTGGTTTTCGTCATTGGACACGAACAAGTGCTTTCAGCGTACGCTACGATTGCTCGTAGTTTTCAAGCTCTCATTACACTATTTCAAGTTTGTTTCTTTTGTGATTTACGTTCTCAATCATTAAACTGGTATAGAAATTATTCTATTGTATAGAAATCCTATGTATTTTATACGTTTTTTTTTATTATTGATTCTGAACTGCGTAAATTATGAAAACCGAAATCCTTTGTAACCTAATAAAACCAGATTTAAGGAGAGAAAAAAAGTGCGTTGAAATAAAGAATTTATTTATTTATCCATTTACTTATTTATTTTGTTGGTGGCAGTGGTGCTATATTTTTTACAGTTTAAAAAGAATTAGCTTCACAGCTTAAATTGTGTTAAGATATTCATTTCAGATTTGTGTTCAAATACTCAATGTCTTCGATATTCGCAGTGCCACCTAGCGTAAGGGTTCCCAGCAATAATAATGCAAAAGTTCGTGCACTTCCATGTAGTGGTCGGCCAGCGCATGAGATAAAATGGATGCCCACCAGAATTTTATCTGATGATTTCCAACAGCAAAGTTGACTGCAGCTGTCCAGCAGTGGTCATGCAGTGGTAGACCATCAGCCAGCACTTCTCCATCATTGCCAGCACCTATCTTTCTGCTGGCCAGCAATTTCCTCTTTGCTGCGATACCTTCGTAGTCGTCTCCTGTTCCCTTAGAACTAATTCCTTTAATTCCTCATAACTCTCAGTTTGTTCCCTAATGGTATAAATTAACAAATTATCCGCCTTATCTCCTAATACAGTTTCAGCCTGCTGGTTTTCCGGCACATTTTTAGTTTTGAATATCCTTTCTAAACTGTTAAAAAACAAATTCCATCCTTCGATCCCTTCCGTTACTTTCATAGACAGAGTTTTAACGCTTTTAAATCAATTTTTCTATGCTACTCTCATTATTATGTTCCCTAGCCGCATTAGAGTAATTTTCCGATCCTTGAATTTTTAATCTCTCCATTTCTAATTCCTGTTCTATTCTTAATTTCTCAGTTTTTTCTTCTCTTTCTAACTTTCCCGCTCAGCCCTTTTTTCTCTAACTTTTCCTGCTAAGCCTTTTCTTCCTTTCTCTCTAACTTTTCCTGTTTTTCTAAATTTTCTTTTTGTAATCGTTCCGTAACAATAATGTTAGCTAATTCCATAATGACCCCTTCTTCATAGTCGTTACTCTCCATATATTTTCCTAAGCTGAATTCTTGTCTCCTTCCGTGAATTCGTCCCCCAATTCTTAGCATAACATCTGAAGATCCGCCTTTTTTAATTTTAATAAGAAGGCCACATCTTCTTCCGATTATTATTACCACTCTACAATAATATTTAAAATTATTAAATTAATATGTCCTAAATTTCTACTTTCGCATAGTTACCTCCACTTATTATACTAATTAACGCATTTCAAATAACTGATATATTATTTCTAATTTAACATACTGTTTAACATAAATTTCCTTAAACATTGGTACCACGCAATTTACTTCCAATAATAATGTAAAATAATTTCAATTTGATTACTATGCAATGCAGATTTCAATTTATACAATTAAATAATAAAAATACAATTTACATAATTATAGATACGTTGCAAATGGAATAAAAGTACGGATGCCAACCACTAAGCAGAGATACCCACATAAAACAATTTGCTTAAAATTACACATATAAATTTCTAAAATTAACCTCAGTAAAATATTTTCTGTTTCAATGTTATGGTTCTCACACTTAAAACAAATAAACTCACAGCATTCTTTTTTTTTTCCCTTTTTTTTAAAAGTTATTTCATGGAAATTAAAATTCTATGTAAATGTGCCTTTCTCATTTCTTATCAACACTTAAAATTTAAAACAGCATCACTTAATTTAAATATTGCTTTAACAATAATTTAAATTCAAAGATGAATTCAATTATTCCTTCCAAATATTAACACAATGCCTTAATTTTATTCCATTAACATTATTAGTTTCAAAGCCGTCTGTATGTTCAATTACTTTACCCGTCTTATTATTTGTTATAATTATTTGTTTACGAAAAAAAAAAAAAAATTGGACAATCAATACCAAAAGAAAAAAATTATAACCTTTTCTTAAAACAATAGTAAATATAGCTGTTATTGCCTCATACCTATCTCAACACAATTATTAAATTACACATAAATTATCATAAATTACATGCAAATGCAAATTATCTTGAATGACCATCAATTACACGCAAAAATACCCATTAGGTTCCAAAATGTCAGCAGAATAAAATGATTAAAACACCTTACCTTATATTTTCTTAGTTTGATCTTTATTAGATGGGATATTTCGTTGTTCACTTCGTTAGCTACACGATGACCTAAATAGTCCACAGTTTAGAGTCACTTTATCCGTTAAATTTTCACCGCAGATCAGTTTCGACGGTTCACTTTTAACACACTGTTAAAAGAATCGACACTCGGGCACTAACCACATTCAACTCGACGATAGGGCACAAACACTCTGTACTTCCACTCGACGCTCGGGCATCAACGCTCTATAATTCCACTCGACGACGCTCAGACATTAACACACTGTAGTTCGGCTCGATGGGCACTGGCATCAGGCGGTTCTATCCAACTGCTGCCACCATTGTCGCATTCTTTCTTAGTCCACACGCTAATGAATTTTCCTAGACCCACAGTCACCACTCGCACAGACTACGAAAAATGTTCTTTTATTTTCATATGCTGCCATGTAAGAAGGATCATCAAAGCAATGCTAAAGTTATTCAATTAAAAGTAACGAACAATTTTACACAAATTATTTACTTATAAATAAAACATTGTTTACATTTAAGAGCTCGGATATAGACGATCCGGAACGACACTAAGTTACATACAGCATGAACTTTCCGCGCACTGGGTTAACTTATTAAAATACTCTATTTCCCACTCACACTATGGTATGGCATGAACTTTTATCGGAGGATCACCCTTGACCTTCTCGTTTCGCCGGCTATCTTCGCAAGACTCAAACTCTTTTCCGAAAACTCCACTCAGGAAACAACAACCTACTACGTTGAGGTCTACGCCAGAACTACTCTTTCTCTCTCAGCGACTCCTCTCCAAAAACAGCCCACGTGGTTTTTTTTCTCTGCCAACAGAGATTTTATCTCTTATCTAAAACTTCTCCCTTCCGATGCATTCACTATCTAACAGATAGGGAGTTTCTCTTATCTGCGTCCTACGTTCTTGAATAGCAAGAGAAACTGCAATATAACGGTGATTATTCATATAACGGGATCTAACAATAATATCTCGGATCAACTTCCAGATAAGGAAAAATATTATCTTAGACCAGCATACGCAGAAAGTGATACATGTGAAATACAATAGACAAAAAAGATAATATCAGATAACAGTAATCTTAATTAGTTACCTACTCACTAGCGTCAGAAACCTGAGAATTTCCAAATATGCCTATAGGTGGCAGCACTCTCTAACTGTAAGATGTTAAATTCGAATTTATGACACAGCAGTCGCACAGAATGAACAGCTGCATTTGAAAATGGCGGCTGTGCTTAAGGAGTTCTCGAGGATGTGCTTAAACAGTTTCGGTGGCAACTTATTCAACATCCACCTTACAGCCTAGACTTAGCTCCAAGCGATTACCACCTGTTTGGATAGCTGAAATTGCATCTGGGTGGCAAGTGACTGATGCAGACGTTGAATGTCAAATGTCTGAGAGAGCAGTCCAAAGACTTTTATGTAGCAGGTATTGGAAAACTCATAAAAAGATGGATAAATGTCAATGTAAATGGCGATTGTATAGACGTAGGGATGCACAACCTGTGGCCCGCGAACTTCGTCAATTTATAACTCTGAAAAATTGCCATTTTTGTCCATGTCTCTAGAAAAAATCGGGAATTTCGTAAATTTGTCGCTGGAAAAAATTGCAAATTTCATTAATCGAGTTCGGAAAAACCGCGAATTTTGTCCATCATGTGCGGAAAAATCTCAAATTTCGTTGATCGCATGCGAAAAAATCGTGAGTTTCATCAGTTTACCGCGAGAAAAAATCACTAATTTCGTCAGAATCAGTTAAGAATCGCAAATTTCGTTCATCGGGCGCGGAAAAACAGCGAATTTCGTTAATCGAGTGCGAAAAAATCGTAAATTTTGTCGATTCGGTGCTGAATAATTCCAACTTTCTTTGATCGGCTGCAGAAAAATCGCGAGTTTCGTCAGTTTATCGCGAGATAATTTCGTCAGTTTTCCGCGGGAAAAAATTACAAATCTTGCTAGTCAGTTAAGAATCACGAATTTCGTTGATCGGGTTCAGAAAAATCACGATATTTGTCAATCATGTGCGGAAAAATCTCAAATTTCGTTTATCGGCTGCGGAAAGATCGCGAGTTTCGTCATTTCGTGCACATGAGTGCGTAAAAATCTCATTTCGTTGATAGGCTGTGAGAAAATCACTAGTTTCGTCGATTTATCGCGAGAGAAAATCGCAAATTTCGTCACTTTTCCAAGGGAAAAAATTGCAAATTTCGTCAGTCAGTTAAGAATTACGAATTTCGTTGATCGTCTGCAGAAAAATCGCGTTTTTCGTCTGCTTATCGCGAAAGTCGTCAATTTTCCGCGGGAAAAAATTATAAATTTCGTCAGTCAGTTAAGGATGACGAATTTATTTGATCGGGTTCGGAAACATCATGAATTTTGTCGATGATTCATGCACGGAAAAATCTCAAATTTCCTTTATCGGCTGCGGAAAGACCACGAGTTTATCAGTTTGTCGAGAGAAAAAATCGCTAATTTCGTCAATTTGCTGCGGGAAAAATTAAAAGTTTCGTCATAGTACGTTGAGAATCACGAGTTTCATCGATGGGGTGCAAAAAAATCGAGAATAAGATAGAGTGCGGAAAAATCGGGAATTTTTCGATAAGCTGCTAAAAAATTGAAAATTTCGATGATCAGTTGCGGAAAATCGTGAATTTCGTCAGTTTATCGCGAGAAAAAATCTTTTTCATCGTCAATTCTTCGAATTTCATCAATTTTCAGTGGGAAAAAATTACAAATATTATAAGTCACTTAAGAATCATGAATATCGTTCATCGGGTTGAAAAAGGGAGAATTTTCACGATCATGTGCGAAAAAAAATTCAAAATTTGGTGACCGGCTGCGGAAAAATCGCGAGTTTCATCAGTTTATCGCGAAAAAACAAACGCAAATTTCGTCAGTCTGTTAAGAATCGTGAATTTCGTTGATTGGGCGTAGAAAATCTCGAATTTCGTTGATCGAGTGCGTAAAAATGGCGAATTTCGTTGATAAAGTGCGGGAAAATCGCAAATTTTGTCGATTCGGCGGGGTAAAATCTCAAACTTTGTTAATCGACAGAAAAATCGCTAATTTTGTCAATTTTCCGCGGGAAAAAAATACAAATTTTTCAGGCACGGAAAAACTAAAATTTCGTTGATCGGCTGCGGAAAAATTGCGAGTTTCATCAACTTATCGCGAGAAAAAAATCACGAAATTTGTCACTCTGTCGCGGTAAAAAAAATCATGAATTTCAACAGTTGGTGGAAAAAATTACAAATTTTGTCGATTGGTCGCAAAAATACAGCAAAATTTAATCGCTCGTGGAAAAAACTCGTGAATTTTGTCAAAATTTTCCATTTATCGAGAAGGAACAGTTTGTTTTCATAAAGTGTTATACGGTATATCTGAAGAAGCCCTACATACAATTATTTATTTCCATTTGTTTATTTTTCGTGTACAAAAATCATTATTCTTCAAGAATAAAGAGTTATTACCTCCTCCCCCCCCCCCAACTTCCCATATAGAAATCTGTCTGTGTTACTGATGTAGCCCTCGACAACCCAAACATTTTTGTAAGTGGCTCTTCTCTCAAAAAGGTTGTGCACGCCTAGTATAGAGAAACAAACATGCTTTTCAAGTATGTATCTTGTTTTTCCTTTTTGTATTGGCTTTTGTAACCTACTTACTCACTTATCCTCGTAGTAGTAATAATAATAATTAAATTGTTGAAGATTAAGAATGCTTACGAAAAATATTAATAAAAATAAATAAACTCTAAGTTACGCTTTTTTAAGTACGAAATATTGTTTTTTTTCTTTTTTTTTTTTTTTTTTTTTTTGAAAAACAAAATGTTTTCCGAATTAATGAAATTAAAACTTACTTATTTTTATTCATTTATATTTTTGTTGGAACAGAAATAAGAGATTTATGTCATCCGTTGCAGAAGATTTCTTGTGTCCAACTCTTCTGTGGGGTTTTAAAGAAATCAGATTTCATTATTCAATGAGTGGAGTAAAAATCTGAGCACTTTATTGGAGACAAACTCACTATCGTGTGCTGAATTTTTAGCTGGATTGCAAAATATATTTCAGATCGACAATGTATCTATACAGGGTATTACCAAATTTGGCCGATAAATCGAAAACTACTTGAAAGAAAAATTTGAAATTGAGAATTTGGATAAAGCAGGCAGGGCATAACAAATATAAATCTGTCAAAAAAGTTTTAGGTTGCAATTCATATATTTTTTTTTTTATTAATTTCCTAATTCGTATTATAAAATTTTTTAAATTACAAATTCAATGTATTTATGTTTGGGTTTTTTAGTATTATAACCAAACACAAAATTATCATATTAGGATTATAATTTCAGGAGATATTAATGAAAATTTGAAAATGTAAATTCACATTAGAAGCTCCAAATTACGAATGTTTATAATTCAAAAACTTATCATTCAAATCACTAGAAATTGTTCCTAGGCATAGTTCGAGCCGAAGATTTAAAATATGTTGTCAAAATTGGGTGTTGCCATTGAAAAAAACAGAGTTAGGTATGATTTTGATTTGTAGATGGCCCCCTAAGCAAATGTTATATACATTACTTAAAAGTAGACTTTACTTCCAATCTATTGATACCAGTATCTTTCTTCTATTATAGTTAGTTGCAGAGTTAGCAGGGGGGTGTTTATTTATTTATTTATTTATTTATTTATTTTTTTTTTTTACGACTGTACATATTGTTGCATTTTTACAGCAACATTTTTATTTTTCTCAAAATTATTGCCGTCAACCCAAGTTCAGTTAGGATGAAATAGATTAAGTATGTGGTTAGAGACCCCATGCTCAATGTCAATTTTTCATCCTCTTGATGACTTCTATCACCCCTTTTAATTTGACGGTCGAATTTTGGAACACTCTGTATATGTGACAAGTAAACACCAATATAAAGAAAGCAACCAGAATAAATTTCGCTTATTGCTTCATAATGGAAGCTTTATATGTGAAGGCATTATAAAAAGAGCTTTTTGCTGTTTACCTCTTTTCATTTTACACTGAAAAATCGGGACTCCTTTTCTGATGCTAGATATATCTGTGGTGGTTGGATGATAAAAGGTGAAGGGTATTATCATACAGTTTTTTTAAATAATGAAATAATATTAATATTCCAATAATTAAAATCTCGTGAATATTAAGCAAAATATGGTATCGCGTACACTGAGTTATGGCCACAAAAGACCACGCCGACAAAGACAATCATTATTAAAATTAATTCGGGAAATATATATTCACATATACTTAATAATCAAGAACAAAGAAAATAAAAGCAAAAAAGTACTACCTGAAGTGACCTAAAAAAGTAGTGGATGCGTTAATAAAAGGACTACACTGAAAATCCACCTTAGAAAATCTTTATTTAAAAAAAGCATTCTTCTTGAAAAATACATATTCAAAATGGATAACTCTTATTACTAGATCTTTTTTTTTTTTTTTTTTGAGAATAGTGTACGATCATCTTTTTAATATACACTTGTCATGATAAAAATAATGAAATTTTCTCTCATGGGTTTTGGAGGCACTTGTCTTAAAAATCAAATTATTTATATTATTTAGCACCAATTCAATACACAGAACTCAGCACCGGTCGAATTGAAAATAAACAACATCTGCCACACAGCGTCTGCAGGATTCTACCCACATAGCAATACAAATTATTCGTTTTTGCATCTCCGTTGGTGGAACTGTTATCAATCAGCCTTACCACAAACAGAAGAAATTATGCAGCCGATCAAAACCATCTTACTTTTCAAAATATTCTTTCATTTTACTGCTGTCACTGCACCCATATGATTCTTCGCAGAAGTCTAGGCCACAACCTTCCACGCTTGTAATCAAAACGAGTGAAACTGCGCACACTCTGCGTTGCAAATAGGAAAAGGATTGCCGTAATAATTAAAAATCGCCAATTGGCAGGGACAAAAATACTAGAATCATGCGTTTGCATAATTTGTAACATTAAAGGATATGAAAACTGCTTTATTTAGAGGAAATTTTTTATAGATTTTGTTTTAAGATAAGATTTCAATTAGCAGTAAAGTGTTATTTTTTAAATTACGTATTAAACTGATTTGAATATGATTGGCTAGGGGAGGGGTTAAAGAGGAAGTGACTTCACGTTTAGAGGGGAGTAGAATTTCCAGAAGATTCCTTTCCCGGAAGTAGAGATTTCAAAACTATATTTATCATTTTAAAATGAAACGACATGTTACGTAAGAAAGAAAAGCTTACAGGGGAAGTTTTAAAAAGGAAGGAATTAAAATAATTTTAGAATACGAATATTAATATTAAATGAATAAAGATTAATAAAATATTTCTTAAATTAAATTAAATAAAAAATATGACAGTGGTTATAAGTAACCACAACAATATCTTTATTCTGGTTATTTGTGCTTATGCACTTGACGCTCCACATTTTGGACTGCGATCACCAATTCATACTTGTATTATCGATTGCTTGAGCACCCTGTTTTTCCAGAGCTTTACGTGATGTTATAACATTTCACACAAAATGAGGTAGTTTGAAGTTTGAAAGGGGGGGGGGGTCGCTTTGAGACCTATAGCGACAAGGCTGTCGTATCGAAAACAAGGTACAGTCGTAGAAAGAAAAAGTAAACACCCCCTACTAACTCTGCAAATACATATAGTAGAAGAAAGTTGCTGGTACCAATCGATTGGAAATAAAGTCTACTTTTAAATTATGTATATAACATTTGTTTAGGGGCTACAAATCAGAGCCATATCAAACTTTGTTTCTTTCAATGGCAACCCAATCTTCAAACTATTCCTAAAAACGAAATTTCTAGTCACTTGGATGATAAATTTTCGAATTATAAACATTCAAAATTTAGAACTTCTAATGTCTTGATCAGGGCCGCCGAGAGAAAAGGTAATTTCTCTCCCCTCGGATGTTTACCTCGAGCAAATAATTCGTGATCTCCTGTGAGACGAATTCTCTCGTCTAGGTAAAACCTGCAACTTTCACTTCCTGAGTTTAGAACTTCTTCATACACACACATCACTTCATACACATCCTTCTCATAAAGACTCATTTTCATATTTTTATAATTATCTCCTGAAATTATAAGCCTAATGCGATAATTTTGTGTGCAGTTATAATACTAAAAACCCAAACATAAATAAATTGAATTTGTAATTTTAAAAATTTTATAATATACTAGCAGGCTATGCCCGCTGCGCTGGTCAATATTTCCAAATGAACTTTGGATTAAACTAAATGGTGAATTTGAACTTGTATTTTAAACAATATTGATCTTCAGCTTGACCTTGCTCATTACTGAAAATGATGCGAACGCCATTGCGATATAATGTTATCTTAAGCGTTGGACAAAATTTAGCAATTAAGAAGTAATTGTTTTAATTGATTATAAACAGCGCACTTATGGTCGGGTAATGAGACCGTTATGACAACAGGAATTAATACATCTGTAACTAATCAACATATAATGAAATCGTATATACTAACACCATTCCTAAAAGTCATGCAACAGGGCCACTTGTAACAAAATATGTTCTGTAGATTTTTTTAAAAAGGCTAAACTTTCATAATCAGGTTCACTTAATTTTTGAACTTTTACTGTTGCTCTATAACTAAGTACCCTTGAACAATATGTATACATTAAAACCTTTCAAAAATTATTACCTAACTAATTGTGGTATATCCTACGAAAGTATTATAAACAATCGGACTGAAATACAAATTTCCGTTGTAAATATATAGTAGATGATGATGATGCGATTTTGTGTAATAGAATTCATAGCAAAGTTTTCGCTTCAAACATAAACGATGCTTTCAACATTAAAGCTAATACACCAATATGTGAAGTATCCGATTACGGAAGGTTAACTTGAATTCTCATGAGCAACTACTCAAAGAAAAGTGAATATGTGGCTTTTGTGATACTTTTATATCAGCCGGGCGCAGGTAATAAATCAATAAAGATTGTTTTCATAGCATATTCTTATTTTTTTTTTTTTTATTTAAAACACAAACCTTTCACTCATTTCATTTAAAATGCATGCCTTATACTAATTTCATTTAAAAAACTGAAAAGATAAACAATAACAGGAAATAATGCCATAATTAAAAACAAAAAAATATTTTTATTTTACATACGCAAAATGTAACTACTGCTACTGGGAATTTTAAAAATGCTATCAGCGAGATGTGCGCACGGTTGTTATAAATGTACCCATTTTTTTCTTCTTATCGAGGAGCAATTTATAAATCGCACAATATTATTCCAATTCCAATTTCTTTCATTGGGGAACCTATGACCGGAAAAAATGGAAAAAGACTCTTGTAGATTCTTCGGATGACGGCATCTGACGCCATAAACCGAGTTTATATATATGAAAATAATTTTTAAGTCGTTACAAACATTGCTTTCATACTTAAATATTTTTATTGTTACTACTTGTTATCCCGTCGACCAATTTCGCCAAATTATATAAATCGCCAAACCATTCGCCAAATTATATAAATTGACATAATCTTTATTTTAAATAACGAAATAACAAATAAATTAGTATAACATTAATAAAAATACAAATAAAACGTCGAAATTAAAATCACTTGATGACGTAAACACGTGTAGCTTGTTTAAATTCAAGTGAATTTGATATTTACGATCAACCATTATTGACATTTAATCTTATAGTTTGACGATAGATTTTTGGTCGACGGGATATCTAAGTAGTACCTTTTCCATTTTTGTTTTATAACTCTAAATTCTCAGTAATTTTTTTCCTTTTATTTTACATAAAATCACTATTTAAAAAAAAAAAATTAAGATGCTTGCATTTTTATTTCAAACTCATAGAGCCGTTTTTATTTTTTAGCCAAAAGGGTTGATTTGAATTTTTTCCGCTGCTAGAGTAACGGATGTAATGATAGATATTTTGAGGTTTAGATGCCAAAGACACCGCCAAATTAGAAAAATATGAAATGTGTCATGAACTGTTGGACTTATAAAAATTTATTTGGTAGCGTTCGATTCAGCATACAAAACTACATTAAAATATGCTATCATTTGACGCATAATTTTGATATTCGATTTTTTCCCCTCCCCGTGCAAATACCATTAGGGGTGACACTTTAGAAAATCCTTTCTTAGCAGAAGTCTATGTCATAAGAAGTATTTTTACCACGATTTTCAAGATTTTAGGTTCAGTAGTTTGCGCTGTGCGTTAATTAGTCACCTAATCCAGACTTTATTTTACATACTATATTAGATATTCCATTTTGCGGTGAATCGATGATCGAAAATTAGTCCAATATCATTTGAAATATTACATAACAGAGGAGAAAGTACGAAGAAAGACGAAGAAATGACGAATTGCAAAAGACTTCTATTATTTTTTCAAAATGTTGAATTTTTCGATAGTAATAACGTATTAAAACATAAATTTCTTTAAAAATTATCTTTATTTCCTAGATTTCGAATCTGTGAATTTTCCTATAAATGAAATTGGCGATATGACTTGAGAAAACAGATAATATTTGCTTAAATAAAATGGGTAATATTCGTTGATCTGAGTTCGAGTTTATAAATATCACATGCTTTCGGAATTACGGCAAAAAACATTTTAAAAAGTATGAAATTATTTTACAATATGTATGTGTGGCAGAAATTCACACTGAAATTTAAGTATTCGATTCCATTTTTAAAATATTAACTGATATCTATATAAGTTACAATTGAATATGAAAATGTACTCAAAAAATGATCTCTTTCACCTAAAAAAACACCATTTGTGAGAACATCCTCAAGCTAATGTCACGCTTATGCATTTTTGGCTTAAAATCACATTGTTTGGCGGCAAAAGAAAAATAAAAAATTGTAAAGAAACAAATAGTAATTACACATGTGACTCACAATTACATCTGCTTGTTTCTTCTATAAGTCACGGGATGGGACAATTACATATAAAAAAAAGAAAAAAAACAGAACAGAAAGAAAATGTCGTTAAAATTTCATCTAATCAAATTTTCAGATTCGTTTCCATATCTAACGCAAGCGATAAAGAGCCAAATATTGCGTATCAAGTGTAATATTTCTTATTAAATTAATTTTTAAGAATTACAAATATTTCTTTCAGGTTTTGATTAAATGTTTCCGTTTTTTAATATTATCACTCATTAAAACGGATTTTCTTCTTTTTTTCTTTTTTTTTTTCATTTAAATAAAATTAGTAACAGTTTTTCTTTTATTTTTCGAGGTTTAATAGCCGTTTTAATTTTTTTTTTATCAACGATGAATTTCGCCAAGAAATAAAATGGTAACCTTATTGCCCAAAATAACAGAATTTTCCGTCATAATTCTAAAACTAATATAGGTAGAATAATGTGTTATAGTTTAAAACCTTCCCTGAAACTATACCTATCTAACGGTATAAGTTCCGTAAAAATCCTTAAAATCCCTTCTCCTTAAAAGTGTATTTCTTTGTATTTAAAAATAATCAGTGATATTTTTTTTTCATTTTTTTTTCGACCAAATTTGTATTTTTTAATTTCTAATTCATATAGACGTTTCAATTATTTAACAAAAAGATAGCTTAACATGCCAAGATGAAAATCATATGCCAATGGCAACCTTTTGGTCCAAAATAACAGAACTTTCTATCATAATTCTATAACTAATCTACGTAGATCGATGTGATATAGCTTAAAACCTTCCTTGAAACGATATCTATATAACAGTGTAAGTTCCGTCAGAATCCATGCAGTAGAACTCGAAATCTAGTCGTTTGGAACGAAATTTCCATTTGAATTTTATATATACAATAGAATAGATAATAGATTATGTGTTATGAACTATCTCAAAGTTTAAAACAGATCGCATTGTTAGATTTCCTAATTTTAACAATATCGCGTTATGTTAGTTCCACATTCCACCACCAGGGAGCGCACTCTATTTTTAACGAAAGCGTATCTGAACGAAACTCCTTCATCCAACCTTCCCGTAGATACATGAATCGGGAGGGTGGCGGTCTTAACCAATAATTTAATATAATTGCTGAAATTACTACGAAAAATATTTTAAAGGGGCCCTACGCGGGCCCCTAATAGAGTTAGAGGAAATCGGAAGACGGCAAAATAATCGCGGGGAAAAGTTTGCTTGGGTGCTTCGGAGCTACTTTTGGCGCGAGATCTAAGCTCTACGACCAATAGGAGCCCAGATATTTAAGGAAATATGAAGTAACAAAGTCCAAAATAATAGAATTTTCCGTAATAATTCTATAACTAATCTAGGTAGAATGATGTGTTATAGCTTAAAACCTTCCCTGAAACGATACCTATCTAACGGTATAAGTTTCGTAAAAATCCATGCGGTAGAACTCGAAATCTCGGCGTTCGGAACGAAATTTCCGTTTGGATTTTATATATATAATAGACTTTTATATATATAATAGACTAGCAGGCTATGCCCGCTACGCTGGTCTGCTTATCCAAATGAACCTTGAATTAAACAAAATGTATCATTGAATTTGACATTCTGATTTAAAGCAATACGGAACCTTACCTGGAATGTCCTTTCGCACTGCTGAAAACGATAAGAACGGCAATGTGCTATAATATTTTCTAATGTGTAGACAAATTTTCAGCTATTAAGGCCTTAACCCTTTTAGTTGATCAATAACAGTAGAATTGGTAAAGAAAGATAGTACAATACGCATACAATAAAACAAACCCTGAAAAATTATATAACTACTTGTAATAATGCAAACAAACAAATGGACAAAAACCATCCAGTAAAACTTTTTTAAAGGTTGATCTTTCATAAGGGGTCCATCTGATTATAGAACTTTCACCCATAATTCTGTAACTAAGCAACGTAGAATGATACGCAATAAACTAAAACCTCCGCAAACATCGTCTTATCAACAAAGAAAGTATTATCAATATCCGCCATCTAGAACTTTTTGAAAAGTCTAATCTTTCATAATCGGTTTCATATGATTATGGAACTTTCCGCCATTACTTTATGACTAAGCAACGTAGAACAATATGCAAAATACTAAAACCATGTCTGAATACATATCTAACTAAAATGAAATTCCTATCAAAATCCGTTCTGTAGAACTTTAAAAAATGTTAAACTTTCATAATCGGGTTCAACTGATTATAGAACTTTCCACCACACCTCTATTATTAAGCAATGCAGAAGGGTATAGTATATACTAAAACTCTGCCTGAAAAATTATTTAACTAACAGTGAAAATTCAATCGTAATCAATTCGGCTGAATCTTTTAAGAAGGTTAATCTTTCATGACCGGGTTCGTCTGATTATATAACTTTAAAACATAATTGTATGTATTAGCAACGTAGAACGATATTTTGTATACTAAAATCTTCCCTGGAAAATTATCTAACTATCATTATGATAAAAATCCATTCAGGTGAGCTCAAGTTATATGCAACCCGGACGAATTTCCCATTTCCATTTTACTCTAGTATATATAGCAGAAGCAGAAGTAGATAGATAGATGGATAAGAATATTGATTATTAAAATTTATGAAACTGCAAGTTATTTCTCGTTGCCTCTGCTGAATAATTTTAAAGACTTTTCAATCGGCGAGTACTGAGATTTACTATTATGTCTACAACAAATGTATTTCATTTTGTACCAAAACATTGTCGTTAAAATGAGCCAATTTGCTGTTGTCTGATATTATAAAATATTTTTTTTTTCAAAATCGCCAACTACGCGCAGGACATTTTAAGTGTCTCTTGGTCCTGCAGTAAACATTTCCATGTTTTATTCAGCGAAAAATGAAGTTATAACTTAATTTTACTTGATAATAAAAAATACTTCCACCTTCAAAAAATAGTAAATTAAAATTTTTTGCAGTGTTACGAATAAATAATAATTAAAGCCAAAAGAAATTTGCGTTCAATAAATATCAAGCCCCAAAGTTTGGCATCGTTTGCAATAAAATTTGGTACTTTTCTTATCCACTATAGGCGCCTTGGCGTTTTTTTTTTAAAGTTTGGCGCTATTCGGGCATCAGAAAGTGAGATTTATTGCCAATTGATATAAACAGTTAAGAAAACAAACTTGATGAAATTTTTTGTTTGTTTATATATGTATATTATCAATGTTTTTTATATACAAATTACTTCTGTTTCTAATTAAAATTAGATAAATTGCATCTTTATGTTAAATAAATTGTATAAACAGAAAAAAATGCTTGCTTATATGAAATGAAACAGTGAATAGGTTGCCAGAAAATATGTTTCCAAATTTTATCTCCGCCAAGGCTATTTTCTCTGTTTCGCCAAGATCCCTATACTGTAAATTACCAAAAAATTTTGCACATTTAGCATTGAAATAAATGGCGCAACAGCATACAATTTGGTATGGTGTTGGTATAACGTAAAAATAGGGAAAGGTCGCCGAAAAGTTTTCTTTCAAATCACGCCAATTCTGTGTTAATTCGGTTATAGAATAGTTCCGCTTTAAAAACACAGAATCAGTTTAAACCTTTTCCTAAGTTAATTATGCGCCAAACCACGCCAGGTAACATACGCCAATTGTCGGTAGACTCAATTATGTAACTTATCGGTACCAAATATGCCAATTGTCTATGGATTCGATAACGTAATTTATCTTCTTAATTTATGCATACTTTACAAACTACATCTACTTTCCAATTTTCCTGATTTTAAGATCAATGGTACTGTTAGATGTTAAAAAGCTTGGCGCAATTCGGGCTTAAGAAAGTGAGATTTGTGGCCAAATGATATGAACAGCTATAAAAACAAATAAAATGAACTTTAAGCTTTTTAAAATATGTATTCATATATATATTCCTATATAAATTTTTATTTATGAATATTAATATTTTTGTTATTTATATACAATTTACTTCTGTTTTTATATAAAAAAGAGATAAATGTATTCTTTATAGTAAATAAATTATCTAATTACTGAACAGAAAATATGGATGAAAACTTTCCTTTTCTCGCCAAGCCCATTTTTTCCAATGCGCAGCTATATTGGAAAATTACAGAATTTAACCCATTGCTCTATGACTAAACAGTGTCGAACAATATATTATATACTAAAACTATCTCTGAAAAATTGTCAAACTAATAATGCAAATTCTGTCAAAAACCGTTTATTTTAATTTTTAAAAAGGCTATTGTGATAATTGCGTACACCAGACTACGGAATTTCCCCAAAAACGGTATGGTTGAACAATATAGAAGGGCATGTTGTATACTGAAAACGCCCTGGAAAATTATCTAATTAACAGTCCAAGTTCCATCGAAATACATTGGGCAGAATCATTTAAAGAGGCTAATTTTCCATTATCAGGTTCATCTCATTAAAGATCTTTAAACCATAATTCAATACCAAGAAACGTAGAACGACGTGTTATGTACTAAAAAATTCCCCGAAAAATTACCTATCTAACAGTGTACGTTCAGCAGAACTCGAGTTATAAGCAGCGGGAATGAAATTTCCATTTGAATTATATATATATATATATATAAGTAGAATTGGGTTTTTCCAGAAAATGCTGTCGTTTATTGAGAAATAACCAATATTGTGAACGTCGCTCAAACCGATGGCACGCTGATGCATTTTTTGGCTTAAAATTAAATCGTTTGGCGATAAAATGAAATCGCAAAAAACATACAATATGTAACTCACAAGTATCGTCATTTTTATAATTACATCTGCTAGTTTCTTCAGTATGTCACATGATGGTCGAGTTAAATAAAAATAAAAAGTAAATTTAAAAGAAATCAAAAACAAAAACAAAATTCCACTCAGATATTATTTTATAAAATTTTCTGATGCATTTTATTTAACCGGACGCAAGAGATAAATTGCCAAATATAGTTTAAAACTGCAATCTTTCATACTGAATAAATTTTTAAGCATTACGAACATTCTCTTTCATGTTTAAATTCGATATTTTCGTTTTCCAATATTACCACTCGTCAATTTTTTTTTCTCTCTTCTTTTTCCTTTTAAATAAAATTAGTACCAGTTTTTTTCCGCGATGTACAGCCATTTCAATTCATTTATCAAAAAATTCATCGCCAATAAAATAATGGTAATCCTTTCGCCCAAAATAACAGAACTTTCTGTCATAATTCTATAACTAACCTACGTAGAACGATGTGTTATAGCTTAAAACCTTCCCTGAAAGAATACCTATCCTACAGTATAAGTTCCGTCAAAATCCATGCGGTAGAACTCGAAATCTAGGCGTTCGGAACGAAATTTCCGTTTGGATTTTATATATATAATAGATAGATGAATTATGAAATTAATATTCGAAAAAAAAAATAGGAATTGCAGCCTACATTTTTTTTCTTTTTAATAGATTTATATTTATTACGTCCTGCTTTATGCGAATTCTCAATTTCAAATTTTTCTTTCAAGTAGTTTTCGAATTATTTTTAAAAAACGTCAAAATGATCGCTTAAGGGGCCGTCTATAATGTGCAGAAAAGCATAATTTGAAAAAATATATTTTACTTATTTTATTGAAATATTTGGGCTGAGAACAGTCGGAAAATATTAAGCGAGTGAAATGGTCCTATTGGTAAGAAATAATACATTAATAGAAGTGACATAATCATTCTGTAGCATTTCAACAATCGAGTACCGAACTTCAATTTAGATACAGCCCCTAAAATAGGTTCATTTTAAAATAATTAATTTCTCGAAAACTAATCGTACGAATTTCGTGAAATTTTGTTTTTTAGGCTAATTGAAGAGTGTAGAATTTATTTATGGAGTCAAAATGGCCTATTGTTATTGAAAAAAATAAAGTTTGGGTTCGTTTTGATATCTAGAGAGCCGCCTAAGCAAATTTTATATACATCATTTAAAAGTAGACTTTATTCCCAATCGTTTGGTGCCTTAGCTTTCTTCTACGATACTTTGTTGCAGAGTTAGCAGGGGGAGGGGGTGTACTTTTTTATTCCAAGGCTGTACATGTCGTTGCATTTTCATTGCAATGTTCTTATTTTTCTCAAAATTATTACCACCAACCCAAGTTCACTTAGAATTAAATCCATTTAGGATCTCCGTCGGCCTAACCGTTCAGAGTTTTCTTCGAACCTTGGATTTCCATGCGTAAATACGGGTTAGGTTCCCTTAGAAAGACCCCCAAGGAGGGCACTCCCCCATCGGACCTATATCCCTAGAGTATATAATCGGCCGTCAAAAATCAACCAATCAACCCAACCCATTTAGGACCAAATTAGGGTCATGGGTTCGAAAACAAGCGCGGCCTGAGAAGGGTGAATGCAATGTTTTCAGAGTTTTGCTACGAGAGTGATAATTCTGGTCACTTTCACTTCAAAAATTCTCCCTGAAGGTGTCCATCCCATGGAGGAAAGAGATAGATGGAGATGCAGTATACCATAAAAATGGTTTGTAATACACTGGTGTCCAAAATTAAGGACCAGTCACAAAATGCTAATTTTTAAGTAAGCGAACACTCAAAAGGAAATAATATAATTGAAATAATTACTATCCCTACTGCACAGCTAGTTCATATAGCATCTCATTCATGTCACACATGGTAACAAGTGCCACAGTCACTACGATGAAACAAAAAATAGGTAATTCCACACGTCTCATTATGAGTTTCAAATTATCACTATATGCAACTCCACAGAGACGTTAATGTGACTGCTGCTTTGTAACGAGTCACCAGGTGACTTTACAATGTAGTTACATTGTGACTCTCATGTGACTGTCATTTTTAGGCGCAATTTCAAAGTCATCATGAACGTTGCATTACGATAAGTCACCAAATAATATCACATTATAGTCACATGGTGACTTTTTACAAAAGAGCACAATGGTGATTTCACAGTAGTCCCTCCGTTACCTGAAAGTCATCATGTGACTTTAATGTGACATTATTTGGTAACTTATCTCAATGCAGCGTTCACAATGACTCTGAAATTGAGTCTGCAGATGACAGTCACAATGTAACTACATTGTAAAGTAACATGATGACTCGTCACAAAGCAGTAGTCATAGTGACTTCTCAGTGGAGTCACATATAGATACATTTGAGACTCAGATGTATGGAATTTCCTATTTTTTTGCTTCACCATAGTGACTGTGACACTTGTGACCATGTGCGACTTGAATGAGATGTTATATGGACAAGCTGTTCTGTAAAGATAGTAATTATTCGAATTATATTATTTCCTTTTGAGTATTCGCGTACTTGAAAATTAGCATTTTGTGATTGGTCCTTAATTTTGGACACCAGTGTATGATGCGCGTTATCGCTTAAATTTAAATGCCCTCATTCTGCCAAACAAAACAAGCACGTGGAACATGGACAAAATTCTTTCACATCTCCCGTGCATTTTTTTTTTTTTTCTCTAAATGAAAATGATCTGCTCATATTTAAGCATTCTAAAGTAGCATTTCATTGTAATGAATTAAAAACTGCATTACTAGAAGTTTTCTTCTTTTTTGTGAAAGCACATGATTGTGTTTGCGCCGAACGTAGCGGATTTTAGGGTTACATTTTTGGCGTCACCTCTAGCCTCCACACTTCATCTCTATTCTTTTAGGTAGCTTTCTTTACAAAAAGCTACCTATTGCAGCCGTTCGGAGGAAAGCAATTTCAAAAAATTTTGGTATATTTTCATCGATCATGACCCCCAGACCCCGAAACCACCCTCCGTTCAAAATTGATATATATATATATATATATATCAATATATATATTACATTAATTAAACATAACCTACCACCGTCAATTATTATGAATTAAAGCTGTAAGTATTAAAAAAAAATATTATATATCTGACCTATGTCACACTGTAACTCTCGTATTTATGAACCGATTTGGATGTAATTCGGTGTGTACATAGTACATATCAATGTCTCGACCGAGTTCGTTGGCCAGCTCCATCCGCCATTTTGTTTCAAAACTGCGGCCATTTAAAA
This sequence comes from Maratus speciosus, assembly GCA_963932465.1. Taxonomy (NCBI): domain Eukaryota; kingdom Metazoa; phylum Arthropoda; class Arachnida; order Araneae; family Salticidae; genus Maratus; species Maratus speciosus. The sequence goes on from OZ010795.1 coordinate 488,256,434, forward strand.
TTTTTTAAAAAATTTGAAATTTGAAATGTGGTACCAAAAAATTGAAAATGGAAAAATATTTTTTTCTTATGTATTTGACCTTTATACAAAGACTCCGTAGCAGTTTTTGTTTCGTCTATATCTTAAAAAATGGCTGAGTTATAGCATTTTGAATTTCTAGCGAAGCTGACATTTTGAAACGTCCTGAATTTTGTCACGCGATAAAAGGCGTATTTATGAACCGATTTGGATGTAACTTCGTTTATACATAGTACAGACCAATGTCTCAAACGAGTTCGTTGGCCAGCTTCATCCGCCATCTTGTTTAAAAATGGCGGCCATTTAAAATTTTAAGAAAAATTTAAATTTGAAATGTGGTAGCAAAAAAATGAAAATTGAAAAAATATTTTTTTCTTATGTGTTTGACCTTGATAAAAAGATTCGGGAGCAGTTTTTGTTTCGTCTATATCTTAAAAAATGGCTGAGTTATTGCATTTTGAATTTCTAGCGTGGCTGACATTTTGAAACGTCCTGATTTTTGCCACGTGATAACAGACGTATTTATGAACCGATTTGGATGTACCTTGGTGTGTACATAGTACATACAAATAACTCAACCGAGTTCGTTGACCAGCTTCATTCGCCATTTTGTTTCAAAATGGTGGCCATTTAAAAAAATTTAAAAAAAATAAATTTAAAATGAGATACCAAAAAATTCTAAAATGAAAAAGATTTTTTTTGTATGTGTTTGACCTTAATACAAAGATTCCGGAACAGGTTTTGTTTCGTCTACATCTAAAAAAATGGCTGAGTTATAAAATTTTGAATTTCTATTGTGGCTGACATTTTAAAACGACCTGATTTTTGTCACGCGATAACAGGCGTATTTATGAACCGATTTGAATGTAACTTGGTCTGTACATAGTACTTACCAATGTCTCGACCGAGTTCGTTGGCCAGCTTCATTCGCCATCTTGTTTCAAAAGGGTTGCCATTTTTTAAAAAAAAATGTAATTTAAAATTTAAAATGAGGTATTAACAAATTGGAAAATGAAAAAGATTTTTTTTATGTGTTTGGCCTTGATACAAAGATTCTGGAGCGGTTTTTGTTTCTGAAAATTTGTTCTTTTGTTTATATCTTAAAAAGTGGTTGAATTATAGCACTTTGAATTTCTATCATGGCTAACACTTTGAAACGATCTTGTATTTGTCACGAAATACCACACTTATTCACCTATTTCGATGGAAGAAGGCATGTGGATAGTATACATCAATATCTCGACCAAGTTCGCTGGCCAGCTTCATCAGCCATCTTGTTTCAAAATGGCGGCCATTAAATTAAAAAAAAAATTATATTTAAAGTGAGGTGCAAAAAAATTAGAAATTGAAAAAGTTTTCTTTCTTAAGTATTTGACCTTGATATAAGGATTCAGGAGCATTTTTTGTTTGTCTTTATCTTAAAAAATGGCTCATATATAGCAGTTTCAATTTCTAAAGTGGGTGACATTTTGAAAAATCTGATTTTTTGCCTGCGACAGCACTCGTATATATCAACCGATTCCGATATGAGTGAGCATGTGCACAGCAAATACTAAGGTCTCGACCAAGTTCATTGGTTAGCCTCATCTACCATGTTGTCTTAAAATGGCAGGCACTTTAAGAAATCGCCGAATTTGGCAGCCAAATATAAGTGACTTTAAATAAAAGCAGCTTGGATAAAGCTGACTAATTTCGCGAAATTCTCATTCATAATGATTTAGTATTGATAAAAATTAATATTGAATCTCCTACATTCGGTTTCCACTTAATTGAGCTTCGTGTGTTTGAATAATATAAGTTGGCTTTTTAAAAATAAGGAATATGAAAGCTACCTCTTCCTCCCGGCACTGGCCGGAAGGACTTTCTTTTCCCTCTATGTATCCATCCTTTAGCCTAGCTGCTATCCTTTAGCCTAGTTGCAAAATCTCTTCTTCATTACTTACTATAATAATAAGGCCTCAGAGTGTCACAAAACCCTCCCCTAAAAGTCTTCCCACACCCCTCCCTCATACACACTCTGCTATTTTCCTGGATTTCGTTCTGCCGGCACTTATACTATTAACATATGGATAGCATACCTCTAAATTATGAAATCGGGATCTAGATAATAACGATACTAATTATAACAAATATTATTATAAACATGTATTAGTCTCGAAATTTCATGGAAGGTGAAGATATAAGTTAACACTTTGTATCATCGCGTTGAATATCTGCAACATACCCAAAAATCAATGTTACTTAAACAGTAGGGTTTAAAGTACGATTTTATTTATTGCTGCTTTATCCCAACACAGCAATTAATATAAATTGAGCATAGAATCCCCAACAAATGGCGGTACTGAATAAATTTTTCAATCCAATTTTTTGTTTGTTGCAAATGTGAAAACATTTCCTTTTAGTCAATATACATACCGGGTGTCCCAAAAAGGACTGACTGATTTTAAAATTCAATAACTTGCAAACGGTGACAGATATTTAAAAAATTCTTACAGGAGGGTTATGCATAAGGTCAAAAGTTTTTTTACAGTGATTTTCAATTTTAGTTCGAATTACAAACAATAGATGGCGCTGCGATCACTAGACGCGGAATTCAGGCTCGATTTTTGGTACTTCGTGGCCCGGATAATACATTTCCATCTCCTTTTTTAGCATGGAACAAGAGATAGGACCAGAAATCGAGCCTGTATTTAGCGACTATTGCTTATAGCGCCATCTATTGTTTGTAATTCGAACTAAAATCGAAAATCACTGTAATAAAACTTTTGACCTTATGCATAACCCTCCTGCAAGAATTTTTTAAATATCTGTCACTGTTTGCAAGTTATTGAATTTTAAAATCAGTCAGTCCTTTTTGGGACACCCGGTATGTATATTTTATGTGTTCTAAATTTTGCAAATTAATTTTTACATGCTGAAAATGTGTATTCTAACATATGAGTAAATATTTTTCAAATCGGTTGGTTGTGTTTATGACGGCCAATTATCAACAAGAGGGATATGGGCCCTAAGAGGGGGGATGCCCTCCGTGGGCGTCTTTCTAAGAGAATCTAACCCGTATTTACGCCTGAAAATCCAAGGTTCGAAGAAAACCACGAAAACTCCGAATGATTAGGCCGACGGGCGCAATTGGGTTCGAACCCAGCACCTCCCGTCTACCAGCTTCAAGAGCAGAACCTCTCGACCACTGGTGGGGCATTTTTCAAATCGGAGTTGTTTAGTCGCAAAGGGTTATAGCGGTTCACAAAATAATATTTTTCCAGCTCAACAACGCGAAACATTCCCTCCCCCACCAGTGGCCAAGAGGTTCTGTTCTCGAAGCTGGTAGACGGAAGGTGCTGGGTTCGATCCCAATCGCGCCTGTCGTCCTAATCGTTCGGAGTTTTCGTGGTTTTCTTCGAACCTTGGTTTTCCAAGCGTAAATACAAGTTCCCTTAGAAAGGATCCCCACTGAGGGCACTCCTCCCCTTAGAGCCTATATCCCTCGCGCTGATAATTGGCGTCATAAACACAACCAACCGAAACTTTCCGACTCATTTTTAAACTTAAAAGCATGAAACTTGCAGGGAAGTTTATTGAACAGGGATATAGGCTCGAGGGGGATGCCCTCCGGGGGGGGGGGGGTCTTTCAAAGGGGTCATAACCCGGATTTAGGCAAGATTCGAAGAAAACCACGGTAAAATCCGAACAATTAAGCCTACAGGCGCGATTGGTTCGAATCCAGCACTTCCCGTCTACCAGCTTTTGAGAGCAGTGCCTCTCAGCCACTGGTGGGGCTTAAAAAAGATATATTAATAAAAGTTTTTTTCCTTTTATTAAATCCTATCATACTTAATTAATTCAATGACATCCCATGATAGTTAATGATTCTAGGTTGCCATGGTGATTACGTCCTATTTAAGGTGGAATCCTATTGTTTCAGTATTACTCATTTTACTATACACAGACACACACACACACACACACACACACACACATATATATATATATATATAATCGTAATAAATGTTGCAGTCATGCATTTTTCATAAGAGTGCAACAGCTATTGCACCAAAACCTGAAAATTTATAAAACTAGTTATAGTACAAATGCCCTCATTTGTCACGTTTGACGTACAACTTCCGACTTATTTGTTTCCTTCCCAGGGCTGTCGAGCCCGGAAATATGGTTCATAACGTCAAACATGGTAGTATTTTTAAAAAATAATCATCTATCTTTACCGAAAAATGAAAAAAAAAAAAAAACATGTTCGATTACGTAGTTTCTGAATAAAAGCTCCTGCCATTTGAATATATTTGTGAACAAAAAGGAATTAAAAAATATGACGTAAAGTAGTCCCTTTGGATTTTAGATCAGCCTTAAGGGGTCTCAGGACTCTTAAAATTTGAAAAATCGAAAACAAAAAGACCATTTTCAACATATAATATCTTAAAATGCAATTGATTTTAAGACAAAATTTTATATTGGGATGAAAAATGCTCTTTCATTTCATGTATTTGAAAAATTACAAGAAGCTGAATTATAATTTACAGTGGGCTCCAAAAAGTCAGACATTTGACGAGCGGAAAATCGGCATAACATATTATGCGCACGATTACAAAATAAATTTTGCAAGTAGAAGGAAAATTTTGGGTCCTACTAATGCTTCATATTGTAATAATTACTCTCAACCTAAATAAATTTGTATTTAAAGAATTTTTCTATTTTTAATACAAAGTTGTATTTAGTTAATGCAAAATTTAGAAATTTTCAACAGTATAATCAATCACCTATAAAGAATATATTTCTGAACAATAAGAAGAAAATTTTAGGTTCAGTTTATACAGACTAACATGAAACATATGTTTTGAAAATTTCATGAAAAAAAATTCAGAAGTTTTTGAGATATCGTGCGCGTTATGCCCAAAAACATCATTTGGAGAAAATAGACTTCAAAGTTCGCTTCAGCTATTGAGCGTGTATAATTCTAAAAGCCATAACTTCTGTTCTAATAGGAATTTCAAGGAAACATAATAAACATTTGTACCAAAATGTTCAGAAAAGATAGTATAGTTTAATATCTAAAAAAAATTAAAATTTTGAAAATTTTAAAGCTTTAAGAGTCCTGAGACCCTTTAATGGAATAGTAAAACATTTAGTGCTTTGTAGCAGCATGTTAAAGACTTATATTAAATTATATTCTTATAAGTTCTTCCTTATAAATACATTAATATTTATTTTAAATAACATTAGAATTGATAATTATTAAAAGTGCAAAAAACTAAATGTCAAGAAAAGCATACATTTTAGTCACCTAAATGCTTTATCAATTCAAGACATCAAAACAGATGGCAAAATACGCAGGAAATTTGCTTTTGTGAGAAATTTACCTATGCATCCGCTGAAGGGGTTTTCAGTACTCCTGTAAGTCTAATTGATGTCCTTACTATTTTTCAAACAAAATTATTTCTAAAAACTTATTTTTATATCAGAGGAAATAAAGAGGCCATTTTAGAAATTGTTGATTGGGCTCGAGCCCCAAGAACCCATGAAATTAATTCTACGCCTATGATAATATTAATTATGCATGCAATCATTAATATAAATTACGTAATCAGATTTAATCCAAATTTCGAAAGGTGTTTCTAAAAAGTTGTAGCTTATAGGTTTCTGTTATTAAATTAATTACCTACTCACGAACTTCTTAATGAATCAAGGAAGTCAGTGGATTCCCTGCTTTTCTTATATATTATTGTAATTCTTCCTTCACTAAAATTTATTTCCACTCAACTTAGATTCATATTCTTATTTTCCCCCACACTTCACACAATAACCAAACAGGAAAATATTTGGGAACTACCATGCTGCCATCTAGTAATCACAATCATAACTACGATTACATGATGCTGCCATCTGCTGTTACAGATTGCAAATAGATATACAGAAACAAATTATAGGTTTTATAAGTACGATGTAGTAGAATTAATTCGGATTTTTTCGAAGTTTCCATTATATTTTAAACCATCTATCTTCCTTCCTTTGAATCCATGGTTTTAGTAAGTATTGTCTCACAAGTACAAAATATACATATACATAAGACAATAAAAAACACTGCATTTATTTTATTACTATTTCTCCCAGGATTACATTAGCAAAGCAACATTAAATCACTCTCCATACATTGTATAATTTTGCAACAGTGAAGGAAGTAATTTTCCTCTCTGCTTCTTAGCACTATTTCTAATAACTATGTGGTCATCTTTTATGAAAAAGACTTCTACAGTCCAATTATGGGAGATGAAGTGAGAGCTAATTTTACTAATGAAAACCACAGTTGTAGGCATTGTAGCTATGTTGTGTCTTATATGTATTGTCGGTGGTTTTAAATAATTAAGAGTACAAGGCGGATAGATACATGTATATACCGAGATAGTGTATTAAGTATAGAGATTAAGGCTGTTTTCAACAAGCGCAAAACGTTTTGGCACATTTGCAAATTCATTTTTTAATGGAAAGATATAAAATTGGAAGGCCTGACTATGGAAGCGATTTGGAATCGAACTGTGTTTTCCATTTTTTGAACAATAAATTATCTATTGAGTTATAAGCCATTTTGATCACGTAACAGGGCATTTTTCTCCCCTCACTGACTGGATTTTCTTCTTTCGTTCGGAAGTTCTGTTCAAAATACCAACTTTGACAGTATTTTCTGAAAAATCTATTGCGTTTGCCAAAAAAAAAAAAAAAAAAAAAAAAAAAAAGGGGGGGAAAAACAGTATAGTTTCTGAACAACAACTCCTGCTAGTTTCATGTACTTCCGAACAAAAATAAGGCCCCACCAGTGGCTGAGAGGTTCTGCTCTCAAAGCTGGTGTAGACGGGAGGTGCTGGGTTCGATCCCAATCGCGCCCGTCGGCCTAATCGTTCGGAGTTTTCGTGGTTTTCTTCGAACCTTGGATTTCCAAGCGTTAATACGGGTTAGGTTCCCTTAGAAAGACCCCCACGAAGGGCACGCCCCCCTGGGCCTATACCCCTCGTGCAGATAATTGGCCATCATAAATACAACCAACCAACTGAACAAAAATAAATTAAAACTTGTCATAAAGTTACCCTTTTGAATTTGAGAACAGCCTTAAAGTAGGGAAGCATGGAGGTAATTTAAAAATTACAAAATATTTAATAATAATAGACACAGTATGTAGCTAAAGAAATAAAAACCCATAAGTGTTTCAATGATAAATTTAGTAGAGTTTATCTGTATATTGAAATGCATTGGTAAATAAATAATAAGCAAAGGTCTATTAACAAGAAAATGCAGTAGGCAAGAAGAACCTCTTAAAATGAAGAACCTCAATTTGTTTTAATTGAATGAACACAGGTCTTTAAAAATTCGGAAGGGATTTGAGTTCTCGAAAAAATATTTTTCCCCGCTCGTCAGCTGGAAACATTCTGACGAACTTTTAAACGTAAAAAAATGTGACACTTGCATCGTTGCATCGATGATTATTGAAGAACATCACCCCCCCCCCCCCCCAAATTGAACAGTTTTTCATTTTTCGATACATTTATAACATCTTGAGTTATAAGCGATTGTTGCCTCCGGACGACAGTTTTTTTTTCATGCGCTTTCGCGTTAGGAAATTCGATTCAAAACGCCAATTACGTATTTTTAAATATTTTGTTCTCTCTGTACCTCTGTAACAGTCTCTTAACATATATATTTTTAAAACTTTTAAAAATAATCTAATTTAATTCAGGTATGCGAGTAGAGCTGCTTTCAGTATGATTTTATTAACACTGAACAATCCCAAATCTAAAGTTACTATCTGACACAATCACGAAGTCCTTTTTATACTTAGAAGAATAAAATCCGCTTGTTTTGTTTTGTTTTGTTTTGTTTTTTTTTTCCGCAAAGGATTTTTCAGAAAATGCTCTTAAAGTTGGCGTTTTGAACAGATTTTTTGAGATGCAAAAACCTGAGAATCATATTGTCACAAGACAGCAATCGCTTATAACTCAACATATATGTTTATTGTAAAATGAAAGATTACTGTTCCGATTCTAAGTCACTTCAATAGCCATAATTACCAAGTCCATGCTTTTACTATTATGAACTCTTGTTTCATGAACGTAGAAAATTTCGCTTTGTTCTGCAGGGTTGTTTTTTCCCCCACTATTGCCTTAAGGGGGTCCGGGACACAAAAATCTTCAAATTTTTTTTAAATATTTTATTGCAGTAAAAAAATCGCCGCTTTTTTTCTGTTTAAAAAGAAAGCTTAAATCATGTTTATATCCTTATTAGATCAGAACATATTACTTTTTTCGTTTTGGTTTGTTTTCAAAATCTAGCTTTCAAGCAATGGTTGTCATGCAAACGACTTCTTGTGAAAGTGCGTTTTTCTTTATGATGGGTTTTTTCACAGTTTCTCATATTTAAATTGTTATAACTCCAGAATTGTTATAGATATATGGTTCAAACTTGGAACATTTCTTTTTCAATTAGTTTACTTTAATTTTGATTTAGCAAATTTGAAAAAAAAATATTTACTTTTGAAAATATGATTTTTTTTTAAGTTATATCATCTTTTCTTAAATTTTTAACTTTAAATTTTTTAAATATTTTTTAATTAATATTTTTTAAAATGCGGAATCTAAATTAAAAGTTATATATTTCTGTTTATTTAAATGATAAAAAATTTAAATTCTATAAATAATATTTCAAGTTATAACGATTTTAAATTACCCCACTTTTTGAGTAAATTTTAAATTTATTTATTTATTTATTTTTTTTTTTTTTTAATTATGAGAAGTTTTATCATGTGATTTTGTTTACAAATGATATGGTTAACCATCACAAAAAAAAATTCAAAATTTTCATTCAATAAATAAAAATTATTTTAAAATATGTACCGGACCCCCTTAAGGAGTGTCTCAAAAAATAATTTCCCTCCCCTCATTACCCACGAAACTTTCTGACACATTTACAGACTCATTTTAAAACGCAAAAGCACAGCACTTGTAGACCTGACTATTGAAGCGATTTATCATCAAATTGTGTCTTCCATTTTTACCGAACTGCTAAGAAGGGTTTCACGCGTATCTGGGTATGTGGATTTCTTTATACCCTCGGAACATCCCAACGGCTAGATGGATTTTAATAAATGAGATCTCTATCGATTCGTCTTAACCGTCCGATGGTTATAGGCTAGATTTTGTTTTTTTTTTATTCAAAATGGCGGCCGTAAAATACAAAATGGCGGTAGACACGAAAACAAATAATTTACGCGCCCTATTGAGTGGCATATCATTGGATAGGTCTTTCAAAATGAAGACGATGTTTCATTGACTCTTTTACAGTCAGAAGCTCCGTTTGAATATTACATAACCTGGAAGTTGTGTAGGTAGGATCTCTAGCTTTACTGCAACTCTAACCATCATAGACATCTATAGGCCTCATCAAAACAGTGTGTATACATAGGAACTAACAATTAAACACAATTTAAAAGTCATCAATACAAGTAAATAAAAAAATAGGTAAGTAATATAAAAAATAGTTTAACATTGATGAGAAATATAATTAATTAGTTCTCTTTTTACGCAGTCGGTTTTTTTTGATTTTTTAAATTTAATTTTTACCTGTTTGATAAATAAATTACTTACCGAGTTATAAGCAATTGATGTCACGTGCGACTAGTTTTTCTCCTTTCCCGTACTGTCGCATTCGAAAATTCTGCTCAAAACGCCATCTTTGACAGTATTTTCTTAAAGACCTTCTGCCTTTTCCAAGAAATGGAAAATACCATTCGGTCACATAGTTTCTGAATTATAGCACCGGCCAATTTCATGCGTTTTCGAACAAAAAACGAATTTAAAAATGTGTCAGAAAATAGCCCCTTTGGATCTGAGAACAGCCTTAAGTCAGGAAAATAACTTTTATTTTATCTGTCTTCATTATTAAATACTCATTTTAAACAAACGATTAAACAATAACTGTTTATATAATAAATCGTATTATAACTCATTTTCAATGTGATTTCTATGTAATTACAATTCAAATTTCAGTAGAATGGAAATTATAGCATGGATAACAAGTAAGGTACCAATAATCTTGGGCAATAAATTTTAACCATTTCGGGACCGGCGTCTCTTGCACAAATTTTATTTGGTACCACTTTTTTTTAATATTTGGAAAAATGGTTATTGTCTTCTGTCAGGGTAAATCAAAAACATATCTGAAGCGTTTTATTGGTTGAATCCGCATTTTATTCGTTTTATGATTGGTCTATACGGTAATCTGTATTTTCCCTTTGCTTTCAACAAAGATGTATACTTCTGTTGCCACTATGACAAAAAAGTAATAAAAGCTACAAAAAAAAATATAAATAAATAAAATAAAAATTAATAACTCAGAAACAAATTGAGATACAGCTTTCAAACAAATTGCATTTAAGAGTACATTTTATTCTCTATACGACGGTGTAAAAAGTAATATTGTGGGATGTTTAGAAGTTTAAGAATGAAATTTCATTTAAAATTGGTCCAGGAATATCAATGTTTAATCCATGGCGTACGTAATGAATGACCAGCTCCGTAGAAGTTAAAAAATTTACAGTACCGAAAAATGTAATCCATGGCGTACGTAATGTATGATTAACTCCGTGCGATTTTTTATGTCTTAAATGTTAGTCTTTCAAAAAATCATTTTCCAAATGGTCGTTGTAATTTGTTAAATTGCATTTAGTTACCTTTAATTAGATAATTTCGGAATGCTCACATTGTATAACTTTTCTTTATTACTGGTGCCAAAAACAAATTTTGCAAAGAAAAATTATGCCGAGACAAACTTAACGTTGAACCGCAAAGGGCTAAAGGATATCCCTTTTGTAGTAATATGTGTTGAACTAACAACATTTCAGTCACATAGATCTCCCAAAAGGAAATTTGTTGTTTACTGATTCTCACAAGTGCTTTCAGGGACCGACTAATCCTATATGGAGGACAGTGGCATAGCCAGGATTTCTTTCCGGAAAGGGTCCAAAATTTTCCTTCACGTTATATATATACCAAAACCTCTCAAGATGAAATCGCAAAGAGTAACGGAAGTCCCGTTTTAAACAGGATTTCGTGTTATCAGGTGCAATTGTGTGGTATTCTTTTCGATGGGGTTATCGAATATTTCCATAGGGCAGCTTTCCGTTATAGACAGGTTCCTTTTTTACAAGTTTTGCTGTTTTTATATAAATGTACATTAGTAAAACCTGTCAAAATGGTATTTATCTATAACAGAATCCTGCCTTAAACGGAAGTATTACGTGATTCTAATATCGATTGAAATACAATTAAAATTGCTGAAAACCTGCCAGGAAAAGGATTTTCACCGCTTTTTGGCGATTCCGTCTTAACAGGTTTCAATGTATTTATAAACACAGTAAAACCTGTGAAAGCAGCATGTTTCTATAATGAAATGCTGTCTCAAACCGAAGAGTTTCAGCATTCCGACGAAATGAACAATAGATCTTATTGAGGTAGTGTATCTTAGAAGTATAACCCCCTGGACACCCCTCCCCCCCCCCCCCCCCCCGTCCTTGGCTACGCCACTGATGGAGGAACCTGGGACAAAGATTCAGGTGGAGATGATATCTCTATATTGTGTTTTTATGCACAATTTGTTCTCTTCTTTAAATAAAAATATCTAATATTTGTCTTGGGGGGGGGGGGGGGGCTCTTAGAGTTGGGGGGTCGTCCAGGGCAACGCACTGTTTGCTCTTGCAATAATCAAGACCTGAGTGCTTCTTCTGCAATTTTTCCTTCGGCTAAATCCAAAGCTGAAAACTAATCGTTGTAGTGAAGGGTATACGGAGGTATACATACCTTCTGGATTTTTTTAAGAAGTTTCGTATACCCTCTGTTTCTCAAATAAAGCTACCAGTGGCGGAGAGGTTCTGCTCTCGAAGCTGGTAGACGGGAGGTGCTGGGTTCGAACCCAATCGCGCCCGTCGGCCTAACCGTTTCGGAGTTTTCGTGGTTTTCTTCGAAACCGTGGATTCCCATGCGTAAATACGGGTTAGGTTCCCTTAGAAAGACCCCCACGAAGGGCACTCCCCCCAGGGCCCATATCCCACGTGTTGATAATCGGCCGTCATAAACACAAACCAAACTCAAATAAAGCTGTTCCTTTTATTTTTTAGGACTATAATATGGAACTGCTGATTTTTTGTAGATGAAAAAAACAAAGTAATCTTACTTCTGAGCTTTTGTATTAAAAGCTACTTTAAATCTACATATGTCAACAAAGTAAGATTGATCATCTATATTTGACCACATCTTTTATCTTCATAAATAAAATTTCACAAAATTAATGTTAATAAAATCATACTACTGATAGCTGGTGTAATCAGATTTAAAATGAAGTGTCCTATTAAATACAAAAACGTACATAAAGTGAGCAGCATAAACAATTTCTGTTATTGAAAGAAAAAAAATCTCATTAGAATTTAAAGCATGTAAATCAGTTTCATTATCTGCTTTTTTCTAATTTCAATGTAATGCAAACTATAGAAATTAAATATGGTATCAATCTACTTAAGTTACCAAATTACGATTTTTCTTTTCTTCTTTAACTTTTATATTCTACTAGATAAATTTTTGTACGTATCTAATTCTCCGACATAAAGTTTCATGAAATTAATGTTAATAAAATCCTGCAGATGGCAGCTCTAATCAGACATCTAATTTAAATTTCAAAGCTCAAACCAGGAAAGGTCCAAACGCGAAACCAGTGTTGTAGAAAAAAAAAAAAAAAAGAAGAAGAAGAAGAAGCTGAATATATATGCTATAGGCAGAGGGTATAACGAGAGAATAGATGCTATAGTTTTATTTAAAAAATAGATTATCGAATTACTGTAAAAAAAATCCCGAATGTATATGGTGTATACAACCGTATATACTCCACAACACTCCTGTGCAAAACATTATATTAGGTGCGCAATAAATCAACTGTTATTATTATTTTTAATCTTATTAGGATTTAAAACGTTTTAAACCACTTTCAGACATTACATCATTTTAATTTAAATGTAAATGTAATGTGCATCAATTCAAATTATCAGTCATCCATTATAAAATTATATAGAGGAATCATACATAGTAATATCTATTTTAGTTATAAAAAACTTTAGTTATTATTACAATTCAAAATGATTTTTTTCTTTTTTAATTGATTCGCACAAGGCACGAGAGATTCGGTAATTGTTCTCTTTGCTAAAACCAAAACTAGAAATTCATCTCAGGAGTTTTTAATGTGAAAAAATTACAATAACTTTACCTCTGAGATTTTAGATTAAAAGTTACTTAACTAAGCAATGAGGTATTTCCCTTTATTTTATTACCTTTGTTTTTATTTCGTATTTGAATGGATAAATCTATGTCCGTATATAATAATTTGTTTTTCAGAAACAAATATCACGAAATTAGTATAAGTAAAATCGTACAGATGGCAGCTCTAATCAGAAAAATGATTTAAACATGGAAAAATGTAATTCACATTTTTAAATCTTACGTAGACATATAGAGAAAGATAATGTGATCTTTTTGTCATTACAATTAAGAAAATCTAAAAAAAATTCTTACCATAGTATTTTTTTATTCTTTTTTTGTCAAATTATTTTTTAAATATCTGAAATAAAACGCAATCACTATTGCAACATTGAATTGGCTGCTGAATATAAATAACAAACGACTGTATGTGTCCTCGGTAGTATAGTGGTCAGTATCCCCGCCTGTCACGCGGGAGACCGGGGTTCGATTCCCCGCCGGGGAGAGTTTTTATTTTTCCCCTTATTTTCAAGTACAAAATTTTAAATACTTATGTATAACTCCTCTCATGAATTCTTTCTTCTTATGTCCTTAGAAGCATTAAAATTACCAGTCTGTAAAAAAATTACTAGGTTACTAGGTTGGCTGTTTTCGAAAAAATATTTTTCCCCGCTCAACAACGCGAAACTTCCTGAGTCATTTTTAAACATAAAAGTATGACACTTGCAGGCATGATTCTTGCAGTGATCAGTAACCGAACGGTTTTTTTTTTCATTTTTCCTTAAATTAATTTCATCTTGAGTTACAAGCGATTGTTATCTCGTGACAGCAGTTTTTTTTTCCTCTCCAGTTTTCTCGCAACCAGAAATTCAAAGCGCCAACTTTAACAGAATTTTCTGAAAGATTTTCTGTCTTTTTTGAAAAATTGAAAAAAGCTCTTCGATTACACAGTTTTGCGAATAAGAGCACATGCGAATTTGATGCTTTTGCGACCAAAATTCAATTTAAAAATGTTTCAAAAAGTACCCAGTTTAGATTTGAGATCTTTCAAAGGAAATTAATGGAATTGTATACCGGGGCTACTTTGGTCCTACTTTGGTGCATCCCATAAAAAAAGTTTTTATTCTTTGTATTGAAAAAACAATTCAAAATAATTTGAAGTTTTTGTCCTTGAAAAATATTTTATACTCTACTATAGGGTATTTGAATAGTTTGGGGGTAATTTAAATTTCTTTAATGGCAACACTGGATGTATTTGTAAACAACTGTTTTCGTGTGTAAATTTTAACTCTGCAAACTTTCTGTAGTGAAACAATCTGGATAAGAGCTACAAATAAGATAAGTGTCAAAATATTATCTTTAGTAACCTGTAACCCATGTGTGATCCTAGTTTTTCCTGTTTCGGAGTTTTCGTGGTTTTCTTCGAAGCCGTGGGTTTCCATGCGTAAATACGGGTTAGGTTCCCTTAGAAAGACCCCCACGGAGGGCACTCCCCCTTGGGCCTATATCCCTCGTGTAGATAATCGGCCGTCAAAAACAAAACCAAACCAAACCTAGTTTTTCCTTTAACTTTTTATTTTGACAGAAAATGTTTACGTTTTCATAAACCTAACATGAAAACTAGTATTTTGGGGCTACTTTATACCAGACCTTTTTTGGTCCGAAAATAGCCCCAATTACTTAGAAATGCCTTTTATATAACCAAATCTCTTAAAACATGTTTTAAGTGACATTTATTTCAAATGTTACTGCAGCAAAATGTTACATTAATTGTTTTTGTTCCAGTTGCTGAGGATAACATGACGAAAACTGCTTCTGGTTTCTTTAATATTCTAAATTGGTTTATTGTATTTAAATGTTTAAAAAAAAAGTTTATCGAGTTTGCTGTGTTAATTTATTAGCAAATGCTATTGCAAGGGTTTTCAATAAAAATGTATTCATTTACATATGAAATGTATTCATTTTATATGAAACTAAGTGAATGGACTAAAGAAGCCGCCAGCAGGGGCTATTTTGTTCCAAAACTTTAAAAATAGTTAAAATATGAAAAATTTCCTCTTTAAAACTATACAGTTGTTTCATTGTTTCATGTTAATTGTTTACAACTCTATTTAGACGTTGAAAAATCACATATAATATTCTTTAATAATGGAAATGTGAGTGGAACCAGGAAAAAGTGGCCCAAAGTAGCCCCGGTTCACAGTAATCGAATTGAAAAATCACCAACAAAGGTTAGATTATTGTCCCATATGCAGGATGTCCGTAAAAGAAAGTTCCAATTTCAATGGTATATTATAGCAGTTTAACTTAGACTATTTACAACAAATCATACATCAAATTGAAGGTAAACAAACCTAGTTTTTCTTACAAATGTTCAACGTGTACACTTTTACTTATACGGCACACATCCAACCTAAAGCAGTGGCTGAGAGGTTCTGCTCTCGAAACTGGTAGACGGGAAGTGCTGGGTTCGATCCCAATCGCGCCCGTCGGCCTAATCGTTCGGAGTTTTCGTGGTTTTCTTCGAACCATGGGTTTCCATGCGTTAATACGGGTTAGGTTCCCTTAGAAAGACCCCCACGAAGGGCACTCCCCCTCGGGCCTATATCCCTAGTGTAGATAATCGGCCGTCACAAAATCAACCAACCAACCATCCAACCTAAAGTTCAGTTCTTGTCACACTTCGATTAACCCTTTATCTACTGACGGTACTTGTAAGTACCATTAAAATAACTTCTTAAAAAATTAATTTAAGGGTGTTCTCAAATACAAAAGGGCAGCTTTCTGACATAAGTTTTAATTTATTTCTGTTCGAAAATGCATGAAACTAGTTGGTGCTGTTGTTTAGAAACTATGTAAATGAGCTGTTTTTTCCATTTTTTTTTTTTTTTTTTTTTTTTTTTTTTTTTGCAAACGCAATAAATCTTTCAGAATATAGTGTCAAAGTGGGCGTTTTGAACCGAATTTCCGCGCGAAGGAAGAAAGAGTATTCAAGAGCGGGCGAAAAACGTGTTTGCCACGTGATCGAAATAGCTTATAACTCAATAGGTAATTGATTGATCAAAAAATGGAAAAAACAGTTCAATTCCAAATCGTTTCCATGGTCAGGCTTTCCAATTTTATACCTTTCCGTTAAAAAATGAATTTGTACTTGTGTCAAAACGTTTTGCGCTTGTTGAGCAGAGCAGTTAAGAACAGCCTTAATATATCGATTAGTTGTAATACAGTTTAGAATAATTTATAGATACATTAATTTATCTTGTTCGAAAAGCATTATTGGTTACACAAAACAAAAATATTTTTAAAAGGATGATTTCTTTTGCGTTTGCATTTTTTCAGCTTTCTTGGCGTTGGGGGGGGGGGGGGGGGGGCAGGATTTTTCAATTTGGAAATATTTCTATATTTCTATTGTAAGAACATTATATATTTGTACATTTCCTAATTCTACAAAATACTAAGAAAAATATTTAAAATAAAAGATTTGAGTGGGGTTATAAATATTGCACAAAATCCCTATAAATTCAAATTTAATGAATCCTTCTAAATCCTTCAATTCTTCTAAAATCGTTCTAAAATTTATTAAATGATTATGTAAATCTTCTAATGCAGAATAAACAATTCACGGAAAATGATTTAGAAGATAAAATTTTCATGAATTCGTAATTCAGAACATAAAGGGTTAATGCGACTAAGCAAATAAAAAATATTTTTTTCCCACTCAAAAATGCGGAACTTTTTGACACATTTACGAACTCATTTTAATACATAAAATAGGGCACGTATAGTCCCTGCATTTGTATATCGCTATTTCCGTATCGTAATTGTTGCCTTATTTAATAGCAGATGATTACATAAAATAAAGAACTGATAAAAGCATGAAATTGGCAGGCATTACTAATTAAGACTGTTCTCAAATCCAAAGGGGCAGCTTTCTGACATAAGTTTTAATTTATTTCTGTTTGAAAATGCATGAAACTGTCATTCTGGCACATTTCTTAATTCATTTTTTTTTTCGGAAACTCATGAAATTGGCTGGTGTTCTTATTCAGAAACTGTGTCATCGAATAGTGTTTTCCATTTTTTGTAAATGAAAACACTTTCAAAGTTGCGGTTTCGAAAGGAATTTTCAAACGCGACAGCGCGGGAAAGGGGAAAAACCTTTCGTCACGTGACAACAATCGCTTATAACACGGTAGTAATTTATTTATCGAAAAATGAAAAACGTCATTCGATTAGAAATTGATTCAAGAGTCAGGCCGGCTAATTTTATGTTTTAAACCTTTTACGTTTACGTTTAAAAATGAGTCAGAAAATGTGTCTCAGAGTTTCATGTTGTTGAGCAAGGAATTTAAAAAACGCCTTAAGTAACTTAAAATCGATAGCGTCTTTCATTTTTCAATATATGTTCTTAAGTTGCGATCACTTGCTTCTTTGTTTAGATAATTTTTTTATGCTCGCGCTGTCGCTCCGGAAATTCATTTCAAAATGCTTGTAAGATCATAGCTTTAATCAAAGAATGAAAAATGTTATTCGATTTTATTGTTTCTTAAAAAGATCACCAGTCAGTTTCATACGTTTAAAATAAAAAGAAGATCATATATGTGTTAGAAATTAGCCACTTTTGATAACAGTTATAGTCTTAATAAGCCTTTAAAATGCTTCAAAAAATCCTACGTGCACAAAACACAATAAATATTAGAATTCCTATGTGCACAAAAATTACATATGCAGGTATATTATGATTAAAAGCAAAATATGTTTAAAAGTAAATTAAGTAAAAGTATTTCTAAATAACAGTTAATCTGGCAAATGAATAAAATTTTCGAATTACTCTATTTTTTTTTTTTTTTTTTTTTTTTTTTTTTTTAGGGAGAGGGCCAAGATAATACGCTACTTTTTAGGTGCGTTCTTAATTACATAAATACGTAGCACCAATAGTCGTCGTCTATTCTGTCCGTCTGTCTGTCCGCATATAGCAGCGCAAACATTACCTGACTAAACGGTTTGAAATTTAATATATACAATCGTTGCAAAATTTTGTCGAGTCATTTCAAATTTTATGAAAATCGAATCAAAACGTAATGATATATATTTAAAAGTTTTCTTCATTCTATTAAATCCTATCTTACGTAATTAATTCAATGCTATCCCTTGATAGGTAATAATTATAGGTTTCTATGGCGATTACATCTTATTTAGATGGAGTTATTATTTTCCGTATTACTGAATTTCATATGTATAATCGTAATAAAATTTGCATTCCTGCATAAAAGTGCAACAGCTATTGCATTAAGATCTGAATATTTATACAATTAGTTATAGTACGAACGCACCTCATTTGCCACTTTTGACGTACACTTTACGAGCCCCACCGGTGGCTGAGTTTGATTTCGGTTTATGACGGCCAATTATCAACACGTGGGATATGGGTCCCGGGGGGGGGGGGGAGTGCCCTTCGTGGTGGGGGTCTTTCTAAGGGAACCTAACCCGTATTTACGCATGGGAAGCCACGGTTTCGAAGAAAACCACGAAAACTCCGAAATGCTTAGGCTGACGGGCGTGATTGGGTTCGAACCCAGCACTTCCCATCTACCAGCTTCGAGAGCAGAACCTCTCAGCCACTGGTGGGGCGCCTAGCTGTTCGGAGTTTTCTTGGTTTTCTTCGAACTTTGGGAAACCTTCCATAAATACGACTTAGATTCCCTTAGAAAGATCCCCACGAAGGGCACTCCTCTCAGGGCCTATATCTCTCGAGTAGATAATCGGCCGTCAAAAATCAACTCAACGTACACTTTACGAGTTGTTAGTCTTTTAATGAATGAAATACCATTTTTAGGCGGTTCTCAAATTCCCTGTTCAAAAACGTGAAACTTTCTGACACATTTTCTGATTCTCTTTTAAATGTAAAAGCATAAAATTGGTAGGCTTAATTATTGAAGCGATTTGGAATCGAAACAAGTTTTATATTTTTTGATAAATAAATTACTTATCGAGTTATAAATGATTGTGGTCCGGTGACGACCAGTTTTTTTCCTGTCTCGCGGTGTCGAGTGGGAAATTCCTTTCAAAATGAATTTAAAAATGCATCAGATAGGATGTCGCTTTGGATTTCAGAACAGCATTAAGTGCTTTTTTTGCTATTGATAAATTAACATAACTGATGAATACAGCAGAAAGGGAGTTAAAAGAGCACAGAACAAATTGGAGGCACTTAAATGAAGACAGCCCCACCAGTGGCCGAGAGGTTCTGCTCTCGAAGCTGGTAGACGGGAAGTGCTGGGTTCGGATCCAATCGCGCCCGTCGGCCTAAGCATTTCGGACTTTTCGTGGTTTTCTTCGAGCCGTGGATCTTCCATGCGTTAATACGGATTAGGTTCCCTTAGAAAGACCCCCACGGAGGGCACTCCCTCCGGGCCTATATCCCTCGTGTAGATAATCGGCCGTCAAAAATCAACCCAACCCAACCCTTAAATGGAGACAAATCCAGTTGCGGCTCGTGACTGTTTTTCTTTTTTTTAATGTGTTTTAATGTATGGCTCCAACTGTTATTCCTTTTGTTACTACATTTTAATAGAACAAAGATTAAGTAAGGCAAATATTTCTATGGAAATACTAGCGCCCTAAAAAGGCGGTCATGAGCCGCTGTGGTGCAAATTGATATCGTACTTCAAGGTTTACATTTACTTTATTTCCGAATGCATTCGAGAGATGGCAGCACTATAAAACTTTCAAAGATGCAAAGCATTCCATTTCTTAGGAATATTTTATATAAATTAAATATTTTTAGCTACTAAGACTAAATTTCACATAAATTTCCATAGTGGTAGTTACATAAAAGTTGAGAATTAACATTTAAGGTTGTTCTCAAATCCAAAAGGGCAACTTTATGACCAATGTTGAATTCAGACACTTTTCTCTGGGAGGGAGTTCTGTGTGTCCGGGGGGCGGGGATTATAAAGCTCCGGGGGGAAAATTGCACTTTTTGACCATTGAAAATACAAAATCTCAAATCTTACGGGGGGGGGGGGGGGGGCATATCGTTGCTCCTGGGGTTATGTTTATGACACAAGTTTTAATTCATTTTTGTTCAGAAACGCATGAAATTGTCAGGTGTTGTTATTCGAAAACTATGCAATCGAAAGACTTTTTCCTTTTTTAGTAAACGTAAAATATCTTTCAAAAAATACCGTCAAAGTTTGTTCTTTGAACCGAATTTCCGAACGAAAGGATTAAAAGCAGCCAAAGAGTGGAGAAAAATCTGTTGTCATGTGATCAAAATTTCTTATAACTTGATAAGTAATTTATTTATCAAAAAATGGGAAACTCATTTTGATGCCAAATCGTCTCCATAGTCAGCCCTGTTAATTTTGTGCCTTTATATTTAAAAATGAATCAGTAAGTGTATCAGAAAGTTTCACGTTTGTTGAGCATTGCACTTTAGAACCGCCTAAAGGCTGTTCTCAACTGTCGCTCAACTGCGCTGTTCAACAAGCACAAAACATTTAGCCACATTTGCAAAATTGGAAGGCCTGATTATGGATGGCGATTTGGAATCGAACTGTGTTTTCCAGTTTTTTTAACAAATAAGCGATTTTGATCACGTGACAAAGACGTTTTAACCCTTGCTTGAGTGATTATTCTTTTTTCGCGCGGAAACTCGGTTCAAAATGCCAAGTTTGACACTGTTTTCTGAAAGATCTATTGCGTTTGCAAAAAGACGGAAAAAACAGTTCCATTGCATAGTTTCTGAACAACAATACCTGCTCGTCAGCACCGTGAATTCTATTGAATACATATTTCGCGTTTATTTTGGAAATTTATGTTTAATTTTAATCCAGAAATTCCAAACAACAAAATAACATAACAGAAAATTGTACTTATATTTTGCAAAGAGAATCTGGGAAATGAGTGTAAAAAAAAAAAAAAAAAAAAAAAAAAAATGTATCTAACAGTACAATACAACAGTTTATACCCTTTTGTATATCCCTCGTGCTGATAATTGGCCGTCATAAACACCACAAACCAACCAACCTAATTTTCCATTTAATGTTCTTTTACTTTATCTTTGGTTAAAAGATGGCACCACCAAGGTTATTTTAAATGTTTTCTGAAATTTCCTTTACCTATTACAGTTTGAGTTGAGTTGATTTTTGACGGCCAATTATCTACTCGAGGGATATAGGACCAGGGTGTAGCGCCCTCCGTGTGGGTGTTTCTAAGGGAACCTAACCGGTATTTACGCATGGAAAACCATGGTTCGAAGAAAACCACGAACGATTAGGCCGACGGGCGCGATTGGGTTCGAACCTAGCACCTTTCGTCTACCAGCTTCGCGTGCACAACCTCTCGGCCACTGGTGGGGCCTATTCTAGTTTGAATTTTGCTTCGATAGCGTAACTTTGTAAATATTTTTTGCCGTTTTGAATGTAAGAATATTGACTCCTGATGATGTTTTACAGAAAAACCGAAACGTCGAGTGTAATTTTTATTTTTGTTTTTGTGATTTTAATTTTTACATCTTTGTTTAAAATATCGGAATAAAATTACGTTGGTTAGCAACCTTTTGTTTTATTATCAAATTTGTGTACAACGTAAGGTGTAAATTCCTTTGTTATAATTTTATGAGTCCATTGCAGTATACGTTGGGTCCCGTTAACTGCTTTGCCCGGGCCCCGCGCGACGTTGCGCCAGCCCTGATCTCCATGACATAATTCACATAAGAAATGTTGTGAGGTTTTGAGGATTTTAGGGTCCAATAACTGAAGAAGAAACTGTTACTCAACAGACTGAAAATATTCTTACAATATATTCTGTTAAAATACTGTTTCAAAGAAAACCCCCTTTTTTACAGTATTAACAATTTTGTTTGTATATAAGGAATAAAATAAGAGTAAAAGCATGTCAAGTAAAAAGGATTAAATAAAACTATATTAAAGGCAATAGATATTTTCGAAATTTTTATTTAGTTACTTATTTTCAAGAAAGTACAAACATTTTTGTAATCAAAAGACGGTAACACCAACGACGATTTAACATAACATTTTATTTCTTACATTTCATACTAAATGTTTCTATCAGTACAGGTTAAATTTTATTTTAATATTTAATTTTCATTCAGATACTTTTATTAATATATTCTACGTTTTTATTAAACAGAAGAAGAAAGTGTTTTACCTAAGAGAAATTAGGTTGTCTTGAATATTAAATATACATAAATAAAATAGTTTAAGCATAACTTTTTAGAATTTTCTGAATAAATAACTAGCAAATGTAAAATATTAATAAGGATTTTTATTTTGGAACAGATGTATTATAATCCCGCATCCGCCATCTTGGATTTTTTTCTTGGTGTGAATTAAAAATTACTTTTTAGTTACTAGTTATAATTATTATGTTCCAATTTTTCAACATTATATTAATCTATCAGCAATATTTAACCATTGGCGGCATTTACTACTTGGTTAAAAAGGAGTTTTCATGCAAGAAAAAAGTCCAAGATGGAGGATCCGGGATTATAATTCATCTAAGCCTTTATTTTTTTTAATCGGGAAAAAAAAATGTATGAAACAAAGGGAGTAAAATAACATTTCATTCGAATCACTAAGTAAATTGAAATTTTTATTTAAATGTTATTTTCTTAATTCTTAAAAGTAAGATGACAGATGGCAGCACTAACAAAGTTTTATATTTAACAAAGCAGGGTCTGTCCAGGCTTTTTTCTCCAAGGTCCTGTTTTTGTGAAAGTGTGAACAGCTTTTTATGTAGGCTCGTAATTATATAAATACGTAGCACCTATAGTCGTCGTTCAGACCATCCGTCTGTCCGTATATAACAGAGCAAAAACTACCCAACCGAATGGTCTGAAATTTTAAATATATAATTGTTGCAAAATTTTGTCGAGTCATTTCAAATTTTATGAAAATCGGATGTATAGTTTAATTACAGGGACAGTCAAAAGTTTTCCGTTACATTACGGCCAATGGGAAAAATTATTGCAAGTGCATTTTAATGATGTTACAGCCTTTCGAACAGAATGAAATTGATAGGCACTTATGAAGTGCACTAAAATATACATTTAGTAGAATATGCGGTGCAAAAAATATTTATAAAGTTTCTTATAGTACGAACGCACCTCATTTGCCACATTTGATGAGCAATTTCCAACTTGTTACATTTGTGAAAAGCCTAGTACAATTTTATGAATTTGAAATGGTCGTTATATTCAGTTTCTTGTTTATTCTTTTTTAAGAATATATATTTATGTAAAATACATATATTTTCTCTATTTAAGTAAAAGTTGCAGGTCAGATTTGACTTTTAAGTGATTAAATTTGTGAAAGGCTCATATAGGGATGGAAAATTTATGTGGAAGGTCTATTTTTAAGATAAATAATTTTGTGAAGGGTTCTGTTTTCAGATGATAAAATTTATGAAGGGATCTGTTTTGAGATGAAAAATTTTGCGAAGGGTCCTTTAAAGGACCTAATTTCTTCCTAAACAGATCTCTGCAAAGTAATGAAGGTTTCCAATTTAGCAAGTTTTTTAAATTCAAAATATCTATCAGAATTCTCGATTAATAATCTTTGCTGTATTTAGCTACAACCATTCCATGATTAAATAAAGCAAAGGCTACTATTCGAAAATCCCGTTAGATAAATTGATTCAAATTATTACTAAATTGGCAGCATTGAAAATAAAATATTCCCTATGATTTTTTGTCTTTTGTTTGTTAAATTGAATATTTTTAAGCATTAATGGCTAATTTTCCTCCTAATTATATAATTTATAAAAGTATAATCTTATTGGTATTCATGTTCCATAATAAATAAATAAATGAATAAATGAAAGTGCAAAAAATGTTAGGTTTCTTCTTTGCATCGAAAACATTATCTTTCACAACATTTTAGGTTTAGGTATACGTACAACTAGACGGGAGGTGCTGGGTTCGATCCCAATCGCGCCCGTCGGCCTAATCGTTCGGAGTTTTCGTGGTTTTCTTCGAACCTTGGTTCTCCAAGCGTTAATACGGGTTAGGTTCCCTTAGAAAGACCTCCACGGAAGGCACTCCTCCCTCAGGGCCTATATCCCACGTGCTGATAATTGGCCAACATAAATACAACCAACCGTATACGTACAACTGAAGCATGTGGAAAGAAGGGGGGGGGGAAGCTAATCAAACAAATTGTTAACTACTTGATTATCCCGTCGGCCGAAAAACTATCGCCAAACTATAAGATTAAATGCCAATAATGAATGATAGTAAATATCACATTCGCTTGAAATTAAGCACGTTACCCGTGTTTTTTACGTCATCAGGTGATTTTTCATTCGACATTTTATTTATATTTTTTTAATGTTTCACTAATTTATTTATTCTTCTGTTTTATAATAAAAAATATGTCATTTTGTATAATTTGGCGAATAGATTGGCGATTTGAATAATTTGGCGAAATTGGTCGACGCCGGGATAATCAAGTAGTACCGAAGTATACTGCTTTTGTATGTTTACAGAATAATTGTGCCCTCAAGGAATAATTTTTATTCCAATTCTAAATTTTCATAAAGACATTTTTATTACTAGTTACATTTCCAACTTAAAAAAAGAGAGAGAGAGAAATATAATTATACAGACGTACAAATTTGGGTTAACTTTTTCATAATAATGGAATTTTTAAAAAAATGTTCAAATATCATCATTTTAGATTTGGGATGTAAAGTAATTAACGAGTGGGAGAAGAAAAAGGAACAGAAAATGAACGCACGAAAAAAAAATATTCAGTAAAATCATTAATATTATTACATGCATTCAAAATTTTATTTATTTAATTTATAATTTATTTTAATTCTAGAAAGTAAATTAATTTACAGTCAGAAGATAGCAGCACCAACAAAATTTAGAAAGCAACAAAGAAAATTATTTGGATGTTTGGTTTTTGAAACTATAAATTAAATATTTCTATCTATTATAGAATAATATTGATCCTAATTAGAAGTTTTCATAATCCATTTTATCAATATTTATTGATTGTATTTCGCAGAAGAATAAATATTACTCAAACATACAAAGTTCGGTTATCTTCTTCATTATTATTATTATTTTTTTTTTTTAAGACTCTTAAAGCAACCCTTAAAGCATTTAAAGTTTTGCTGAATGAATAACCAATAAAATGTAAAAATCGGAAAAATTACATATTGATCACAATAGTACACAGAATGCTATTGAAATCTGTAGATACATGATACATTCAAATAATTACATATTTATTTATATTCGGTTGTTGTATTTATGACGGCCAATTATCAACACGGGGAATATGGGCTCTGGGGGGGGGGGTGCCCTTCATGGGGGTCTTTCTAAGGGAACCTAACCCGTATTTATACTTGAAAATCCAAGGTTCGAAGAAAACAACGAAAACTCCGAACGATTAGGCTGACGGGTGCGAACCCAGCACCTCCCGTCTACCAGCTTCGACAGCAGAACCTCTCGGCCACTGGTGGGACATTTATTTATATTCAAAATAAATAATGTAAATGTTTAAGTAAAGTAACTTGGAGTCTATAGATGGCAGCACCAAAGAGATAAAAAGTTCAGAATGTAATTTATTTTTAGCTTCAAGAAATTAAAGCCCCCACCAGTGGCCGAGGGGCTCTGCTCTCGAGGCTGCTGGACGGGAAGTGCTGGGCTTGAACCCAATCGCGCCCGTCGTCGGCCCAATCGCTCGGAGCCTTCGTGGTTTTCGAATCTTGGATTTCCAAGCGCTAATACGGGTTAGGCTCCCTTAGAAAGACCCCCACGAAGGGCACCCGCCCCCAAGGTCACATATCCCGCGCGTTGATAATTGGACGTCATAAACACAACCAAGAAATTGAATTAATTCATTATGGGATTTCATTCAAGTTTCAGGATTTCATAAAAACATTTATCTTTAATATTAAAACATGAAAGCCTTGTTTATAATGACTTTGGATTCTTCACTTCACTGAAAAATAAAAAAAAGCAAAACTTTTTATATTTTGCAGAAGGAAAAAATAATGAAAAATGAATAAAAAAGGAGAATAAAAACAATTTGCCGCCGTTTATATAGGTTATTACATATTTTCAACATTAAGACTCGTAATCAATAGTATTTATCCTCGTTAATTATGTGGGCTTGGGATGAATTCATATCTTTCGATTTTCTCATCAGAAAAGCGAAATTTTCAAATACATTATAATATCATCTTTTTAAATCGTATCTCTTTGCTTTTCGCAAGTCAAAACTTCTTTTTTAAGTTTTAAAAGCTTATTAATATTTCGAAAGCTTATGTAAGATTTTTACAATTGAAATATTAAATTACATGTAAATTTTAGAAATATATATATATATATATATATATATATATATATATATATATATATCATTTATAATTAAGGCTGTTATCAACTACTCTGCTCAACAAGCGCAAAACGTTTTGACACATTTACAAATTCATTTTTTAACGGAAAGATATAAAATTGGAAGGCCTGACTATGGATGCGATTTAAAATCGAACTGAGTTTTCCATTTTTTGATAAATAAAATACCTATTGAGTTATAAGCGATTTTGATCAGATGACAAAGACATTTTTCACCTTTTCTTGAGTGGTTATTTTTCTTTCGCGTGGAAATTCGATTCAAAACTCACTCTTTGACACTGTTTTCTGAAAGGTCTATTGCGTTTTCAAAAAAAAAAAAAAGAAAAAGTAAACAGTTCGATTCCATAGTTTCTGAACAACAACACCTACTTGTCTCATGCATTTCTGAAAAAAAAAAAAAAAATTAAAACTTATGCTATAAAGTTGCCCTTTTGGATTTTAGAGCAGCCTTAACTAAAGAAGAAAATTTTATTCAACAGAGATACAATTTAAAATTTTGCTCTTTACTGAAAACGCCCCACCAGTGGCTGGTTGGTTGGTTGGTTGATTTTTTGACGGCCGATTATCTACACGAGGGATATAGGCCCGGGGGGAGTGCCCTCCGTGGGGGTCTTTCTAAGGGAACCTAATCCGTATTTACACATGGAAAATCCACGGCTCGAAGAAAACCACGAAAACTCCGAACGATTAGGCCGACGGGCGCGATTGGGATCGAACCCAGCACTTCCCGTCTACCAGCTTCGAGGGCAGAACCTCTCGGCCACTGGTGGGGCCCCCACCAGTGGGCGGAGGGCACTCCCCCCCCCCCCCCCCACCGGGCCTATATCCCTAGTGTAGATAATTGGCCGTCAAAAATCAACCCTTTACTGAAAACAGTAAACACGTTTTCCTTTTTTTTTTACACTATAACTAACACATTACAAAAAATAAATAAATAAATAAATAAGTAAAATGTGAGGAAATAAGAGCAAAACATTCATTACTTAACGGAAACATATAAAATTCGAAGGCCTGACTATGGAAGCGATTTGGAATCGAATGTGTTTTCCATTTTTTTTTAAATAAATAAATTACCTATTGAGTTATAAGGGATTTTGATCACGTGACAGAGACGATTTTCAGTCTTTCTTGAGTGGTTATTCTTCTTTCGTTTGGAAATTCGTTTCAAAACGCACACTTTGACACTATTTTCTGAAAGATTTATTGCGTTTCCAAAAAACGAAAAAACAGTTCGATTACATAGATTCTGAACAACAACACCTGCTAGTTTCATGCGTTTCCGAACAAAAATAAAGTAAAACTTATGTCATAAAGTTGCCCTTTTGGATTTAAGAACAGCCTTAAAGACATTTTTATCAGCATTCACCATTAATATTAAAAAACATGAACAAGTTGTTTATAATATAAAGACTACATTTTTTCAATTCATTAAAAAAAAAAAAAAATAATAATAATAATAATAATAATAATAATAAGGAAAACATTTAAGATTTTTCCGAAGGAATAACGAAAAGGTAATGAAATGTACAGAAAAAATAAAATAAAAACAATCATACGTCGTTTATAGGTTATTAGATATTTTAAAACATCAAGACTCTAGTCCTCATCGGTAGTATCTAACATCTCTTCGTTAATCACATGGACTTAAATTATATACATTCATACCTTTACAATTTCTAATCAGAAAATTGAAAATTTAAGTACATTTTTATTTTAGTATAATCTTTTTCAATCTTGTCCCTTCGCTCTTTGCTAGCTAATTTTTTTTTTAAGTATTAAAATCTTATTAACATCTCGATAGCTTCAGTAAAATTTTTACTCTTGAAATATAAAATTAAATGCATGTTTAAGAAATATTGTGCCGCGTGGAAAGCAAAGACACATGATTTAAGAAGAGTTTAGAAGACTATACATAAAAAAGAGTTATCATCATCAGTTTTCAATCCACTGCTGGATGTAGGTCTCCCCCAGATTTTCCCAATGTTTCCTGTTTAGTGCTTTAGTCATCCAATTTACACCGGCTACTTTTCTGATTTCATCACTCCATCTTACTTGAAAAAAAGAAAGAATTTATATATATATATTTTTTTTTTTTCATCGTGATTGATTTCATTTGTTAAAATGGTTTATTATTACAAAAAGTTTGTTTATATATATATATGTCTGTGTGTGAAAAAAAAAATAAATAAATAAATAAAATAAATAAATAAATAAAAATAAAAAAAAAGTTTTGGTGTATGTGTATGTTTTTCCATACATTATACACTAAAAACATGAAAAATAAAAATACCATTATGGAGGGTTGAGGTCGGGAATGCTAAAAAAAGTTTAAAACCTTATATGTTTTTATGTGTGTGAGCGTGTATAAGTGTATGTATATATGCTTATATATTGTATGGACATATAATTAAAATATACATATATATATATGTATATATATATGGGGTATCATGCATTTAACATAATAATATTTCACATATTGCATCATCATTTAAGGATATATTTTACTATCTCAATATTCCCCATTGCTTTTTAAATTTTCACATTTATTTACATAATACATGGCTAAATTTTACTATCTCAAATATTCCTCATCTTTTTAAATGTTATTTATATTCTCATTTTTTTATGTTATATTTTTTTGTTTTTAAAACATTAATTTAATCAATTGCCCTTTTATTTATTTTTATTTATCTATACACATATTATAAAGCGGTAAAAATTGTTTATTTGTAGAAGGTAAGCTCTGGAACTACCGAACTGATTCCAAAAGTAATGCTATGAAAATGATGGTGTTAGTCCAACTTAGAACATAGGCTATATCTTATGTCCGTGCCACTGGCCAAAAGGGGGTGCAGGAGCCAAAAACGTTCTAAAAATACGATTTTTGTGTTACTGAAGGGCCTAGAAACATGAAATTTGGAATGTTAGTTACTTATAAGATACTAATGATCTCTAAGGACATCTCTTAAAAAAAATCGAAATTAAAAAGGGGTGAAAATGCACAAAAAGCGTTCTAAAAAACGTTCTAAATGACGCTTTTTACGCAATCTCAAGAAGTACCAAACCCATTTCAAAAGCAATGGTGTAAAAATGATGGTAACAACCCTTGATCCAATATAGGCTACATTTTATGTCGGTGCCACTACTCCTAAAGGAGGTACAGGAGCAAACAAACGTTCGAAATTGCGATTTTTGTGATACCGAAGGGTACAGATACATGGAATTTGGCATAATAGTTACTTATTAGATATAAATGATCTCTAAGAACATTTCTTAAAAAATTCGAAATTTAAAAGGGGTGAAAATGGATAAAAAACGTACTAAATGTCGATTTTTACGCAATCTCAGAAAGTGCCCAACCGATTTCAAAAGTAATGGTTGGAAATTAATGACAGCCCTTGCTCCAAAATAGGATCTATTTCACGTCGGCGTCACTACCACCTTGCTATTGCAATTTAAAAAACGTTCTAAATTGTGATTTTTTTTATACTGAAGGGGCTAGCAACTTGAAATTTGGCATGGTAATTACTTATGAGATGTTAATACTCTCTGAGAAGAGTTCCTTAAAAATTTGAAATTTAAAAGGTGTTAAAATGATCGAAAAGCGTTCTAAAAACGATCTAAATAGCAATTTCTATGCAATCTCAGGAAATATAAACCGATTTCAAAAGTAATGGTTTCAAATTGATGGTGACAGTCCTCGCTCCAACATAGCCTATATTTTACATTGTTGTCACTACCACCTGGGGGTTACAGGAGCAAAAAATGTTCTAAATTGCGTTTTTTGTGTTACTGAGGGTCTAACATTTTAAATTTGGAATGGTAATTCAAATATGCAAATGCTTTCTAAGAATTGTCGAAAGAAATTCCAAATTTAAAAGAGTGAAGTGAGCGAAAAGCGTTCTATAAGCGTTCTAAAGTACGATTTTTATGCAATCGTATGAAATAGGAAACCGATTTCAAACATAATTGTTGCAAACTGATGGTGATAGAACCTGCTTAAACATAAGCTATATTTTATGTCGAGGGTTACAGGAGCAGAAAACGTTCTAAATTGCGATTGCTGCGATACTAAAGAGGCTAGAAACTTTAAATATAGCACGATATTTACTTATAAAATATAAATGTCCTCTAAGAACAGTCGAAAGTAAATTCGAAATTAAAAAGGGGTGAAGCGAAGGGAAGGAGCAAAAATCCTTCTAAAAGTGTCCTAAATTAAGATTTCTACAGAATCTCAGGAAATAATAAACCGATATCAGAAGTTATTGATTTCGTATCAAGATTAATAGTCCTGATCCTATACGGGCTATATTTTATGCTATTGTCACTAGCACCTGGTTGGCAGGAGCAACAAGAAAGCCTTTAAAAACATCTAAATTACGTTTTCTATAGAATATTAGGAAATACCAACCGATTTCAAGGTTAATGCTGGCAAATTAATGGTGACGTTCTCTGTTTCAACATTTTTCGAGTAATTCCATTTCAACTCTGTTTCGGCATTTTACGTTGGTGCCACTAACACCAGAGAGGTGGTAGACTGTTAGACAAGAAGCTTAGAAGCTTAGAATTTCACATGATGGTTAATTTTAAGATGTAAATGTGTCAAGATGGTTTCTAAAAAATTCAAAACCGCAAATGAATACTGAAATGAGCATATGAAATGAGCATAAAAGTCTCAAAATACTTTCTAAATTATCATTTAATTGGAATTAGTTTTATTTCTTCTTATTAATTAAAATCTCATTTCTGTCTATTGCACGTTTATGATGAAGTTTAGTCAAACTGTGGCTTAATTTGTAATTTTTGAATTATTTCAAAAAGTGTTCTTCTAATAAAAAATAGTTATGCAACTATCACTTGGCATATTTCAACTATAGTGCGAGCAAAGCCGCGGGGTTTGCTAGTCTATATCTATACTCCTATTATAAAGAGGTAAAAATTGTTTATTTGTAGGAGGTAAGCTCTGGAGCTACCGAACCGATTTCAAAAGTAGTGGTATCAAAATGATGGTGTTAGTCCAACTTAGAACATAGGCTATATTGTATGTCGGTGCCACTACCCCAAAGGGGGTGCAGGAGCAAAAAACGTTCTAAAAATGCGATTTTTGCGTTACTGAAGGGCCTAGAAATATGAAATTTGGAATATTAGTTACTTATAAGATATCAATGGTGTCTAAGAACAGTTGTTAAAAAAATCGAAATTTAAAAGGGGTGAAAATGCACAAAAAGCGTTCTAAAAAACGTTCTAAATGGTAGTTTCTACACAATATCAGGAAATAACAAACCGATTTAAAAAATATTGGTGTCAAAATGATGGTGACAACGATTGCTCCAAAACATGCTACATTTTATGTCGGTGCCACTACCCCAAAGGGGGTGCAAGAGCAAAAAACGTTCTAAAAATGCGATTTTTGCGTTACTGAAGGGCCTAGAAATATGCAATTTGGAATATTAGTTATTTAAAAGATATCAATGGTGTCTAAGAATAGTTCTTAAAAAATTCGAAATTTAAAAGGGGTGAAAATGCACAAAAAGCGTTCTAAAAAACGTTCTAAATGGTAGTTTCTACACAATATCAGGAAATAACAAACCGATTTAAAAAATATTGGTGTCAAAATGATGGTGACAACGATTGCTCCAAAACATGCTACATTTTATGTTTGTGTCACTATCCCAAAGGGGGTGCAGGAGCAAAAAACGTTCTAAAAATGCGATTTATGTGTTAC
Source organism: Maratus speciosus (assembly GCA_963932465.1). Taxonomy (NCBI): domain Eukaryota; kingdom Metazoa; phylum Arthropoda; class Arachnida; order Araneae; family Salticidae; genus Maratus; species Maratus speciosus. Next base: position 488,288,868 of record OZ010795.1, read on the forward strand.
TGAAGGGCCTAGAAATATGAAATTTGAAATATTAGCTACTTATTAGATTTAAAGGATTTCTAAGAACAGTTCTGAAACAATTCGAAATTTGAAAGGTGTGAAAATGCCCGAAAAGCGTTCTAAAAAACGTTCTAAATGGTGGTTTCTACACAATCTCCAGAAATACCAAACCGATTTAAAAAATATTGGTGTCAAAATGACGGTGACAACCCTTGCTCCAACATAGGCTATGTTTTATGTCGGTGCCAGTACCCCAAAGGGGGTGCAAGAGCAAAAAACTGTCTAAAAATGCGATTTTTGCGTTACTGAAGGGCCTATAAATATGAAATTTGAAATATTAGTTATTTATAAGATATCAATGGTGTCTAAGAATAGTTCTTAAAAAATTCGAAATTTAAAAGGGTTGAAAATGCACTAAAAAGCGTTCTAAAAAACGTTCTAAATTGTAGTTTCTAAACAATCTCAGGAAAGAACAAACCGATTTAAAAAATATTGGTGTCAAAATGATGGTGACAACGCTTTCTCCAAGATAGGCTATGTTTTATGTCTGTGCCACTACCCCAAAAGGGGTGCAGGAGCAAAAAAGTTCTAAAAATGCGATTTATGTGTTACTGAAGGGCCTAGAAATATGAAATTTGAAATATTAGCTACTTATTAGATATAAAGGATTTCTAAGAATAGTTCTTAAACAATTCGAAATTTGAAAGGGGTGAAAATGCACTAAAAAGCGTTCTAAAAAACGTTCTAAATGGTGGTTTCTACACACTCTCAAGAAATACCAAACCGATTTAAAAAATATTGGTGTCAAAATGACGGTGACAACCCTTGCTCCAAGATAGGCTATGTTTTATGTCGGTGCCAGTACCCCAAAGGGGGTGCAGGAGCAAAAAAGTTCTAAAAATGCGATTTATGTGTTACTGAAGGGCCTAGAAACATGAAATTTGAAATATTAGCTACTTTTTAGGTATAAAGGATTTCTAAGAACAGTTCTTAAACGATTCGAAATTTAAAAGGGGTGAAAATGCGCGAAAAGCGTTCTAAAAAACGTTCTAAATGGGGGTTTCTACACAATCTCAGGAAAGAACAATTTAAAGAACCGATTTTAAAAATATTGGTGTCAAAATGACGGTGACAAGCCTTGCACCAACATAGGCTATGTTTTATGTCGGTGCCGATACCCCAAAGGGTGTGTAGGAGAAAAACGTTCTAAATTGCGGTTTTTGCGTTACGGAAGGGCCTAGAAATATGAAATTTGAAATATTAGCTACTTATTAGATATAAAGGATTTCTAAGATTTTATGTCGGTATCACTATCATTTGGACGTTGCAGGAGCAAAAAAGCGTTCTAAATTTCGATTTTTGTGATCGGTAGGGGCTTACAACTTAAAATTGGGCAAGGTACATATTTATTAGATATAAATGATCTTTAAGAACTGTTTCGAAAAAATAGGAAATTTAAAAAGGGGTGAAAATGCGCGAAAACCGTTCTAAAACCGTTCTAAATTGCGATTTCTATTCAATCTCGGGAAATACCAAAGCTATTTCAAAAGTAATGGTTGCAAATCAATGGTGACAGTCCCTGCTATAACATAGGTTATATTTTATGTTGCTGTCACTACCATCTGCGGGTTGCAAAAGTAAAATATGTTCTAATTTGCGATTTTTGCACAACGGAGAGGTCTAACACTTTGAAGTATGGCATGGTATTTACTTACAAGATGCAACTGCTTATTAAGAACAGTCGAAAGAAAATTCCAAATTTAAAAAGTTGAAGTATGCGAAAAGCGTTATAAATTACTTATAAAATACCAAACCGCTTAAAAAAATAATAATGACATATTGTTTGTGATAGAACCTGCTCAAACATAAGCTGTATTTTATGTCTGTGCCACTACCACCAGAGTGTTGTAGGAGCTAAAAAATTTCTAAATTGCGATTTCTGTGATACTGAAAAGGATAGAAACTTTAAGTATGACATGGTATATAGTTACTTGTAAAATATAAATGTCCTCGAATGACTGTCAAAAATAAATTCGAATTAAAAAGGGGTGAAGCGAAGGGGAGGTGCGAAAAGCATTCTAAAAAAGTCCTAAATTACGATTTCTATGCAATTTCAGGAAATATAAACCGATTATAAAAGTAATAGTTGCGAATCAATGGTAACAGTCTCTGATCCTACACAGGCTATATTTTATGCCGATGATTCTACCACCTGGGGTTTACAGGAACAACAAACGTTCTAAAAAAGGCCTTTGAAAATTTTCTAAATTACGTTTCTGTGGAATATTAGGAAATAACAAACCGATTTCAAAATTAATGTTGGCAAATTAATGGTGGCAGTTCCTATTTCAACATAGCCCATTATGATAAGAGAGGTGGTAGGACTTGGAATTTGACAAGATAGTTAATTTTAAGATGTAAGAAGATGGTTTCCAAAAAATTCAAAACTTGAAATGAATACTGAAATGAGCGTTTTAATTGAGCATAAAAGTTTCAAAATATTTTCTAAATTATCATTTATTTGGTTTTATTTGGTTTTATTAATTTAAGTCTCATTTCTGCCTAATGCAGTGTAATAATGATGTTTAATCAAACTGTGTTTTAAATAGTAATTTTTGAATTATTCCTAAAAGTAACAAGTACCTTTTAATAAAAAACATTTTAATAAAATAAAATAAAATCTTTTAATAAAATAAAAATTTAGTTAGTACCTTTTAATAAAAATTAGACATATAAATATCACTTGGCATATTTCAAATATTACGCGAGCAAAGCCGCGGGATTTGCTAGTATATTATAAAGCAGTAAGCTCAAAAAGTTCCGTCGAGTGTTTTCAAAAACTACCCGGTGGATTTTTTCCAAATTGTATCATTCGATAGGAAATATTCCCGGGTGGTTTATGAGAAAATATATAGGGATAGCTATGATTTTTGATAATAAATTTCGTATTTTACTGCTATTTTGAACGAAAAGGTTGCCAGTGATTATCTTTTGGTGAAAGGTTTGTTGATTAAAGAATTAAGATGGCTATATCTGTTAGAAAATAATACAAACACCTCGCGAATAAATGAAAAAATACTGATATTTAATTTAAAAAACAAAAAAAAAAGTTTTAATAAGACATAATATTATAAAACGAAAATATTTAATGTTAACATGGAATAAATATTTGTAATGCTTAAAGTATAAATTATTGTGAAATTTTACAATTAGTACAATATTTGGCGAATTATCGCTTGCGATAGGTTAAAAAAATGAATCTGAAAATTTGATTTGACAATTTTGAATGAAATGTTTTTTTTTTTTTTTTAGCTCTTTTATCTCATGCGCCAGGTTAATAAAAACGTGTCTGAAAACTTGATGAAATAAAATCTAGGTTACATTCTTTATTAGTCTTATTCTTTTCTTTTTTTTCTTTTTTTTTTTCTTTTTTTTTTGTCAATTTAATAATTTTTATATAATTCTCCCATCATATGATTTACAGGAAAAACTAGAAGTATTTGTAAAAACGGGTGTATTGAGTTACATGCTATTCATTTATTACCTTCGTCGCCAGGGCCCCACCAGTGGCTGAGAGGTTCTGCTCTCGAAGCTGGTAGACGGGAGGTGCTGGGTTCGAACCCAATCGCGCCCGTCGGCCTAACCGTTTCGGAGTTTTCGTGGTTTTCTTCGAAGCCTTGGATTTTCCATGCGTAAATACGGGTTAGGTTCCCTTAGAAAGACCCCCACGGAGGGCACTCTCCCTAGGGCCTATATCCCTCGAGTAGATAATCGGCCGTCAACAATCAACCCAACCCTTCGTCGCCAAACAATGCAATTTTAAGCCAAATAAGACAAAAGTGTGAAATAAGACGAGAGAAGAGCATTTCGGAGTACATTTTTATATCCAACCGTAAATTATATAAAAAGCAGTTAAAATTATAATTATGTAGTCAATCATTTAAATTTTAGTGTAAATGTCTTCCATATACACACATATTCTAAAATAATTTACTTTCAAAGATTTAAAATACTTTTTACCATACTATGGGATGTCATTACTATGGAAACATGCGTTTTGTTTTCCTCAAGCATGTGATTTTTATATCCTGGCACTCAGATCATTACTTATTAATTAAATATTGTGTATTATGTTATTTTTTTTACATGCCGAACACATTGTCGATTTCACTTATAGGAATATTCACTTCTTTAAAAGTTAAGATATAAGAATATTGGGTACTTTTCGGTTAGCCGGGCGCCAGTGTTACATATACATATGTATGTGTATGTATATATACATATCTGTGTATATTTATACATATATAGAAGCTATATGTATACATATATATATATGTGTGTGTGTACATATACAATATCTATAAATGTATATGCATATATATATATATACCACTGGCGCCCGGCTAACCGAAAAGTACCGAATATTGTTAAGAAGATTTCTGCAATTATACGTTATTACCATAAAAAAAATCCAATTTAACAAATTACGACGACCATTTGGAAAATGATTTTTTCAAAGACTAAAATTTAAGACATAAAGAGTCGCGCGATGTTGATCTTACATTACGTACGCCATGGATTAAAGATTAATATTTATAGACCAATTTTAAATGAAATTTCATCATTAAACTTCTAAACATCCCACAATATTACTTTTTACACAGCCGTATAGAGAAAAAAATGTACTTTTAAATGCAATTTTTTTAAAGCTGTATCTCAATTTGTTTCTGAGTTATTAATTTGTTTTTGTAGAAGTATCCATCTCTGTTGAAAGTAAAGGGAAAATACAGATTACTGTATAGACCAATCAGAAAACAAATAAAATGCCGGATTCAACTAATAAAAAGCTTCAGATATGCTTTTGATTTCCTACCCTGACCGAGGACAATAACCGGTTTTCCAAATAGTTAATAAATAAATTAAAAAAAAAAAAAAAAAAAAAAAAAAAAGCAATTTAACAAATTACAACGACCATTTGGAAAATTATTTTTTCAAAGACTAAAATTTAAGACATAAAAAATTGCACGGAGTTGATCATACATTACGTACGCCATGAATTAAACATTAATAGCGTTATTACACGTAAAAATTCCAAGCGACAAAAATCGCCTGCGACTCGTATTTGGTGTGAAATATTTATATGTATTCATTCCTGTCCTATTTACCTTTTTTTGTTTTAATTGGCTTATTCCATTTTTCTTTTGCACGTGAAAATCTTACAAATTAAAATTAAGTCTTTGGCAGAAATTGTTATTCATTTTCTTTCATTTTCATTAGTTATTATCCACCTGAAACTTACTTTTTATCCAAGCATTTCATTGGCTGTTCGGGAAAAGTCTTTTCCATCGTCAGATTTCCAAGAAATCTGACTACCAATTTTAAATGAAATTTCATTCTTAACTTCTAAACATCCGACAATATTACTTTTCACACCGTCGGATAGAGAAAACAATGTACTTTTAAATGCAATTAGTTTGAAAGCTGTATCTCAATTTGTTTCTGAGTTATTAATTTTTTTTGTAGTTTTTATTACTTTTTTGTCATAGTGGCAACAGAAGGTATCCATCTCTGTTGAAAGTAACGGGAAATACATATTACTGTATAGACCAATCAGGAAACGAATAAAATGCGAATTAAACCAATAAAAACCCTCATATATGCTTTTGATTTCCTACCCTGTCGAGAACAATAACCATTTTTTGAAATGGTTAATAAAATAAACGTTGTGCAATAAATATTGCTTGCTAATATGTCATTTCTTTTTAGCTTTTTCTGCATAACTTTCTTTTGCTTAACCATTGTTTAAAAAATGTTTCATTCAAGATATTGGACTAATCTTACGGAATCGTGTCACCTGCCAACGAGCATGTTGCATGGCGTATCAAAATTCAAAAGATTAGACAGATTTTGAAATTAGCGATTACTAAATTATGATTTTTAATAATGAAGCAAACAAAAGATTTATTATTATTTATTTATTACCTCAAATTATTTTACTCTCATAAAAAAACAATACTTTCAATGTAGGGGAAAAAACTTTATGGTTCCAATGGTGGCAAATGGAATAATGCCCATGGACTTATCATTTCAGCCTAGATAGGATTAAATTACCTGGAATTTCAATCAGTATAAAGCGAATTGTCCAGACGCACACTCTAGCAGCTAAACACAGCAACAAATTGAGTGTTATTTTCATAATCTGGGTTATTTTCACAACAGACGGAAGATTAATTTACTCTTAAATATAAAGAAAATATCAGGCCTATTTGTTTATCCGTGTTATTATGCTCTTTAGAAAAATGCTAAATAAATCTTCGGTTCAGGTATTCACCAACATGCATATTGCTAAAATTTTTGTATAACTAACTTTATTTATCATTGCCAGTTCTTAACCCTGGTACATGTGCAGCAATATTGTTGCATCAGTTTTAATGTTTGACGTGAACCCTCACAATAACGTCGATTACGGATGATTACAAAGATTTTATTGGATGCATGAGGTTTATTTTTCTGCAAGATTAAGTCATCGAGTTTTTTCCGTGTTAACGGTTACATGATTTCAACTGGTCTACAAAATGAAAAGACAGTGAAAATGACGTCATTTTATAGATTTATTCAGGCAATTCAGCTTTAAAAACAAACATTTTTATGTTTCACTTTTTTTTAAAATATGAAAGTTAAACAATCTTCTTTGTCTGCAAATAATTTATTACTTTTTTGACAGCATTTACCCTGCTAGAATCCAAAGAGGGAAAATAGTAGTAGCACAAGAGGGTATTTATTAAGAAATATAACTAACATCCAGTGAGATTGTATTTCAGCTATCAGAATCGCATATTGCGCGAGCTGAGAGTCCAGGAGATCAAGACAAACAAACGAAAATACACCACCCGATCATAATTCAAGTTCAATGGTAAATCTCTGCAATCATTGTAATGCATCTCTAATTTAATATTGTCAGATATGAGAACATTTTAATTCCTATTGTCATAACGGCCTCATTTCTGTACCAAAAGTGCACTGTGAATAATCAACTAAAAGAACTGCTTCTTAATAGCTAAATTTTGTCCAACGCATAAGGTAATATAATATCGCAATGACGTTCGCATCTTTTCAGCAACGCGGAAGGACATTCAAGCTAAAGGTCCATTAAAAAATATATACAAGTTCGAATTCACCATTTCGCTTAATTCAAGGTTTATTTGGAAATACTGACCAGCGCAGCAGGCATAGCCAGCTAGTATATTATAAAGCAGTAAGCTCTGAAAGTTCCGCTCGAGTGTTTTCAAAAACTACCCGGTGGATTTTTTTCCAAATTGTATCATTCGATAGGAAATATTCCCGGGGTGGTTTATGAGAAAATATACAGGGATAGCTATGATTTTTGATAATAAATTTCGTATTTTATTGATATTTTCAACGAAAGGGTTGCCAGTGGGCATTTTGGCGAAAATTATCTTTGATAAATGAATTGAAATGGCTATACCCGTTAGAAAATAATACAAATATCTTGCAAACAAAAGAAGGAAATAATTACTAATATTTAATTTAAAAAAAAGAAAGAAAAAACCGCTTTAATGAGGGAAAATATTATAAACGAAAATATTTAATTTAAACATACATGAAAGGAATATCCGTAATGCTTAAATTGGAATTCAATAAGAAATATTTCAATTGATGCAATATTTGGCGCGTTATCGCTTCCGCCAGGTTAAGAAAAATGGTTAATACTTCATTATTCCGTAGACCACTTTCGCAAAATTATACAAATTGCCAAATTATTCGCCAAATTATACACATGGAAGAATGTTGCCACTCTGAACTTTTAAGAAAGAAAAATTAATTTAAATTCAAAAAATCACTAAAGAATAGGGTTACTTTAATGATGACGTTCACTTATGGCGTAAAGCGATCAACGAAATATAAAATTTGATTTATTTAGATAATTTCGGACAAAAGAATACTAACAGTTAACGTATTTACATGAAGAATTATTAAATTAAACCAAAAACAAAGTATATTTTTAGGATACAGTATTTGTGAATAAGAAGTAATTATTTTAAATGTAATAATCGCATTTATTAAAGAACCCGCAGTAAATATCAATGATAACGGAAAATTGCAAGGAACCTGATACTCTTTATTTAGCCAAAAAACGTAGACGTATATAACTATAAAATTTATGTAAACATTAAATATAGGCTTAAAGAAAATAAATTTCAAGTTTTGCAGTAATTTTAAATAACGAAAGAACATGCAAATTAGGAAAATAATAATCAATTTACAAATAAAACGTCGAATTAAAAAGACTTGATGACTACCAAACACGTTTAACATATTTAATGTCATCAGAATGTGACATTTACGATCATCCACTATTGTCATTTAAACCTTACAGTTTGGCGACAGTTTTTTTGTCGACAGAATAATCAAGGACACAGATGTCATATACGTACCAAGATATAGATGGCTCCAAAGTATCGTTATTTTGCTTGATATGGTAACCAGGAGGTTGTTGTTTATTTATTAATAAATTATTTATTAACTTTTATTTTCTTTTTAAAAATTATACAAATTGTTTTGTTCTATAGTTATTAATTAAACATTTTTTTTATTGCTATTCCCTTTTTAAAAATATATATTTAATTGATATTCGAAAACAAGGTTTACGCCAAATTGGCGTCAGAAAAAATCGCGCCAACGTGTTGCATGTATGACATCGATGCCTAATCAAGTAGTACCGAAAAATGCAACTCAAAAATTTGATTATATAAAATCTCAGTATTATTTTTTAAATTAACTAAGAAAGCTTCGAGTTGATACCATATTTGGCGTTTTTATCTTTTGCGCGCCAGGTTAAAGAAAAAATGGTTCTCAAAAATTTCATTAGATAAAATCTGAATAAATTTCTTTTTCTTTTTTTTTTTAAATAATTTTATTTTGATTTTTATCTATTCTCCCATTATGTTTCTTACAGAGAAATTAGCAGAATTATTTTTAAAAGTGGCTCTAACTGCGAATTGTACGTTATTTGTTTAATTGGGAGATCGAATTTACTGTTGTCGCCAAACAATGCAATTTTAAGCCACAAAGGCAGAAGCGTGAAGTAAGCCAGGCGAAGGTCGCAATCATTTTTTTTTTTTTTTTCATATGTAGGAGAAAATTTTGCAGTAAATTTTTATATTCAAATGTAATTCATATAAAAAGCAGTTAAATCTATAATTATGTAGCAGGTATTTAAATTTTAGTGTACATGTCTGCTAAATACACACATCTGCTAGATTAATTTAATTTCAGAGATTTAAAATATTTTTTATCATAATATGGAATACCATTACTATGGAAACATGCCTTTTTGTTTTCTTCAAGCATGTCATTTTTATATCCTTGAACTCAGATTATTACTTATTAATGGGAAATTGCGTATTATGTTATTTTTTTTTTTTAAGATGTCGGACCTACTGCCAATTTCACCTATAGGAATATTCACTGCTTTAAAAGTTAGGATGTAATAAGATTAAGAAGATTTCTGCAACTATGCGTTATTATTATTGTAAAAAAAGCCAAAATTTTGCAATAGAAATTGCTTGCTAAATTTAATTTCAGATATATATATTTTTTAATTCGTCGCTTCAGCTAAACTTAGCAACAAATTAAGAGTTATTTTCATAATCTGAGTTATTTACACAATAGACGGTAGATTAATTTACTCTTGACTATAAAGGAATTAGCAAGCCTATTTATTTGTCCGTGTGTTATTATGCTCTTTAGGAAAATGCAAAATAAATCTTCGGTTCAAGTATTCACCAAAATGCTTATTGCTAAAATTTTTGCATAACTAACTTTATTTATCATTGTCAGGTCTATTTAAGACATGAATATTTCGACATTATTTATTGGATCGTATTTTGGCGAGTAATTAAGTTTGTTTTGTCATTAACTCTGGTAAATGTGTAACAATATTGTTGCATTAGTCTTAATGTTTGACGCAGACCATCACAATGGAGTCGATTACAGATGATTAGAAAGATTTTATTGGATGCAAGAGGTTTATTTTCTTGCAAGATTAAGTCATCAAGTTTTATAACGTGTAAACGGTTACATGATTGTAAATGCTCTATAAAATGAAAAGGCAGTGAAAATGACGTCATTTTAATTTTGTTCAAACAATTCAGCTTTAAAAACACACTTTTTATATTTCACTTTTCTTTGAAATATGAAAGTTAAACATTCTTTTTTGACGACAAATTGTTCAATAATTTTTTTTACGGTATTCACTATGCTGGAATCCAAAGAGAGAAAACAGTAATAGATCTGTTACAAGAGGACGTTTATTAAGAAATATAACGTAACATTCAGTGAGATTATATTTAAGCTACCAGAATCTCATACTGCGCGAACTGAAATCACAGGAGTTCAAGAACTATCAAACGAAAATGAACCACCTGAATATTATTCGTGTTCAATGGTCAATCTTTGCAATCATTCTAATGGATTCTAATTTAGTAATGTCAGACCAGAGACCATTTTAATTCCTGTTGTCATAAGGGTCACATTACACTACCAAAAGTGAACTGTTAATAATCAACTAAAAGAATTGCTGGTTAATAGCTAAATTTTGTCCAACGCTTAAGATAATATAATATTGCAATGGCGTTCGCATCGTTTTCAGCAATGAGTAAAGTCCAGCTGAAGGTCTAAATTGTTTAAAATACAAGTTCAAATTTATTTCATTTAATCCAAGGTTCATTTGGGAATATTGACCAGCGCAGCGGGCATAGCCTGCTAGTTTTTATATAACTCTTTATTTCTTTATTGATTTACTAGCAAACCCCGCGGCTTTGCTCGCGTAATATTTGAAATATGCCAAATTATATGTCTAATTTTTATTAAAAGGTACTAACTAAATTTTTATTTTATTAAAAGGTAGTTATTACTTTTAGGAATAATTTAAAAGAAATTACTATTTAAAACACAGTTTGATTAAACATCATTGTTACACTGCATAAGGCAGAAATGAGACTTAAATTAATAAAACTAAATAATTGATAATTTAGAAAATATTTCGAAACTTTTATGCTCAATTAATACGCTCATTTCAGTATTCATTTGAAGTTTTGAATTTTTTAGAAACCATCTTCTTACATCTTAAAATTAACCATCATGTCAAATTCCAAGTCCTACCACCTCTCTCAACATAAAGGGCTATGTTGAAATAGGAACTGTCACCATTAATTTGCCAACAATAATTTTGAAGTTGGTTTGTTATTTCCTAATATTCCACAGAAACGTAATTTAGAAAGCTTTTAAAGGCCTTTTTTAGAGCGTTTGTTGTTCCTGTGAATCCCAGGTGGTAGAATCATCGGCATAAAATATAGCCTGTGTAAGATCAGAGACTGTTACCATTGATTCGCAACTATTACTTTTATATTTGGTTTATATTCCCTTAAATAGCGTAGAAATCGTAATTTAGGACTTTTTTAGAATGCTTTTCGCACCTCCCCTTCACTTCACCCCCTTTTAATTAGAATTTATTTTCGAAAGTCCTTCGAGTGCATTTATATTTTATAAGTAACTACCATCCCATATTTAAAGTTTCTAGCCTTTTCAGTATCACATAAATCGCAATTTAGAAAGTTTTTAGCTACTGCAACCCTCTGGTGGTAGTGGCACAGACATAAAATATAGCTTATGTTTGAGCAGGTTCTATCACCAACAATTTGTCATCATTATTTTTTTAATCGGTTTGGTATTTGAAAAGATTACATAAAAATTGTAATTTATAACGCTTTTCGCTCACTTCATCTTTTTAAATTTGAAATTTTCTTTCGACAGTTCATAGAAAGCAGTTGCATCTTGTAAGTAAATAACATGCCATACTTCAAAGTGTTAGAACCTTCAGTTATGCAAAAAACGCAAATTAGAACATGTTTTGCTTTTGCAACCCTCAGATGGTAGTGAATGCAACATAAAGTATAACCTATGTTATAGCAGGGGCTGTCACCATTGATTTGCAACCATTACTTTTGAAATAGTTTTGGAATTTCTTGAGATTGAGTAGAAATCGCAATTTAGAACGTTTTTAGAAAGCTTTTCGCGCATTTTCACCCCTTTTTAAATTTCCAATTTTTTCGAAACTGTTCTTAAAGATCGTTTATATGTAATAAATATGTACCTTGCCTAATTTTAAGTTGCTAGCCCCTACCGATCACAAAAATCGAAATTTGGAATGATTTTTGCTCCTGCAACGTCTAGGTGATAGTGATACCGACTTGAAATAGCATCTATGTTACAGCAGAGGCTGTCAGCATCAATTTCTTACCATTACTTTTGAAATCAGTTTGATTTTTCCTGAGATATTGGTGACAAATCGGCATTTAGAACGTTTTTAGAACGCTTTTCGCTCATTTTGCTCCTGCATCTCCTCTGAGGTAGTTGAAACAGATATAAAATATAGCATATCTTAGAGCAAGATCTGTCACCATCATTTTAACACCATTATATTTGAAATCGGTTCAGTATTTCTTGAGATTGCATAGAAATTGCAATTTAGAATGTTTTTTACAACGCTTTTTGCGCATTTTCACCCCTTTTAAATTTCGAATTGTTTAAGAACTGTTCTTAGAAATCCTTTATCTCTAATAAGTAGCTGATACTTTAAATTTCATATTTCCAGGCCCTTCAGTAACACATAAATCCCATTTTTAGAACGTTTTTTGCTCCTACACCCCCTTTGGGGTAGTGGCACCGACATAAAACATAGCCTATCTTGGAGCAAACGTTGTCACTATCAGTTTGACACCAATATTTTTTAAATCGGTTTGGTATTTCCTCAGATTAAGTAGAAACTACCATTTAAAACGTTTTTTAGAACGCTTTTTGTGCATTTTCACCCCTTTTAAATTTCGAATTGTTTAAGAACTGTTCTTAGACATCATTTATATCTTATAAGTAACTAATATTCCAAATTTCATTTTTCTAGGCCCTTCAGTAATGCAAAAATCGCATTTTTAGAACGTTTTTTGCTCCTGCACCCCCTTTGGGGTAGTGGCACCGATATAAAATATAGCCCATGTTCTAAGTTGGACTAACACCATCATTTTCATACCATTACTTTTGGAATCGGTTCGGTAGTTCCTGAGCTTACCTCCTACAAATAAACAATTTTTTCCTCTTTATAATATGAGTATAGATTTGTATTAATTTATTCCTTTTCTTTATTTTATTTTGTATTCACTCAGTACTTATTAAGTTTATTCTTATTTTTTCATTCTAGTTTAACTAAAAGTTGATCTAAGTATTTTCTTGATTTCTTCAATCATTTTCATTCCTTTTATTTTTTATTTTTATTTTTGGACTTAAGATGGCAACTCTAAACATTATTGTTATTAATCCAGTTCCAATTTATTAATCCAGATCCAATCTATTTTTCTGTTATGTTTGCATTATAAGGAGCTAAATTTTGTCATTTTAGGCTTAATGCCGACAAAATTGGATGAAATAACGCATCTTCTATGAATGAACTCACAAGCTCCTCTGATGATTCTGTGAGTCATTCATAGTTTCTTATTTTACATACTGGTTTCATATGTTCATTTCTAAATCATCTTTAGAACTTTATCAATTTCTTCATATATTTGTGATTTCAAATTTATTATATATATATATATATATATATATATATATATATATATATATATATATATATAAATGGTATACATATATATAAATTAAGAGAATAGGGGAAAATACTCTTGCATTCTAAGTCCCTCTAGGTTTCCTTAGAACGACTTAGAATAGTAAATTTTTATTATAATTATTTATATTATAATTTTTCACATACATAACTCTCATGCATAAAAATAAAATTCTCATAGATAAAATAAGAGAAAATATGTCAAGCAAAACTGGTTAGATAAAATTATATTAGACGATACATCGATACATTCGAAATTTTTACATATTCAATGTAAATGATTAAAAGTAAGTAAGTAAATTAATTTATAGCCACTAGATGGCAGCACAAAAAAAGATTAAAAGCATGGGGCTATAAAAACAGAAAACAGTTTCGGTTTTGTTTGTTGGTTGTGTTTATGACGGCCAATTATCAACACGAGGGATATAGGCCCTAAGTAGGGGGGGGGGTCCTTCGTGAGGGTCTTTCTAAGGGAACCTAACCCGTATTGACGCTCGGAAATCCAAGGTTCGAAGAAAACTCCGAGCGATTGGACCGACGGACGCTATTGGCTTCGAACCCAGTACCTCCCGTCTACCAGCTTCGAGAGCAGAACCTCTCGGTCACTGCATTTTCGGTTTAAAGGAAGATTGGTAGTGTTTATCACGGCCAATATCAACACGAGGCATATAGGCCCTGATGGGGGGGGGGGGTCTTTCTAAGGGAACCTAACCCGTATTTACGCACGGAAATCCAAGGTTCGAAGAAAATCATGGTTTTCAGGAAGGAAAAACGAACAAATAGCGAAATCCTTACAACAATCACTTGTAGATATCATTTTTAGAATACAGTCAACATTTAGAGGTCTGCACGGGCCGGAATTTCCAGGCCTGGGCCCGGCCCGGCACGAACGAAAGCTATCTTGGCCCGGCCCGGTGTAAAAATTGAAAGTTCAGCCCGAGCCCGCCCCGGCCCGACACAATTTCTACAAAAAAAAATCAGTTTTTTCTCAACATACAATGAAGATTCTTTTAATGAATACTACATGCATATTTATGGGAACATTTTACAGTATATTTTAGATTACCATGATGTTCGCAAAACAGAAAACACACTGTAGTAAACATTAACGATTACTTACAGTGTTTTAGTCATCGTGTCTACAGACATTTCAAAATTCAAACAACGATTCATTAAAAGATTAATGTACTTCAGAATAAAAGATTAAAAACATGATAACTTTTGAAGCTGTATAATAAAAAGTAGATTTGTGAAAATATTTTTCTCATTTTTAAGGCTTTTCTCAAATCTAAAGGAGCTGCATTTCGATACATTTATGAATTTATTTCTTTTCAGAAACGCGTAAGATTGGCAGGTATTCTTATTCAGAAGCTGTGTAAATGTCGTTTTTTTTTTTCATAGTTAAAAGCAATATATCTTTCTGAAAATACTGCCAAAGTTAGCGTTTTGAATGGAATTTCTGGAAGCGATAGCACAGGAAAGGAGAAGAACGTACAGTCACGTGACAAGAATCTCTGTTATCTCTGTAACTAATTTATCAAACATGAAAAAAGCTATTCGTTTCCAAATGCCTTCAATAGTCAGGCCTGTCAATTTTATGCCTTTATAGTTAAAAATGAGTCAGAAAATGCGTCGGAAAGTTTCGCATTGTTGAGCAGTGAATATGAGAACCACCTTAATGTATATTTCCAAAGATACTGTTAAGGGTTGGGTTGGGTTGAATTTTGACGGCCAATTATCTACACGAGGGATATGGGCCCGGGGGGAGTGCCCTCCGTGGGGGTCTTTCTAAGGGAACCTAATCCGTATTAACGCATGGAAGATCCATGGCTCGAAGAAAACCACGAAAACTCCGAACGATTAGGCCGACGGGCGCGATTGGGATCGAACCCAGCACCTCCCGTCTACCAGCTTCGAGAGCAGAACCTCTCGGCCACTGGTGGGGCAAGATACTGTTAAGAGAAGTTCGTTATCACTACTAATACTACAAAACATAATGACTGTCCTACACATCCTGAGATCGATTAAGACCAGTTCCGTCCCGGCACGAGTCTGCTGAAAAAAATTAAACTCGGTTGGTTGGTTGATTTTGTGACGGCCGATTATCTACACTAGGGATATAGGACCGAGGGGGAGTGCCCTTCGTGGGGGTCTTTCTAAGGGAACCTAACCCGTATTAACGCATGGAAATCCATGGTTCGAAGAAAACCACGAAAACTCCGAACGATTAGGCCGACGGGCGCGATTGGGATCGAACCCAGCACTTCCCGTCTACCAGTTTCGAGAGCAGAACCTCTCAGCCACTGGTGGGGCGAATTAAACTCGGAATCAGACATCTTGTAACTGTACGAGGCCGATCTCTTCGACGGACATGTTACATTTCTGTTGTTAAATCTATTGTCCATGTTTATTTATTTGTTATTATCCTCTCATCTTTATTCTCGTGATACCTTTTATATATGATGTAACGTGAATCAGAAATTTATTATTGTTTGAATATTTTTATGGAAGAAGGTAAAAAGCTTTACCGGTAAATAAATTATTTTTGTTTTGAGAAGTTAATTGACTTCTTTATGTACATTTTAAGTTCATAAATACATAATTGGCGTCCGCATTATATTCTGAAAGCTGGGTTGTTAAAATAACATCCTTTTTGAACGCTTTAATTAACATTGTGACGTCCGGCGCGACAGGACATTTTACAAGATTTATTTGAAGCAAAATGTTTCAAGGCGTTAAAAATTTTTAAAAGGTCGACTTAAAGTTCGTGGTAGAAGAGCTTGGGGAAACAATCCCGCAAGATTATACGATTGGGACACTAAAGGAAATTATTTTGAATAGTAATGAATATAAACAGGATCCCGCTTTTGTACAAGAAATTTTATCCAATGCTGTTGCTGAGAGAAAGGTTGGTTGGTTGATTTTGTGACGGCCGATTATCTACACTAGGGATATAGGCCCGAGGGGGAGTGCCCTTCGTGGGGGTCTTTCTAAGGGAACCTAACCCGTATTAACGCATGGAAATCCATGGTTCGAAGAAAACCACGAAAACTCCGAACGATTAGGCCGACGGGCGCGATTGGGATCGAACCCAGCACTTCCCGTCTACCAGTTTCGAGAGCAGAACCTCTCAGCCACTGGTGGGGCCTGAGATAAAGGAAAAAGAAAACGAGGCTAAGAAGTTACTCGTAGAAAAGGAGAAGTCGGATCAAGAATTAAAAAAGCTAGAATTAAAGGAGAAGTCGGATCAAGAATTAAAAAAGCTAGAATTAAAGGAGAAGTCGGAACAAGAGTTAAAAAAGCTAGAATTAAAGGAAAAGTTAGATCAAGAAGTAGAGTTAAAAAAGTTGGAATTAAATCATCAATTAGAATTAGCAAAGATTCAGTCACAGGGACAAATGCAATGTGAGTACATTTCAAATGATTACGAAACTAATAATTCTAAAAAGAAATTTACGTTGCCCAAGTTGGAATTTCGCCAATTTGATGGTGATTTAAAGGAATGGTTGCCATTTTGGAGCCAGTTTGAACAGATTCACAATGATCAAGATATTGCGCCAGAAAATAAATTCCAGTATTTGATCCAAGCAACTATCACTGGATCTAGAGCGCGAGAAGTTGTTGATAGTTTTCCGCCAACTGGCGCTAACTATGCCAAAGCTATAGAGAGTCTTAAGGCTCGTTTCGGTAGGGAAGATCTTTTGGTTGAAGTGTATGTGCGAGAATTATTAAAATTAATTATATCTGTGCAATCAAAAGGAAAATTTTCTATTTCATCATTGTATGATAAACTTGAGTTGTATTTACGAGCTCTTGAGACGTTAGGTGTCACAACGTATAAATGTGCTTCAATATTATATCCAATGGTAGAATCTTGTTTTACTGCTGAATTTTTGAAAGAGTGGAATCGAACACATACGAATTCGGTTAGTTCTGATGCAAAAGAGCGCCTAGATAATTTAATGGCGTTTCTCAAATCTGAAGTTGAAGGAGATGAAAGAATTAATTTGGCAGTGACAGGTTTTGGTTTAGCGGGAAAAGATGACGCGATCTTTAGAAAAAACAAAAGTCACAACGATGGTACTAAATATTTACCAACTGCTGCTACTTTATTAACAACTTCTTCAAGACCAGATTTAAGGAAAAATTGCGTTTTTTGCAAAGGAAGACATCTGAGTTCAGAATGCTTTTCGGCACGGAAGATGAGTTTTAATGAAAAGCAGAATATATTGAAGGACAAAAGATGTTGTTTTTTATGTTTGGCAACAGGTCACACAACGAAGCAATGTAGAGCTATCTTGAAGTGTTTCTTTTGTGATAAAAGACATGCGTCTGTGATGTGTCAAACGCTCGATAAGAATAAGCTGAATGAAAAGAAAGAGGAAGACACAGAAAAGTCGCTGGAAAAGAAGTAAATATGGCCAATTTCAATAGAAATCCTAAAGTGTTCCTTCAGACGATAAAGGCAAAAATATTTTCCGAAAACAAAAAGAAAGATGTTAGACTAATTTTGGACTCAGGTTCTCAGAGATCGTATATTTTAAAACATTTAGCCGAAGAAATGAAGTATTTACCTCTTCGAGAAGAAAAAGTTTCTCATTCCCTTTTTGGCGGAGTCATAACAAAGGATTATAATCATCATTACTACAAGGTAAGATTAAGGGATTTGAAAGAAAATTTTAAATGTAATTTTGAGGTTTTGGATCAAAACATTATATGTGAAAATATTATGCCAGTAGGAAAAGGATCCTGGTTTAAAGAATTATCGGAAAAAGGCATCACTTTGACGGATGTTGGTGAAACTCCAGAATCTATTCAAATATTGATTGGAGCTGATGTAATGGGAAAATTACTGACAGGTCGTAGAGAAATACTCTCGTCGGGATTAGTAGCACTGGAAACATTTTTAGGTTGGACCTTAATGGGAAAAGTGCCTCAAGATAATGCGTCTAAAGAAAATTTAGCTTTGTCAGTTACGTCTATGTTTGTAAAGGAAGCAGAGATTGCTGATTTATGGAAATTGGATTTGCTTGGAATAAATGATCCGATTGAAAAACAATCTAAAATGGAGATTGATCGTCAGGTTAAAGAGCATTTTTTACAGACAGTAAAAATAAATGAAGATAATCGTTATGAAGTTTCTTTGCCATGGTCAGAAGATACACCACCTTTACCTGATAATTTGAGTTTAGCCAAGAAAAGATTAAGTAACGTTACAAACAAGTTGCTTTCCGATAACATTTATCAAAGGTATGAAAAAATACTTTTAGGGTGGCTTGATGATCAAATTATAGAGGAAATTCCACAGGCTGAAATGAACCTTTATGGAAATTATTTACCTCATCGACCAGTAATAAAAGAGAGCAGTACAACTCCCATTCGTCCAGTGTTTGACGCATCAGCTAGAATGCAGAACCATCCATCTTTGAATCAATGTTTGCATTGTGGGCCAAACCTTATTGAATTAATTCCTGACATTCTCTTACGATTTAGAAAAAATAAATTTGGTGTTGTAGCTGATATCAAGAAAGCATTTTTACAAATAGCTATTCGTAAAGAAGATCGGGACTATTTGCGTTTCTTGTGGTGGAGTAATCCAGACGAAAGAAATATTAGAATGTTTCGACATACTAGAGTGGTCTTTGGAGTCAAAAGCTCTCCTTTTCTTCTCGGTTCCGTCATAGAATATCACATTAAAAACGATGAAGAATACGACCGCAATCTTAAACAGCAATTGCTGAGAAGCTTTTATGTTGACAATGTCGTTGCTAGTGTCCACACACAGGAAGAATTGGAAAGGTTTATAACTGATTCTAAATCTCTTATGGCTAAAGGTGGATTTGAGTTGAGAGGATGGGAACAGACAGAAGAAAGAAACAATATCGAAAATAGCGAAGAAACTGCTGTACTGGGATTACAATGGAACAGACTTCTAGACGTTTTAAAAGTTAACGTAAGCTGGACGAAATATATAAATATAGAAAAAATAATTTAATAGATTTTACTGAAAACAATTTTCCTAAACCAACTTTGAAGGAAAATCAGGTTGAGCTTGCAAAAGACGAATCGCAAATTAAAAAGACGAGATCTGGTAGAATGATAAAAGTTCCAGAAAGACTCGATTTATGATGTTTATGTAAATGTTGTATTTATTTAATGTGAAGTTTTGATTATAATATATAATCAAAAGGTGGGAGGATGTTAAATCTATTGTCCATGTTTATTTATTTGTTATTATCCTCTCATCTTTATTCTCGTGATACCTTTTATATATGATGTAACGTGAATCAGAAATTTATTATTGTTTGAATATTTTTATGGAAGAAGGTAAAAAGCTTTACCGGTAAATAAATTATTTTTGTTTTGAGAAGTTAATTGACTTCTTTATGTACATTTTAAGTTCATAAATACATAATTGGCGTCCGCATTATATTCTGAAAGCAGGGTTGTTAAAATAACATCCTTTTTGAACGCTTTAATTAACATCTGTATTGGTGTTGTTAAACTCGCATCGGCTCGTGACGCACGTTTATACGTCTCGTGAAAATCACATTAATTGAAAATGGCTCGTATTTTATCTGCTTCGCTTGAATTCTTATATCGGGCCGATAGGCCCGATTTTTTTTTTTATCGGCCCGGCCCGGCCCTGCAGGCCCGTTCAATCTTTTCACCGGCCCGGCCCGTTTATTTTGTCTGTCGGCCCGGCCGGGCCCGTTGAAAAAATTGTTCTAATTCTGCCGGCCCGGCCCGGCCCATTTGAAAATTCGCCTTCATTCCGCCGGGCCGGGTACGGACCTCGGCCAAGCCCGGGCCCGTGCAGACCTCTATCAACATTGCAAGTTGTTTTTTTTTTCGAATGGCCACTTTGAGGCTTATTTCCGATGTATTTCTGTTTATTAAAAACTTTATTCCATGTAATAACAAGGTGCCGAGACCCGATAAAAGAACGAGCTAATTCTGCTTATGCACTCAACCTTTCTTAAGTGCATTTACAGTGGCTTTTCTAGAATCACTTCAATATTTTTTACATTTCGGCATTTAAAAATAATCACAACAAGACGATATAAACACTAATTGAAGCTATAGCGCCACTGACACCTTCAACAATTAAATGCAAACTAATTGTCAAAATACTTTTGAGCTAAGGAGGAATCATATTTATTCGGTAGCGCCGAATGTAAACAAACAAGTTGAAACTTGATACATTTGAATAACTGCAGTCATAGTGTTCTCAATTATAGGGAATATATTTTCTTTTACATTTTTATATTAAATAAAATAAGAGAGAATATAAGGTTGTCAAAATACTTTTGAGCGCTACTGTATATATATA
This sequence comes from Maratus speciosus, assembly GCA_963932465.1. Taxonomy (NCBI): domain Eukaryota; kingdom Metazoa; phylum Arthropoda; class Arachnida; order Araneae; family Salticidae; genus Maratus; species Maratus speciosus. The sequence continues at coordinate 488,309,897 of OZ010795.1, forward strand.
TATATATATATATATATATATTACATACATAAGCATTCCATTTATGTGCGTATTATTAATGATTTTCATATACTATTTACTTCTGTTTGTACATAAAAACAGATAAATGACTTCTTTATATTAAATAAATTGTATAAATATTGAAAATATTGTTTGTGTATATGAAACAGTAGTGTATGTTTTGCAAGAAATTGCGTTGCCAAATTTCTTTCTCTTGTAAAGGCAATTTTCTCTAACTCAACACGGCCCCCATTCTGAAAAAGTATACTTTTTTTTTGTATGTTTGTTTTTTGAAACTTTAAATTAAATAATTCTATCTATTAGAGAATATTATTCATAGTAATTAGAAATTTTCATAGAGCATTTTATCGATATCTATTGACTGCATTTAGCAGAAGAATAAATATTACTCAAATATGCAAAGTTGAGATACATTATTTATTATTTATTAAAAAAGACCTTATAAGCACAACATTTAAAGTTTTTCTGAAATAATAACCAACAATTACAGAAAAAAATCTGAAAAACTGCGTATGAATCAAAAGATTACAGAAAATTATATTGAAATCAATAGATTAATTACAATTGTTTTACTCAAAATAAATAAATAAAAATAAATAAGTAAACTAACCTATAGCCAATAGATGGCAGCACCAAAGAAAATAAACGTTAAGACAGGTGTTTTATTTTTATGGTTGTTCCTTGAAATTAAATATTCATTAATAGAATTAATTCGAATTTTAAGTTTTCATAAAAGTATATTTATCACTAAACATCTGTAACATTTAGAGAAAAAAAGATAAATAAATAAATAAATAAACGGAAAAAAATGAATGCATTTTTTATAAGAAAGAATTTGGATTCTCCACTTTATTGACAATTTAATAAAAATAAAATAAGCACAACGTTCTGGACTTTACTGAAGGAATAACGAACAAATAATGAAAGTTGAAGAGAAACAATCTGACGCAGCGTGCGCCGTTCGTAATTTATACGACATTTAGAGTCGTATGTAATATTTCTTCGGCAATCATGTGAACTTAGAATGCATTCATACTTCAAATTTCTCATCAGAAGAGGTGGCTGAGAGGTTCTGCTCTCGAAGCTGGTAGACGGGAGGTGCTGGGTTCGATCCCAATCGCGCCCGTCGGCCTAATCGTTCGGAGTTTTCGTGGTTTTCTTCGAACCTTGGATTTCCAAGCGTTAATATGGGTTAGGTTCCCTTAGAAAGACCCCCACGAAGGGCACTCCCCCTAGGCCTATATCCCTCGTGCAGATAATTGGCCGTCATAAATACAACCAACCAACCAACTCATCAGAAGATGGTTTTGAGGTTTGGTGGTATCGAGGCCACTAGATGGCAGCATTAAACATATAAAAAGCATGGGGCTATAAAAACAGAAAACGTTTTCGGTTTTGAGGAAAGTTCATAGACTTCTAATATAACAATTCCTCCTCAAAGGGTAGGTTCGTTGTTAGGCCTCAAATAAAGGGGGTGGGGGTGTCTTTCTAAGGAACCTAACCCGTATTTACTCACGGAAATCCAAAGTTCGAAGAAAATCACGGTTTTGAGGAAGGAAAAACGAACAAATAGCGAAATCTGAAGAAAAAAGAAAAAAAAATTACGAGCCTTTCTATAATTCATACTTTTCAAATTTCTTGCCAGAAAATTGAAAATTTAAATACTTTTCTATTTTAGAAAAATCTTCTGAATCATGTTTGCTTGCTTTTTCCTAAGCAAAACATACTTTTTTAAGTGTTCTTTTTTTTCTTTTTCTGCTTAACAACGCGAAACTTCGACTCATTTTTAAACGTAAAGACTTAAAACTTGCAGGGCTGATTATTGAATCAAAATGAGTTTTTCCCTTTTTAATAAATAAATTAGTTATTGAGTTATAAACGATTCTGGTCACGTGACGGCAAGTTTTTCTCCTTCCTCTCATTATCACATCCGGGAAATTCCTTCGAAACGCCAACTTTGACAATACTTTTTGAAAAATTTTTTGCGCTTACCAAAAAATGGAAAATATCTTTCTAAGGAACCTAACCCGTATTTACGCACGGGTTGGGTTGGGTTGATTTTTGACCACGCCAATTATCTACACGAGGGATATAGGCCCGGGGGGAGTGCCCTCCGTGGGGGTCTTTCTAAGGGAACCTAATCCGTATTACCGCATGGAAGATCCACGGCTCGAAGAAAACCACGAAAACTCCGAACGATTAGGCCGACGGGCGCGATTGGGATCGAACCCAGCACCTCCCGTCTACCAGCTTCGAGAGCAGAACCTCTCGGCCACTGGTGGGGCCATATTTACGCACGGAAATCCAAGGTTCGAAGAAAATCACGGTTTTGAGGAAGGGTTGGTTTGGATTGATTTTTGACGGCCAATTATCTACACAAGGGATATGGGCCCAAGGGGGAGTGCCTTCCGTGGAGGTCTTTCTAAAGGAACATAATCCGTATTAACGCATGGAAATCCACGGTTCGAAGAAAACCACGAAAACTCCGAACGATTAGGCCGGCGGGCGCGATCTGGTTCGAACCCAGCACTTCCCGTCTACCAGCTTCGAGAGCAGGACCTCTCAGCCACTGGTGAGGCCCAGGTTTTGAGGAAGGAATAACGAACAAATAGCGAAATCTGAAGAAAAAAGAAAAAAAAATTACGAGCCTTTCTATAATTCATACTTTTCAAATTTCTTGCCAGAAAAATGAAAATTTAAATACTTTTCTATTTTAGAAAAAATCTTCTGAATTGCTTGTTGCTTGCTAATTCGAATTTTAAGTTTTCATAGAAGTATATTTATCACTAAACATCTGTAACATTTAGAGAAAAAAAGATAAATAAATAAATAAATAAACGAAAAAAAATGAATGCATTTTTTATAAGAAAGAATTTGGATTCTCCACTTTATTGACAATTTAATAAAAATAAAATAAGCACAACGTTCTGGATTTTACTAAAGGAATAACGAACAAATAATGAAAGCTGAAGAGAAACAATCTGACGCAGCGTGCGCCGTCCGTAATTTATACGACATTTACAGTCGTATGTAATATTTCTTCGGCAATCATGTGAACTTATAATGTATTCATACTTCAAATTTCTCATCAAAAGATGGTTTTGCAGTTTGATGGTTTTAAGGCCACTAGATGGCAGCACTAAACATATAAAAAGTAAGGGGCTATAAAAACAGAAAACGTTTTCGGTTTTGAGGAAAGTTCATAGACTTCTAATATAACAATTCCTCCTCTAAGGGTAGGTTCGTTGTTAGGCCTTAAATGGAGGGGGGGGGGGGGTGTCTTTCTAAGGAACTTAACCCGTATTTACGCACGGAAATCCAAGGTTCGAAAAAAATCACGGTTTTGAGGAAGGAAAAACGAACAAATAGCGAAATCTGAAGAAAAAAGAAAAAAAAAAATTACGAGCCTTTCTATAATTCATACTTTTCAAATTCCTTGCCTGAAAATTGAAAATTTAAATACTTTTCTATTTTAGAAAAATCTTCTGAATCGTGTTTGCTTGCTTTTTCCTAAGCAAAACATTCTTTTTTAAGTGTTCTTTTTTCCTTTTTCTGCTTAACAACGCGAAACTTCGACTCACTTTTAAACGTAAAGACTTAAAACTTGCAGGGCTGATTATTGAATCAAAATGAGTTTTTCCCTTTTTGATAAATAAATTAGTTATTGAGTTATAAGCGATTCTGGTCACGTGAGGGCCGGTTTTTCTCCTTCCTCTCACTATCACATCCGGAAATTCTTTCGAAACGCCAACTTTGACAATACTTTCTGAAAGATTTTTTGCGCTTACCAGAAAATGGAAAATGTCTTTCGATTTCATAGTTTTTGAATAACAAGACATGCCAATTTCATGCTTTTCCGAACAAAAATGGATTTAAGGCTGTTATCAAATCAAAAAGGTCAACTTTATGCTATAAGTTTAAATTTATTTTTGGATTCGAAATACATAAAACTAGGAGTTGTTGTTGTTCGGAAGTTCCCGAAGAAAGCAGAAAAAGAAGTCAGCGGATTATGAAAAGTGTCTTTGCCACGTGATCAAAATCGCTTATAACTCAATAGGTAATTTATTGATCAAAAAATGGAAAAAAAATTTTTTATTCCAAATCGCTTCCAAAGTCAGGCCTTCCAATTTTATATCTTTCCGTTAAAAAATGAATTTGTAAATGTGTCAAAACGTTTTGTGCTTGTTGAGCAGAGCAGTTGAGAACAGCCTTAAAATGTGTGTGTCCGACAGTAGACCCTTTCGATTTGTGAGAAGCATTAAGTTTTTTTTTTTTTTTTTTTTGCTTTCTATAAATTAATATAACTGTTGAATATAGCAAAAAAGTAGGAAAGAGGGATGGGGTCTCTCTAAAAGTGAAGCCTAGAGTAGCTGATACGCCTCTGCTGGTTGGTTGGTTGATTTTGTGACGGCCGATTATCTACACTAGGGATATGGGCCCGAGGGGGAGTGCCCTTCGTGGGGTCTTTCTAAGGGAACCTAACCCGTATTAACGCATGGAAATCCATGGTTCGAAGAAAACCACGAAAACTCCGAACGATTAGGCCGACGGGCGCGATTGGGATCGAACCCAGCACTTCCCGTCTACCAGTTTCGAGAGCAGAACCTCTCAGCCACTGGTGGGGCCCCTCTGCTGGAGTTAAGGAATTCCGGAATCTTTTAGTATGCTTTCACGGATCATGATACCCAGACCCCGAAGTTAACTTCCGTCCAAGTGTTGATTTTACATATACATATCCATGAATATAACTTATTTTTGTCATACGATAGCATTCGTATTTCTAAACCGATTTGGATATAATTAAGCATATGTATTGGGCTGCTTACCAAGATCTCGACAGTGTTCGTTTGTTAATTCGGCCCGCCATCATGTTTCAAAATAGCGGCCACTTAAAGATTTAAAACTCAAAAAATGCATACAAATCCAAATTTATATAGATATGTTACTTTTTTGTTATTTATTTATTTCGTTTAAATGTTAGGGCTTGATACAGGGTTCCAGCCCCACCAGTGGCTGAGAGGTTCTGTTCTCGAAGCTGGTAGACGGGAGGTGCTGGGTTCGATCCCAATCGCGCCCGTCGGCCTAATCGTTCGGAGTTTTCGTGGTTTTCTTCGAACCTTGGATTTCCAAGCGTTAATACGGGTTAGGTTCCCTTAGAAAGACCCCCACGAAGGGCACTCCCCCCTGGGCCCATATCCCTCGTGCAGATAATTGGCTGTCATAAATACAACCAACCAACCGATACAGGGATCCCGGAGCAGTTTTTGTTTTACCTCTATCTTAAAAAATAGTTGATATATACAGGTCTGCGACAAGCGACTGTTTTTTAATTCTAAGTAGCCCCACTTTCTCAAAACAGAGATCCTTAACACACGCCCCACCAGTGGCCGAGAGGTTCTACTCTCGAAGCTGGTAGACGGGATGTGCTGGGTTCGATCCCAATCGCGCCCGTCGGCCTAATCGTTCGGAGTTTTCGTGGTTTTCTTCGAACCTTGGTTCTCCAAGCGTTAATACGGGTTAGGTTCCCTTTGAAAGACCTCCACGGAAGGCACCCCCCCCCCCCTTAGGGCCTATATCCCACGTGCTGATAATTGGCCGACATAAATATAACCAACCTTAACACACACTTTAAGAACATTTGCAAGAGAAATATACTTCAAAATTTATATTAGAAAAATACTGGTGTGAACAGCATAAAAAAATAGTCGCCTGTGGCTGTGGCAGCCCTGTAAATAGTAGTTTGAAATTCTAGGGTGGCTGACATTTTGAAACAAGACAACAGATTAAAAAATAAATAAATAAAGGATTAATGTTTTAGTGAGCGTGGTTTCTTACAAAAATGGTATTTCATATACTACTGGGGCCCCACCAGTGGCCGAGAGGTTCTGCTCTGGGACGGGTGGGTAGACGGGAAGTGCTGGGTTCGATCCCAATCGCGCCCGTCGGCCTAATCGTTCGGAGTTTTCGTGGTTTTCTTCGAGCCGTGGATCTTCCATGCGTTAATACGGATTAGGCTCGCTTAGAAAGACCCCCACGGAGGGCACTTCCCCCGGGCCTATATCCCTCGTGTAGATAATTGGCCGTCAAAAATCAACCCAACCCAACACTCATATACTCCTGAATAATTCTCAAAATTAATAGAGGTGACAGATCAAAGAATTACTATATTAACATGACTAGAGGAAATTTAAGAACAGATAAAAGGATCATACAGCTTATGTAAAATACAATAGAAAAACCATAGCTCTGGTAAGATCATATCAAGAAGAAGAAAACATCCAGATACATTTCAATAAAAGTAAGATAATTTTTCTCTCCAATCTATTTTACCAATTCATTATAGAGAAACTATAGAGATTATAACACGTAAAAATTCAATATGTAATGATGCAGTATCATTTAACTTACCAAAATTATGATTCGAGTTATTTCATGGTTTTCAAATATGGAAATAAACATTCAAGGTAAAATAACAAATAAGGTGCATAATCTGAAATTGTACGTGAAAATTTGAATGATGGCGTTTCAGATCATTACATCATGGATCGTACAATTTTAGAATATTTTTATTTGTTTGTTTTGAAAATGTTTCGGATAGAACTGAACTATGTAAATAGTTTAACAAAATTATTTTTACTGTTTATAAAGTTTTCTTTTTACACCTTTTAGCAATGGATCACACGGACTGGGCGGAGCTTCCAATAGTTGTGCAAAATTAATCGTATTTGATTGACTTTTGACTAACACTTGTGAGAAAAATCGGGACTCTGATTAGCTATATAAAAGAAAATCGTTATCGTGACGTTGAATGAAGTCAGAAATGCTTGTCGCCCATTAAGACTGTTCTCAACTGCTCTGTTCAACAAGCGCAAAATGTTTCGACACATTTACAAATTCAATTTTTAACGGAACGATATAAAATTGGAAAGCCTGACCATGGAAGTGATTTGGAATCGAACTGTGTTTTCCATTTTTTGATCAATAAATTACCTATTGAGTTATAAGCGATTTTCATCACGTGACAAACACGTTTTTCCCCCGTTCTTGAGTGGTTATTCTTCTTTTGCGCGGAAATTCGGTTCAAAACGCTCGCTTTGGCACTATTTTCTGAAAGATCTGTTGCGTTTGCAAAAAAAAAAAAAAAAAAAAAAAAAAAAAACGGAAAAAAACAGCTCGATTACACAGTTTCTGAACAACAACACATGTTAGTTTCATGCATTTCCGAACAAAAAAAAATTTAAACTTATGTCATAAATATAATAAGACACTCATACTACAATATATATTAAAACACACATACACATATAAATAACGCCTGCATTCAATAGTTAAAGGTATATATAAATATTATACAGACATACATACAATAAATACAGTAAACCCAACCGGAGTGAAAAATTAGCCAGAGCCTGGAATCGAACCCGGGCCACAGTACACACAGTCACACGGTTGGTTGTATTTATGTCGGCCAATTATCTGCAGTGGGATATGGGCCCTAAGGGGGGAGTGCCTTCCGTGGAGGTCTTTCTAAGGGAACCTAACCCGTATTAACGCTTGGAGAACCAAGGTTCGAAGAAAACCACGAAAACTCCGAACGATTAGGCCGACGGGCGCGATTGGGATCGAACCCAGCACCTCCCGTCTACCAGCTTCGAGAGCAGAACCTCTCGGCCACTGGTGGGGCCCCACGGACAATAGAGAGCAGCAGTCTTGTATACTGTGGTCCCGGGTTCGATTCCTAGCTCTGGCTAATTTTTCATTCCAGTTGGGTTTACTGTATTTATTGTATGTATGTCTGTATAATATTTATAGGGTAGATGTGCCAGTAATGGACACCCTTAAGGAATTTCTTTAAAAATTATTTTTTTATTAATAGTTATAATTATTATATTCCAGTTTTTTCAATATTATATTAATCTATCAACAATATTTAACCATTCTTATAGCCTCATTTTCCCATATGAATAGAAATTTAACTTTAAATAACAGAAATATATCAAAACACCCAAAAGCCCAGTAATGGACACCCTCTGGCCCAGTAGTGGACACCCTCTGTTCCAGTAATGGACACCCCATAAAAAGTAATAAATATAATTGTTTTTATGACTGTATTTAGAGCCCCACCAGTGGCCGAGAGGTTCTGCTCTCGAAGCTGGTAGGCGGGAGGTGCTGGGCTCGATCCCAATCGCGCCCGTCGGCCTAATCGTTCGGAGTTTTCGTGGTTTTCTTCTAACCTTGGTTCTCCAAGCGTTAATACGGGTTAGGTTCCCTTAGAAAGACCTCCACGGAAGGCACTCCCCCCCCCCCTTAGGGCCCATATCCCACGTGCAGATAATTGGCCGACATAAATACAACCAACAACCAACCGACTGTATTTAGGACCAGAATTTAATGAATATATAATAATGAAACAAAATAGTTATTTTTAAATAAATTTAACAATTAGGATACCAGTAATTAATAAAATATTTGTGATAATCATTTACTGTTTGCATCAATTATTCTAATTATCAGAAGATCGATGTTTTAATTATTTTAGATGGATAGTTTAAAATACTAAATGTCAGACAATTACAGCTATCAAATTATTGAAACAGTGGGGGATTTAAAAGGTAATTTTAAAAAAAGTTTTCGAATATTAGTATTCAGTTTTGTTTTCTCTCATTATTTTTAACAATTAATCTTCCAGAGACTACTTGATATATCATTTATAATAATTAATATTACAAATATGAAAGAAATGATATTGTGAGTTGAATATTTTAAATACTAAATAAAATAATTTCAAAATAAAACTGTAGAACTGATGTTTGAGGCCCCTGATCTGCAGATTTACTAGTTTCATGAATATTACCTATAACTTTCATTAATAGTAGTATTACTTTTTTTTTTTTTTTTATAAGGAAACATTTAAGACAGAAAATGGATTTTTAATAGCTTCTGTAACATTGTTTTTATTTAAACGGAGAGAGATTAAGCCCTATGAGCCCCTCTTTGACTGTGCTCTTAAACAGTATTTTCTGCTTCCCGACTGGTTTGATTGCCAGATTATAAAATATGTGAGGTATATATATGTACTACATAAAAAAAATAATAATAAAATAAAATATCGAAATTTTATTAATCACATAAAATAACTTAAAAGCAGCTATTTATAAAAGTTTTGGTGTTATTATATTTTGGTAAGTATAATTTAAAAATTAAATTTGATTATTTAGGTTTGCAGTTAAGCCAAAGTATTTTATGCACTATAAACATTACTAAAATTGCATTTTTAGCAATGTCTACATGGGGTGTCCATTACTGGAAAATGACTAATTAACCATCCCAGTAATGGACACCCCTCTTAAAACCTTAAAAAGAAATGAAATTTTGTAAATAGCCATTAGTATATAAAATTCAAAGTTTTCTATTGCTACTCAAACAAAAACATTCAAATTTTGCAAGAAAAGAAATAATATATAAATTAATTAAACGAAGCCAGCTCTTAACCTCTTCATTAAGATTTTCACAGAAAAACAGCAAAACTTTGAAACATTATTTTCTGCTTCCTGATTGGTTTGATTAAAAGTGTCAACAATAACATAGTTTTATAAAACATACAAGGAGGAATTATAAAAAAAATAATTAAAGCTAAATATTTATTAGTTATTTTTTTATGAACCAAAAACATCAAGGGGTGTCCATTACTGGAAGGGTGTCCATTACTGGCACATCTACCCTATATACCTTTATGTCATAAAGTTGGCCTTTTGGATTTGAGATCAGCCTTAAACAAACTATATTATTACAAGATGTTATTTTGTTATATGTTTATCTTTCATTGTTGTAAGCATTTCTTCAACTCTCATAAAACTGTATATTCATATCCGCTAGCGTCCAATTCTGGTCAAACTTGGTGACATTGGGTGAGTATCGCCGACTTTAGCGACCAAAAATTAATCTCCATAAATGAGCCAACTTGACTATAGCTGAATAATTTGGCCAAAATCTCATTCAAATTCAGTATTGACGTAAAATAGGAATGAATCTTCTCTAATTGGATTCTTCACATTATAGATCCGTGTTTTCGAATAAAAATAGCTAAATTAGCAAGAAATAGAGAGGAAATAGGGAAGCTACCTTTTTCTCCAGGTACAAGACGGAAGGAGTTTTTTTTTTTTTTTTTTTTTTTTTTTTTTTAACTGAATATGTTTAACCAATATAGGGTAATTTTCATCATAATTATAATTTATAAGAATGCAGTCTTATAAGTACTCATGGTTTATAATTAAAAAAAGTAATAATAAGGGTGAAACAATGAACAGCATCTCAGTTCTAGGTGAAAGAATAATTCGAGAATGTGGGAAGAAGAAAAGTGGGAGGCGGGGTATTAAAACGAAATGCGTACAATAAATTACGTAGAGGTCACTCACTAGATACAACGTCAAAAGATGGCACAACATTTAAAGTTTTTCTGAAATAATAATCAACAATTACAGAAAAAAATTTGAAAAACTGCATATGAATCAAAAGATTACAGAAAATTATATTGAAATCAATAGATTAATTCCAATTTTTTTACTCAAAATAAATAATTAAAAATAAATAAGTAAATTAACTTAATAGTCAATAGATGGCAGCACCAAAGACAATAAACGTTAAGACAGGTGTTTTATTTTTATGGTTGTTGCTTGAAATTAAATATTCATTAATAGAATTAATTCGAATTTTAAGTTTTCATAAAAGTATAATTATCACTAAACATCTGTAACATTTAGAGAAAAAAAGATAAATAAATAAATAAATGAAAAAAAATGAATGCATTTTTTATAAGAAAGGTTGGTTGGTTGGTTGTATTTATGTCGGCCAATTATCAGAACGTGGGATATAGGCCCTAAGGGGGGGGTGCCTTCCGTGGAGGTCTTTCTAAGGGAACCTAACCCGTATTAACGCTTGGAGAACCAAGGTTCGAAGAAAACCACGAAAACTCCGAACGATTAGGCCGACGGGCGCGATTGGGATCGGACCCAGCACCTCCCGTCTACCAGCTTCGAGGTTGGTTGTATTTATGACGGCCAATTATCTGCACGAGGGATATAGGCCCAGGGGGAGTGCCCTTCGTGGGGGTCTTTCTAAGGGAACCTAACCCGTATTAACGCTTGGAAATCCAAGGTTCGAAGAAAACCACGAAAACTCCGAACGATTAGGCCGACGGGCGCGATTGGGATCGAACCCAGCACTTCCCGTCTACCAGTTTCGAGAGCAGAACCTCTCAGCCACTGGTGGGGACCAGCTTCGAGAGCAGAACCTCTCGGCCACTGGTGGGGCTTTTATAAGAAAGAATTTGGATTCTCCACTTTATTGACAATTTAATAAAAATAAAAAAAGCACAACGTTCTGGATTTTACTAAAGGAATAACGAACAAATAATGAAAGCTGAAGAGAAACAATCTGACGCAGCGTGCGCCTTTCGTAATGTATACGACATTTACAGTCGTATGTAATATTTCTTCGGCAATCATGTGAACTTAGAATGCATTCATACTTCTAATTTCTCATCAGAAGATGGTTTTGAGGTTTGATGGTTTCGAGGCCACTAGATGGCAGCACTAAACATATAAAAAGCATGGGCTATAAAAACAGAAAACGTTTTCGGTTTTGAGGAAAGTCCATAGCATGATATTATAGAAGGTAGGGAACGCTATGTTTGAGAAATAACCACTAGAGAGAAGTTCGATGATGCAGGTACTGGGCAGAGCGCCATCTATTGTCTCCATTTGAAGTTGGAAACGAGAACATTTTTTTTTTTAAATATAAAGTAGCTTTTATTTTTTTTCTTTGTAATGTGAATGTTTTTTTTTTTTATTATAAAAATCATAAAACAAATTATTTTAAATTTTGTAAATTATTCATAATACATTTTACAAACTAAAAGTAACTCCCTTTTTATCAGCTGTGTTACTTAAATAGAACAAAAAATGTTTGTTCAACATAGGTCTAGAATACATTTTTTCCCTTTTAAATTTTACTGTATCTAGAATATTTTAAGTAAGATTTATTTAAATCAAGAGTATCTCTATAAAAATTGTGTCCTGAATTTGGCATGTAATTTTCGCAAATACTTTGTAGATTAACTTAAAAATTTTTTTTTTTAAATGCTGCAATGTTTTTGTGTACATTTTTTATTTTATTTAAAACCATGAAAACTAGAATTTGTTAATGAATTATTATTGTTTATTAAATATTCATAATAAATTTGACAAACAGCAAATTACTAAAAACTAGTTTTTTTTTTTTTTTTTTTTTTTTTTTTTTTTCCAGCCGTATTTTAAACTAACAAATATCAGTTCTTGTTCAAGACAAATCTAGAATAAATTTCTTTCTTTTAAATTTTACTGTACTTTCGTTATTCAAAGTAACCAAGGGTAACAAAGTAACCAAGTCTACATAAAAAATATGTTCTAGATTTGGTAAGTAATTTTTGCAAATATCTTACAGATTAACTTAAAAAAATAAATAAATACTGTGATTTTTTTTTTTCATTTTATTTGAAAACCATGAAAACAAGAATACAGTTTGTGAATTCGTTAAATATTCATAATAAATTTGACAAACTGCAAATTAATAAAAACTTTTTTTTTTCATCTGCATTATTTAAAAGGAGCACAAAATATTATTTAAAAAAAAAAAAAAAAAAAAAAAAAAAAAAAAAAACAAGTCCTAGACACCTATTTTTTTATTTTCAGTTTTACTGTACTCAGATTTCTTTAAAAATAAGTTATACAGTTATTAAAAATAAGCTAATGCTGAGATTTTATATTATAGTAGCATAAAATTAATGAAAGTGTATAGTATGAATCATTTCGTGTAATCAAAAAACTCATATCACAATATTAAAATATTTATTTACTTAAAAGACGTTATAAAAACACATTAAAAGTAAATTAAAAATCTATATTTACATGGTTCAACTCATTTTTCTGAGTCGTCTTCAGAATGTATAACATAAAATTACAAATGCATATATAAAAAAAAGCTCTGTGTGTGTACATTTAAATAAAGATATAAGAAAATGTACATTGTCTTTATTTACGAAATAATTAGTCAGCATTTTTTTTTTTTTTTTTTTTTTGTTTTTTTTTTTTTTTTGTTTTTTTCATATGCATTTGTAATTTTATGTTATATATTCTGAAGACGACTCAGAAAATGAGTTGTAACATGTAAATATAGATTTTTAATTTACTTTTAATATGTTTTTATAACGTCTTTTAAGCAAATAAATATTTTAATATTGTGATATGGTTAGTAGTGAACGTAATTTTGACTTACTACTCGCACTTATTTCATTTGTATCAAGAAACTCGTCAATATTTTTTTTTATTCCATTAGGATAAAGCCAATTTATTGACAATTTTTTTTCCCGAAATCAAAATATAAGCTGATGTTTTTATATTGCATTTAATAAAGGTATTTTGATAAATTAAAGCTCTGAGTGTGTACATTTAAATAAAGATTACATAAGAAAATGTACATTGTGTTTATTTACGAAATAATTAGTCAACAATAGAATATTATTTTATACCAGAGTATCGTTTGTTGTTTTGAACGACAGATGGCAGCTCTAGCAAATTCCAATTGATTTATTTAGAATTTACTAAAAAATTGGACATCATTAAATATTTATTCAATATATAACAGAATAAAATATTTTAGTTACAAATTTTGGGGGATGAGTTCCATATCCTGTGCCGGAAGATTTTTGGCGAAAAAAAATCTCGCCAAAATGCCGTTTTGGCGACATGAAAATTTTTCCAAGATTGCAGAAAAACATCATTTTTAAATCTTTATATTAATTATAAATCAATGATTTTGCACCATTTTTAAAGATAGAAAATGATATAAAAACATGGATTTATAAATTACACATAAATTTAAAAACGAAGTTTTTGTGCCATCTTGGAATTTTTTTTCCCGATACAATTACACAAATTTTATCAGCATTCTAAATAAATGTCCTTTTTAAGATTAATACTTGTTATTGTCAGGGGTGTTCTGCCCCCCTCGTTCTTAAAACATTTTCGACAATAAAAAAAGAGAAAAAAACTGGCCAGAAACTTTTTATAAATTTCAACAATATTTCAAAAACTATTATTTTTAATGCAGGTAAAATCCCGCTCACAACTACCAAAAAGAAAAAAAGTATAAAAAAAATGTATAAAAATAATTTAAAGAAATAATAGAAAAGATGGAACATAGAAAAAATGTATAAAAATAATTTAAAAATGCTTACACACACAAAAAAAAAAAAAAAAAAAAAAAAAAAACAGTAAGGTTTAATGTTTATAAAATGATCCCATTTAGGGTCTGAAACAGGGAATCAATTATTCATCTGAAAAAGCACATGTTTAGATTTATTTAGAATGCTGCTAAAATTCGAGCAATTGCATCGGAAGAAATTTTCAAAGTGGCGCAAAATCATTGATTTATAAATAATATAAAGATTTAAAAATGATGTTTTTCCGCAATCTTGGAAAAATTAACGAGACTTTACTTACATCGACCAGCACAGAGAGTAATCCGAATGTGAGTGTCAGTGTGGCATCGGAGCAAATTCTTATCTAACCGAATTCAAAATTTGCCGAGAAATTTGCTGACCACAACAGTTCCCCTGATACTAGTAAACCAACAAGTTTCAAGATCTCACGTCAACCAGTTGTCCGGTTTTAAAAAGGCATTTCCGAAAAAAAGCAATCCTAAAGCCGTTCCAACGATCCGAAATCCGACGAACAAACTTAAACCAGATCGAAACATTTATCGCCAAACAAAGCGCGCCAAAAAATCGCCAAATCTTCCGGCACAGGTTATGGGACTCTTTGGAGTTTGGAGTTTGAATTTCACTAAATGTTAGTTGTAATGTATATATATAAATCTTTTATTTACAGAAATGCAGTTAGAAATTTCATTGTCAAATATAAGACGTCTTCCATTAGGAAGTTATTTATTTAATGCGTTTATTTCCCATCGCTTTAGTCCGTTTTTTGGCTTTCCTATAGCCCGTGTCACATGCATACACGAAACATTTCCGCGCCATATCAAATTATAATTTAAAAATATTAATTTATAAAGGAAATAATAACGCACTTGTATTGAAAATAATGTTAAATTGATGCAGGTACTGGGTGCAGCGCCACGATGCGGCCACTTTAGCGTTACGGTCAAGTTTGCTTGGAAGATGCCATAGGAGAAGTTTCTCCTTCTATAGTTTCCTGGTCCATAGACTTCTAATATAATTATTCTTCCTCTAAGGGTAGGTTCGTTGTTAGGCCTTAAATGGAGGGGGGGGGGGGGTGTCTTTCTAAGGAACCTAACCCGTATTTACGCACGGGTTGGGTTGGGTTGATGGCCAATTATCTTTACGAGGGATATGGGCCCTAAGGGAAGTGCCTTCCGTGGAGGTCTTTCTAAGGGAACCTAATCCGTATTAACGCATGGAAATCCACGGTTCGAAGATAGCCACGAAAACGCCGAACGATTAGGCCGACGGGCGCGATTGGGTTCGAACCCAGCACCTCCCGTCTACCAGCTTCGAGAGCAGAACCTCTCAGCCACTGGTGGGGCGTATTTACGCACCGAAATCCAAGGTTCGAAGAAAATCACGGTTTTGAGGAAGGAATAACGAACAAATAGCGAAATCTGAAGAAAAAAGAAAAAAAAAAAATTACGAGGCTTTCTATAATTCATACTTTTCAAATTTCTTGCCAGAAAATTGAAAATTTAAACATTTTTCTATTTTAGAAAAATCTTCTGAATCGTGTTTGCTTGCTTTTTTCCTAAGCAAAACATTCTTTTTTAAGTGTTCTTTTTTCCTTTTTCTGCTTAACAACGCGAAACTTCGACTCACTTTTAAACGTAAAGACTTAAAACTTGCAGGGCTGATTATTGAATCAAAATGAGTTTTTCCCTTTTTGATAAATAAATTAGTTATTGAGTTATAAGCGATTCTGGTCACGTGACGGCCGGTATTTCTCCTTCCTCTTACTATCACATCCGGAAATTCCTTCGAAACGCCAACTTTGACAATACTTTCTGGAAGATTTTTTGCGCTTACCAAAAAATGGAAAATGTCTTTCGATTTCATAGTTTTTGAATAACAAGACATGCCAATTTCATGCTTTTCCGAACAAAAATGGATTTAAGGCTGTTATCAAATCAAAAAGGGCAACTTTATGCTATAAGTTTAAATTTATTTTTGGATTCGAAATACATAAAACTAGGAGTTGTTGTTTTTCAGAAGTTCCCGAAGAAAGCAGAAAAAGAAGTCAGCGGATTGTGTAAAGTGTCTTTGTCACGTGATCAAAATCGCTTATAACTCAATAGGTAATTTATTGATCAAAAAATGGAAAAAAAAATTTTTTTTGAGTCCAAATCGCTTCCAAAGTCAGGCCTTCCAATTTTATATCTTCCCGTTAAAAAATGAATTTGTAAACGTGTCAAAACGTTTTGTGCTTGTTGAGCAGAGCAGTTGAGAACAGCCTTAAAATGTGTGTGTCCGACAGTAGACCCTTTGGATTTGTGAGAAGCATTAAGTTTTTTTTTTTTTTTTTTTTTGCTTTCTATAAATTAATTAGGCAGCTACAGAATGTCACCGAATAAAGTGTACAGCTTTAGGTACTAGTGTTATATCATATGACACTGAGAAGGTTTGGCGGAATGGTGGTTATATATAAAAATACAGTTAATTATATATATTAAATTAGTATTATGTAATGGTGATTTGGCGGAAAACTTTCGTTACAACCTAACACTACCTATTGCAGTCGTTACCATGGTGCGACTTTTGAAACATTCCTTCATAACTTTTCATATATGACCCCAGGAACCCAAAACCACCACCACCTAAAAAGTTTATATGTATGTATGTACTAAATTTTGTCCGCGCGATAAAAGTCGCAATTATGCACGGATCGTCTTTAAACTCATCAAAAACATTGCGATGGTTAATATTTCGTCAAGGAATGCAAATGGGCAAAATCGGCCTAAGGGGGGTGAAAATGGGGAGGATTAAAATCTTTGAATACTGCCTTAACATGCACTCTAAATCGAAATGTCTTAAATTCAGACACTTAAGTGTCTGAAACGGAGTGTTCAATTTTCAGACATTTTAAAATGTCTGAATTTTTTCAGACACTTTTTGCGTCTGAATTTTAGACACTTCAAACGTCTGAATCGCAGCCATTTTTTTTAAAGCATTATACGTAGCCATGTTTGACGACGTTGATCCTGGAAAAGTATATGGCCATTATTCTGCCCTACTCCCCCCCCCCCCCCCCACACACACAGCCTAATTTTAGGGGCTCCAAAATATGGTATGCAATTTTCATAAAGCTGATAATTGAAATCTTTTTCGACTTTATACTGATTATAATCAATATTTTGAATTTATAGAGTAGAATAAGATTAAAAATTAAAATATTTGTCACAATACAGTAAAACCTCTCAATAGTAGGCACCTTAGAACCGTGGAATTTGTTCGCCATTCGGAAGTGTCTGTTTTTCTGAGGTAAAAAATATAAAATATGTGCATGTTGTTAATAAAAAATGTGCTTCTTAAATAGTTGTGTCCTCTATGTAGGAGTGTCCGTTATGGAGATTTTACAACAAAACTTTCATAGGACAATTTTCTTCAGCGAACACTGACCTTTTTCAAGATAAATACATTTTTTTTACCTCATAAAAGCGAACACAATCGAATAGCAGGCAAATTCAACGTTCCAAAACGCGTTCAATTCGCGAGGTGGCCGCGATTGAGAGTTTTTACTGTATTTATTTTTTTATTTAGTTTTTAATCTAATTCTACTTTTAAAGTTCAAAATGCTGATTATAATCAATACAATGTTGAAACACATTTAAAATATAAGCTTTAAAAAAATCCAATTCGAATTTGGAGCACGTAAAATCGTACGGGGGGGGTGGGGTGGGGAGGGTCTGCCCATGCTATAATCAGGCCCTCCTTCTGGAAAAAGTCCAACCCTGTATTATGATTCGATAAATGTACGTGTCAGTTTTAAGTGCAAAATCTAGCTATATGCAAATAAATATTTTATAAATTCTACCTCTTTACTTTGTATTCATTTTTAATTTCAAATTACTTTTTAACTAAAAGTAATCAAAAAATCAATATTATATAATTATTTCAAATGAAATATATCTGTATATTTTTACCGCATTCTTACAATTACGTTAACGGTACATGATTACATGAATTTAAGAATCTAAAAATAATCATTAAAATTTAACAAAGTGACTACAGATAACGCGAGATCCTTTTTCTAAATCTTTGTTGACATCAACAAATTTTTTTCTGATTCAACGTCTACATTAGTGACGTCAATTTCCGTTCAACCGTGAAGCTGTGGTTTTGACTTTTGAATCATAAAAAGATTATATGTTGACTATTTTCAGTATGGTAAATGGGATATTTCTAAAACACTCGGAAACACTAAAATTATAGCAAAGGGAAATCTTTTAATTAGAATGACCGGATTTAATGAGTTTTATCAGTCAAAACATTTTAAAATAAATAAATGAACACAAGTAATTCGCTGTATTAAATATATGGGGGAATCAATGAATGGAAGGATGTTCGAACTATATTCTTTTTTTAAATTTATGATGTACACACTATGAGGCAGAAGAAAACTTCATTAGACAAGAAAAGCATAAATAATAAATAAAAGCAGCTATTAACAGGAATGTTTACTATAAATGCTTTTGAATTCCAGTACATAACACATAATAAATCTATCAGAAATGTAAAAATCGATGTAAACATTACAAATGCTGCCGCATTAAATGCTTATAAAAATATTGTATACGTAAATAAATAATTAAAAAGGGTACTTCAGAGTAATAATTACACCAAAAAATACTATTAAGGTAGTCTTGATGGTAATTAAGAAGTATGAGCCAATCAACAGGCGATGTCACTGCGATTTTTAAAGTAATGGCTACATAAGAAAAGGCTTAGGAAGGTGTAAAATTAATAAATTCAGTAACCGCTAATATACACCATGCAGAGACACCAAAATTTATTTTAAAGATAACATTGGATAGAAAATAATACAGAAATATGATTGCAGATGATTTGAAGAGTAGAAATTTAAATATTAGCAAAATAAAATTTTAACATGGAAATACCATAGGCAAAATGCTTTGAACATATTTTGGCATAACTCAGGAACTAATAAAGCTATAGACTCGTGTGAGGTCTTCATTTAAAGAGAAAACAATCACAGAGAGTTTTAAATACATAGTTAAGACCCCACTTACCTGGGAAAAGGTCTGATTATTCCAAAAGCACATTCGCCCAGAGGACGTCCGGATTGGAGGCTACGTTAGTATCCGTTAGTTAGGCAGACTTGGATATTTAAAAAATAAAATCCCCTTGCACATCCGGCTAGCTCTGTTAAAAGGATGGAAAATTTCCATCCTGAAAACATAGCCCGCCAGACAACAGTTCTCTTTACAAATTTGACGAGATGAAGAACACTGTATTAGTTTTATAGATGAATATTAATACGGAGTACCACTATGTCGATAGAAATTAAATCCCGGAACTTCGCATTCCGCAAAAAACAATCAAGTCAAAATAAATTATTAGTTAAAATGTACGCGTACATAAAAACAAGCATTCAGTTTGAATTACAAACGAACATCGAGTTCGAAAGGAAGACGCATGCGCAACTGAGAGTGCCCCCTGGTGAATGCGGAGCGGAGTTACAAAGTGTCTTAAAATTAGACACTTGCAGATTTTTTAGACACTTTTATCAGTTCGTGTACACTATGATCATAGTAAGACACTTGGGTGTTTTAAATTAAGACATCTATTGTGACTGAATTTTCAGATTCAGACACTTAAGTGTCTGAAATTCTTTTTCAGTCACATATGTATCTTAATTTAAGACGCCTTTATTTGCAGTGTGATTCTGATAAAACCAGCTCTTACATAAAAATGACAGGAAAATTAAAAAAAAAAAATTCGTTATAGCAGTTGCCAACAATAAAAAAAATAAAATTAAAAACTCGTCAAAAGCGGTCAGATAAAATTGCTAAACTGTGTTTATCTCTAATCTTGATTTAGTTTTTGTTGGTGAAAATAGTACTTACCTTCGAAATCTACCTTTGCCTATAGGTCGAGCCGGCAGAGATTTTTTAGCCCCGATATCCTATTTCTTTTAGATGTATCATTGTACGGTGAAATACTGATAATCTGTACTGCGATTTTTTAAGCTTTTAAGCATAGCACATTTTCAATTTTTACACTTTCGTATAGGAAAAAAAAAGTACTTCTAACTGCTATTTGTTTGAAAACTGCATCTCAATTTATTTTTCAGATATATTTTTTTCTTTTTGTAGTTTTTAATGCCATTCTGTAATGGTGGCAACTGAAAAACTCCATTTCTGGAAAAGTAAAGGGAAAGATTCCTATATCTTTTTGTTGCTATTTTCTCATAACAACTGAAAAAAAAAAAAATACATGCAATTAAAATACGTGCTATTTCCAAATTTTGAAAAAATATAAAGGAATGATTTCTGATAAAATATTAAGCTATTATAAACTATATTTAATTTTCAGTATCCATATTAATGTTACAAACAAATGAAGGAATATGATTTATTTCTTTTTTTTCGAGTTTCTTGAATGGCACATCGTTTTTTCTCTGGGTTTGTGTATTATTCCGCGATAGTGACGTCATATGCATACTTTTCCATAGACGTTGTTTAAGACTGGGTCGTAAATGTGGAATTCTCCAGCGGATGTAAATGACGTCATTTTATATAAAATAAAAGCGTGTGTTTATTCTTAAAACTAAAATATGTTTTGTACCATCTATATTTACATTTTCTCCATCGGGAAAGACACTAAATTCTGAAGAAGTAGAATTCCTGCTTCCTGCTTTATTTATTTATTTTATTATTATCATTATTATCTTTTTTCTTTTTAAGGCTGTTTTAAAATGAAAAGCGCATTTTTGGCTGTACTTTCGGACACGTTTTAGAGATAATTTTTTTTACCTTCATATGCTCAAAATAATAATAATAATAATAAATCGATACAGTAATTCTGTTTCCTTAAAATCAAAATGCGCTTTTAGTTACCCTTTAAAACCAATACTTTCGACTTAAAAAAAAAAAAAAAAAAAAAAAAAAAAAAAATCTCAAAGCTTCAGTTTTGCCCATTCTTTTTAAGGAACGTTTTTTACACATTCGTCAACGTAAAAACTACTAAGGAACTTTTTGAAACATCCAGATACTCATCAAAGTACTTTCGATCGAAATACGTTTTTCAAAATTTTATTTGTCTTTAAATCTCTTTTAATCTTTAAGGAGTCTCAAGACTCTTAAAATTGGAAAAACAGAAAAAACAGACCATTTTCAACATTTCATATCTTAAAATGTGTATCATTTAAAAACACAATTTCTATTGGGATTAAAACATATAGGTATGTTGCAGCGAAACAGCACCGAAAACTGACGATATGAAACTACTAAAATAATAAAGCTTTGTAGAAATTCACCATAAAATAAAACAAAACAGGACGCGTTTCGAGGTAAAAATATTAACAGCTCGCCATCAGCTACAGTAAACACTTGTTCGAAAGGGGACAAGGTCAAAAAAGGAACAAGGTTTTTAATATAAGTATGTTCATTCATTTCATGTATTTAAAAAGTTGCAAGATATAGAATTAGTATTTATAGGGTGCTCCAAACCGTCAGACATTTGTAGAGCAGAAAATTGGTATAACAGGTTACGCGAAGGATTACAAAACAAATTTTGCAACTATAATGGCACTTTTTGTGCCTAATTATACTTCAGATTGTAATAATTACCCTGAACCTAAATAAATTTGTTTTTAAAGCATTTTTATATTTTTAATACAAAGTTGTGTTTAGCTAATACACAATTTTGAAAATTTCAACAGTATAATCCTCTAAAAAAATATTCTTTTGAACAATAAAAATGAAATTTTAGGTTCAGTTTATACAGACTACCATGAAACATAGGTTTTGAAAATTTCATAAAAAAATATTTGGAAGTTTTTGAGATATTCTGCGCGTTATACCTAAAAACGTCATTTGGTGTAAAATGACTTCAAAGTTTCGGAAACGCCGCTTTAGCTATTGAGCGTGTATAATTATAATAGCCATAACATCTGTTCTAAAGGGAATTTCAAGGAAACAATCATACCAAAATGTTCAGAAAAGATAGCAGTTTAACATCTAAAATAATTAAAATTTCGAAAATTTTGAAGCTTTCAGACATTTGTAGAACAGAAAATTGGAAGCAGAAGTCCTTAGACCCCTAAATTGCTTATTTTCTGATTAATTTTTTTATTCATTTTTGCTCTTAAACGCATCAAAACTGGGAAATTCTCTTATTTAGAAACTACATAATGTGGTACTTCTCGATTTTTATGATAAATGCATAAAATATTGTGAAATATTCTGCCAAAGTTGACATTTTGAACCGAATTTTCCGAAGCGGAAGATCTGGAAATGAAAAAAAAGGTCATACTGAGAAAATAATTGTTTAAAAATCAAATTCAAATTAATTGAAAGAAAAAAGAAAAATCACCTCAGCAAGTTTCATGTTTTCACTTTTAAAAATAAGTCAGAAAATGTCTCATAAAATTTCGAGCTATTTGAGAAAAATATTTTGTCGAAAAATTAAGTGAAATTATTGAATTTTCAATAAATATTTTCCTCGAAAATTTACTTCCGAATCTGAAAATAGATGGCAGCACCATTTTTTACTTAAAGATGGAATTATTGTATTTTCAGGTAAATTTTAATATTGGGACAAGGAAAAAGTTCGTGACATTTTTACACTAAAATTCAAACATATTTTTCTTGTATTTTTATTTTAAATGAACTTTATTAAACCAAATATCTGCCGCTTTAATCAATAATCTTGACATTTTTCTTGTAAAGCCATTATGCTATCACTGTAGAACTTCTGGGATTTCTGGACGAAAAACTAAATCGAAGGATTTTCACAGACCTCTTTTGAAGCCAGCTTTACACCAGGAAAGATCTTTTAATTCGGAAAATTTTTCTTCCTAAATGTCTTTTTTTCCCGGGATGATACAAAAGCATGAGCTGGTGTTTTTGGCATGCTTCCAGTGATAGCATTTTGTGCTTGCTTTATCCAACCTTGAGCTGGTGTCCGACATGCTAATAAAGCAATGTTTGTACGCCTATTGATTCCACCTAGAGGTCTGCCGAAATTTCCAGGCCCGGACACGGCCCCACTCATAGATGGAAAATTCGGCCCGGCCTGATACAAAAATTAGAAGTTCGGCCCGAGCCGGTACGGAAAAAATTTAAAATCTCGGCCCGAGCCTGGCCCGGCCTGAGTGAATTTCTATATAACATTGATTTTTACGTTGATTTGGATAAAAATTTGTCTCGTACGAGGAGTTCTGACCAAAAATATTTATCTTAACTTTTTTTTTTATGTTCATAATCTTCATTTTTATAGAAATGCCGCAGGCTGCGATATTGCGTTAAAATGCGAAGAATTTTAATTTCGTAATTTTTTAAGAAGTGTTTTTCTTGACCCAAATCGCTTTCAAAATAATTCTTTACCTTATTTAAACCATTTTTGTAACTGGAAGTATGCATCTAGGACCAACGGTTGCGAAAATACAGGTCGGTCAGGATATACGTGGACAGCTTGTATATTCACTTCTTACGTATTAGTATATTAATTTTACATGGATAGAGACGTTTTTCAGTTTGAAACAGTTTTCCGTTATAGGTTCTTTTTCACACGTTTTACTATATTTTTAATTTAGCAATATTTTAATAAGCGTAGAAATCTACTATTCTTTAAAAAGAATAAATATTAATGTTTAAGTGTAGAATAATGGCAATTCAAAAATGTATACATTTTTTGCAAAAATTTTTGGGCCGGACCTAATATTACTGACCTTTGAATGGACCAGGCCACGCTGAGACAATCATTTTCATACGGGCTGTGTCAAAACTAGGATTGAAAATTTTGGGCCGTGATGTCTAGGAATGAAACCTCTATACATAAAAAATAAGTTAGTGACGGACCGTTCCGAGCCTTCAGAAAAAGGTATGGCCTGGGCCCGGCCGACCCGAAAAGAGTGGAGACTAGGCCCGGCCCGAGTGCCGTGAATGAAAACCGGCCCGAACCCGGCCCGCGAGCCGGCAGATGCCTAATTCCATCAGGTCGTGAAAAGTCAGCTCGATTTCCGCCAGACCATTTGCTTTTTTGACTCATAAAATTAAAATTTTCAGCATAATTGTTTGTCACATTAAAAATTAGGTTGTTAGTATATAAAACAAGTGTTCAATTAATTTCTTAATTAATGCCCTCTAATAATTTTGAATTTGTACTGGGCAGTTTAGATTGATCTATGGACAACGACCCCACCAGTGGCCGAGAGGTTCTGCTCTCGAAGCTGGTAGACGGGAAGTGCTGGGTTCCGTCCTAATCGTTCGGAGTTTTCGTGGTTTTCTTCGAACCTTGATTCTCCAAGCATTAATACGGGTTAGGTTCCCTTAGAAAGACCCCCACGAAGGGCACTCCTCCCCCTTAGGGCCCATATCCCTAGTGTTGATAATTGGCCGTCAAAAACACAAACAAACAAACTATGGATAACGTTTTAGAAGATTGCTTACTACAAATAAAATCCACAGGTGGAATGTTTTCCAAACTCATGAAGAGGTGTATTTTGTAATTTCTCAGTAAATATTTTTACAAGATCTTTAAATGGTGTGTGTGAATGGCATATTTTATACCTGACACAGCAGTATTAATTAGTAGAGGAATTTTTGTCTTTTAAACATTTTCTTTCTGATTTAACATCTCCATATATTCATTTTTCAGCTGCAGTCTTTCCTATTCTCTCCTAAAACATCGAACGACTTGGATAGCACATTCAATTTTCAAGACAGAGCCGCTGCCGTGGAAAACTCTCTGTTCTTACTTTTGCGTGCAGTTTGAATCATCATCTCCAACTAACCTCATGCATCTTATTTTGTACATTTCATAAAGATAGTTCATTCCTTCGACTAGCCCCACCAGTGGCTGAGAGGTTCTGCTCTCGAAAGCTGGTAGACGGGAGGTGCTGGTTCGATCCCAATCGCGCCCGTCGGCCTAATCGTTCGGAGTTTTCGTGGTTTTCTTCGAGCCATGGATTTCCATGCGTAAATACGGATTAGGTTCCCTTAGAAAGACCCCCACGAAGGGCACTCCCTCCTCGGGCCTATATCCCTAGTGTAGATAATCGGCCGTCAAAAATCAACCAACCAACCAACCATTCCTTCGACAATTATCTTACTTTCCACGGTTGTCGGATTCCAATTTTTGAAACACAGGTGTTCACGGTGCTTTATTTTTTTCGTTCTTAATCATCCTGCATGTTAAACACAGCTTTGTTTCTGATACCATATAAAATAATATTTTTTGATTCCAGACCAATTACCACAGCGAATCCGCTTGATGCAATACACCCTTGACCGTAACTGCGTGGCCCCCACCAGTGGCCGAGAGGTTCTGCTCTCGAAGCTGGTAGACGGGAGGTGTTGGGTTCGATCCCAATCGCGCCCGTCGGCCTAATCGTTCGGAGTTTTCGTGGTTTTTTTTCGAACCTTGGATTTCCAAGCGTTAATACGGGTTAGGTTCCCTTAGAAAGACCTCCACGAAGGGCACTCCCCCCTGGGCCTATATCCCTCGAGCAGATAATTGGCCGTCAAAAATCAACCAACCAACCGTAACTGGGTTTACACCATCCTCTATCCACCAACCACCACCCACCACCGCTGTAATGTTATAGTAATCATCGGAATCTTTGTCACCCTTATTTTCTGCAGCTTTTTTTTTCTCTTCCAGAATACTATTTTCCATTGTGTCCTGCGCACATAATTTTATTGTTTTCCCAGTTTTAAGTTCATACAGAGAAAATTTGAATCGAGTCATATACTTAAGGCTGTTCTCAATTGCTCCGCTAAACAAGCGCGAAACGTTTTAACACATTTACAAATTCATTTTTTAAAGAATAGATAAAAAATTGGAAAGACTGACCAGGGAAGCGATTTGCAATCGAACTGTGTTTTCCATTTTTTTAATCAGCCAATTACCTATTGAGTTAGAAGCTATTTTGATCACCTTACAAACACGTTTTTCACCCTTTCTTGAGTGGATATTCTTCTTTCGCGCGGAAATTCAGTTCAAAACGCCCATTTTGACACTATTTTCTAAAAGATCTATTGTGTTTGGGAAAAAAAAAAATGGCTGCCAGTCAGTTTCTGAATTCCCTTCGGTGATGTTAAGTCTATGGGCGTTTTATGCCTTCTTATATTTAAAATATCTCCTAAGGAAATTACTATTTTTAACTTGTTTTTCTGTGTACTTCCCTTAAAGGATGTCTCTTTTTTCCCCTTAGTTGTCCAAATATTTCTAAAATATATGCTTAAGTTTATATGAAGTGTTAAAATTTTATTCCGAGTTGTCAGATTTAACAAGTAAAATTTTAAATTAAGCCTAGATTTTAGTAATTTTAGTTTTGGCAACTAAGAAAAAAAAAGAGGCATCCTTTAACAAGAGTACACAGAAAAAATAAGTTGAAAATATTAATTTCCTGAGGAGATATAATAAATAAAAAATGGGCGTTTGCCCATTACACTTAACATTGCGCTGGGGAATTTCGAAACTGGGTAACTAGCTGCCTTAAAGCTGTTCTCAAGTCCAAAAGGTCAACTTTCTGACATATGTTTTAATTCATTTTTGTTCGGAAACGCATGAAACTAGAAGGTGTTGTTATTCAGAAACTATGTCATCGAACTGTTTTTTTCCGTTTTCTTGTAAACGCAATAGATCTTTCAGAAAATACTGCCAAAGTTAGCATTTTGAACTGAACTTCCGAACGAAAGAAGAAAATCCAGTCAGTAAAGGGAGAAAAATGCCGTGTCACATGATCCAAATCGCTTATAACTCAATAGGTAATTGATTGATCAAAAAATGGAAAACACAGTTCGATTCCAAATGGCTTCCATGGACAGGCTTTCCAATTTTGTATCTTTCCGTTAAAAAATGAATTTATAAATGTGTCAAAACGTTTTGCTCTTGTTGAGCAGAGCATTTGAGAACAGCCTTGACAACCATAATGCTGAATTTTTCTTCTCCCTGCGTGAATCCGGAACTCGTGGACAGGGCTCCCAAAACTGTTAATTTCTTAATAGTCCAGGAAAGATTGAATTTTACATAGCAAAATTAATGGTAGTTCTGGAAATCGGCTTACTTTATGTTTTTTGGGTCGCTGAATCGGAATTTTTAACTTCCCACTAAAATTTCCCCGGCAACTCCCTCCCCCCCCCCCCCCCAAATTTTGCTAAAAAGCTCCCCTAAAAAAGGTTTTTATCATAAAAATCAATTTTTTTATTGTTTTAGGGAAAAAGTATCTCAAAATTCAGAAAGTAGACAAAATTTGCAACAAATTAGATATATGACATTATGACTTCGGATGAAGGGGAAGGGAGGATCTGCCTCGGAACATGCGCGCGGTGCTGCGTGGACTAAGTTGCGCAATTCCACTTAACCACTCACACGTTTACATTCGCCCTCCCATCTCCCCTCCAAATTTTCCTTAGAAGGTTTACTTTAAGTTTTTTGGGTCGCTGATTCCGAATTTTTAACTTATTCCCAAAATCCCCCCCCCCCGAAAACCCCCCAGAATAGTTGTTATTAACTTAAATTTCTTATTGATTTAGGGGAAAAGCATTACGAAATTCAGAAACTAGACAAAATTTGCAACAAATAGGATATATGACATTATGACGTACGATAAACGGGGAGAGAGGGGGCTGCCTCGGAACATTCCCCGTGCGCTTTTCTCAAAAACCAAATTTTTTCAAAAAATCCATTTTTCGGGGGATTGCCGGGTGAAATTTTGGTGGGAAGTTACAAATTCGGATTCAGCGACCCAAAAAACGTAAAGTGAGTCGAAATCCAGAACTAGTATTAATTTTTCCAGGTAAAATCCCCTATTGCCTGGACTTCATAACTTAGTGCACGTAGCGTCGCACAGCACGTTCAGAGGCAGCCCTCTCCCTCCCCGTTCATCCTACGTCATAATGTCATGTATCCTATTTGTTGAAAATTTTGTCTAGTTTCTGAATTTCGTAATGCTTTTTTCCTAAAACAATAAGAAATTTAAGTTAAAAACAACTATTTGAGGGGTTTTCGGGGAGGGGGAAATTTTGGGAGGAAGTTAAAAATTCGGATTCAGCGACCCAAAAAACTTAAAGTAAACCTTATAGAGAAAGTTCGGAGGGGAGATGGGAGGGCGAATGTAAACGTGTGAGTGGTTAAGTGGAATTGCGCAACTTAGTTCACGCAGCACCGCGCGCATGTTCCGAGGCAGATCTCCCCTTCCCCCTTATCCTAAGTCATAATGTCATATACAGTCGAACTTGGATAATTCGAACGTCTTTAATTCGAATTCGTGGATAATTCGAAGTTTTTTGTCAGTCCCTTGAAACTTGTATTCAGTTAATGCTAAAAAATCTTGGTTATTTCGAAGTCCAACTTCTTTAATTCGAAGTTTTTACAACTTCAAAAATGACAAAATCTAGTTTCAATACAGTTTATTTGAAAAGTGGCCGGGTTATTTTCAGCTATTGTGGAAATTTCGAAGTCCAACTTCTTTAATTCGAAGTTTTTACCCTTTCAAAAATGACAATCTAGTTTCATTGCAGTTGTTTGAAAAATGTCCGCGTTATTTTCAGTTATTGTGGAAAATTCTTTAGGGAAGAAAAGGGGGTGGGAGAATATTCTTATCTGTTCTAGGAAACAGAGCAGGGACAAAGGGAGGAGAAACGAACGCCCTTTCCCTTGTAAGTGACACATGCTACTATCGCCAATGCGATAAATCTTAGATGACACGCGTTGCAATTCCTTCGAAACCAGGACTATAGTCGCTTTAGTTTTCTTCATTGTGTTTTTAGTTTTTGTGGTGAGAGTTCATTGCAAGCATGTTATTGAGTAAGCCCCGTGTCCCGTATAAAACCTTATCTTTCGATGAAAAAATTGCTGTGACTCGTGAGGTAGAAAAGGGTTTAAAGAAAAAATGCATCATCGCAAAAGAGTATGGAATAGCACCTAACACTCTTTCGACCTTTTTGAAAAATAAAGAAAAAATTTTGAAATCTAATCGAAATCGTAAACGGGCTAGAGAACCCGATAATCCTTATGTGGACGAGTGTGTCTTGAAGTGGTTTAAACAAGCGCGCGACAAAAACATCCCTCTCAGTGGAACTCTTGTTCGTGCAAAAGCGGAAGAATTTGCTGTCAGCTTTGAAAACAACAACTTCAAAGCCTCCGGATGGTTAGACGGATTTAAGGAAAGAAATGAAATTTCCTTTAAGTCTGTGTGTGGTGAAAGTTCAAGTGTGAACCAAGATGCAGCAAATGAGTGGAAAAAAAAAGTTGTTCAAATCATTGAGCATACACAGGACAGAGACATTTTTAATGTTGACGAAACTGGACTCTTTTTCAAATGTACCCCTGCAAAGACTTTGGATTTTAAAGGTGAAAAATGTAATGGAGGAAAACGCAGTAAAGAGCGAATAACTCTACTTGTGGGAGCAAACATGGACGGCACTGAGAAGTTACCTTTACTGGTGATTGGAAAATCAAGAAATCCAAGGTGTTTTAACAATGTCAAAACAAAGCCTACAGAATACCGTTCTAACACGAAAGCATGGATGACGGGGAATCTTTTTGAAGAATGTCTGCTAAATCTCAATCGCACGTACCAAAGAAAAAACAGAAAAATCATCCTGTTTATTGATAACTGCGCGGCCCATAAATCGATACCCGCTATGGAAAATGTCACGGTTGAATTTTTTCCGCCAAACATGACCTCAGTGGTGCAACCAATGGATCAAGGCATCATTAAAAATCTAAAGCATTTCTACAGACACCTAGTCGTTCAACACCTCCTTACTGAATCTTCCCAAAAGCTTCCCATTACCCTCCTCGGTGCATCAAGAATGTGCTTAAATGCATGGTCCAAAGTGAGCCAAAAAACAGTAGCAAACTGTTTCCGTAAAGCAGGATTCATCAGGAACACTGCCCCTAGCGAGCTTTTAGATGAAGAAAATTTACTTCCACCAGTTGCATGGGAAGACAGCATACCATTTGATGATTACGTCGACATTGATAAAAACTTAGACATTTGTGGAGAGCTGTCTGATACAGATATTCAATCAGAAGTTCTAAGCAATAAGAACATTGCAACAGAAGACGATGAAGATATTGAAGATGAGGTAGAAGAACAGAGAACGATTCCAACTTCAAGTGAGGCAGTCTTTCATCTAGCCGAATATCGTTGTTATGTAGAAGGACAATCTAACGTGAGTGAAGCTGTGTTTCGAGCTGTAGATATCCTTGAAGATTTTGTTAAAAAAAATCAAGTAAGCTCTTTAAAACAATGTAATATATCTCAATATTTTAAAAAGCTGTAGTTTTTTTATATAAAATTAATAAACATATTTTTTTTTCACAATTTCTGTTCCGATTGATTATTTTACGGCATAAAAATAACTTTTTTTGGATAATTCGAAGTTTTTCAGTAGTTCCTTGCACTTCGAATTATCCAAGTTCGACTGTATCTAATTTGTTGCAAATTTTGTCTACTTTCTGAATTTTTAGATACTTTTTCATTAAAACAATAAAAAAATGATTTTTTTTTATAAAAACCTTTTTTTTGGGGGGGGGGGGGCTTTTTACCAAAGTTTGGGGGGGTTGCCTGGGGAAATTTTGGTGGGAAGTTAAAAATTTGGTTTCAGCGACCCAAAAAACATATAGTAAGCCTTTTTCCAGAACTACCATGAATTTTGCTAGGTAGAGCCCCTATACGGTCTCTATTGCCGGCAGTATAAGGCTATATTTTAGAAATATTTTCACAACTAAGAAAACAAGTTGAAAATTGCACGTCAAACTTGGCAAATGAGGTGCGTTCGTACTATAACTAATTTTATACATATTTTTTGCACCGCATATTGTACTGAACGTATATTTTAGTGCACTTCATAAGTGCATATCCATTTCATTCTGTTCGAAAGGCTGTAACATCCTTAAAATCCACTTGAAATATTTTTTTCCCATTGGCCGTAATGTAACGGAAAACATTTGGCTGCCCCTGTTATTAAACTATACGTCCAATTTTCAGAAAACTTGAAATGATTCGACAAAATTTTGCAACAATTATATATTAAAAATTTCAGACCATTTGGTTGAGTAGTTTTTGTTCTGTTATATGCGGACAGACAGACGCACAGAACAACGACTATAGGTACTACGTATTTATATAATTACGAACACATCTAAAAAGAGACATCTTTTAAGAAGAGTACACAGTAAAAAAAAAAAAATAAATAAATAAAAATAAAAATAAAATAAAAAATATTAATTTCCTGGTGAGATAATTTTAAATATAAGAATGCATCAAACGCCCATTGCCGAGGGGAATTCGGACACTGATTAGCAAACTTAACAGCCGTAATGCTGATTTTTTTCTTCTTCCTGCACGAATCCGGAACCCGCGGACATGCCCTCCTAAAACTGCTATTGGGCCCCACCAGTGGCCGAGAGATTCTGCTCTCGAAGCTGGCAGACGGGAAGTGTTGGGTTCGAACCCAATCGCGCCTGTCGGCCTAATCGTTCGGAGTTTTCGTGGTTTTCTTCGAACCTTGGATTTCCAAGCGTTAATACGGGTTAGGTTCCCTTAGAAAGACCCCCACGAAGGGTACCCCCCTCCCTTAGGGCCTATATCCCTCGTGTTGATAATTAGCCGTCATAAACACAACCAACTAACCAACCTAAAACTGTTAATTTGTTAAGGCTATTGCCATCATTATCACTTACAATTTTGGCTTCGGCGTTGACACAGTGGACTACTGCACGCATAATGAAATGTGGCAAATAAGTCCATTTTCTCTCGTTTCTTTGTAGAGGAATTTTCTTCCAAAATTACATTCATACGTGTGTGTTTCTACGTTCATACGTGTGTGTTTCTACATTTCTAGATTGTTAAATAACGGAATCCAGATCCCACAAAAATCGACCGGTAGGATATTTATTTTGTTATCCACTTTTAGAATATTCAATGCAATATTCAGCGTCACTTTGATTATCTGATTCTGGAGGTATAATCTTCTATTTTTTCGTTATTAGTCAGGATTTGGCAGGATAAAGACTCTAAAATATAAGTTTCGGTGCTATCAATAATCTCGTTTTACTCCTGCACATTCATGCACATTTCTGCCTGTAAGAAACAAACACAAAAATTTAAAATATTGATAACGTATAAAACATTCAATTTTTATCTTTTATGTATAATTTTATTGATATTTATAGTTTTACCATTTATATATAAGATCTTTAGACAGATCCAATGTGCGTGAGAATGGCATAATGTTTTATAACTGATCTAGCACTATAGTATTTATATTAACTAGTAGAGGAATTTTGTGTTTTAAACACTTCCTTTGAGATTGAATATTATGTCTATACATTCCTTTGTCAGCTACAGTCTTCAGTCTTTCCAAGCCTCTCCCTGAACCGTCGAACATCGTGGTTAGTGATGCTGAATTTTTAAGACAGAGTCGCCGCCGTAGGAAACTCTTTCTCTTACTTTATGCATGGTGTTTGAATCACTATCTCCAACTAACCTCATGCATCTTATTTTATACATTTCATAAAGATAGTTCATTCCTACGACAATGATGTCACTTACTATGCTTGTTGAAGAATAGTTCCAATTTTTGAAGCACAAGTGTTTAAGGTGTTTTATTTTACGTTCTTAATCATTCTGCATGCTAAACACAGTTTGTTTCCGATACCAATAAAAATAATCTTTTTCGATTCTAGACCAGTTTTTACAGCAACTCCGCTTGACGCCTTATATTCTCGACCGTAACTGCGTTTAGACCATCCTCCATCCACTACCACTGTCATGTTATAGTAACCATCGGAATCTTTGTCATCTCTATTTTCTGCAATTTTTTTTCTCTTCTAGAATAGTATTTTCCATTGTGTCCCGAGCGCATAATTTTATTGTTTCCCCAGTTTTAACTTCATACAGTGAAAATTTGTATCGAGTCATATATTTAGCTCTCATTATGCTGATTTTTTTCTCCTTCCTGCGCGAATCCGTAAACCCGTGGAGAAGGCTCACGAAACTGCTAATTTGTTACAGATGTTCTCAAATCCAAAAAAGGCAACTTTCTGACATAAGTTTTAATTTATTTTTGTTCCGAAATGCATGAAACTAGTTGGTGTTGTTCTTCAGAAACTATGTCATCGAGTTGTTTTTCCCTTTTTTTTTTGCAAACGCAATAGATCTTTCAGGAAATAGTGTCAAAGTGGGCGTTTTGAACCTAGTTTCCACACGAACGGAGAATAAGCACTCAAGAACGGGCGAAAAACGTGTTTGTCACGTGATCAAAAACGCTTATAACTCAATACG
Organism: Maratus speciosus; assembly: GCA_963932465.1. NCBI lineage: Eukaryota > Metazoa > Arthropoda > Arachnida > Araneae > Salticidae > Maratus > Maratus speciosus. The sequence goes on from OZ010795.1 coordinate 488,343,466, forward strand.
TAACTGATGGATCAAAAAATGGAAAAAACAGTTCAATTCCAAATCGATTCCATGGCCAGGCTTTCCAATTTTATATCTTTCCGTTAAAAAATGAATTTGTAAATGTGTCAAAACGTTTTGCGCTTGTTGAGCAGAGCAGTTAAGAACAGCCATCGCCATCATTATCACTTAAAATTTTGGCTTCGGCTGGACATAGTGAACTACTGCACGCATAATGAAATGTGCAAATAAGTCCATGTCATTTCTTTGTACAGGAACTTTCCTCCAAAACTACATCCACAAGTGTGAGTTTCTACATTTATTCATTGTTTAAAAACTGCCTCGAGATCACACAAAACTGACCCGTGGGATATTTATTTCCTTTTCTGCTTTTGGAATATTCAATGCAATATTAATCCTTACTTTGGTTATCTGAATTTAAGGCTGTTCTCAAATTCAAAAGGACAATTTTATGACATAAGTTTTAATTTATTCTTGTTCGGAAATGCATGAAACTAGCAGGTGTTGTTGTTCAGAAACTATGTAATCGAACTGTTTTTTTTTTTCGGTTTTTTGCAAGCGCAATAGATCTTTCAGAAAATACAGTCAAAATGGGCATTTTGAACCGAATTTCCGCGCGAAAGTAGAATAACCACTCAAGAAAGAGTGAAAAAGTATTTGTCATGTGATCAAAATCGCTTATAACTCAATAAGTAATTTATTGATCAAAAAATGGAAAACACAGTTCGATTTCAAATCGCTTCCAGACTCAGGGCTTCAATTTTATATCTTTCCGTTAAAAAATAAATTTGTAAATGTGTCAAAACGTTTTGCGCTTGTTGAGTAAAGCAGTTGAGAACAACCTTAATCGAAGCATTTCTTCTGTACTTTCGTTATTAGTCACGATACAGGGTATGACACTGTTCTCTATAGAATGCTGGAATGATAAAGGCTCTAAAATATGATTTTCTGAGCCATCAGTAACCAAGTTTTCCCCTAAAAATTAATGATTTGCCTATAAGAAACAAACACAAAAGTTTAAAATATTGATAGTTTATATACATTCATTTGTTAATTTTGATGATATTTATAGTTTTACGGATAGCGTATATGAGACATTCTCACATAATTTTAACTTTCAGGAATAAAAATCTGGTGAAATTAAACTTAATAAAATAAAATTTTAAACTTATAGAAGAATGTCGTAATGATTCAAAATAAAGAAAAAATGGTCAGCATCGATGATTTTTAATAATATTTTATTTAACTGAAGAACAAATTTAAACTTGCAAGTTTAATGTTCCTTCATCCCCTTGACATTTTATCAAAATTTTTATTTTCTTCTAAATTTTTACTTATAATAAATTCGCATAGTACCCACAGAACATTTAAATAAGAAATAATAATGTAGTATTTTTAGTACAAATTTTTGATATAATATAGTCTTAAAGGCTGAAATTTAGCAGTTTATATTATTTTATGCTGAATTATATTATTTTATTATTATTTACTCATAACACACAAGTTCCAGACAGGCTAATTTATTATATTTACCTACCAGGGTTTAAAAAAATAAATTTTATTATTTAACATCTTTTACTAAAAATTTCATGGTTGCAAACAGAAATATAAGAGTAGGAGCGATAAGAATATCACAGGGACATTAAGGCCTGCAGCAAGTCATTACAATTAAATATTTAGAACATTGTTTCTCCACTGTTGGTCGCGAACAGATAACGAGAAGCTGCATTTAATCCGAAAAGACAAAATGTTTATGTACAAGAAATGTCTGTTATTAAATAATAATAATCAAATATTACATAATTGGTATTGATGACAATATAGTCGAAAGTAAACGTAAACATGTATTAATACACTGTTGCATTAATTTATCGCTTGAAAGCTTTACTACATGTGGATGTCTTTAATTAAAGAAGGTCTGATGTCTGAACATACTTCAATATTTTTTATCTAATTATTCTGGTACAGATTTTTTTTTTCAACTTTTGATTGCTAATTTTTTGAACATTCAATATGTATATATTTTTTTAATTTTTTACTTATTGCTTTTGATTTTAGCATATAACATTATTTTTCTAAAATAATGCAAAAAAAAAAAAAAAAGTTATAGGCTTGGTACAAATTTGGAATTGCACTTCTAAAAGATGAAATTGTCCCCATGTATTGTCCCCACGTTGTGAACGCACACACGTGGGGCTGGGATACCAGTGGGTTACCAGTACAGTGTGGTATACATGTACCACACAGTACTGGGATACATTACAGTGTGGGGATACTGTAGAGGTGTATCCCCACACATCTACAGCTGCATATGGATGGATTTCTTTTTTCGTTCAAAATGATCCGCAGTTTAAGCGATTTCCAAACACATGTTTTCGGCCATTTTTAAAATCGTTTATTAGCGTTTCTGCCAGTAGGGTCTTCGATTGTTCGTGATTCTTGATAGCATTGTGTTTTATTTCCATTTGTAGTCCCGTAATTGATCTTGACATCCGAGACTTAAAATTTTTTCGAGCCATTAATACGACAAGTCCGATACAATTCGTTGTGTCTTTTTGTAGTCTGTCTAAGGCACGAGCATATCGTCACACTACGTGATTGGTGCATTCTATTGCCAACTGATGTTTTTTCCTGTACTTTCTTCATTGTATGAGAATTCGCATCGCCAACGTGTCTTGGGCATCGCACATCGTACACTTTTTCTAAAATATTCATGCCCTCTACAATAAAGTCACTTTTCATTGCAGTGGAAGAATGTGCTCAATTATTAAAACAAATATGTTCCTTTCCACGATTTTGTTTTGTTCATTACTCCATCACAAATTAGGCATTTTTTGTTGCGGACTCCTATAATATATGATTTTTTGTGTTTCCATACCTATTATTACAGAAATAACTTAAGAAGCATAGTATCAGTGGCCATCAGCACGTTTGCATTTGCACCAGACACAGCAATTATGCAATGATAACCATCACTGTCTATATAATCACGACTTTCTTATAATTTGTTTCTATATAAATGAGACTTCAATATTCCCAATTTTTAAAACACATATTTCTTTCCAGGATTTTGTTTTGTTCATTATTCCGTCACAAATCAGGCATTTTTTTTTTATTTTTATTTATTTATTTATTTTTTTTTTTGTAGTGGACTCTTACAATATATGATTTTTTGTATTTCCATGCCTATTATTACAGAAATATCTTAAGAAGCATCGTTTGCATTTGCACCAGCCACAGAAATTATGCAATGATAACCATCACTGTCTATATCACCACGATTTTCTGATAATTTTTTTCATCTTCAATGAGACTACATTGTGCCCACTTTTTAAAAGAAATATGTTTCTTTCCAGGATTTTGTTTTGTTTATTACCGTTTTGTTTACATCGTCACAAATCAGGTATTTTTTGTAGCGGAGTCCTACAATATGATTTTTTGTGTTTCCATGTCTATTATTACAGAAATACCTCAAGAAGCATTGCATCCATGGCCATCAGCACGTTTGAACCAGCCACAGATATTATGCTATGATAACCATCACTGTCTATATCACCACGATTCTTTTGCTAATTTTTCTCAACTGCAATAGCTTCATCAATGCTTTTTCCGACGCAGCTTTGAATAACGTCGCCTGAAATTTTCTCACATGATTTATATATAAAAAAGGACATTTTATTGTACATTCATAGTTCTAAATTTCTGTTCTTTCAAAAAAAAAAAACCGTTATCGATTGACAACACTCTTAAAACAGGAAAATTATTTAACGAGTTCTTCTCTGGATCAGATGTTGCTGTCATTTTTTTGCGCAATATGCTACTTCAAATATAATAGAAATATGCATGCAATCCGTAGGAAAATACTTTTTTAAATATGGAGGTGTCCATCAAACTGGTATCCAAACGTATGATTTTGAATTCTGTGGATTGTTGAATAACATGCCTTATGTCACAAATAAATCTTTCAGATGGCAATAGGATTTTCCCTTCAAAACGTCTCATTGTTCTATTATGAGAGAGGGGATCTCGCCCGCAGCTTCATTATCCATAGCTTCAGGTGACAATAGAGACGCCTATAAAGGAGAAATAAATAAATAAAATACTAAAGCAAGAAACAACAACAACAACGAAAAATTCAAATTTAGGGAAATCAATCACATATTACTTTTCAAAAAAGTAAGAGTGAGTTCTATTTTTACGTCTTAAAATGTTTTTAACTCTTTGTACAAATTTGTACTGTTACTTTCTCTGGATTACTTCATAGTTTTATTTTGCCATTATTAAATCATTAATTCATCTTAAAATATTCTTTACCTTGAATGATTTTTAGAAAAAAGGTTAAATTTACCTTTTTTGGTTGATTTAAAGTAATAAATAACCAAAAGAAAAGAGGTTCACAATCACAAGTTTCCTGCTCAAGAAATGCAAAATTTTCTGGCATGTTTTCAGATTCATTTTTTAAACGTAAGAACTTATATAGCTGATATTTTCTAATATATTTTTTAATTCATTTTTGTTTGTAAACGTATGAAATTGGAAGATGTTGTTATTCAGAAACTATGTAATTGAAAGAAGTTTTCAATTTTTTTGGTAAACGCAAAAGATCTTTCAGAAAATACTGTCAAAGTTAATGTTTTGAACCTAATTTCCAACGCGACAGAACCAGAAAGGTGTGGTGTTGTTTGTGACGACTAATTATCTACACGAGAGATATGGGCCCAAAAGGCGGGGGTGTCTTTCTAAGGGAACCTAACCAACACCTATTTGATACTCTGTGTCAAGTAGGTGTTGACCTAACCCGTATTTACGCAAGGAAATCCAAACACAGCCAGAAAGGAGAAAAACTGATCATCACGTGACAACAATTGCTTATAACTGGATAAGTAATTCATTTATAAAAAAGAATGAAAAACTCGTTTCGATTCCAAATCGCTTCAATAGTGAGACTTACCAATTTTATGCCTTTACGTTTAAAAATGAGTCAGAAAATGTGCCAAAGTTTTGCGTTGTTGACCAGGAGTTTGAGAACCGCTTTAAGAATTAATAAACCAACATTCTAAGCCAGATATGAGACATTCTCACAATCTTTTGACTTTCGGGAATAAAAATCTGGTGAAATTAAACTTGCTAAAATAACATTTTAATCTGATAGACGAATGGCTTAATGATTCAAAATAAAGAGAAAATGGTCAGCAACGAAACATTTTTTATTTAACTGAGGTTTAAGTTAAATTTGGGAGTTTAATTTTCCTTACCATTTTGCCACTATAACTTTTTATTTTCTTCTAAATTTTTACTATAATGAATTTGCATAGTACCCACGGGACATTCAAATAAGAAATAATAACAATGTAGTATTTTTAGTACAAAATTTTGGTGTAACATTGTCTCAAAGGGGTATTAAAGAAGGGGCGGTAAGATAAAAAAAAAAAAAAAAAGACGGTATAGGAAAAAAGGAACAAAATGGGAAAAAAAGGGGCGGTAAGGATGGAACTGTAAGGAAAATTACCACCTATTTTAGGCAAATCATGTTAAAACTAAGTGATAGCCACAATGTTCATTGATTTTTAGAAACAGTTGTTAACATTGGATTAAATTAAAAAATTTTTAAATTTACCTCGAAGAGTGCAGGAATAAACCTTGGGGAGGGTAAGACTACCAATAAAGCCACGATGCTTGAAATTGATATTTAAATGCTGATTTAAATTCTGCAGTAAATTTATTGTCAAATAACTTTAGACATTCTTTCTCTAAGCTTACTTCTGCATGAGAAAAAACTTGAAAAAAATTCTGTGGCTGCATTTGAAATGATTTTCGGTATAATTTTAGAAGAGGGACGGTAAGGAGTCTAAAACCCAGGACAGAGTTTAAAAAATAATAACAACTCTAAAAATGTGTGCATGTTAATTTTTTGCTACATATTTATATAAAACAATAGTTCCAATTTCTGAAAAAAATTACATCGAATTATTTTTATTGAAACAATTTTATACAGACAGCTCCAAACTTAAAAATCAGCATCAGGGACACTGGACGGTATAGGAGTTTTCCTGGTATTTGGACCCCCCCCCCCCCCCCGCCCCGCATTAATCCAAAACTTATTTATCTCGTTAATATTGTTAAGCAATCATGCAATGGGATATTCCCCAGTATATGAAAACACACAAGAACATGTACTAAAATAAAAATTATTATTCAAGGACATAAAAGTCAAAAGATTTGGAGAATGCCAAATATACAGATTTCTTGTAGTATATATCAAGATTGTCTCTTAGGGGCTATCCACAAATGATGTCACGCTTGAAGGGGGGGAGGGGGTTTCGTGAAATTATCACAGTTTGGGACAAGGGGATGGTAGGGTGTAAGAAGAAATGTGACATCACACATTTTGGTTAAAATAAAAGCATTAAAAATCAGCAGATTAAATTTTGAAGTCATTCTGAAATTAAAGTGTTTTTTATTGATAAAGTAAAGATAAGATTTAAAGCCAAATATATTAAATTCCATTTCAAACTCCAAAATACTACTGTTTTCAATTGCTCTTTCATATTAATATTTTATTACTACTGTATATTAATTATGTTTTTTGTTGTAAACCTTAGACTTATTTCATACAAAATAAGTGCATGAATCATTTTTAGAGTTATGCTCACAAACGCCATTAAAACACATAGTTAAAGCTTAAAAATAAAATTTGAAATATAATCTATAACGTAGTGCTTTGTTATTGTTTCTGAACTGCAAGTATATGTTTATGTAATATAGCGTGACATGTGACAAGGAGGGGGGAAGGGGTATGGTGAAGTGTGACACTTTGTGAAAAAGGGGGGAGGGGGTCAAAAATATTGAAAAAAAGTTTGACATCATTTATGGATCGCACCTTAGCGATTGGAATAAAAATTAAATAGAAAGGAACAAATTTAAAATGCAGAGATCGTGAAAAAATTGTTTTGTAAGAAATGCATTTGAAAATTTTATTACCTACCTTTATAAGATGTGTGCGAAAATACGTTTTGCCATGTATATTGCAATATATTGATATTTTCAAAGTTTTGACAAAGCTTCACACAAAAACAAAAATTTGTATTTTTGGTCTTAAAAATCCACTTTACCATTAATTCAATGACAAAATAGCAGATGGCAGCACTATCGAGTGAAAGATTATTTTTTTAAATACATTTTTAGATCCTTTTCAAGTAATAAGCAAAAAAGTCTAAATAACAAATAATACTATTAAAGTAAGATTTTATTACTTTCAAATAAATGCATGTTATTATTATTTTTTTTGTTAAATATTAAAGCTTTAATAGCTATTGAATGGTTTCCTTAAAAAGTAAAATTACAGTCAACATCGTTATAGGGTCACATTCAGCGATATAGTGGTAAAAAAACCCAGTGAGCATATGCTATAGATATAGACAGAGCATATACGCTATAGTTTTACTTGAGTAACAGAAAGGATATGTAAGAAAATTCAGAGGGTATACTACTGTATACTTTACAATACATCCCTGGTCACATCAGGGTGTGCACATTTAGTAACCTGGTCTCATGGAGTAGGATGACCCCCGCTCGGTGTGTATAGAAATACTACAATAATTAAATAAACGTAACGTTTTCCATTCATTTATTTTTTTTTTTTCTGTAAACGCAAAATATTTTTCAGAAAATATTGTCAAAGTTGGAGTTTTGAATCGAATTTCCGGTTGTGATAGTAGTGACAAAAAGAAGCAAAACCTGTCGTCACGTGACAAAAATTGCTTATAACCAAATAACTAATTTATTTATAAAAATAAATGAAAAATTCATTTCGATTCCAAATCGCTTCAATATTCAGTCCTGAGAGTTTTTATGCCTTATTTACGTTTAAAAATGAGTCCGAAAATGTTGTCAAAGTTTCGCGTTGTTAAGGGTGTATTCGAAAAAATATTTTCCCACCCTCAACAGCTCGAAATTTTCTGAGACATTTTCAGACTCATTTTTAAAAGTAAAACATGAAACTTGCTGGGGTGATTTCTGAAGACATGTTTAACATGCCGTGTGATTTCATTTTCAGCTCAATTAATTAGAACTTGATTTTTAAACAATTATTTTCTCAGTATGACCCTTTTTTTCATTCCCAGGACGCCCGCTTCGGAAAATTCGGTTCAAAATGCCAACTTTGACAGCGTTTTTTACAGTATTTTCTGCATTTATCAAAAAATTAAGAAGCACGGCACATTATATAGTTTCTAAATAAGTGAAATTCTCAGTTTGATGCGTTTGAGAGCAAAAATGAATTTTAAAATGAATCAGAAAATAAGCAGTTTGGATCGGAATACACTCTTAAGCAGGGAATTTAAGAATCACCATGATTTGCTCTCAATATTTATTAGTGGTCACTGGTAGATTATTTAATCTCTTTTTGTCATGAAATAATATATTTTCTTAATAATAATAATAATTCTGTATTCGCATTTGCTGAATAGTGCTGCCATCTAGTGAGGAATTGTTGAGTTAATTGCTTCGGGTACAAAATGGAAATTCAGCAATTATAGCTATAATTTCTGAAATAAAACAAATCATTTCGTAGTGATTAAAAGGGGTTAATTACTCGGTTAAATCTAAGGCATAGATGCCGTATGTTCCCTCAGCCGTTGTTGTTTTGAATTGTGTGGCGATTATTTGTTGGCGTGTTGGCGGTGTTTACGGATATGACAAACTCGATTTGGAAACCCAGTGTGACGTATGTGTTGTGACTTGTCGTGTTCTGACAACCCCTGAGAAGCTTAGAATTTTGTGGATGTATTTTGATTTTGATATTGTGTTCTATGGTTGTCTTTTTATTTTTATGTTAAATTTATAGGATGTATTTCATTGACTATAGTTTCTGTAGTCCGTTTAAACGTTCTTGCTGAAGTAATTAAGAAATATGAGGAAATTTTGACAAGAGATGGAGGTTTGTTTATAGCGTGTCAATGCGTATTAAGCCTATTTTGGAAAATGACGGCGGTGCGGCGGTGTTATGAGATATTTTGTGCTGTAGGTTCCAAGAAAGCAGATGTCTGTTAAGGTATGTTGATAAATTTATGTATATTTTGTTGCTTTAAGAGTTTTTTACATTTTGAGATTGCTACAAAACGAATACTGCTGAATTTTGAGAATGCTATGCCGCGAAAAATGTTGAATTCGGCGATGTTTTTTTTCGGTAAATGAGCGCGAAGCGCTCATACAATTATTGCTGATTGCCACTTTAGCGAGTTTCGTTTTTTAGGTATATTTTGCTGCTTTAAGAGTTTTTTACTTTTTGAGATTGCTACAAGACGAGAACTGCTGAATTTTGAGAATGCTATATCGCGAGAAATGCTGAATTCGGCGATGTTTTTTTTTCGGTAAATGTGCGCGAAGAGCTCATACAAGGATTACTGATTGCCAGTTTAGCGAATTTAGTTTATTATTTACATTTTATTTTCGTTAAGCCAAACATGTGTATAAACCGGTGCTTGGCGACATTTACTACTCGGCGGAAAAGGGGTTTTCACGCCAAGAATTCCAAGATGGTGGCCGAGGGGAACTTATGACATCTGTTCCAAATTTAATAATAATTTCTCTAATAAGTGGGTAGTTACTTTAAATAATTAAAGAAGTTAATTCTGCTAAAATATATCTAAGCATGAATGTGTTGGCACGGCTTTTATATCATAGTTCCAACTATTCTAGTCTGCGGATATTATAAATAATACGATTAAACATATTTTAAATTATTTACAACTTCACAGTTATTTCTTTCATGGAACATCTTTATTTCCTTTTAAAAACAAAAACAAAACTTTTAGTTGTTGTCAACTCGAAAAAAAAAAAAAAAAAAAAAAAAAAACTAAATAAATTTAAGCCACAACAAATGAAACACAACAGAAAAACTCCAACTCAATGTATCCTGTCTCGACATCTTGCTAAAAGATACGGTTAAAGAATGAAAATTCTTCACATTTTGTTGAAATTGTAATTAAGAATGTGACTAATTTAGCTGGAAAAATTCGATTACACACTTAAGGGTGTATTCGAAAAAAATATTTTTCCACCCTCAACAGCTCGAAATTTTCTGAGACATTTTCAGACTCATTTTTAAAAGTAAAAACATGAAACTTGCTGGGGTGATTTCTGAAGACATGTTTGACATGCCGTGTGATTTCATTTTCAGCTCAATTAATTAGAATTTGATTTTTAAACAATTATTTTCTCAGTATGACCATTTTTTTAATTCCCAGATCGCCCGATTCGGAAAATTCGGTTCAAAACGCCAACTTTGACAGCGTTTTTTACAGTATTTTCTGCATTTATCAAAAAATTAAGAAGCATCGCACATTATATAGTTTTTAAATAAGAGAATTTCCAAGTTTGATGCGTTTGAGAGCAAAAATGAATTTTAAAATGAATCAGAAAATAAGCAGTTTGGATCGGAATACACCCTTAACATAAAGTCTTAAAATAGCAATTTAAACAGATGCCAAAAGCTCTCCGGAGTCAAATAAATTTTCAAGGTTACATCAATTGAAAAAAGGTTAAAATTAGCCTATTTAGAAGTAAAATGGCAACATCGCTTCTGAATGCCGATTAGTTCAGATTACATTTGAAACAATTAATGCACGAATGTATTGACAGATGGCAGCACTAAAAAACAATCAAGGGAATTTTTTTTTCTGTAAAATAAACGTGGAGCTCAGTGCCAGAAAAGATAACGAACTGTTTCGATTCTTCATTTGGAAAAATAAATAAATAAATAAAAGTAAAAGCTTATTTTAGATTTTTAATTTTCTTAATTGTTCTTTATGTTTTACATTTTATATTTATGTGCATATGGCAGTTCTCAAATCCCCTGCTCAACAATGCGAAACTTTCTGACACATTTTCTGACTCAATTTGAAACGCAAATGCATAAAATTGGCAGGCGACTGAAGCGATTTGGAATGGAAATGAATTTTCCATTAATATATATATATATATATATTTATAAGCAATTGTGGCCACGTGAAACCGGTTTTACTCCTTTCTCGCGGTATCGAGTCGGATGTTTGATTCAAAACCCAAACTTTCGAAGTAATTGATCTTTTGTGTTTACCAAAAAATGCAAAGCGCCTTTCGCTTGCATAGTATCTGAATAACAACTGACAATTTCATGCATTTCCGAACAAAAATGAATTCAATAGTGTATCAAAAAGTAGCTGAATGTAGTTTTGATTTGAGAACAGCCTTAATAAAAAATAAAATATCAAATAAAATACATGGCCTTAAAAATACGCCAGTTTTGCATAAACCTCAATTATTGAAGATTACCCCTAAGAATCAGTATTAATCGTAAAGAAATTAAAATACAATTACAATACTGAGCAACTTATTTTATAACAAATTTAACTTAGGCAGTTTCTCATAAAAATATTTCCCTCCGACCGTTAATAGTAAACAACAACAAACACATTTTCTGACTAAATTTTAAACCTAATAGCATGATACGTGTAGGCAGGATTATTAGAGATATTTACAATCCAACAGTTTTTTTTTTTTTTTTTTTTTTTTTTTTTTTTTTTTTTGTTTCCTTTTCCGATAACGAAATATATCTTGAGTTATAAGCGATGAATTGTCTCAGGCAGGGCTCAAAATTGAAAAACCTACAAAGTGGAACGCTATTTCAAAATTATTGCTGACTAAAAAAATGTTTTTGAAAGTACATAATCAAATTTATTTCTAAGCATACAAAAACAATTTAAAAATGGCTTCAAGATTCTAAATAATATTTAAAAAAAGTTACACAGAGCGCAAACAGCTATAGAGTGTCTCTGGTAAGGCCAAAAATCAGCCTGCTTCCATCTTCGTTATAAAAGATTAAAATTAAAAAGCTTGGATGTGTCGTATTTAATTTATTCACTAAAATTTAATAATAATCTACCTCGTGGGTCGTTCACTTGGAGTAGGAACTGTCGCTTCACAGTCGTGTAGCTTATCACAGTGATGTTAAGTGCATTTAATACATTTTTTCGAGTTAACCTTAACCGGAACGAAAATAATAGCATGTCTCATGAACTTTAACAATATGTTTTAATAATTGCACGAACCAGAGCGAAATTTACCATAATTTAACGAAACGGGACAATATTTGTCATAATTTCACGAACCGGAATATCGTTCCGGTTTGCTCCGGTACATTTCGAGTCCTGGAAGTACATTTCGAGCTCTTAAGGCTCCTGTCCCTGCCAGCGAAGGCACTCACGAGCTAATGCTAATCCTATCGGGAGGCATTTTTCTAATATCTCGTTTGTATTTCGACATTTTTAAATATTTTTTTTTTCATTGGATCAGTCTCTACATCGCACCTTTTTTACTTTTTCGATTTTGGTTGCAGATATTTTTTAGAATAACACTTTAATTTCCAGAACCGGTTTTGAAAGTGAAAGTAACTTTATAAAAGATGTCTGCGACGAAAATCGAGAAAGTAAAAAAGGTGCGATGTAGAGACGGACCTCGGCTATTCAATGCAAAAAAAAATTATTTAAAAATGTCGAAATGCAAACGAGATATTAGAAAAATCCCTCCCCATAGGATTAGCATTAGCTCATGAGTGTCTTCGCCGGCAGGAACAGGAGCCTTAAAAAATACCGTCCTGAGACGCATGAGTATATATTTTTCCCTTTCCTGTGCTCACGCTACCGGAAATTCGGTTCAAAACGCCAAGTTTGACACCATTTTCTGAAAATTCTTCTGTCTTTACTGAAAAACGGGAAAATAATTCGCTTATATAGTTTCTTAATATGAGGACCTACCAATTTTATAAATTTGGGAGCAAAAATTAATTTAAAAATGCCTCAAAAAGTAGCCAGTTTGAATTTGAGAACAGCCTTCTTAAGAGTCTACTCGGAGACCACGGAGACCACTGACCAGGCCCCTACTTACCGAGGTTAACCCAGCTGAACGGGTTTGTAATTGCCTGGAAAGCAGGGTGATGCATTGTGAGTACATACGCCAGATCGCCACAGGCGGCGGACCACACCAGCAAGCACCCGGGCCGACTATACTAAGCCAAGTTGATGAGTCTAGGTTGTTTATTGCACTTTGCAAAACTATGATTGTTGCCGCACACCACGTACTTGCCATGCCAGTTGGAAAAGGGCTGGATTATTTTTGATGCCTAAAAGGTGGTAAACTTCTTAGCTGTAGAAGGTGGCAATTTTGAGAGAAATTAAAAATTGAAATGGTCGAAAAGCTAAGATTTACCGCTGAAGGGATAATTTTGAGCCGAAATGCAAGGCAGACGAATCGCTGCAGATGGAGACGGGAATAAACCCGACATCATTGCCTCGATCATCATCCTATCTGCAGTGCCTACTGCTCGTTTGTGTTTACTTTGTTTTGCCGGTTCCTTAACGTTATATCTTGTTGATTGGCACCTGCACATTGCTACTCAAGTTGATCTCGTAATTTAGAACCTTGATCAGATGACGAGACCTTCACCTGGCAAGGCACCTCCAGAGGTATAATTCACAGGTAACTTGGAGGACTTTGCACCCACGACGGATTTTACATGCACCAGGCGCCATTAGCGTACAAGACGGAATTTTAGCCGGCAGTTAGCCTGGGTCCTGTGACCAACGGCTACGAGTATAATGTTCTACCAGCTTGACCACCGCTGCCCGATCTAAATGGGATTGCATGGAATTTTTAAAGCCTAATTGTTGATGCATACTTGTCAAATTAAAATAATTATTTTTTTTGTATGGGGGGGGGGGGGGGATAGAGAAAACGAAGAATTGGGTTCCGCAGATAGACAAATTGCACCATGTGTTTTTTTTTCTTTGGGGGGGGGGGCGAATTGTTAGGCAAACTTAACGTTGCAAGGGACATGAGACTACGCCTTACTACCATACCCGAGACCATACCCCACCGGGGGAAAAACTGGCTCCGTGGGCTATCCCATTGGAGCGGGTCCTGTAGCTCGTGCGGACAGAGTCCTATTGCACCTAATAAAGAGGCGACTGACAAATAAAAAAAACCAGGAGGGGGGGAAGAATGCTCCCCCGAGTGGTCGGTCTGCCCGGCCGCCCGGGGTCCCTGGGGGGAAGCTGGAAGAGAATGGTTTGTTAGACATGACATATTTATTAATACAATTACTACATTAAATAAACTAAACTGTAATACTTATTAATCTTACTATTTAATAATCAACTTACTTAATCTTAATACTTAATCAGAAATATTAATACTATAACGTCATTCTAACTACTCTTACCAACTTAACTTGGTGTTTATCATGAGACTTAAAATTTGACCTTGATACTTTTATTATGCGTTGGCTTTTTTGCTTTAAACTGCTACAGCACGGGCAAGCTAAGGTTAAACAAATGGTGTATTCTTTTTCAAAATTTTTGTTTGCTTTTCAATATTTAAAAAATTATTATTATTATTATTATTTTCATGGGATATCCAAGGCCGATGTATAACTGGGTATTTTTATTTTGGTAGGTACTTTTTTTTAAATGCAGTTTTTTTCTCTTTTAGTTGCGAAACAAAAACTGAAACTGTCCTCATAAAAAATAAAGCAAACAAAAAACAATCTAAAATCGATAAAGTAGGAAGAAACTTGTTTAGACATCGACCTCAGATATTCCATGAAAAAAAAAAAAAAAAACATTGAAATGAGAACGAGAAATTTGAAAAGGACGTTGCCATTGGTGTATCATTAGCTAAGGAGTGTCTTCCAGTTCATATTACACGAGTACACTGTAAAAAAAAATCCATAAACGTTCCTGGGGGAAAAATGGGCAGCTGAGTTGCCCATTATTTCCAAGAAACATTTCTTGAAAATGATTGGAACTTTACTATATAATTTTAAAACGTACCACGTAAATGCCCGTAAGCTTCCTGTGAGATATCAGGAATGTTTCTGTCAACAACAAAAACATTACTCTGAACCGGCAGGAATTTTTCTGTGAAATATAAGGAAAGTTTCATGAGAACAGAAACGTTACTGATATTTCAGTGGAAGCTGACTTATTTTATATGGAATGTTTCAGAAGTCTTCAGTAAGGTTTCTGTTGTTTTCTAGAAAACGCTTCTTATAAATACTGGGCAACCCAGATGCCCATTATTTCCCCGGAACATTCCTGAATTTCTGTTTACGGTTCAGGAATGTTTCACATATTAGATTCCACTAGACTTTTTTTTTTTTTTAGATTCATTAGATTAGATGCAAAATATATTTACACTTTTTAAATATTTAAAAATATTTAAAAAATAATTCCTTTCACATTCATTACATTAAATTGCCAAAATATATTAATCCATCTTAAATATTTGAAAATGTTGTTTTTACGTTTATTAGATTACATGCAAAATATGTTAATTTACTTCAACGATTTAAAAATATTGAAGTTTTTTCTTTCTTTCTTTCCAGCTTCTGAATCGTTTAGTCAATTTAATTTCTTAAACATGCATGCAAACTGCATCTGGGAATATTTTTTTTTTTTTTATAAATTAAATGTAATTAAATAAAGACAATTAGAGAATTCACATTCCTTCAACATTGTAGACAAGATAAAAAAATAAGGTTATATTGAAATGAACATTTCCACATTTTTTTCATATAATATAATGCAATAAGATATGCAGTGTTTTTAGATTTTTCTAATTATATAGTAAATACTTCAATATGAACGGTTAAATTTAATAATATATTTTCAATGATATATAAAACTAGTACAAATACTCACTTCTCTTTAAGGCTGTTCTTAACTGCTCTGCTCAACAAGTGCAAACGTTTTGACACATTTACAAATTCATTTTTAAACGGAAATGTATAAACTTAGAAAGGCTGGCCATGGAAGCGATTTGGAATCGAACTGTTTTTTTCATTTTTTGATCAATCAATTACCTATTGAGTTATAAGCGTTTTTGATCACGTGACACGGCATTTTTCTCCCCATTATTGACTGGATTTTCTTCTTTCGCTCGGAAGTTCGGTTCAAAACGCCAACTTTGACAGTACTTTCTGAAAGATCTATTGCGTTTACAAGAAAACGGAAAAAACAACTCTATTACATAGTTTCTGAATAACAACACCTTCTAGTTTCATGCGTTTCCGAACAAAAATGAATTAAAACTTATGTCAGAAAGCTGACTCTTTGTATTTGAGAACAGCCTTAAGAAAACATTACTAACTCTTGGATCATAAACTTCCATATGTAATATAAACTCATTTGATAATTAAATTTTTCGAAATTTTACATAATTTATTCATATTTCTTTTTGAAAAAAAAAAAAAAAAAAATGTCATTCAGTATGATCTCAGTTCTGTGCTATGTAACTGCAAATCTTTTTTGTATTACAGCAAATCCTTAAAGTTCTGCTTTGGTTATAAACTAATTGTAAATTATAGTAATAAATCACATAACAATAAAATAAATATTTATGACTGTTGCAATAATAAAATTTTTATTATAAAATTGTTCTACTTTTAAAAATGAGACAATTATTTATTTGTCATTAAAAATATATATATATATATATATATATATATATACATCACTAAAGTATATTTTTTCAGAATCAAATTAACTAAAACAAAGACGTACAACTGCACTTTGTATAAATAAAATGAAAAAACAAAGAAACTGTAAACTTGATTGTAAGTATGGATAAATATTAATTTTAAATCTTAGAGATAAATATATAATTCTTAAATGGAAATTTATTAAAACATAAGTAATATTGAGACGCCTATTCATTAAAACAAAATCTGTTCTAAAAACAATAAAGAATATAAAAAACATTAGCGGAACAAAATGGAGTATTATATATTATAGCCGCTTACTCTTTTGAGAATATCCAACTTTTAACTTATAATCCTTTAGACGGGGATGAAACTTCTTTATGTCCAAGAACGATTTCTACATAACTGATTAATTTATATGTTCAATGAAATTAACCAAGCTATCAAGTCCAGTTAGACTACAGTTTTAAAACTTTAGTAGAAATAACTTCTCAACTATCCAAATACTCGGTTGCTTATATATGCGCTGTTTCTCAAACATCTCACAGACAGGCATTTCGATTCTTTATATCACGAGATTGTCAGTAAACTTTGTTCATTCACTTTTAGAAATTAAATTTCACATAAAATTAAACATGTTAATGTTAAAATAAAATAAAATAAATTTTTATAGAAATAACACGCACCAAAATAGAACACGCGGTCAACATACTTCTAAATTTGCTAGAATACTTGTAAAACGAAGTATTCATAGGATAATCTCCTTTTCTTAGAAGCGTCAGAGTATGGAATTGCATTTTCACCTGAAATTCTTTGACAATAGAGACTAGGAACTTTTCAGAATTGAAAACCAGAATTTCCCAGGAAACTGCACAATTTTTCTGAAAACGTGGGGAAATAGAAAAGGTTTCTGGAATTTATATGGAACGTTACCATTTCCTCTTTTTTTTTTTTTTTTTTTTTTTTTTTTTTTTTTTTTCTTTACCGTGTACTTTTAACTTGATAATAAATTTTTGTTTAACACAAAATGAAAATCAATTTTTTTGTTGACATATTTCAGTTTAGCGCCAAAGTGCAGTTTAATCGAATCTTATTATTTAACTGCATTTTTTGTCTCCAATCTGTTCTGGGTAAACAACTTCCAAATGTGTTAACTTTCTCAAATCTTCACGTTCATATATATGAAAGGATGAAAAATTAAATCCTTTTATAAATTTAACAAGTCGAAACCCGTCGAATCCGACGATTGAAAAGATTTAAAAGAACTGATTGATTGAATTTATAAAAAAAAAAATGCACAAAAATAATTACAATAATCAATATTATATTGGCTAACCTAACTCTCAGTGGTGGTTTACAATAGTCAACTTTGTTTATCTTATATTTCTAATTTTGATTTTGATTTAATAACTTTACCTAAAATACCAGTTTTATCCACAAAAAAGAAATCAGTAACTAAATAACACAAAATATACAAAAACTGAATATAACGCATTAAGGCTGCTCAAATCCAAAAGTGCAACTTGATGACATAAGTTTTAATTTATTTTTGTTCGGAAATGCATGAAACTAGCGGGTTCAGAAACTATGTAATCGAGCTGTTTTTTCTTTTCTTTTCTTTCTTTTTTTTCTCTTTCTTTTTTTTTCTCTCTCTCTTTTTTTTTTTTTCAAACGCAATAGATCTTTCAGAAAATAGTGTCAAAATGGGAGTTTTGAATCGAATTTCCGCACAAAAGAATAATAACCACTCGAGAAAGGTCGAAAAACGTGTTTGTCACGTGATCAAAATCGCTTCTAACTCAATAGGTAATTTTTTTATAAAAAAAATGTAAAACACAGTTCGATTCCAAATCGCTTCCATAGACAGGCATTCCAATTTTATATCTTTCCGTTAAAAAATGAATTTGTAAATGTGTCATAACGTTTCGCACTTGTTGAGCAGAGCAATTGAGAACCGCCTTGACCATATTATAGGGGCCCCACCAGTGGCCGAGAGGTTCTGCTCTCGAAGCTGGTAGACGGTAGGTGCTGGGTTCGATCCCAATCGCGCCCGTCGGCCTAATCGTTCGGAGTTTTCGTGGTTTTCTTCGAGCCGTGGATCTTCCATGCGTTAATACGGATTAGGTTCCCTTAGAAAGACCCCCACGGAGGGCACTCCCCCCGGGCCTATATCCCTCGTGTAGATAATTGGCCGTCAAAAATCAACCCAACCCAACCCATATTATAGGCGTCTTAATCCATAGACTTCTCATATAACTCTTATCTTTACTCTGAGTCTTAATCATATAATGGAATTAATAGTTTGAAAAGTTTTACCTAGATGGCAGCACTACATTTACAGGAAAAAAAAGTAAACCAAGGGTAGTTTCTAAGTAAATCCTGATTCTATTCATCAAAATCACGGTTTTAATTAATTAAATAATTTGATGAGATAATTTTTAATATTTTTACCAGTGTCATTTGTTAAATCTATTGTCCATGTTTTTTTATTTTTTATTATCTTCCCATTCCATCTTTTATTCTCGTGATACCTTTTATAACGTGAATTAGAAATTTGGCTATGTTTTGAATATTTTTTTTTAATGGAAGAAGGTAAAAAGCTTTACCGGTAAATAAATTGTGTTTTAAGAGGTTAATTGACTTCTTTATGTACATTTTAAGTTCATAAATTCATAATTGGCGTCCGCATCATATTCTGAAAGCTGCATTGTTAAAATAACATCTTTTTTGAACATCATTCTTCCTTTATTTTATAACTGTTTTTATGATTTTTTTCCCCCGCCTTAAAAGTTAAAATGTGTTGTTCTGAAATCTAAACCGACTACTTTCTGAGACTTTTTAATTCATTTTTGTTCGCAAACGTATCAAATTGGCAGGTACTCTTTTTAAGAAATTATATAATCCAACTGTTTTTTTTTTTTTTTTTTTGTTTTTTTTTTTTTTTTTTTTTCGTTTTTCGTTTTTCAGGTGAAGGCAGACGATTTTTCCAAAAATGCCATCAAAGTTGATGTTTTGAAACGAATTCCCGTACTCGAGTGCTCAGCAAACGTGAAGAAACTGCTAATATCCCAAGAAAACAATCGCTTATAACGCAAGTTCCAATTCATTTATCAGAAAATGGGTAAAACTGTTTGAGTACAAATCACTTCAATAATTATGCATGTGAGTATCTAGATGTTATAAGAAATTTATATTTCTTTTTCAAAAGAAATTAAACATTTGCCAGGATTTGCGCGTGTTGCTTATTTTTATTTTCACAGAATATATTACCGAATGAAATAAAAATAAATGAAAAATAAAATAATTTTTAGGCCTGTTCTTGAATTTAAACTGTCACAAAATCATTTTCAGCTTTACATGCATAAAATATGTTCTAGAAAATCTATTTTTTTTTTTAATTTAAAGTAAATTTTTTACATTGCTATCTAAAGATATTTTAAGCCGAATTCCAGGAGATGAAGATATCGAAAGATTAGTTGCCAGTTAGGAATCCATTGTAATCAGAGAAGAGACTGATTTGTAAGAAAAAAAACAAAAACAAAATAAAAGTTCCTTCATTCATTGGAAGTGAATAAGAATGCTTAAAATTCCCATGCATGAAGGTGAGAAAAATACTTTGTAAATGTTTTAGAAAGATTAGCTGAAAACTTCACTAGACCCTTGTTGTGGTTCGGCTCTTTCCTCCCAAAGTTGATAAATTTCCTTACACTGAGCAAAAACAAGTTTAGTTGGCGGACTTGTGATATGTTTCCCCCTCCCTCCCTTTTTTTCCAAAAACATATACAGTAAAACCTATAAAAATAGAATCACTAGGGGAAAAAATTCTTATTTTAGGTAGGTTTCCATCTCAGAAGATGTTATATAGTATTATTTCAATCGGAACATAAAACATGTCGTTTAAGATAGGTTCTGTTTTTATAGGTTTTACTGAAATGCGCTTTCTGGACTGTTAGCTGCTAAACGCAGTTAACAAACGCCTATAACTGCTCGCGTAGTTCAGCTTTGGTAATGCAGAATTGAGACTTGGGAGCAGCCCTATATATTGATTATTCATAACAATTTGCAATTGTCTCCTTAATTTCTTCAGTTGGTGCTGCCATCTATACACGAAGAAAAGAAAAGAGGAATGCGTTTCACTCAATCATGTTTCTGATCCTCAGATAGAAGTCTCTGCGGGCCAGGGCTTAGAACCGGTACAGCCGGCAAAGTAAAGACAATTTTTTAACGAGGCGGTCCGATAAATATAAACAGGTCCGGTTTACAAAAAAAAAAATGAAACATGCCAGACTGACCCGATATAAAAATTTAAACGAAGCCGATAAAAATGACCTATTTTCAACAGATATGACTTTCGCGAGAATAAGTATAAATGTCAAATGTGCTGCACGAGTCGATGCTAGTTTGACAACATCAGTGTAGAAATATAACATGTCCAGTCCAGCGTACAGATTGGCATCGGGCAGTTATCCTTCCCCTCTCTGCTTCCCGTACCCCCTCCACCCCCACAAAAAGAATTGAACTGTATCATTGGAAAACTAATGATTAAAATTTTATCATATAACAACTTAGTATTCTATTGTTTTCAAAAGAAATTCTTTATTGACGTTTTCCTTGTAATGAGGCAAGTTAAAACCATTAATTATGACCAATTGAGGGCATTTGCTTTTAGACATCTTATAACATACGTAGATAAACAAAGTAAAAGTTTGCAAACAAATACTCCTGTTAACCAATCCATCATTTTTTCTACAATTATCCTATTAGCACTTTTTCTTAAAGTTATGACCATCTTTTTTGTGATATCCTGTATACAGATGTGAAGAGTACCCTTTACGAAATTTATGCATATATACAATAACAATAGATATGAAGTTTAGTCCTAGCCATTTCCACATTATTTGTGAACAATTTCTATGGATAGATAGAAGGGGGGAGCAGAATGATGCTTGCCCCCAGAGCCTTAGATAGTCTAAGTCGGACCCTGGACAAGCGTTGTCTTTGGAAGCATCTCCCGAAATGTAACAAATCCACCAGCGGTCTGCGTTTGTCCAGCTGTGTATTCGGCAAACAATTCAACGCTCAGCAAACGTTCACCTGGAACACAACGTATTCTGACACAGCTATAGATATGAAATCACGATTCGTTTAGGAAATCATAATTCACCCGACATTTCTTTGCTGCTGTTCCATAGTCCTACCACGATATCACACACTGCAGTCAATAGCACCAGCAAGCAGGCCGCACAATAAGGCGACTTGAGCTACATGTCGTACGTCTTAGGAGAAAAAACAGGTTGAAACAAAAAAGACACCTGTTTCAAGCCTGATATTCGACTTTATGGCTAGTTTAGACCCCAAAATTTTGATTGGCTTCAAAATATCGAATCTCATATTTTATTTTGTTTTAAGTGAAATGAAACTAGGCACCAAGCAAAATGTTTTAATATACTAACAAAATGTACTACATATTGTTTTACAATTTAATAATCCTTAAGGGTGTATTCGAAAAAATATTTTTCCACCCTTAACAGCTCGAAATTTTCTGAGACATTTTCAGACTCATTTTTAAAAGTAAAAACATGAAACTTGCTGGGGTGATTTCTGAAGACATGTTTAACATACCGTGTGATTTCATTTTCAGCTCAATTCATTAGAATTTGATTTTTAAACAATTATTTTCTCAGTATGGCCATTTTTTTCATTCCCAGATCGCCCGCTTCGGAAAATTCGGTTCAAAACGCCAACTTCGACAGCGTTTTTTACAGTATTTTCTGCATTTATCAAAAAATTAAGGAGCACCGCACATTATATAGTTTCTAAATAAGAGAATTTCCAAGTTTGATGCGTTTGAGAGCAAAAATGAATTTTAAAATGAATCAGAAAATAAGCAGTTTGGATCGGAATACACCCTTAAGCTACATCAGTTTCTACAGATTTATATAAAACAATAAGCAAATTATTTTTAAAAAATCTAGTACAAATTTTACTTACATATTTACAATACACAAAACTTTAAAGTGCATACTTTTATAGCCAGGTTCTTTTGATCATGAAATATGACATCGCAATGGTGTTCGGAACATGAACATGAAAAATAAAACTTTTTAATTCTAAAGTAGGATTCAAACCAGAAATGAATTTTTAAGCATATTTTCCCGATCACACCCTTCCCCCCCCCCCCCCTTTTAACAGACGAGTAAGCCCGGTACTGTTGTAATATATTTTTGGGCTGATATGTTTCAACAATTGGTCTCCAGTCTTACATTTCTGATTTCTTTTCTTTTTCTTTCTTTCTTTTCTTTACTTTTTTTTTCAGACGAGTAAGCCTGGTACTGTTGTAATATATTTTGGCAGATATGTTTTAAAATATAGTCTCCAGTCTCACATTTCTGTTTTCTTTTCTTTTTTCTTTCTTTTCCTTTCTTTACAGACGAGTAAGCCTGGGTATACCGTTGTAATATTTTCGGTCTGATATATTTCAAAATTTGGTCTTTAGTCTCAGATTTCTGTCTTCTTTTCTTAAGACGAGTGAGCCTGGTATACCGTTGTATATTTCCGGGCTGATATGTCTCAAAATTTGGATCTCCAGTCTCTCGTTCTTGTTTTGTTTTGTTTTTCTTTTCAAGACGAGTAAACCAAGTATCGTTGTAATAATTTGGACCTGACATGTGTCAAAATTTGGGTCTCCGACTGTTATTTCTGTTTCTTTTCTTTTTATTGTTTTTTGTAAAGACGGGTAAGCCCTTTGTAATATTTTCGGGCGGATATGTTTCAAAATTTGGTCTCCAGTTTCACATTTCTGTTTTTCTTTTTTAAGGGGGGAATTTTCAAATTCTTTTTTTCAAATGATAAAAAGATTTTTTGAATTTCTACATTTTTCTATTCCATATAGTCTTTAGATTATCCTTGTAAAACAATTTGGCCTTATTCGAAGTTCTTTCATAGTTATAATAAAGCACTCATACTACAATATATATTAAAACACACATAAATAACGCCTGCATTCAAATGTTAAAGGTATATATAAATATTATACATACATACAATAAACCCAACTGGAGTGGGAAATTAGCCAGAGCCAGGAATCGAACCCGGGACCACAGTATACAAAACTGCTGCTCTAACCACTGAGCTACTCCGGCCGATTCCTGAGTGTGCAAGTGAGACTCAGTAGTCCTGAGTAGACCTGAGTCTGCAAGTCTGAGTAGTGAGAAATTGCAGACTCTGTTATCGGCCGGAGTAGCTCAGTGGTTAGAGCAGCAGTCTTGTATACTGTGGTCCCGGGTTCGATTCCTGGCTCTGGCTAATTTTTCACTCCAGTTGGATTTATTGTATGTATGTCTGTATAATATCATGGAAGACGGTAGTATTCCGAGTGACGCAGCCTAAAATCGTATCGTATCGTATCATAGAATTCGTAGATGGAGGAACTCATATATACAGCTAACTCGACATCAAAGAAAACGCGAAAAGCCGCCTTTTAATAACTCAGCAGATATAAGTCTTATTGTTCTGAATTTTCTAGAACAGTCTTATATCTGCAGTCTAATCGTATACTGAAATTTTTACATTTCTACGTGCAGTATATTTTGAGATCTAAATAGCCATTTTTAAAGTGAAAACGTTGGTATGATATCGAGGAAGTTCCTAATTTGAAATCTCGAAAACGGTTCTAACGATTATTTTTAAATTGATACATAATATAAATGTGATTAAGGCGAGGTGAATAACACTTTTCTTTTTTCTGGGAAAACTCTCATGGATTTTTTTTCTCTCGAAAATGACACGGGCGATTTTTTAAAAATCAAATAAATATGTTTCAGATGAACCAAATAACAATTTACTTGTTTCCAGCAAGACTCTTGTTCGTTTTATAATGCGCATGAAAAATCGGACTATATTTCTTCGCCATTCTATGGAAATTTCACCAAAAATGCATGACACTGTATTCATACACATGCTTTCTTTTTAACCACTTTTGGGGAGAAACATTTTGTCTTCCCACTGGCTGAGTGGTTAAGGGCCATCGTCTACTGATCTTAAGATAGGCAGTTCGATACTCTTTGGTACGTGTTTTCACATGTAAATGTTTTTTTTTTTTTTTAAGTCTGCTAGTTGACCATTATTCTCAGTTCCTTTGTATTTTTTTAATTGCTATTAAGTTAAATAAAATTACAATTATAATGACGCCAATTTGATGATGATTATTTCTTGGCAATTTTTCAACAATAAAAATATTACCATAAATTTTATAAATATATTTAATTTCAATCACTTTACAAAAAATATACATTAATAATTATTATTTGAATATAAATCACACGATCAGAAACGTAAAAAAATAATTCATTTCAGCTCTTCTTTTTATAATATCATTTTTTATTATTATGACGGTCAATCAATATATAATCACTGACATCCATAATATTATTATTATTATAATTATTATTTTCCTTGCATAAAAACTATTGGGATGTAATAATTCTTTTATAATAAATAATTTAGTTGAAATGTTTTATTTATAAATATCAATGAAGTTTGGTAACCCCGAGACAATTGTTTTTATTTAACTTTGCAATATTTACAGTTTACATAATAAGCATATCAGAATTCTGGTGTCGCCATCTTTTGACGCAATTGCGTACTACATTTTGTCTCTTATTCGGAAAAAAAAAAAAAAACTAACGCTCTTCGCCGCTTTGAAAGAATCTCTGGTGACTAGAGGTCTATTTCGCAAATATTAAGAAAATTACTGCATACAAAAATATTAAAATGGGTAGTATTATAGAGAAATGTTTGATAAAAACGTTGAAGTAGACAGTTTTTAAATCGAAGAATTATTTTAAGAGATATTTAATGTTAAATCTGGATAAAATTGTCTCATTAAAAAAGTCTCATAGGAAAAAAAATATACATGGGAATTTAATCATTTTCATTCAATTTAATCATTCAATAGAAACTCGAAGTTGGCAGAGTGCATTTATTATTTTTAACTTGCCTAATTTTTTGACGGTTTATTTCAATTTTAAATTAAAATTTTCAGAATTTCCAGAGATATTTTTTACATATTTTAGAAAAGGTTATTTTAAATTGTTGCCAATTGTTAAAACAGCGCAAAGAATAATATATCTTTTAAATTAAAAATTTATTCACACGTGACTATTATAAACAGAAAAAAATCCTTTTAAATTAGAATTAAATGATAACGTGTTAAAAGCAGGAAAATATTAAACATTACGTCATAAAAATTGTTTTTACACACGCTTACTTAAAATGAAAGAAAATTATAAAATAATCAATTATTTTCAAATTAGAATTAAATGATTACGCTTTAAAAGCAGGAAAACATTGAAAATTACGTCATAAAAATTATATTTACACGTGAATATGAAAAGAAAAAGAAAATTTTTAAATAATAAATTCATTGATATGTGTTAAAAGTCGTAAATGGAGGAAATTACGTCATATTGGCCAAAGTGGCCAAATAATAATATTGCAAAACAGTTTAAATTAAAAAATATATTTATATGAGAGATTTATTTCAAATTTCGAGATGATATTTTTAACTATAGTTGCCAATTTTAAGGTAGCGCAAATAATAATATTATCTTTCTAATAATAAAAATATTTTCAGTTGAATGTTAGAAAGAGAAAAGAAAGTTTGGTGAAAATTATGTCAGAATTAAAACGTTACATTTAAAATCTCTTATTTAAAATCATTTTCTTATAGCGTTGTTAAAAAATACCATAAAGCAAAGACTCTGTTGACTTAGTTCCTTTTGTATTTGGTAATTTTCAAATGTTTAACTAATCTTATTTAATCAAGCACGGAAACAGCAACTAACATCAACTGATTCGGTCTTGAAATCCCTCAGTAAAAGGGAAACCCGTTTACAGTAAGATCGCCATTGATTTTTTAATTATACAGAGCAGCCTCGATTATCCGAGCTAATTGGGACTGTTAGTAAATCGGAATCGGAAATCTCGGTTAATAGAAACTGTGTGTAAAAACTCGCCGTGCTTGCGAATTTAACATCTCTTAAAAAATATATATATAGAACGTTTTTTAAATAATAAAAATAAATATATGTAAAGTTCTGTTTCACAGCTTAACAAATTTAAAAAGAAAATCAACTACCAGTAGTAAATTTTAAAATGCAAATTGAAAAATTTACGAAAGTTCACACAGCCACTGGAAACAAAGCATTGTACGCTATTGACTTCTCAGGGTCCAATGTTTCTTTGGAGTTGAGTGCTTTTGGGGGCAGAAGGGCCTGTATAGCACGGACAGTGAGCTAAAGAGTGTGGTTATTTTTAAGGCTCATTCAAAAGGGGAAAAAAAACAGACTTTGTTATCGGCTCGGTTAACAGAAACCTCGATTAATCGAAGCTCGGTTAATCCAGGTTCTACTATAATTCAATCTTCCGTAATCTTTTTAAAGCAGATCAAATTAATGGACTTTAGCACAAAGTCACATAGCTGATAACTGCCATGCTTGTTGGCCACCTTTTTTTCAAAAAGTTTGCTTCACCTTATTCAATTAATGAGTTACCTCCGATAAAATAAGTCACATTTTCCCGTTCTAAAATACTGGTATCCAAAAATCGTAGCATGTAACTGACACTACAAGTACTCATGGAACTAGACTATTTTAAGTCTGATTTTTATTATAGACTATATAAAATTATTAAAAACTAGCAAACCCCGCGGCTTTGCTCGCGTAATATTTGAAATATACCAAGTAATATTTATATGTCTAATTTTTATTAAAAGGTATTAACTAAATTTTTATTTTATTAAAAGGTAATATTTTATTTTATTAAAAGGTACTTATTACTTTTAGGAATATTTCAAAAATTACTATTTAAAACACAGTTTGATTAAACTTCATTATTACACTGCATTAGGCAGAAATGAGACTTAAATTAATAAAATGAAATAAAACTAAATAAATGTTAATTAAGAAAATATTTTGAAACTTTTATGCTCAATTAATACGTTCATTTCAGTATTCATTTGAAGTTTTGAATTCTTTAGAAACCATCTTCTTACACCTTAAAATTAACCATCATGTCAAATTCCAAGTCCTACCCCCTCTCTCAACATAAAGGGCTATGTTGAACAGGAACTGTCACCATTAATTTGCCAACATTAATTTTGAAATCATTTTGTTATTTCCTAATATTCCACAGAAACGTAATTTAAAAAGCTTTTAAAGCCCCTTTTTAGAACGTTTGTTGTTCCTGTGAATCCCAGGTGGTAGAATCATCGGTAGAATCATCGGTGGTAGAATCATCGAAAATATAGCCTGTGTAGGATGAGAGACTGTTACCATTGATTCTCTTACCATAGATTACTTTCATAATCGGTTTATATTCCCTGAAATTGCATTGAATCGTAATTTAGACCTTTTTTAGAATGCTTTTCGCACCTCCCCTTCGCTTCACCCCTTTTTAACTCGAATTTATTTTCGACGTTCCTTCGAGGGCATTTATATTTTATAAGTAACTACCATGTCATATTTAAAGTTTCTAGCCTTTTCAGTATCACAGAATTCTCAATTTAGAAAGTTTTTAGCTCCTGCAACCCTCTTTTGGTAGTGGAACAGACATAAAATATAGCTTATGTTTGAGCAGGTTCTATCACCAAAATTTGTCATCATTATTTTTTTAATCGGTTTTGTAATTTATAAGTTTGCTTAAAAATTGTAATTTATAACGCTTTTCACTCACTTCATTTTTTTAAATTTGGAATTTTCTTTCGACTGTTCTTAGAAAGCAGTTGCATCTTGTAAGTAAATACCATGCCATACTTCAAAGTGTTAGACCCCTCAGTTGTGCAAAAAACGCAAATTAGAACATGTTTTGCTTTTGCAACCCTCAGATGGTAGTGACAGCATCATAAAATATAACCTATCCCAACAAACACAGAACTTGTGGGCCACTGATGGGTTCGTTAGCCTTGGCCGAAAGTGTTCGATGGCGGCCCGCTATCATTGGCCGTAACGGCTCCGTTAAAAAAGTGTCACGCCGGACACAATAAGGCCGGAAGGAAAATGGCCGCAAGTACAATAAGTTGCCCACAAACGCGCCATTAACGGTCATCTAAAACTGATATTTAGCCGCAAACTGGCCACAATTATACATTTAATGGCATTCCTGAATAAAAGCTTGCCACAGCTATGCCATTAAGGGTCATTTTAAATAAAAGCTAGCCACAAGCCAGACACACTTATGCCATCAATGGGCATAATTAATGAATGCAAGCCGGAGGCTAGCCACATTTGTGCCATCAATGGGCATCATTAATGAATGCAAACCAGAAACTAGCCACATCTATGCCGCTATTGGTTATCATGGATGAAAACTAGCCCGAAGCTGGTCGGAATTATATTGTTTAACCCCCCCCCCCCACAAAAGTTCAGTAAATGATTTTTTGTGGGGGGACAGAAAATTTTTCTTCTAAAAAATATTTTGATAAAAATTAGAATCTAAATTTCCTGGTTTTGAAGTGTTTATCTGAAAACAGTTTATATTATAAACTGTTTTCACATATTATATATTATTATACTATGTAAAATTTGGAACAGGTCTAGGAAATTTTATTTTTTTAAATATGTTCTCGTAACACCATCCTGACTTTCATACATGTTTTACTTTAACATATAATAAAAATTGTTTTTAACTTAAGTGTAAGTCAAATAATAATTAAAAAAGAAATTTTACAGAACAAAATGCATTTAGATCCTAAATTTTATCAAAATATTTAAGACTGTTCTCAAATCAAAAGGGTCAACTTTCTGACATAAGTTTTAATTCATTTTTGTTAGGATACGCATGAAACAAGAAGGTGTTCAGAAACTATGCCATCAAACTGTTTTTTCCATTTTCTTGTAAACGCCATAGATCTTTCAGAAAATACTGTCAAACTGGGCATTTTGAACTGAACTTCCGAACGAAAGAAGAAAATCCAGTCAGTAAGGGGAGAAAAATACCGTGTCGCGTGATCAAAATCGCTTATAACCCAATAGGTAATTGATTGATCAAAAAATCGAAAACACAGTTCGATTCCAAAGTCAGGCTTTCCAATTTTATATCTTTCCGTTAAAAAATGAATTTGTAAATATGTCAAAAGGTTTTGCGCTTGTTGAGCAGAGCAGTTGAGAACAGCCTTAAAAGATAATTCCAATGGAGGCATAACTGAGCCTTATCTACTCATCACCTTTGAACAGAACAAATTTCAAATTTGCTGTTTAGTAAATGAACGTACAACAATATTCAACCTTAAATATTTTTAGAGACATAGTCTCCTAAAAAATTTCTTTTTTATGGTTGCTTTAGTTTTTATAAATGTTGAGATTCCTAAACAGCTGCAAGAACCAAATTTACAGTTAACAAAGAAAATTCGATAACAAAGCCTTTAATGTATTTTTAAAAAATATTGAACATATGCTAGCCAAAAGAGCAATTTTTTAACTAGTTTCTTCATTTCCATTCAACTTGTTATATAACAATTATATCCGACGCTTTTATAGTACCATGTTTTACACAGAATTTCTTACCTGGATGATGTTTCTTTTAATTATCTGGAAAATAAAATACAAGACCACAGGAGTTTTATTTTTGTAAACTGAGAAAATGTTAACTTTATTGATCATTAGAATTTAAAACGATTTTTTAAGATAGATTATTTATGTAATTTGGTACTTTAAATTATAGTTGAAAATATGCCACTTCACTACAATAATTTCTTTAGTGTATAATTAATCGGGGGGGGGGAGGGGGAAATAAGTGTCTATAATGTAATATGATGATGTTGTAGTCTGTTAAGGTCTTACCCCCCCCCCCCCCCCACACACACACACAAAACCCATCCTTGACATACCTCATTTCATGAACTATAAAAGAAATTAATTTTCATCATACATTCAAAGTTTTTTTTTTCAAAATTATTATGAATTGACAGAAGGCCAGTTGGCACCACTTTTATTATTTTTTTTTCATTAATCAATCTTAGAATTTATTAAAGGCAAAGAATATTTTTTCAAAATATTGGTGGCAGTTTGTGTTTTTTTTTTTTTTTTTTTTTTTTTTAACAATATATAACTGCCACTCATGCACTAATCGTTCATGTTTTTTTTCCAAATGAACTAACACTTCATAATAAAAATATCTTTGTTTTTCTTACTCTATAAGGATCATTAAGTAATGAGCACTTTATATTTCATTTTTTAACAATATTACCTAGACTATCAAAAATTCAAATTGTACTATACAATATTATCCATATTAAAATTGTAATTTCAACACTCACTATAAACAAACTTTCATTTA
The DNA here is from genome assembly GCA_963932465.1 of Maratus speciosus. NCBI lineage: Eukaryota > Metazoa > Arthropoda > Arachnida > Araneae > Salticidae > Maratus > Maratus speciosus. Next base: position 488,374,316 of record OZ010795.1, read on the forward strand.
AATCATAACAGTTTTTGAAGAGCAGTTAATATTTAATGTGTCATCTCCAAGCAATACACTAATGTATAATTTGTAGCATATTAGTTTTTCAGGCCGTCAAAGTTTAAAATATATAATCTACATAAATCCAGATATTTATTGAATTAAACAAAATATATAAAAACTATTAATTATTATTTAACCCCCATTTTTGTTATGAAGCAAAGAAGGTGGTTTTCTTAGAAGGAAAAAGAGAAACGCTTTATTTCTTTTATTTCACTTTCCTAAAAACAAAATATATTAAAACACTAGAACTGGATGTCATTTTGTCACACAATTTTATTTTTCACCAAAAATGTAAAGCAAACAAAAATAATTTTTTAATTTATTTACAAGTTGATCAAATTTATTACAAATACATTACAAGTAAAATTATTGCTGTTAGAATCGTGCTATTAGTCAACAAACGTTGATAAAAGAGCTGAAAATCCACAGCCATCTTCTTAAAGAACTTTATTTCCAGATTTTCATATTTTTCTGTAAAACAAAAGAAAAAACAGAAATGAAAAATTAGTTTTGCAGAACAAAATTTAAATGTTTTTAAAAAATCATATTGAAAAATCAAATTATGGAGATACACTACTATTTATCACTTATATTTTCTACTTTCCAGTACTTGAAATAATTCGGTCTTGCAGTTCCACCACAAGGGAGAGCGTGGTTTGAAGCATAATTAACTCAATTGTTTTTGTAACTCATAAATCGTTATAATTATAAAAATTATTTGGTGATTTATTGCTTGTACCTGGCTAACAAAAAACTGCTTTTAAAATTATTAAGTTCAAAAAATATTATATTACCATTGGAAACATGCCTATGTACATTGTTTCGTTAATTTTAGTATATCAGGAAGTGAGTGAAAAATAGAATACAAAATTTCATCTTAATACAGAGATCAAGTTAAATAAAAGAGTGCAAGAAACAATAAAGCTGACACTATCTCAGAATTAAATTTTACTCTAAATACTGTTAATTAAAAAAAAAATGTGCTGCACTTTATGACTTTTTATGGACTTGGGGAGGGGGGGGGGGCATTGTTGCAGAGCAAAACCAGAATAGGCAAATGATTAGGAATTTATGCCTAAATATCTTTAAAGAAATGTTTAGCGAGCCATTGTCATACTAGTAAATGAACAAAGTTTTAATGATTAGTTTTGAAGACATTCAATATTAAAAACCTAGCTAATTTTGGGTATCATCTAAAAGTGAAATTGGTTGCATTATAATTCAGATTACATACACATTTTATTAATTACTTTAACACTAAATATTATTAGCATTAGAAAAATGTTAAATAAACTGCTTAAACATTATAACAAGTAGCTGAATAGTGAATAAATATTAACAGTTCTTACAAATTCAACCATTTCTTTTTCAATGACTATGTAAATTCCTGCTATAGTAACAGCTTAAAACATTTTTTCATACATTTTAATAAATTGCAATTTTAATTGTTTAAAACTAAGTTCATAACTGAAGTTTTTTACGTTTCTTTTTTAAAAAGCAATAAATAAAACAAAAACCAAACCCTATTGAATGTTAGTCCTTAACTCATTTGCAATGATGCACATATACAGAAATGCACTTCTGATGACACAGCGCAAAAGTTTAATTTCATCTTCTCAGGGTGTCTATTCCAGCTGAGCTACAAATTTCTTTGACTTTTCCAGGTTTTCCATACCAAAAAAGAAAAAATTCCAGGTACCGAGATTTAGTGATGTTACACACAAAAAGTCTAAAAGGTTGTGAATTTGAGAAGAGAACTTTCACAATTGATTCTGAAGCACAAACTATTGATTTTTTAAAAGATTTTTTGTAAAATGTACAAACTGTCGAATACCAATATATTTACTTCATGGTTAATGATTGCTTGACATCTCTATATTTCTTACATTTTGCAGCAGAATTGGTAAAAAAGCTGGTTTTTTTTTTCAAAAAAAAAAAAAAAAAAAAAAAAAAAACTGGGTTTTTTTGGTTTAAACCGGGTTTAAAAAAAAAATATTTTCCTATTACATACACATGCATATTTATTGATAAAAAGAAACATTGTTGGATATATAAGTAATATAACTTCATTTAAAAATAATTTAAATTAAATAATTACAATCAATTATGTAGAAAATTGAAATCATTTAGAATTTAAACATTTATAGTAAAAGTCTTATGTTCCATGAATAAAATGTTCTACATAGTGAAACGTTGATACCTTGAAAATCTTAATAAACTATCTTTTGATTACTAATACTATAAATAAATATATGGTGTAGTTTCATAAATATAATACTTTCCCATGGCTATTCAAAGTAATTTCTTTGAAATATTTGCCATCGGAGATATCTGATTTTTCTGTTAGAACACTACCTGAATAATTATCTTTTATTGAAAGTAAAGCTTTTTATAAAGAATTCCCGGAATGATTTGAATTTAGCAGTAGAGTCTTTAGACATTTCAAGAAGTATTGCGTATTGACATTTGACACTTCTCCTGAGAAACTGCCAGATATATATATATAAAAAAAAAGGCAACAGTTAATAAACAGAAATACCTTTTTACCAGATTTTTAGACTACTGAAAACATTGATCTTAAAATGGAAAGTATATTTATAAAAGTTGTCATCCACTAACACTTTTAAACAGCCATCAGACTTAATACTCAGGCTTTTTTTCTAAGCTATGTTATAATACATATTATTTTTTAAATGTCTAAACTAAAAATTAATAATATATCTTTTTAGGCATTTTTATGAGACTTTTTTCTATTATGTCTCAAGCGAACCTTATCTCGATTTCCCCCCATTTTTTTGTTAGATCTAAATTAGTGGATTGGATTATGCAATAGATGATTTAAATATATGTTATTGCATATTTTAGTTAAAAGTAAACATGTGCTTCGCTACCACACAATTTTCCAATGTCCTTTTGTTCGACTTCATATCTTGAGTTTCTTTTTTATTCTAAGGTTGTTCTCAAATCCGAAAGGGCAACTTTATTGCATAAGTTTTATTTATTTTTGTTCGGAAATGCATTAAACTAGCAGATGCTGTTGTTCAGTAACTATGTAATAGACCTGTGCTTTCCGTGTTTTTTTTTTTTTTTTGCAAACCAATAGATTTTTACCAGCGTGGTTTAAACCAAACAACCCTGTTTTGCAGACACACACTTTCAGCACAAGATTCCATCTATTTTGTGCAATCAGAATTAAATTCTTTCTCACAGTAGTCACAATTAAATAGAAATTGCTCTAACATATATTGTACAAAAAAGACCGTTTTTAAAAGAAATATATCTGCTCTGAAACTAACCCTATTTAAGGATTATAAATATTCAACTATTAAGCTAACAAATGTTCAGTTCCGAAACAAACTTAAGTAAGCAGATTGAATCATCTAATCAATCCTACAAAATTATGCTTCAGTGAAGGTGGTATTGATTGAAACTATGAGTTATAAAGGACTGAAAGGTAGTAGACACAAGAAATTGAATAACAGGTTTAAATACTCTTTACAGTACTTATGAAAAACAAAGTCAGATTATTATGGTACTGCAATTTCAAATCCTTAGTTTTAAGAAATTTTACTGAATATTTGCTGGAAATTTCAAATTTCCCTGACTTTTCCAGGTTATCCATGTGGCTAGACACCCTGTCTCCTGCACAATTATGCCTAACTCTTGTACAACATTTATTTAAAAAAAAAACTTTTTTCCACGACAAATTTTGAAATTTACATATATAAAATATTATTCTAGATATTCATCGAAAAAATGAGGCATTGTTCAGATATTTTAATATAAAAATACTTTTAAAAAAATAGAAAATGCATGTTTTTAACAAAGTTTTCTGTTCAAAATATAAGCATATGGCATTTTCCAAACCACTTTATGCACCATGTAGTCCTTTACTGCAATTTTTTATGTACCCGTTTGGTTATTTCCTAGCGAAATATGGCAATTGCCTGTAAGAAAAAAAAATTGTGAAGTTTGTCAATCAGCCGAGAGGGAAGAAAAAGTGAAATTTGTCGAGGGAGATGCGAAATCTGTTAATAGGTTGCAGGGGAAAAGAAAATGAAATTTGTCGATTACTCACAAGGAAAGAAAAAAAAAATTCCAAAATTGGTCAATTCTCAGAAAAACAGACCAAAATTCATCAAATCATTGAAGGGGGAAAAAAAAAAATCACGAAATTTTTCAATTGAATGTTGGTAAAACATCGTAAATTATGTCTATCAGTAGCCAGATGAAACGGCAATCCATTCACAAAAAATAATGCAAAATCTGATAATCATGGGGAAAAAAATCCTGAGATATCAGTCAATTGCTGGGAAAAAATTTGCAAATTTAGTCACTTGGTTGAACGCGCTAACTTTGTGGGGGAAAGGGGGGGGGGGGAAATAATGAAATCCGTCTATCAGTCGCCAGAAGATATTGTGAAATTTGTTCATTTTGGGAATATATCGCAAAATTCAGCAATCGTCCATGAAAGTATCACAGAATTCTACTGATAACAGGAAAACCAGTTCAAAGTATGTTTTTTGAACAGGACACAGAGTACCTTTTGAGAGCAATGTGCCCTCCCTTATTCTTTTAATTAAATTCCAGGCCAGCAACCATTTTTTTGAGTACACTAATGATTGCAAAATACTCACTAGTCTTTAATATATGAACATAAAAAAAAAAAAAAAAATTACTCAGCTATAGAATTATTTTGTTAAAAGTTAAAATTTTGTTACTTAATAATGTTCACTTTCAGTAAACAAAATAAATATTTTTAATAAGCAGATTTATTCAGAAATTAAAATAAATAAAACTTGCAAAGAACCAGCAGATGTTACCTTATAACACTTATTATACAGATATACTACATAAAAAAAGAAAGTTTGTTTTAATTTTTATGGAAAAAAAAAAGTATATAGACAAAGTCAAACACAGTATTGAATAATTAACATTAATCATGAGTAAAACAGAAAAATAGCTTAAAATATGAATTTCCACAATGTTATTGAAGCTAAAATATTTTTGCAAATGAAATATGTATAATAAAACTGATTAAATAAAAATTATTAGGTAATGTGTAAAATTGAATGCTAACTTAAAATATATTCTTCAAATATTTCATTGGTGAAAAAAAAAATCTTTAAAATTTAAAAAATACATATTTAAATTTATAAAGAAATATTTGAAGTAAAAAGTAATGAATAAGAATGAGTATAAAAACTAAACCTGTGACTTTATGATCCATTAAGGAGGGTCTACATTGCCCATCCCTATTTACTTGACCCTGAGGCCCAAAGGGCTATACAGCATATGTCCCGGTCAAGTGGACAGACTAATGCAAAAACTTCAGTGTTTAGTTCCAAATAGCTTGGTACTCATTTTATCGGCCGCAAAGGAATGAAAACGCCAAGTTACCTTTGCATGCTGGGAGTCTAACATTCGACCAGTAGCATGCTGACTAATATGCTATTAGGTTTAATAATGGGTTAACTCAATAAAAATGTAAATATACTTAAATTTGTTGATGCTAAAAATGTTTTTAAAATTGCAACTTTATACATATATATATACATATAATAAAACATTAGAAATAAATGAATTATAAGAGATAAAACCGACTAATAATAATAATTCTACATATGCACTTTATTGCATGTCACAGCTTTTAGGACTCTTAAAAATATTTTTGGGTTTGGTAAATTCTAAAACAATTCTCTGTACAAAGACCCAGAATTGATTTCAGAACTTTTTGTTTACTGCCCAACAATGATTATTCTTATCAACAAATTGTATCTGTATGTATGTAATTTCTGGCCTATAATCTGTGGATCAAACAATTATGTTTCTTTCCTGAAATCCCCAGTAGCAGAATTTTCGGTGTCTGTCAGCAGCAAACTAAAATTTATATGCGACCAAACAATGGTGAACCAAGCTACTACCATAAATACTTACAGTAAACCATAATATAAGCAAAAGTTGCATTTTACAAAGAAAATGCACCAAGAAACACAACTATAAAAACAAAGTAAATTTTTAGTGAACTTTTTAAACCCAATATTTATTTTTAAGCTGGTAGATTAATCTGCAAGGTCTAAAATAATCTGCAGCACTGCTGCCGTGTTGCACAGTTTCTGCTACGGGGATGAAATCTTATTTTCATAAAATGCAGTGGTGGAAAATTGGCGCAGGGGAGGAGTCTATTGACACCACTAAATTATTATAGTATTCTTCACCTTAATAAAAACTCAGAAATTCTGCCATTAGATAAGCCAAAAAATTCTACTAAAATTTAGTGGTGTCAATAGGCTCCGCCTCTGCGCCAATTTTCCACCACTGTAAAATGTAACTTAATGAACCATGGTAAATACTTAATTCCAATTATTAAATAAAATTTATGGGTCGAAACATGATTGTTTGATCTGCGGATTACAGCTCAGAAATTACGTAATAAGAAATGATATTTAAAAAAATATAAACAGTTATTAAGTAAACTGAAGAGAACACTACTAGTGATGACTCTAAGCTAATTTGACAGGGTACAACAGCTGGCAGCCTTTTTTTGCTATTTTAAGCACCCGAAGACCCCTTTCAAAACTACGCACTCAATGGTCTGTACCTACTACTCTTTTTAACATATCCTTTTGGTTAATTTCCTCTCAAGATACATCATCGTCCGTAGAAAAAAATTGTGAATTTTGTCAATTGGCCAAGGTGAAATTTGCCTATTGATTGTGGAAGGAAAAAAAAAAGTTAAAATCCACCAATCGATTAAAAAAAAAAAAAAAAAAAAGAAATTTGTCAATCAGTAAGAGCAAAAGGTAATTAAAAAAAAAAGGGAGGGGTGGGAGAGAGACTCATACAGCAGTTGCATAAAAAAAAAGTTTCACCAATAAGCCGCAGGGACAAATCCTGAAACTATGTTGTGAAATTTTCCAGTCGTTTGAGAAAATATCACAAAATTCCATGATAAGAGGGAATTCTAAGCAGATCAATTCAAAATATGTTTTTGAACAGGACAGGATTGCCCCTCCCTTTCTTTTATTAAACTAGGGGGCTCTGCCCCCCAAAGAGCTACACTCGCCAACACCCGTTTAAACACCCCAGATTATAAAAAGACTAATTTGATCAGCTTTAAAAAAAATTGAATTACAATTTTAAAAAACAGTGGCAATCTTTCTGTGAACGGGTTTCCATTTGTTTTCCATTGATTGCAGATTTTTAAGACCAAATCATCTGCTGTTAAGAGATACGATGGCTGTTTTTGTCTGATTAAAAAAAAATTAGAAAATAAGCTAATGTAATGTAATATGACTTTTAACGCATAATAATGAATTTATTTTAAAATTTTCTTTCTTTTTTAAAATTCAGGTGTAAATATATTCTTATGATGCAATTTTCAATATTTTCCTTCTTTTAACACGTAATCATTTAATCCTATTAATATTCACGTGAAAATACTTTTTTTGTTAGAAAGGAAGTATTATCTGCACTGTCTTAGAATTTACAATACTTGAAAAGATTATTTCAAAATTTGAAATAAATGTCTCATGCAAATATATTTTTTAATTTAAACTGTTTTGCATTAATATTTGGCCATTTTAAATATGACGTAATTTCCTCCATTTATGACTTTTAACGCATAATAATGAATTTTTTATTTTAACATTTTCTTTCTCTTTTAAAATCAAAGTGTAAATATAGTTCAATGATATAATTTTCAATATTTTCCTACTTTTAACACGTAATTATTAATTCTAATTTGAAAGTTTTTTTCTGTTTATAATAGCCATGTGTAAATAAATTTTTAATTTGAAGGAAACATTCTTTCCATGGTTTTTAAAATTGCCAACAATTTAAAATAACACTCGTTACTAAAATATGTAGAAAATTATTCTCAAAATGCTGAAAAATTGAATTAAAAATGGAAATAAAACCTCAAAAAATGAATCAAATTAACAAAAATAAATGCAGTCTGCACATTGGGAACTTCTAATGTATAAAACGATCTAAAAATGATTCAATTTCTTATGCATGGTTTTTGCTCCTATAAATTTTTTTCAATGGAATGATTTTGACCAACTTTAACATTAAATATCTCTTAAAATAATTCTTCGGTTTGAAAACTGTCTGCATCAGTGTGTTTATGAAATATTTCTTTATAATACGACCGATTTCCATATTTTTGCATGCAGCATTTTTCTTAATATTAACGAAAAAAGACCCCCGGTCACAAAAAATAGCAGTGGTGACAGTGTTAGTTACTTTCTAGTAATAGAGATATTGCTGCATTGCTGCCCTTTTATTCTAGAGCTAACACTAATTACTGCACATACACACAAGAGGAAAATTCCCTAATAGATATCAGAACATCATCTTGTGAAAGATTTTAAGAAATACTTGGTAAAATTGGTAATCACAGGTAAAAAGCGGTAATATTATATATCAAACATGCAATTTAGCTTTTTCCCCCCCTTTCATATTTATACTATAATTTCTCAATCTATCTTGGAAACACATAGAATATCCATTTTAAAAAATAGCTTTCTGAGAAAATATAGAAAATAGCTATGCCTGCCTATGAGAAACTACACAAAACGAATGTTAAAATAAAACCTTTGAACAAAGAACTGACTGCATGTAGAGAAAAAAAATATTGTAACATACATAAACATAGCTTTGTGTTTTGACAATGAAACTGAACTCGTTACTGTAACAATAATAAATATTCCACCTACATTTTAGTATTTTAATATATTTATCCTTATTTTAACCCATTTATGCCTAGCGTCCTATTTTTGGGACGCTTCAAATTTTAATGCATTTATATAATTTTCTTCTTCTTTATAACATGAAAATTGCATGAAATCATTATTTATAAATGTCTTTATCTATAACCGAGAGATGACAGCACAAGTGGATATTTATTTGCTTAAATTAAGGCTTTTTTCGGTGTTTATAGATTTTTAATTTTTCAAGAGGGCGAAATGTAAAAAAGTTTATTTGTATTTTTTCTATCATGGACCCAAAATCGCAAGTTATAAACTTAGCTTGTGGACTTTTTTGAAATATGTATTTTTTTAAATTGCGAAATTAAATGTTCAAGCCTATTTTTTTATGAATTATTGTAATGTACAAAATATAGGGTTCTAGGCACAAATGAGCACACATTTTTGTTAGAAATTTAAGAGACAGTTATTTATGCAATCTCCTTTCGAAGATATTTATGAAATAAATTATTAAGTCTGCAATACAATTATTCTTATTTTATTATTAATAATAGTTATAACGTTATTAGTCTCTGCAAAGAATTAATTTTTTTTTTTGTAATTCATTAAAATACTAATTATAGTACATAATATACAATTTAAAAACATTTTAAATATAAATATAGACAAAATATATAATTATGCATATTATTCTACTAGAAATACTCATATTTAGTTCTTTTACATTTTATCAAATAAAAAAAACAAAAAAAAATTAAGCTTAATTTTTTTTTTAGTATTTTTCCAATTCATTTTGCAACATTTCAAAGTGATTTTACCAAAAAATTTAAGAAAACAAAAATTCAGGCACAAATGGGTTAAGCAACTTTAAAGTAATTTATAATTTAAGGAAAGAAAAAAGAAAGTTTGAGAGAAACTTTGGAAAAGAGTGTAAAGAATAAGTATACTAACTGTATAAGTGTAAAAAATGGTCAAAAAGTGTACATTTAAATTCAGCAAACATGGTAAAGAGTTCCAAAGTTCACCAATAGCCAGGCGTGTGGAATTTCTAGTAAATCTTACCAGCCAGCAAGATGCAACATACAGTTGAAAATTGTTATGTCAAAATTTATGCGGTGGCAAAAATAATTACTGTTACTACAATGCATTTCCATTTTTCTATAAAATTAAGAAATATATACAACAGAGGAAAGTTTAATATAGGATAAAACTTAGTATCATGTTTACATTGCAGTAATTTGGAAAGTTGCAAAATATAGTTAACTAGTAAAAAAAAAAAAAAAAAAAGTTTTTGGCATATCTCTATAGGTTGCAGTTTTCAAAGACTAACTAAAAATTCACTCATCCTGTCAGAAAATTCATTTACTGATCATTATGCGCCAGTTGCAACTAAAATGATGAATTTCTCCACCCTTGTTCGCCTACGATATAGTACAATAGTGACAGTGCATTTCCATTTTTACATGCAAAAAATTCTATTGACATTATAAATATAGAAAATTGACAAGTATATTTACCTTTGCTTGAATGCCAAAAGAGCTGAGTAAGGTGCACAACCCTCTCTGAATTGATTTAAAATCATTGCACTCCCCTAAAATTCATGAAAATAAAAGTTACAATAACATTTATTTACACATTTATTTAACATTTATTACATGTATTTATCATGTTCAGCTAGGAATTTTGAAAAATATAAAATTGGGCATTTATAGCCAGAGTATTATTATTTTTTTTTTTCTTCAATTATTTTGGATTTGAGAAGAACTTTAAACATGCAATAAGAATAATATTCTTATTTATAATGCTATTGTATTTGCACTTATTTAGAACTTAAATAACCTAAACTTATATAAAATTTATAAGAAAATTAATACTAAGAAATGTTTTAATAGTATACTGAAATTAAGTACAATGTTTTGCATTAGATTATGGATTTCACAGGCTTTACTTTGTATAGTCCTTAAATTGTGATACCACAATTTCCAAATAATAACCCTTGGACTACTTTAATAGATTTCAGAATTCTCACGTTAAACAACGTCTACTCAAAGAAACTAACTAGATCTATGTAACTAATACCTCAGCAGGGATCTGTTTAGGAAGAGTGAGCAATAACTCATTACGTAATTTATTTCAATTTGTACCAGTTTTAGCCACCCCTACACCCGTTATGGTCATCTCTATGCACCAGTTTTGGTCATTCCGTTATCATGTAATTTAACAAATATTTTAATTGATAACAAGTAAAAATAAAGCATGCAACATCTATTTTACCACACATTTATTTGTTTGCTGCATTAAGAGAATTTTACAAATTTCTTTATGAATTGATAAAAACATTAAGTAAAATATACTTATGTTGATTTTAACTGAAAATTTCAATTAAAAAACAAAATATGTATTTGAATTTGATTCATAAAAGGGACAACAGTGCCTTATAGGACATAAAGATTAACTATTTAATCAGTTTTATAATAATTATCCATGGATTGTGGATTGTTTAGAACACTTGAATCTTCATCAAAGAGTTATATAGCAGTCCAGGCAATAGAGGCCGTATATAGGGGGTCTACCTAGCAAAATTCATGGTAGTTCTGGAAAAAGGCTTACTATATGTTTTTTGGGTCGCTGAATCCGAATTTTTAACTTTCCACCAAAATTTCTCCTGGCAAACCCCCAAATTTTGGTAAAATGCCCCAAAAAAGGTTTTTATGAAAAAAACCAATTTTTGTATTGTTTTAGGAAAAAAGTATCTAGAAATTCAGAAAGTAGATAAAAATTGCAACAAATAAGATATATGACGTAGGATGAATGGGGAGGGGAGGGATCTGCCTCGGACATGCGCCGCGGTGCTGTATGGACTAAGTTGCGCAGTTCCACTTAACAACTCGCATCGTTTACATTCGCTCTCCCGTCTCTCCTCCGAACTTTCCCTATAAGGGTTACTTTAAGTTTTTTGGGTTGCTGAATCCGAATTTTTAACTCCCCCCCAAAATTCTCCCCCCACAATCCAATGCAAAACAGTTCTTTTTAAATTAATTTTTTTTATTGTTTTAGGGGAAAAGTATGTAAAAATCCAGAAAGTAGACAAAATTTGCAACAAATAGGATATATGACATTATGACGTAGGACAAACGGGAAGAGGGAGGGCTGCCTCTGAACATGCACTGCGGCGCTACGTGTACTAAGTTATGCAAATTCAGGTATTAGGGGATTTTACCTGGCAAAGTTAATGCTAGTTTTGGATTTCGACTAACTTTGTTTTTTGGGTCGCTGAATCCGAATTTGTAACTTACTACTAAAATTTCACCCGGCAACCCCCCCCCCCCAAAAAAAAAAAAATTTACTTTTTGAAAATATTTGGTTTTTGAAAACAGCTCGCGGGGAATGTTCCGAGGCAGACCCCCCCCCCCCCCCCCCACACACACACACACCCATTTATCCTACGTGATAATTTCATATATCCTATTTGTCAGTGACCCGGAGCCGAACAATTTTTGATGCTCCAGCTCCAGCTCTGCTCCTAGAGAAAATACTGTGGCTCCAGCTCCGACTTCGCGCTTTTGAGTTGCAGATTTTAATTTACACGTTTAATTTTTTGCTCACAAATATTTTCTACCTTCATTAAAGATCTGACAAAATGCATTTTTCTTCTCATCAAACTTGAAATGCTTGTTCAGAAAATATGACATCTTTTAGCTTTTGCTTTTAAATTAGAAAGTTTGGTGGAATTTTAAACACAAAAATCTTAAATTTTTTCTACACTTTTCAAACAGCCAAAATTGCACAACTACGCATGTAAACAACAGGCGGCCATATTTGTTTTCAAATAGTGTTGTCACTTAGTTCAACTAGAAAGTAGAAGTAAAGTAGTGTTACCATGTTTTGAGAAGGTTTCCTTCTCTAATAATAATAAAAACCTAAAAAATGATATAATTAAAATACTGAATAATGATGTAATTAAAATATTTTAAGCCTAGAAATTTAAAAGACTGAAAAAAAAAAAAGATTTAAAAGAATATTAAAAACTAAAAGAGCCCTGGAGCTGGGGAAAATTTAGAGCTCCAGCTCCAGGGAAAACACAGCTCCGGAGCGCTCCGGCTCCGGGTCCCTGCTATTTGTTGCAAATTTTGTCTACTTACTGAATTTCTACATACATTTCCCCTAAAACAATAAAAAATTTAATTTAAAAACAACTATTTTGGGGGAATTGCCGGGAGGGGGGAAGGAGAATTTGGGGGGGAAGTTAAAAATTTGGGTTCAGCGATCCAAAAAACTTAAAGTAAACCTTATAGGGAAGACGGGAGGGCGAATGTAAACGATGTGAGTACATTATTAATGTATACTGCTTCTTTGCAAGTTATTTTAGGGTGTGATTTCATAACGGAATCTTACCATTTCATGTCTGGTCTTCCATCTTGAAGGCTACAATTTTCTGAACACAGGGCTTGAATTTCAGGGTAGGATGGCGGGAGTCAGGCTTTTAAAATCCCGCCCAAAAGAATATCATGGGCGCAAAGTTCCCGTCCAAAAAATTTCACCTTTTTCTGGAAAGTTTGCATTTTTAAACTACGATCAACTCCCGCGAATGCCTAGCAAATTTCGTGATATTTTTGAGCGACCGATTGACACATGTTGCGAGTTTTTTACTGTGAAAGATCATTAAAATTTAAGTTTTTTTCTGTGACCGATAGATAAATTTCACTATTTTTTCCGCGATATCAGTTGACAAGTTTCGCGTTATTTTCCGTGACCAATTGGTGAATTTAGAAGTGATTCTGGTCCAAATTTTCTGAAAATTATGAAAAGTCGATCATCAGTTCGAAATGCGAATTTCGTCAAAGGATCGCGGAAAACAACGTGAATTTCAGCAAAAGATCGTGGAAAAAAGCAAATTTCGTCAAAGGATTGGGAAAAAAAAAAAAAAAGCGAATTTCATCAAAGGATCGCGAAAAAACACAAATTTCATCAAAGGATCGCGTAAAAACACAAATTTCATCAAAGGATCGCGTAAAAACGCAAATTTTATCAAAGGATCGCGAAAAAACGCAAATTTCATCAAAGGATCGTGTAAAAACGCAAATTTCATCAAAAGATCGCGTAAAAACGCACATTTCATCAAAGGATCCTGTAAAAACGCAAATTTCGACAAAGGATCGTGGAAAATAACCCGAGTTTCGAAAAAAGGATCATGGAAAAAAAGCATATTTCGTCAAAGGATTGCGGAATAAACGTGAATTTAGTCAAAGTTATCCCTATAGCAGGGGCGATTCTGAGTAAGAAAAAAATTTTCTGAAATTCACAGCAAATTTTATGAAAGGTTAAGGCAGGAGGGGGAGGGGAAATCCCTCCCTGTACTAATTATGCTTTTTTTCCATTAACATATAAAATTCTAAGTTTTCTATTGCTACTCAAACAAAAACATTCAAATTTTGCAAGAAAATAAATAATATATAAATTAATTAAACGAAGCCAGCTCTTAGCCTCTTCATCAAGATTTTGACAGAAAAACTTTGAAACGTTATTTTCTGCTTCCTGATTGGTTTGATTAAAAGTGTCAACAATAACACAGTTTTATAAAACATGCAAGAGGGAATTATATATATATATATATATATATATAAAATAATTAAAGCTAAATATTTATTAGTTATTTTTTTTATGAACCAAAAACATCAAGGGGTGTCCATTACTAGCACATCTACCCTATATGTAGGGTAGATGTGCCAGTAATGGACACCCTTCCAGTAATGGACACCCCTTGATGTTTTTGGTTCATAAAAAAATAACTAATAAATATTTAGCTTTAATTATTTTTTTTATAATTCCCCCTTGTATGTTTTATAAAACTGGGTTATTGTTGACACTTTTAATCAAACCAATCAGGAAGCAGAAAATAATGTTTCAAAGTTTCGCTGTTTTTCTGTGAAAATCTTAATGAAGAGGCTAAGAGTTGGCTTCGTTTAATCAATTTATATATTATTTATTTTCTTGCAAAATTTGAATGTTTTTGTTTGAGTAGCAATAGAAAACTTTGAATTTTATATACCAATGGCCATTTACAAAATTTCATTTATTTTTAAGATTTTAAGAGGGGTGTCCATTACTGGGATGGTTAATTAGTCATTTTCCAGTAATGGACACCCCATGTAGACATTGCTAAAAATGCAATTTTAGTAATGTTTATAGTGCATAAAATACTTTGGCTTAACTGCAAACCTAAATAATCAAATTTAATTTTTAAATTATACTTACCAAAATGTAATAACACCAAAACTTTTATAAATAGCTGCTTTCAAGTTATTTTATGTGGATTAATAAAATTTCAATATTTTATTTTATTTATTTTTTTTATTATTATTTTTTTTATGTAGATGTGCCTTGCATGTTTTATAATCTGGCAATCAAACCAGCCAGGAAGCAGAAAATATTGTTTAAGAGAACAGTCAAAGAGGGGCTCATAGGGCTTAATCCCTCTCCGTTTAAATAAAAACAATTAAGTTACAGAAGCTATTAAAAATCTATTTTCTGTCTTAAATGTTTCCTTATTTTAAAAAAAAAAAATGTAATACTATTAATGAAAGTTACAGGTAATATTCATGAAGCTATAGTAAATCTGCAGATCATTGGCCTCAAACATCAGTACTACAGTTTTATTTTGAAATTATTTTATTTAGTATTTAAAATATTCAACTCACAATATCATTTCTTTCATATTTGTAATATTAATTATTATAAATGATACATCAAGTAGAGTCTGGAAGATTGTTAAAAATAGTGACACAAAACTAAACATTTAAAAATAGTGGCACAAAACTAAACATTAATATTCTAAAACTTTTTTTTAATTACCCTTTAAATCCACCACTGTTACAATAATTTGATAGCTGTAATTGCCTGATATTTAGTATTTTAATCTATCCATCTAAAATAATTAAAACATCGATCTTCTGATAATTTCAATAATTGATACAAACAATAAATGATTATCACAAATACTTTATTAATTACTGGTATCCTAAATGTTAAATTTATTTGAAAATAACTATTTTGTTTCATTAGTATGTATTAGGGTTTAATCTAGAGCTAGCCAAATAGCCAAAAAGCTAGCTGGAAGTGCTTTTTGCCCCCAAAGCATTTAGTGAATTAGCCAAATAGCTACAGCCAAAGAAATATGCTATATCATTCCCATTTTGTTGTTCCGCATTTTTGTAAACCAGCTGCTGTTGCACAAAAACGGAAAAAAATATATTGCATACGTGCTGCGACAACACTTCAAAATTTGTCTCATGCTCTCTATGCAAGCGTCTTCAAACAGTGTGACGTCATTTGCATCAGACACGACTCCAGCATATGGCGAAAACGAAAATCGCAAATTGTATAAGCATGGGATATGATGTGCACTAGCTTTGAATCATCAATGTAACAGATGCATGTCGTATACTATAAATTTTTCAAACTTGAATTTATGCGGGTTCTGGCTACAATGTGTAAAGAAATGAAGCTAGCTTATTGTATTTATTTTTTTTTTTTTTCATAAAAATGGCATTACAGGCATGTTTCCCAATGTGACTTCTTTGTATGAATTTGTAGCATAACTTTTGTTGTCTACAGCAGACTGTGAAGGGAGATTCGGTCCCATGAATATAACAAAAACTGACTTGAGAAACAAATTGACAATCAAGAATTTAAGTAACTTAATGATGATTAATTTGGAAGGAGAATTTCGAAAAGAATTTCCATTAACAAAAGCATTTGCTGTGTGGTATACAGCCAAATTTCAAAGGGTAAATCTTACAGGGTTGGGTTGGGTTGATTGTTGACGGCCGATTATCTACTCGAGGGATATAGGCCCTAGGGGGAGTGCCCTTCGTGGGGGTCTTTCTAAGGGAACCTAACCCGTATTTACGCATGTAAATCTTACAGAGTGATGTATTTGTGTGTATATTGCATAACTAAAAATAATACTCATGTATATAGAAATTTTGTATAAATAAAACTTTTCTTTTCTAAAGCTATTTTTATTTGGCTAAAAGTTATTGACTGCAATTAGCCAAAAAGCTAAAAATCCCTTTTTCCTAGATTAAACCCTATGTATTCATTAAATTCTGGTTCTAAATAGTCATAAAAACAATTATATTTATTACTTTTTATGGGGTGTCCATTACTGGAACAGAGGGTGTCCACTACTGGGCCAGAGGGTGTCCATTACTGGGCTTTTGGGTGTTTTGATATATTTCTGTTATTTAAAATTAAATTTCTATTCATATAGGGAAATGAGGCTATAAGAATGGTTAAATATTGTCGATATATTAATATAATATTGAAAAAACTGGAATATAATAATTTTAACTATTAATAAAAAAATAATTTTTAAAGAAATTCCTTAAGGGTGTCCATTACTGGCACATCTACCCTATATATAACACTGGTGACCGGCTAACCGAAAAGTACCTTTTTTTTCCCACAAAAATATTAAAGTACTATTACTAAACTAAATTTTAATTTACTAATTTTGTTATGCAATTCAATTATGTTAGTAGAACATAGCAACTTGCAAGAACAAATTTTCTATTCAAAAAACAAAACATTTTATAAGTAGTAAAGTAATATAAGTAATGAGGGAAGTTAACAAACTGAACATTCACTGTTAAAGAAAAAAGGGAAGATAGAAGTATTAAAATATTCTCTTTCCAAAGCCGGGTTGCCAGCTTTTAGCCAAGCCCCAAAAAGCCGGCTGGCTTTTTTTTTGGTTTTGAGTTTTGACCACTTAAAAAAAGACACTACTTTTAAAAAAGGTGGTTTACAGCTAATTCATATTAAATTTGGATTTATGGATTGGCAAGTTTCTTCCAAAATGGAAAAAACCAAAATTTTCTTCAAATTTCAAGCAAGTTTCTTCCAAAATGGAAGAAATAGGTTTTTTTCAAGCAGAAGAAACTGCTATTTTTGCCAAAATCGCACACCTGTCTAAAGCTTTTCAATGATTGGCTGCTTCGAGAAAAGAAATTTTGTCCAAACTATACAAAATCAATTAAAAGTTACCCATTTCAATTTAACTAGCATATTTTTTAAATTAATTAGACTTCTGAAACTAGTAGTAAATAGTATCTAGATCATTTACGAACAGCAGGCAGAATGAAACTAATAAAAGACAGTGCTTTTAATTTACATCAATTTTATTAAGGTAAGTAGCAGGGTTGGCATTTTTGCCAGCAAAAAGGTATTTTTGCCAGGACAGTGGCAAAAACTGGAAAAAACCAGGGCAAAAATGGAAAAAACCGGCAAAAATGGCAAATTCTTATTTGACTTTAATGTGTAATAAAATCTCTAAGCTAATAAGGATAATAATGGTATAAACAATTAATTTTAATAACATATTTAATATTTCATTTAATTTGCTTAATAAATATAATTAAATATTTTTACATATTTTAATCTTTATAAAATAGGTAGGATTCAGTCTAATGCTTAGGAATTTAAAAGCCAAATTAAAAATCAGATATCTATTTATTTATTTATTTATTTTTTTTTCTTAAGCAAAGTATTTTGTCAGGCATCAATATTTTTTAAATTATCAAATGTTATAACTTTGTTACTTTTGTTTTATGTAAAGAGTCTTAAAAATATGTAAATAAATAAGACTTTGGTACTATTTTATAATTATTTATCTGATAAAAATAGTGTGTTACAGATAAAAAAAAGTAATTAAATTAAATTCAATAATTATATTCACTCCCCCCCCCCCCCCAAATACTCTTTTGAAATTCTCAAATCCAGCAGTCTATTGTCAAATGACCACAAGACAAATAACAAAATACCAGAGTATTGCACCCTGCTTACCACATTTTTCAAAATTAAAAAAGCAATTTGAACGAGCAGTTTTGCCATGTCATCTTGTAGCATATTTGTTACATCCAAAGTACAGAGGTGAATTTTTAAATTATGAACAAAAGGAAAGCTGTAAAGCATGGTTGTGTAAAATTAATCCCGACTTTATATCTCATATTATTAATTTCGAGCTAAAAGAAAAACCCTTCCCTATT
Source organism: Maratus speciosus (assembly GCA_963932465.1). Taxonomy (NCBI): domain Eukaryota; kingdom Metazoa; phylum Arthropoda; class Arachnida; order Araneae; family Salticidae; genus Maratus; species Maratus speciosus. The sequence continues at coordinate 488,393,118 of OZ010795.1, forward strand.
TCATATTTTGCAGAAGTGATTAATAGTGTCAATGCTCATAATTGGTGGAGAAGTATCGAAAAAGCTTGTGAGATTTCAAAAGACTTCTGTTCATTAGTTGCACACCTTCAAATATATCCAGCAAGTAGTGCTGCTATTGAAAGGTTTTTTTCAAATTTTTCATTTGTGCAAACTAAAATTCGAAATAAACTGTCAACAAATATTCTATCTAAACTAGTTTATTGTTATGCTATGCTAAAACAGCACAAATTAGGTTGTGATGGAGATATCGCTGAATTATTTGAAATTGAAATGTTCTGCTTTAAATATAATTTTATATTAAAAAATTGAATTTAGAATATAATTGTTTATTTGAATTTCTAACGCATATAAACATAAATGCTTTACTCATTTAGAGCCTCCACAGTTCTATTATGTGAATAATCATTAATAATTGTATAAACAATCAAGTTCTCTATTCATTTATATAAAATTAATATTTTTTTCATTTTTAAATTATGTTATAAAAGTTGGTATTTGTTCATAAAATGCATAATTATACTTATTTAACTTAGAGTTCAAAAATAAATTTAGAGTATTGATTTTTTAACTAAGTATTAAGTTTCTTTTTTCTTTCAAGAAATATTTTTTTCTCTTTTTCTGCAAAAAAAAATTAAATGGACAGCCTATTTTTGCCACCACTTTGGCAAAAACCTATTTTTGCCGGGACGGTTTTTTCCGCGGTTTTTTCCACCTATGGCAAAAACTTGCCAACCCTGGTAAGTAGTAGACTCACTTAAATCTGCAACCCTACCCACAAATACCTAAAATACACACATCATTGCAGATGTAAACAATGAAATTTTCAATTCAGATGTAGAGGCAAAATTACACACTTTTTTATTTTTATATCATTCTGTACTACGTATTTTAATATGCAATTCTCGTTAATATGATTGAACTCATGCTTTTTTATGATGGAAGTATAAATTTATTTCTGAAAAAAAAAAAAAAAAAAAAAAAAAAAAAAAAAAATCAAGATATTGCTGATATCACAGGTAATTGCAATATTTTTACCAGATATATTTATGTATTAATCAAGCTTTTTCAGTTATTAAGTCTGGCTAAACCTGAAATAAAACTTCCTTGTTACTTTGATGTGAATTAGTAGGGTACCTTTATGAGGGAAGTTTCATTCTAATAATTCAAGAAAAATGGATCTCATAGATATTATGCATATTTAATTATATACTATTAATTATTTACTTGACCTCTGCTCTTAATAATTTAATCATTTTTAAAATTATCTTAATTTTTGTTGTCTTAATTTATTACTTTACTTAAATATTTTCATATTTTACTATATTGTAAGCATTCATTACTACATTCAAACTACTGCTTAAAAATGTAAACAAAGCATGACCAGAAATCTGTAAAATTCTAAAATCCGCACAACCTGTGGTTTCAATCTGTGCGGATTTGAGAGAGTCTACTGTAATACACAATAATAACTGTATTTAAAAATTTCATTAAAATCCTTATTTTTCTTGCAACCTGGTATAACAAAACAAAAGTTTTTTAGCAGTAGGATTAGGTTGCTGCAAATGGTTTCTCAACTTAGAATAGATGAATGAAAAAGATGAAAAAAATTCTTTCAAGTTTTACAGAACTTAAAAGGAGTATTTAAAAGCATTTCAACATACGTAGACATTTTTAGAAAATTAGCCTTTTAAAATCAGCATTGAGATATGCATGCTAGATGCCAGCAGAGGTGCAGAATATGTCCGATCCGGCGACCTAGGATCGGGGGAAATTTTAAACACCTGGGGAAATTTTGCAGAAACATATACAATTGATTTCGATTTTAACAATAAATTCCATAATTTCCTGAGATAGGAAAATTTCACTATAAATAAAAAGATCCGTATGGTGAAATTCACAAAATCGATCTCAGAATAATATGTACTGTATATCGGGTGATTCTGTTCCGAATTTTCCAAAAAATTAAGGCATGCAGTTCCGAAAATTAAAAAAATCGTTCATCAATCTGAAAATTTGGGCATAAAAATACCGCGAATTTTGTCAAAGAATTATGGAAAAATGGCGAATTTTGTCATTAGATCGCAAAATAACCACAAATTTCGTCAAAAGATCGCGAAATAGTTGCAAATTTCATCAAACGATCGCAAAACAACTGAATTTCGTCAAAAGAGCATGAAACAACTGCGAATTTCGTCTAAAGCGGAGAAATGACCACGATTTTCGTCAAAACGTGGCGAAATAACAGTTAATTTCGTCAAAGGAACGCGAAAAAAAACCCGGAAAATTCGTCAATGTTCGCAAAACGAATGCAAATTTCGTCAAAAAATCGCGAAATGAATGCAAATTTTGTGAAAAGATTGCGAACAAACCACACATTTGGTCAAAAGATCGCGAAAGAAGAGCAAATTTCGTCAAACGATTACAAACCAACCGCAAATTTCGTCAAAGAGCGCAAATTTCATCAAAGATCGCAAAACAACCGCATATTTCATAGAAGGGCAAAATAACCGCAAAACTCGTTAAAAGGAAGGCGAAATAAACGAACATTTCGTCAAAAGATCGCAAAACAACCGCAATTTCGTCAAAAGATCACGAAACAATCACAAATTTCGTCAAATGATTGCAAAACAACTGCGAATTTGTCAAAAGATTGCGAAAAAACCACAAATTTCGTCAAAAGGGACAAAATAACCACGATTTTCGCCAAAACATAGCGAAATAATCGCGAATTTCATCAAAAGAACGTGAAAAAAACTCTCATATTTCGTCAAAAGATCACGAAACAACCGCGTATTTCGTCAAAAGGGATGAAATAACTGCAAAACTCTTCGAGAAAAAAAAACGCAGATTTCGGCAAAAGATCGCGAAAAAACCACAAATTTTACCAAAAGATCGCGAAAAAACCACAATTTCGTCAAACGATCGCAAAACAACCATGAATTTAAACGAAAAAAGCACTAATTTCATCAAAAAGAAGGCAAAATAACTGCAAATTTCGTCAGAAGATCGCAAATTTCATCAAACGGCCGCGAAAAAAAAAACATAGTGCTGGGAGTGGATCTCCCCCCCCCCATTTTCCCCCACTCTGCTGTAACCTTTCAGAAAATTTGCTGTGAATTTCAGAATTTTTGCTTTTCACTCAGAACCACCTCTGCTATATAGGCTCGTGCATAAGTTGAGAAATATTGGAACTTACGATAATACAGCATTTACCTACAACATACCGTAAAATTTTGGGGAAATTTTCATGGGGATTGGGGGAAATGTTGGGAGTAGAAACATTTTCAGCACCCCTGGATGCTAGTATAAATATGTACAAATTCAGTTATTTACTGGGCTGCACAGTAAAATAATGTATAAACAAACACTTTTAAATAACACATTTTTATATGAAAAATAAAGAATTTTACAGAATTCGCATGAATGTAAGATTGTCTGCTTTTTTCATTCGCTAATCTGTTGTGCAGTTTAATTTTCAACAGTTGTTCTAGGTAAATAATGTCCCACAACATTGTTGAATGTATATTTAAAAACTCCAACTTCAAATGTAAAACTAGGAAATTTTATGTACAATTGTCATAAACATAATACAAAATCTGCAATTCAAATATTTTCAATTAAAAATGGTAGAAGTTTAAGATTTATTTCAATTTTATTTGAATGGAATCTAATTTTTTAGGGTGTTTTAAGTATCATATTGTATGAATTTTATTTATAATTTTTAATCTTCAATTGGCTTAACTTATTTGTTACAAAATTTAACATTAAATGTAGAACTAATTGAATGAAATATCTTAATATCAGTCTCTTCTCGGGCTGAAGCAATGCAGGAAATAAAGTTTGTTTTTGTTTTTAATTTGTTCTTCGAATTATGTTTTTGTTTAATTGTTTTTGATTGTAGAAAATTAGAATGAAATTCTTAAAAGTTAAATTTCCTGAAACTGCTTGATATATTAATTGTACTAATTAGTAATACACATAGTATGGAGGAAATGAAACTGCACGTTTTCGTTTTTAAATACTAAAAAAATTATATATAATAATAAAGCTGCTCCCATTATGTACATAATTAGTTTATCATAGAAAAATAATCTAACAAAGAATAGCTTTTAATAACTCGTTTGACTTTAATAAAATTGTCTATTTTAAAAACATGAACTTTAACGCATTTAAGCCTACTCATGCCGAAACTTCCTCATCGATACGTGATTGCATTGCTTTAGCTTAAATACAAATCTGTCCCGTAGAAAGATGAGAACTAATTTTAACTAACTGTAATAAACTTATTGAAATAATATATAAAAATAATCTTACCTTTTATCTTGATGATAAAGCTTTTAACTTCAGAAACATGATGTCGCCGGCGAGGGACGAGAGACAGAGCGATTCAATTCGATTCTTTCACTTGAGAAGGAATGTGTAAACAAGTTCATAAAAATCCCTAGAAGTCCCCACAAATCAAAAGTTGCACACCTTTCTAAAAAACTATCTTTTAATATAATTGAATTTTCAATATTTTTATAACTCTAAAATTTCATATATAATTTAAAAATAATTTTAAAAGCTGAAGTTTTCAATACAAAGGCGAAAACATTTTTAAATATATCTACGAAAATCCCCGCTGGGGAAAACAATGTGTCGGAAAAGGTAAACCTCGTTTCGTTTTTCCCTAGCTTCCCTAACTACTTTGGTCTTGCCGGGCCAGTAAAGGCCGGTTGTTATTTTGGATTTTTTTTTTTTTTAATCTACTTTCAGGGTTTTGAAAAATGTCAAATAACTTATTTTTTGAAACTGGCAACTAGTCACAGTCACACACACAGAGAAAAAAAAAATAATAGTTCGTTTGACTTTAATTTCTTATTATTTCTTAATGTTCTGTAGAACATTTTGAAACAAGCATATTTGCACATAGACAACTTTAAGGGCAATGTTTACTTTTCCCTGCCCCCCCCCCCTTCTTAAAATCCATAAGGATTTCATGGAACATTTGTGAAACCCTTTAACAATAAATCTAATCTTGTTTTTGTTTTATGCATTATAATTAGGAATTTAAGGTGTGCAGTATATATATTTTAAACATTTTGATTCTCAAAAGTCAAAACATTCTATTTTATTTATTTATTTTGTCACATTTTAGATTATAATTTTTCTTTACACAGAAAATTCTGTTTTCAGTATTGTACTTTAGACTGAAAATGTCTCAAATGATACTGAATAAAATTTTAGCAGCAATCTTTTCAGTACAAGGTTTATTTACACTTAAAAATTTATTTTTTAGAAAAAAAGTTTTAAACTAAATAAAAATGTGTAATCTATTTTACTGCTTTAAATATAAATCTCATGACGTATTTATATTTTTACTAAAACCAAGATTTAAAATAATTAAGCTTACATTAAAAGAAATAAAGAGAAAAATACATTACCTCTCTTTAATTAAATATTCGGGTTAGCCGATATTAGCCCTCTACTTTCTAGACGATGACGGACCATTACATTTTTACCGGAAACCACCCATGTACATTTTGGGGACAATTTTTTATTTTTATAAAATATTTTCAAACTAAATAAAAATATGTAATCTATTTTACTGCTTTAAATATAAATCTCACGACATATTTACATTTTTACTAAAACCCAGATTTAAAATAATTAAACTTACTTTGAAAGAAATGAAGAGAAAAATACATTTCCTCTCTTTAATCAAACATTCGGGTTAAGTGATATTAGCCCTCAACTTTCTAGACAATGACGGTCCATTACATTTTTGCCCGAAACCGCCCCTTAAGAGTTGCCGGGCAAAGTAAATCCGAAACATTTGCGGTTCGGCAATAGCTGCCGCAACTAGCGGCGGGTCATTTACGGCACAACATTGTTTGGTTACAAATGGCCTTAACTCCTTTTGGCCGCGACATATACGCCTTTCGGCCATAAGTTGAGTGTTTGTTGGGATGTTATAGCAGGGACTGTCACCATTGATTTGCAACCATTACTTTTGAAATAGCTTTGGTATTTCCATAGATTGTGTAGAAATCGCAATTTAGAACGTTTTTAGGACGCTTTTCGCGCATTTTCACCCCTTTTTAAATTTCCAATTTTTTCGAAACTGTTCTTAAAGATCATTTATATCTAATAAATATGTACCTTGCCTAATTTTAAGTTGCTAGCTCCTACCGATCACAAAAATCGAAATTTAGAACGCTTTTTGGCTCCTGCAGCGTCTTGGTGATAGTGATACCGACATATAGCGTCTATGTTAGAGCAGAGGCTGTCAGCATCAATTTCCTACCATTACGTTTGAAATCAGATTCATTCTACTGAGATATTGCCGACAAACGGGCATTTAGAACGTTTTTAGAACGCTTTTCGCGCATTTTGCTCCTGCATCTCCTGTGGGGTAGTTGAAACAGGCATAAAATATAGCCTATCTTGGAGGAAGAGCTGTCATCATCATTTTTACACCATTATATTTCAAATCGGTTCAGTACTTCCTGAGATTGCACAGAAATCGCAATTTAGAACGTTTTTTTACAACGCCTTTTTGCGCATTTTGACCCCCTTTTAAATTTCGATTTTTTAGGAAATGTCCTTAGAGATCATTGATATCTTATAACTAACTACCATTCCAAATTACACGATCCTAGGCCCTTCCGTAACGCAAAAGCCGCAATATAGAACGTTATTCTCCTGCATCCCCTTTGGGGTAGTGACACCGACATAAAACATAGCCTATCTTGGAGCAAGCGTTGTCACCATGATTATGACACCAATATTTTTTAAATCGGTTTGGTGTTTCCTGAGATTGTGTAGAAACTACCATTTAGAACGTTTTTTAGAACGCTTTTTGTGCATTTTCACCCCTTTTAAATTTCGAATTGTTTAAGAACTGTTCTTAGACATCATTTATATCTTATAAGTAACTAATATTCAAAATTTCATATTTCTAGGCCCTTCAGTAACGCTAAAATCGCATTTTTAGAACGTTTTTTGCTCCTACACCCCCTTTGGGGTAGTGGCACCGACATAAAACATAGCCTATGTTCTAAGTTGAACTAACACCATCATTTTGATACCATTACTTTTGGAATCGGTTCGGTAGTTCCAGAGCTTACTTCCTACAAATAAACAATTTTTTCCTCTTTATAATAGTAGTATAGATATATATTATGATAGGAACTAGCGGGCTTCGTCCGCTATTTACGTTACGGATATAAAAATCATGTTTTTTTTTTAGGGAAAAAGAAATAAAAACCTATTTGACGATAGGTTTATAAAGACACATTTTGTATTTGTTATATTTCCGGGGATGAGGAGGGAGGGGGGGACTATTTTGATTAAATATCGCAATTAGTTCACATGGCAGATATAATTATGATAGACACTAGCGGGCTTCGCCCCTCTGTGGCGCCTTATGGGTCCAGCTTCCATAACTCAGAAACTACCTTTCGGACATCAATGCAACAGATTCCAAACGTTATAATTAACTTAATAATCACCCTATATAGCATTAAAGTAAATTTATGAGTATTGCATACTATTTTTTTATCGTAATTTCTGAAGAGAAAAAATTATTTCGGTTCCATTCTTAGGTACTGGTCTGAAAAATTTTGAAAAAGGGGGGAAGGAGGGGACATGAGACTGCTGTTTGTCAAACAACACAACGGGGTCTGGCTTATTCAACTTGGTTTTTGATGACTTCAATTGGAAGGTGGTTTGTTTAAAAGAGTGCGTTCCCTGCCCCAGGAAAATTGGAACTATTGGTGCACCATCTATGTAAGGATTTAATAATTATAAATTAACATTTTGGATTTATTAATTTAAGGATAAAGTGTTTTTAAAAGAATATCAAATGAAACCCTCTGTGCGATCTGCGATTATACTTACCCAGTTGTTTTTATATTCAAACTGCTATAAGGAAAATTGTAATAAAATAGTAAATATTAAATCTGCATTAAATTCCATAAGTATCTTTTTTTTAATCATTTTATCACTAACCTCAAAAAAGTAATGATATCAATGCAAAAACCCTTGACGGGTTAAAAGTTTCTGACGCAGCACTTTATCTTATGCTCTAAGAATTTTAAATATGGAACTTAAAAATACTGATATCAAATTTTGAGTGACGTTATGCTATTTCTTAAAAAATATATTTGATTTATTTCATCATTTTATTTTTGTTTTATTTATAATCGCATGCGCAAAAGTTATGTTCAACATGCTGCATAAAATTTTATTCGCTGTTGCTTTATCATTTACATCTCTCATAAATTCAAAATATCAGTTTTAAAAGATATGATATAAAATTTAAGTGACGCCTTGATGTGACTTTAAAAGGTTTGTTTTAAAATTCAATTTAAATTATTTTTGACTTGGTTAAAATATTTTTTTACATCTACACAATACTTTTAATTTTCCAATTCACTGTTAAATATACCACTTTCATTGAATCTATACTATGCATTGAAATGTATTTATTTCAATAAATTGATTTATCTTTTGTGTCACGCTATTCAAAATTGTGAGTATAAGATTTATGTAAATGGTTTATTTGCGTCAAACTATCCTTTTTCATACATTTCATGTAGTTTGGACACAATGACGCAAAGAAACCATTTACATAAATCTTACTCACAATTTTGAATAGCGTGACACAAAAGATAAATCAATTTATTGAAATAAATACATTTCAATGCATAGTATAGATTCAATGAAAGTGGTATATTTAACAGTGAATTGGAAAATTAAAAGTATTGTGTAGATGTAAAAAAATATTTTAACCAAGTCAAAAATAATTTAAATTGAATTTTAAAACAAACCTTTTAAAGTCACATCAAGGCGTCACTTAAATTTTATATCATATCTTTTTAAACTCATATTTTGAATTTATGAGAGATGTAAATGATAAAGCAACAGCGAATAAAATTTTATGCAGCTTTTCATGTTGAACATAACTTTTGCACATGCGATTATAAATAAAACAAAAATAAAATGATGAAATAAATACAAATATATTTTTTAAGAAATAGCATAACGTCACTCAAAATTTGATATCAGTATTTTTAAGTTCCATATTTAAAATTCTTAGAGCATAAGATAAAGTGCTGCGTCAGAAACTTTTAACCCGTCAAGGGTTTTTGCATTGTTTATATATACCTTCTTTCATAGTTATTTAGCTCAACGCGTCATTAGTCTTACACTGTTTTATAGTACTATAAAAGCATTTTACGGAAAATGACATTTTGCAAACTGGGCGGGAACAGAACACAAAACTATTAAATCAATCTTACTAATTTTTCTTAAAATTGAATGTAACATAATTTATTGGAGCTTGAACCACTTTCAGCCCTTTTTATTAAAAATAAATAAATATTTTTAGAAGCATGCCAAAGTGTGAAAAAGGGGGTCAGAAACAGACCTCCCTTTCAAATGGCTGCCGCTTTGTTGATTTTAAACTTTTTGACCTCAACGTTCTTGAAACCCCCTGACAATAATTTCTGCTTTCATAATCTTTAAGGAAAATTGATTGCAAACGACTCTGGCAATCCGTACGGATCCCGCCCGATTGGAAGTGCGCGGCGCACACGCTAAGATTTCCACCCACACAGCTCAAGCCACATCAATTTTTTTTTAATAAAAAAATTGCCTTTTAAACCAAATTTTCAGACGCCACAGCACAGGAAAAGAAAAAAAAATCTGCCATCCTGAGACAACAGTCGCTTATAACTAGGGTTGTCAGGTGTCCTGATTTAAGCGGGGTATCCCAGATTTCAAGTGTTCCAAGACCTGTCCCGCGTAACCACTGCTTGGAACACCAAACCATTTTCCATGAATTTCTTTAAAATTCTTTAAGTATCACGCAGTGTGTTTATCTGAACCAAGTGGAACTTAACAGTAAAATCTTCGAAGATCTTCCTATCTATAATGGGCCCCACCAGTGGCCGAGAGGTTCCGCTCTCGAAGCTGGTAGACGGGAAGTGCTGGGTTCGAACCCAATCGCGCCCGTCGGTCTAATCGTTCGGAGTTTTCGTGGTTTTCTTCGAATCTTGGATTTCCAAGCGTTAATACGGGTTAGGTTCCCTTAGAAAGACCCCCAAGAAGGGCACACCCCCTCTTTAGGGACCATATCCCTCGTGTTGATAATTGGCCGACACAAACCAAACCTATCTTAAGGGAAAAATTTTAGAGTATTTCTTCCAAAGAAATACCTTACAAATGTACATGTCTAAACGATAACCTGTCTAAAATGGAATTTTTTGCGGTTCCTAGAGATTTTCTTTTTACAAATTTTACTATTGTTTGTTCATTAAACCCTGCTATGCAACAGGAACTTGTTTATAACAGAATTCTGTTTTAAAAGTAAAAATTTCATTGTCCCTACAATAGGAATACTATACACCTGCTAAATTGGAATGTTGGTTCAGTCCCTAGCGATTCCGCTTTCACAGGTTTCGCTCGATAAGATTGTTATGTTTATTTATTATAAATAAACAAACAAACTTTACTTCTTTATAATATTAGTATAGATAGATAATAAAATCTGCTAAGAAGGAAACGCATTGGACCTAAGAAATAATCCGTTTTAACCAGGCTTTCGTCTTATCAGGTGTAATTGAATGTCATTCCTACTGTAGGAACAATGAAATCTTTGCGTTTAAGGGGGCTGGTCAGGCAGCTTCCGACTTCTCCTCGTGTAAAGTCTATGGGCATTTGATGCATTCGTATATTTAAAATATCTCCTCGGGAAATTAATATTTTTTACTTCAATCTTTTGTGTACACTTACTAAAAGATGTCTCTTTTTTTCTTAGTTCTCAAAATATTTCTAAAGTATAGACTTAATTTTATATGAAGTGTTAAAATCTTACATCCAGTTCGCCTGCTTTTAACACATAAAATATTAAATTAAGTATAGATTTTAGAAATATTTTAAAAACTAAGAAAAAAAGAGACATCTTTAAGAAGAAACACGCAGAAAAAAAATGTTAAAAATATGAATTTCCCGAGGAGATATTTCGAATATACGAATGCATCAAAAGTCCATAGATTTAACATTACGGAGGAGAATACCGAAGCTGAGTGACCAGCCCCTTAAGACACGATTCCGTTATAAACAGGTTCCGTTTTCATAGAGATTACTGTATTTTCATGTCCGATTTACAAGCCGCTGTCCCTCTTTTGGCCATACCGGACGATGCAGCACTAATTATAACTCAAGATGAAATTCATTTATCGTAAAATGAAGAAAAAAAAGCTGATTATAAATCATTTCAATAATCATTTCAGCAAGTCTGATGCTTTTATGTTTAAAAATGAGTCAGAAAATGCGTCGAAAAGTTTCGCGTTGTTGAGCGGGGAAAAACATTTATTTGACAACCGCCTTAATAAAAAACATCTTATATTATTTAAAAAAAAAATTAAATAGCTTCACCCATAATAAAACTCTGCGAAAATTACAAGGCATTAAAATATTAGGCTTCACTAAAACATTTTAACCATGTTTAACTAGTATGTTGTGGCCATCACAAAACTTTCTTCTATATAAATGACGTCAATTAAATCAATTAAACAGTACAAGAAATTATATCAATATAGCACCAATTCATATCAAAGTATATCTGAATTTGAAGTTTGATGAAAATTCGTTCCTCAGTTCTTTAGATAGAGCTATAGCGGAAATTCTGAAAAATGTAGCATTGCAGCGCCACCTGTTGAGCGATTTACACCAAAACATAAACAGCACTAAATTTATATCAAGGGATACCTGGATCTGAAGTTTGATGAAAAATCGTGCATTAGTTATTGAGGTAGAGCTATAGTGGAAACTTTAAAAAGTGCAGCATAGCAGCGTCATCTGTTGAGCGATTTGCAACAAAACATAAACAGTAGGGTGGGCCGAAAAAAACTTTTTTTTGATTTTCGATGATGGGTAGTGCGGAAAAGTGGCCACTAGTGGCACCAAGTTCACACAAAAAATTTGAGATTTTTAGGACAATTCCTATATTTGCCGCTTTTGGCTTGAAGTTTTGCTAAAATGCTGATTTTTGAACTTTTTGAGAAAAATTTTTAAAAATGTTAAATTAAATTTATTTTAATCGTATTTTCTTGAAAAGGCATATTTAATGTGTCAAATGTATAAATAAGCTCTGATAATGTATTATTTAATTGCTATGTGTATTTTAAATTAGACGATTTTTATAGCCTTTTCGCGTATAAGTGAGCAAAAGTTGCATGTATTGTTTGAATCTTTCAACGGTTTCTCTCTTTTGTCTTGTTTATGTCCCTTGGTCTTCCTTATTTTTTTCGATGCTTTAAGGGTCATACATTTAGGTGACGGGCAGCAGAATCTCCCAAAACCCCTCAAATTGAAAGACTTGCAATTGCCTACTTATGCTGACATCATGTGTCACTACTATTGGTTGCGAAGCGATATAGAAGAAAATCGAGATATTTATCTTCAACCAGTGGATGATATTATTAAAATGCTAGGTGAAAAGTTTCCGAAATCTGGATAAAGGCTTACATACCAATGGTTTCCCAATGAACAATTAACGGAAAAATTAAAAACTATTACAATAAGTGTAGATCATTGGAGAAATCCTGTAATCATACGGTCGTTAAAGGCAAGACGATCCGCGAAGATTTCGTACGAAATGTGGAAACCTCTCTTTTTGACATTGCAGCTTGTAAGTGTAGAGACTTGAACAATTGTAGCTGTGACATCAGGCGTAAAGTTCCACATCGAGAGGTGAACTTCTTGAAGGATCAAAGGACTTTTCGAAAAATGTTTATCGGAAATATTGATTTAAAAACAAGCAAAACTCTTGTAAATAAAATATCACGGAAAATGAATAGGGATACAGTTTCAACGAGGAATAGTAGTTCTGCGACAAAGCCTTCAACGAGTGGAGTTAGATGCAGATGGAAGACAGATATATTGTTGGAAGATTCAAGTAGTGGGAGCTTTCAAGCAAGCAGTTCGACTGAATCTGAATTTTAACCAGGCCCTTCAAAGCCAGACACTCCTAAACGCATATCCCTGTCTCACACAGCGCCCGCCACTGGTGTATCAGAGAGGGAAGTTGCATTAATAGCTTCATCCGTGCTTCAAGATGCAGTAATTGTGACAGAAAAAGATAAGAATCTCGTCATCGATAAAAACAAGGTCAGAAGAGAGAAACATAAACTTGGACAGACGATACGGGAGGATGAAGTTCTTGAAGGAAGGAAAATTAAAAGCATATTCTTTGATGGTAGAAAGGATAAAACGATCGTGATAGAAAAAAAAGGGAACAAGCGACACCGTCGAGAGAAAAGCGAGGAACATATCACCGTGTTGTTTGAACCTGGTTCGGAATATTTGGGTCACTTGACACCTCGTTCCTTCCGCGGAAAAGAAATAGTAAAATCCTTATATAATTTTCTATGTCAGAACAAAGTGGACATTTTTGAACTGATAGCACTCGGGTGTGATGGCACCGCTGTTAATACAGGAAAACGCAATGGTGTTATTGCCTGTCTTGAAAAAAATTTAAGAAGAGAGCTGCAACATTTGATATGTATTCTTCATACGAAGGAATTTCCACTCCGACATCTACTGTCTAAACTTGATGGTGGAACTACGGGACCTAAGTCCTTTGCCGGCCCAATCGGTTCTAGGCTAACAGGGTGCGAAAATCTACGTGTCACTTTGTTCGAACCTATTGCTGTTTCATGGACATCAGAAATGGAAAAGACTGAAGATCTGAGTACTGATCAAAAAGATTTATTTGATATTTGTGCAGCAGTTTCAAGCGGACAGTGTCCTCGAGGGCTGGAAAACAGAAAACCTGGACCAATTGTGCAACCGAGATGGATCACAACTGCCTGCAGAATTTTACGCTTGTACGTTAGTAGTTCAAATCCTGATGAAGCGCTTAAATATCTCGCGCAGTACGTGATAAAAGTTTATGCACCAGTGTGGTTTTCTGTAAGGAAAAGGCCAGGTTGCGCGGACGGGCCTAGACATCTGTGGAAGATTATTCAACTTTCGACGTTTCTACCAAATGAGCTAAAAGAGACAGTCCATTCAGTCGTACAGACAAATGGATACTATGACCATCCCGAGAATTTACTGATAGCAATGGCAACCGATGATAGCATAGAAATTAGAAGAATGGCATGGGAAAGAATAAAAAAATGCCGCAATTTAAAAGATAAAAATCAACAAAATGCGAGAATTTCAGATTCCAAAGCTGAACTTTAAAGCAACGGAATACTATGATTCCATCGACTGGGTAGCCACCGAAATCAGCGAGCCTTCTATAACAAAAAATTTTTCATTAGAAGAAATTAAAGGAAATATAATTTCAGTATCCATGTTGAATAAAGCATTAATCTGCTTTCCAAGTCACTCCCAGGCTGTGGAAAGAGTCGTTAAAATTGTGATAGAAGCTGCATCAAAGAAATGTGGGAGTGAAGGAAGAGATGCCTTCATTAGAGTAAAACTGCAAGCGCAGAAAAAGATGCCAAAATTCATTTCTAAGAAGGACTTCGTAACCTAAAAAGCTATGCACTTTGAATATAATATTCTGTGAGTAGGTGGGCGGGTGGAACTCGCAGTACAGATACCTCCTCGCGGTGAGTTCCGCGTAGTTTCGCGTTGGTACCGAACGCAAAACAAGCTAAAAGCTGTACATTTTAAAAGCACGTAGCACAAAAATAGTGCATAATCAGAGCATATTTAAACATTTGGCACATTAAATATGCCTTTTCAAGTAAATACAATTAAAATAAATTTAATTTAACATTTTTTTTAATTTTTGCTAAAAAAGTTCAAAAATCAGCATTTTAGCAAAACTTCAAGCCAAAAGCGGCAAATATAGGAATTGTCCTAAAAATCTCAAATTTTTTGTGTGAACTTAGTCCCACTAGTGGCCACTTTTCCGCACTACCCATCATCGAAATTCGAAAAAAAGTTTTGTTCGGCCCACCCTAATAAACAGCTCTAATTCATATCAAGGTATACCTGAATCTGACGTTTGTTGAAAATCCAAGCATTAGTTATTGAGATAGAGCTATTGCAGAAATCTCAAATTATGTAGCATAGCAACGCCACCTGTCGAGCAATTTGCACCAAAAGGTATAAAACTTCAATTCATGTCAAGGACTAACCGAATCTGAAGTTTGATGAAAATCCGTGCATTAGTTCTGGAGATTGAAATATTGTGGAAATCGTGAAAAATGCTGCATAGCCGTGCCACCTGTTGAGCGATTTACATCAAAAACTAACCAGCACCAATTTATATCAGGACTAACTGATTATGAATTTTTATTAAATTCCGTGCATTAGTTCTTGAGATAGAGCGCCCACAAAATTTGTGTCACATACATACACACAGACAGAC
This sequence comes from Maratus speciosus, assembly GCA_963932465.1. NCBI lineage: Eukaryota > Metazoa > Arthropoda > Arachnida > Araneae > Salticidae > Maratus > Maratus speciosus. The sequence goes on from OZ010795.1 coordinate 488,408,518, forward strand.
TCACAGACTCACAGACAGACATTTTGTAAAAACACGTTTTTCGGAATCTCTGACCTCTAAAATGTGTAAATCCGTCGAAAACCGAAAGTCGAAAATTTTCACGAATCCAATACTTTCTTCTTGTAAAGAGGGAAGAAAGTAAAAATGAAACATTAACTGTTCTGATTTCAAAATTATATAATAGTTTCTACTCGTTTTCACTTGTTACTTTCTTCTATCTTTACAAGAAGAAAATTTTGGATTCGTAAAAATTTTCGACTTTTGGTTTTCGACGGATTTACACGTTTTAGAAGTCAGAGATGCCGAAAGTCATGTTTTAACAAAATGTCTGTCTGTGAGTCTGTCTGTATGTGACACAAATTTTGTGGGCGCTCTATCTCAAGAACTAATGCACGGAATTTAATAAAAATTTATATTCACGTAGTCCCTAATATAAATTGGTGCTGATTAGTTTTTGGTGTAAATCGTCCAACAGGTGGCGCTACTATGCTGCATTTTTGTGATTTTCGCAATAGCTCTATCTCAAGAACTAATGCTTGGGTTTTCAACAAATTTCAGATTCAGGTATACCTGGATATGAATTAGTGCTGTTTAAGTTTTGGTGTAAATCACTCAACAGGTGGCGCTGCTATGCAGCATTTTTCACGATTTCCACAATATCTCAATCTCCAGAACTAATGCACGGATTTTCATCAAACTTCAGATTCAGTTAGTCCTTGACATGAATTGACGTTTTATACATTTTGATGTAAATCGTTCAATAGGTGGCGCTGCTATGCTGCATTTTTCAGAACTTCCCCTATAGCTCATTAACTAACGCACGAATTTTTATTAAACTTCAAATTCAGATACACTTTGATATGAATTGGTGCTAAATTGATGTAATTTCTTGTACTATTTAAATGATATAATTGAGGTGATTTATGTAGAAGAAAGTTTTGTGATGGCCACAATTTACTAGTTTTTACTTGTTTCAATAGTTTTTACTGGTTTTTAAAAAAGTCTTTATAAAAGATTCAGCCAGGGTTCTCGCTGACTTTTCACGAAAGTTAGTAATTTGGTTAAAGAGAAATATAAAACATTCGCCAAATGAAGGGGGAAAAAAAAAGCAAAATAAATTTGTCGTGAAAAATTGAAAATTCGATCTTTAACCTCTTAATGTACCCTCCATTTTTACTTTCTTCTATCTTTAAAAGAAGAAAGTATTGTATTCGTGAAAATTTTCGACTTCCGGTTTTCGACGGATTTATACGCTTTAGAATGTTCTGAACACGATTTGATGGTTTTTAGAAAATGTCTGTCTGTCACTCTGTCACTTTGTCACTCTGTGAGTCTGTATGTGACAAAAATTTTGTGGTCGCTCTATCTCAAGAACTAATTCTCGGAATTTCACAAAACTTTTGATTAAGTTAGACCTTGATATAAACTGGTCCTGATTAGTTTTTGGTGTAAATCGCTCAACAGGTGGCGCTGTTATGCAGCCCTTTTCACGACTACCGCTATAGCTCAATCTCCAGAACTAATGCACGGATTTTCATCAAACTTCAAATTCAGTTAGTCCTTGGCATGAATTGAAGTTTTATAAATTTTGGCGAAAATCGCTGAACAGGTGGCGATGCTATACTGCATTTTTTACGATTTCCGAAATAGCTCTATCTCAAGAACTAATCCTTGGATTTTCAACAAACTTCAGATTCAGGTATACCTTGATAAGAATTAGTGCTGTTTATGTTTTGATGCAAATTGCTCAACAGGTGGAGTTGCTATGCTGTATTTTTCAGAATTTCCACTATAGCTTTATCTCAAGAACTAATGCACGAATTTTCATCAAACTGCAGAATCAGTTAGTCCTTGACATGAATTGACATTTTATACATTTTGGTGTAAATCTCTCACCCAGTGGCGCTGCTATGCTGTTTTTGCGATTTCTGCAATAGCTCTATCTCAAGAACTAATGCTCGGATTTTCAACGAACTTCAGATTCAGGTATACCTTGATATGAGTTACTGCTGTTTATGTTTTGGTGCAAATTGCTCAACAGGTGGCACTGCTATGCTACATTTTTCAGAATTTCCACTATAGCTCTATCTCAAGAACTAATGCACAAATTTTCATCGAATTTCAAATTCAGATATACTTCGTTATTAATTGGTGCTAAATTGATGTAATTTCTTGTACTATTTAAATGATTTAATTGATATGATTTATATAGAAGAAAGTTTTGTGATGGCCACAACATACTAGTTTCAATATGTTCTAAAATAGAGTTTTTGTAACTGCTTATAGATCAGTTATTCATCTAAATGTAATTATCCGCTACAGAAACTACAAAAAAACTAGTATGTTGTGGCCATCAAAAAACTTTCTTTTATATAAATCACGTCAATTAAATTATTTAAATAGTAAAAACATCTATTTAGAACCAATTCATATCAAAGTATATCTGAATTTGAAGTTTGATGAAAATTCGTGCATTAGTTCTTGAGATAGAGCTATAGTGGAAATTCTGAAAAATGTAGCATGGCAGCGCCACCTGTTGAGCGATTTGTATCAAAACATAAACAGCACTAATTGATATCAAGGTATATCTTAATCTGAAGTTTGATGAAATTTCGTTCATTAATTATTGAGATAGAGCTATAGTGGAAATTCTGAAATGTGCAGCATAGCAGCGCCACCTGTTGAGCGATTTGCATCAAAACATAAAAAGCAGCAATTCATTTTAAGGAATACCTCAGTCTGAAGTTTGATGAAAATCCAAGCATTAGTTCTTGAGATAGAGCTATTGCGGAAATAGCAAAAAAATGCAGCATAGCAGCGCCACCTGTTAAGCGATTTACACCAATATATATAAAACGTCAATTTACGTCAAGGACTAACCAAATCTGAAGTTAAATGAAAATCCATGCATTAGTTCTGGAGATTGAGCTATTGTGGAATTCGTGAAAAATGCTGCATAGCAGCGCCACTTGTTGAGAGATTTAGACCAAAAAGTAATCAACACCAATTTATATCAGGGACTAACAGAATATCAATTTTTATTAAATTCCGTGCATTAGTTCTTGAGATAGAGCGTCCACAAAATTTGTGTCGCATACATACATACATACAGACAGACAGAGCTACAGAGTTACAGACTCACAGACAGAGCTACAGAGTTACAGACTCACAGACAGAGCTACAGAGTTACAGACTCACAGACAGACCTTTTGTAAAAACTTTTTTTTCGGAATCTCTGACCCCTAAAACGGGTAAATCCGTCGAAAACCGGATGTCGAAAATTTTCACGAATCCAATACTTTCTTCTTGTAAAGATAAAAGAAAGTAAATAATAATAATAAAAATAATAATAATAATAATAATAATAATAACGATATCCTAAATGTCTTGAGCAATCAAGAAAAAAAAATTAAAATCTGATTGAACTCAATAAAATGTGATGAAATAAAATCTCCAATCCCAGTTTACTAATGATTTAAGATATTACATTCAATGAATTCTGAAAAATTCAAAATATAAACAACAAAATGTGTCAAAAACTTTATTTTTCTAGAATTCTTCGTCTTTTCATTGAAGCGCATGTTTCAAAGGCAATTTCAAAATACAGTAGAACCTCGATTATCCGAAGTAATTGGAACCGACCATCTTTCGGAAAATCGAAATTTTCGGATAATCGAGAATGATTAAATTTTTAGATTAAGGCGAAATCTATGCAATATTTCTTATTGTGGTAACAAGTGCTTAATAAAAATAAAGCAATAGCAAAATTGAAAGAAGAATAAATTACCTGAATTTTAATTTTGAAATTAAGTACCTTTTATATGTATCACAAGAGTTTGAGAAAACGTTTTGTGTTTCGCAATTTCGATTGCCTTAGCTTTGAAGCTCAATCACGGAATTTTTTAATGTTATTAGTGCACCATTATCACAGTCTTTCTGATGCTCCTGTCATGCCAAATATTTTGCAAAACATTCAAAAGCTGCAGAAATGCCTAATTTGTTAGTTTTTTTCGTTCCACTCCACATCTTACGGGAGCTCAAGTTAAATTCAAAGGAATTCTAAGAAAGAGGATAGAAAATATTTATATGTATAAGTAGTTCGGAAAGGACCGCTTACACACAAGGAATATGATAGTTTTTTTTTTTTTTTTTTTTTTTTTTTTTTTTTTTTTTTTATGTTTTCAAAATGGATTTTGCGCACAAGAAATGCAATAGGAAAAAAAAAAGCTTTCGGTTAAACGAGATTTTCATTGAAAAAGAGTTTCGGATAAAAGAGGTTCTACTGTAGTACTGTTGCCTACTGGTCACATTAATACATACTAAAATGACATTTTTGCTTACGTGTATTTGGCTGATGCTAAATTGAATTGGTGTTGTGTTAATATCTCTAAAAATAATGAAAATAGTACGGTACGATTGAATATGATAATTGGCATCAATTGTTCAGTAATATAAAATAGTATGTTGTGGCCATCACAAAACTTTATTCTATATAAATCATTTAAATAGTACAAGAAATTACATCAATTTAGCACCAATTCATATGAAAGTATATCTGAATTTGAAGTTTGATGAAAATTCGTGAATTAGTTCTTGAGATAGAGCTATAACGAAAATTCTGAAAATGTAGCACAACAGCGCCACCTGTTGAGCGATTTTCACCAAAACATAAACAGCACTAATTGATATCAAGGTATACGTAAATCTGAAGTTTGATGAAAATTCGTGCATTAGTTATTGAGATAGAGCTATAGTGAAAGTTTTGAAAAATGTAGCACAGCAGCGCCATCTGTTGAGCGATTTGTACCAAAACATAAACAGCAGTAATTCATATCCAAGTATACCTGAATCTGGATGAAAATCCAAGCATTAGTTCTTGAGATAGAGCTATTGCAGAAATCGCAAAAAATACTGCATAGCAGCGCCACCTGTTGGGCGATTTACACCAAAAACTAAACAGCACTAATTTATATCCAGGTATACCTGAATCTGAAGTTTGCTGAAAATCCGAGCATTAGTTCTTGAGATAGAGCTATTGCGGAAATCGCAAAAAATGCAACATAGCAGCGCCACCTGTTGAGCGATTTACACCAAAATGTATAAAACGTCAATTTATGTCAAGGACTAACTCAATCTGAAGTTTGATGAAAATCCGTGCACTAGTTCTGAAGAAGTACTTTGGGACTAGTACTTTACTAGTACTTTCGAAATCGCGAAAAATGCTGCATAGCAGCGCCATCTGTTGAGCGATTTACACCAAAAACTAATCAACACCAATTTATATCAGGGACTAACTGAATATAAATTTTTATTAAATTCCGTGCATTAGTTCTTGAAATAGAGCGCCCGCAAAATTTGTGTCACATACTTGCAGACAGACAGACGGACAAACAGACTGACAGACAGACAGACACACAGACAGATATTTTGTAAAAACACATTTTTCGGAATCTCTGACGCCTAAAACGTGTAAATCCGTCGAAAATCGAAATTCGAAAAATTTCACGAATCCAATACTTTCTTCTTGTAAAAATAGAAGAAAGTAATAAGAGTGGCGCCTGTACAGAGACACACGCACACACACACACTCAGGGCCATCGCGAAGACTTTTTATTGGTGGGGGAGAGGACCTTAAATTGCCTAGTCAAATTTCAGTATTTGCCAACTAGTTTTATAATTTTTGTCAAGTTACCATAATTAGAAAATGTAATATAGTTCTTATTTGTAAAAAGTTTAATAATATTCCCAATTAGATTTGTAATTTTTGCAAAGTCTGCCAGAAATAGAAAATGTATTATAGTTTTTATTAAAGTTTTACACAAATTCACCAACTATATTTGTAAATTTGCCAAGTGTAACAGCATTCACGAATGTTTGGGGGGGGGCTCCCCCCTGTCCCCCCTCCTTAGCGAGGACCCTGCACACACACGCATGCATGCACGCACACACGCACATAAAAGATGAGCAAAATTGGGCATTCTTAATTTGGCGAGTCCAATCATCTGTTTACTCGCCAAATAAAACATTTTGTCGTAATTTGGCTCAATGGCGAGCGGTAGCGAGAACCCTGGATTCAGCACATAACAGACACCAAAAAAATCTTTGTTATTTTTAAAATGTTATTTCGATTTAGGGTTATCAATTATTTACACACAATCACTTAAAAAGAATTATTTGTATTTTTGCAAATAAAAGTTTAATAATAGGGTTTTAATGCCATTTTAACCGTGCCATTTGACCCAATGAATTTTCATCGCATACAGTGACATCATTTGCTATTTTTTAGAACTTCATTAGCTTGTTTGTATTGTAAGAGATAAATGTGGAATGTCTATCTCGGGGTTATAAGAAGAATTATGATTTTCTAAAACAGGTTTTAAAGAATTTGAGATTATCCATTTTTTTTCCGAAATGGATCTATAGGAAGATGTATTTGCATTTACGGAAAAAAGTATTTTTCTCCAAGATTAGTTATTTAACAGTCAATCTTTCATCAAGGGAAAAAAAAAAAGAAAACCCTCAGAAATGTCAGACTTCATATGAGACGATTGCTCGAATCATGTTTCTTTATAGACATTGCCCAAAATATCACTCTAAAATAATTTCCTATCTAAAGGGTGGAGTAGTTTAATGTAAGATATTGTTTGATCAAACTATATGGACAAGAATGTAACTTGTTAAGGTGTTCACATGTGGTTACATCTCAAAAGACTGATCACGGAAACACGACTTTTACGGAGAACAAAAGGATGTAGATTTCGTTATTACTTTCGGAAAGCTTTAATTGAAAACAACTAGAAACTATTATATAGTTTTAAAAATCAGAGCAGTTACATTTCTTTTTTAAAAACAGATAAAATGTTTTCGTGAAGATTAATATTTTTATGTCTGGTATTTTTCACATTTTTTTTTTTTTTAAATTGATGAAACTGTTTAATATCTATAGGTATATTATGCTATCGTATGTGGCACAGAAGTCGCGATTATCTGTTAATTGTTTAATGGCAACGCCCGAATGAAATGCATCTCATTGGTTATTGAATAGCATTTAATGCATCTCCATACTATAAGAGGTGTTACCATGGGGGCGGGGGGGAACCTTGTTATCTCGCCAAATGTCGCCAAGTTTGTCGCCAACTTGGCAATATATCGCCAAATTTGGCGACCAAAACTAGTCGCCAAAAGTGACGCCAACTCGGCGATATCTCTAATATTAATCCAAATTCCCATAAACTTCCATTGTAAACCAATAGGGCTTGGTTGCTTATAGAAAATCAACAAATTGAGATATTTTAGTGCAACAAAAACTAATACTATTAGCTTAAGTGATTATATTAATTATATTCAAGGGAGTCCAAGTAAATTAAATTATGAATAAAAATAATATGATACAATGCTTAGCATGCTTTCCCAACCATAAATTCAAAGAGCGACCAAACTGGTCGCCAAGGGCGGCTAGTATATATTTAAAACATAAGGGGTATTTTATTAAGGCAGTTCTTAAAAAAAAAAAAAAAATCTCTCCCCGCTCATTGTGGTGTCCTATGGTATTTTTGAATTAAAATTAATCTGGTTGCATAATATCCTTCCATCCTTTGTGTGTTTAATAATGGATCATGGATTGTTCCTGGAAGTGTTTCTAAAATACATTATTAAGGATATAACATCAGAAATACTCACGTATTGTATTTAGTCTCACTGAATGTTGCAAGTGTCAACTGCATGACTTTAGCAAATATTATTGATAATTATTAATTTCTACCCTTAGTGTTTAATTCTAATGTTTCAATTTCGGTGTTATTATAAATTTTTTGTGGGGTTGGGGGGGGGGGGGGGGCGGTACTCATGACTGATAGGTTTCGAAGTATCAGATTCTTAGAGCGGATCAACTCTACGCCACCCCCCCCCCCCCCTCCTCTGCCGCATGGCGTCCTTTCCTTGGCTGTGATGTTGTGATCTAGTCTTTGATTAACAGTTTCGGAAAAATTGTTGCATATACCTCACTTTCAAAAGTTGCATAAAGCACTCGTTTTTGGTACCAGTAATAAAAAGAAATACTTCCAGTATTTAATTTGGGCATCCCCATACGAGTTAAGGCTTTTCTCAAATCAAAAAAGGCAACTTTATGACATGAGTTTCAATTCATTTTTGTTCGGAAATGCATGAAACAGGCTATTCTGAAATTTTATAATCGGAAAACTTTTTCCGTTTTTTTTTTGTAAACACAATAGATCCTTCAGAAAATATTGTCAAAGTTGGTGTTTTGAATCGAATTTTCCGACGAAAGCAGAAAGACCAATCAGCGAAGGGAGAAAAACGTCTTGTCACGTGATCAAAGACGATTATAACTCGATAGGTAATTTATTTATCAAAAAATGGAAAAATCCTTTCGATTCCAAATCGCTTCCATAGTCAGGTCTGTCAATTTTATACCTTTACGTTTAAAAATGTGTACGCCATTGTGTGAGAAAGTTTCGCGCTTGTTGAGCAGTGAAGTTGAGAACAGCCTTAAATAAATTCCTTGTTATTCAAAACTTTTCATCGAATGATACATGTCCTACCATATATCTCTGTTCTCAGACATGCCTCTTTTTTTATTTTTAAGTATTTACCCTACTCGAAAAAGGAAAAATATTGAATAAAAACAGAAGACGAAACGCAATTTTTCACCTTGATTGAAACATAAAATATGTATTATGAACTTTAAAAAGTTCACTGTTTTACTTACACTCTAAAATTGGGAGGAGTGAAAAGTTCACTCTTTGAAAGAGTGACAGGCATTTTTACTCTTTTTGGAGTATATTTTATAAAAATACACTCCTTAAAGAGTGGAATTTTCCACTCTCTAGAAAGGAGTAAAATGTCTCACTCCTGAAATGAAATTTGTTTTTCAGAATGTTTAATAGAATTTTTTAAAGATGAAATTTGTATTTTGTATTTCAAAATTTTCAGAGTTGGAATTGGAAAAAGAAAGTAAATATTTTATAAGTTAATATATGGATTTGGGGGACCCTTGAGATCCGGGGCCCATGGAAAAAGTCCCTATTTGCCCATGTGATAATAAGGGCATGCAGAGAATCCATTGAAATCCTGCGTAAAAACAATCAAGCATCTACTCTCTTAAAAAAATTCAGCGATTTTAACTCCGACTGAGTGTATTTTCACTCCTTTTCAGTATTGAAAATGCACTTATCCTATAGGAGTGAATTTCATCAATCTTGCGGAGTGGTTTTTTTTCATTCCTTTTTGATAAGCTGTTTTCTCTCTTTTTTTCGACTAAATTAATAGGCAAAACGAGTGACTGCACTCATTATTGACAAGTCATTTTTAAACCCCTTTTTTTGTCAAATTTAATAGGCAAAATAAATTATTTTCCCTTATTTTCAGATTTTTTTTTTGTTTGTTTTTTAACATATATAACTCCCCAGTTTGCAAAATGTATTACTTTTAAAACTCCATTTTGTTTTATTTTAATCTAGATGCAGAAGAAATTTTGTTTTTCATTTCCGAAAGATAAACTAAATAATAATAATAATAAAAGATATGTTCGCGCCATAACAAGACAAGATTTTCTACCTTGTCAATATCCTGAAGTGCGCTTTTTTTACTTTATCTTTCTCATTATGATTTTTTTCTTTTTAATATTTTCACATTGTATATATAATTTTAACGTTATTAGTTTTAATCCGGAAATGTCGATTTCTTTAATTATTTCTGATATTATTATATCTTATTAATATATTTTGCTTATGACACAGATAAATAATTATGGAATATAGAATTCATGTGTTACATAACTGCAGACTTTTGTTTAGTTAAACTTTTGAATATGAACAGAGCGAAGTATAACACAAAAATAAAAATTCACAAAATCATAATTAAAAAAAAAAGGTCAAGCTAGTTGTGTCATAAAATAAATTGATAATATTTTTTACTAATCTATTATTTTCTGATACTTTTTTAAATTATCTTTTACATTTCGTACTATTTACATAATACTGTGGCAATAAAAAAAATAATATTTAAAGTGTAGATGTGTACAACTATCCAAATGAACACAATTTATTAAATACTTGTACTTACTGAAACATAAAAAAAAAAAAATAGAACATATATTATAAGTTAATAATAATTTAATAATTTTTAAAATCATGGGTTGTGTTCCGCAAATATTTCTGAGTGTCATGAGCAAATTAGTATATTAATAATCAATAATATAAGCACAAAATGATATATGTTTAATCATGTAAATACCAATTAGCGTAATTTTACACAATTTGAATACGAGAAAACTACATATCTAAGTGCATTTTATTGATTATAAAAATTATGGAACAGATGCATTAAAAAAAAAAGAAAAAAAGTAATTTAAGAAGTTCATGTTTCCGGTTTAAAAGTATTAACGTTAAATAACGCGAAAAATCATATATAGAATGTGAAAATACAACAAGGAATGGTGAAGGAATACAAGAAAGATGAAGTAAAACAACGTACTTTACCTTAGAATTTTCAGTATTAGTAAAATCCTAGACTCGCCGGTAGCCATCTTGGTTTTAGCTGGGAAACAAAAACGAAATTTATCCAATTCTTTGTGATAATTGCCCCACCCCCCTGCTTTCGTGGGCATAATCCATCTATCTTATTCTATGCCATTCTTAAATCAATCAAATTATAATTGTAATATTGTTTTTATCATGTAGGGAACGCTAAGCTTTGACGCTTGAAACAAACAAGCGACTCCCTTTTGAAGACGGTTCTCCCTCTGCAAAACTATATATCGCGTTACAGGATTTCAACCAATAGGGAAGCTTCTTAAACCGCTCTTTTAGAGATATTTTTCTGTTCCGGTCTGAAATGAGCGGTCCCAGGGATGCTACTCCTAAAAGGATGATTTGGTAAACCAGTTTTTTGTGGAAAATGTCTCTTTTTGATAAAACAGATACTCAGAAAGAACAAAAACACGCGTAAAACTTTTCGTTCTTTTGTTGAGTTAATAATTCGTTCTTTTGAATTAAGAGTGTAACGACGCTCTATCGTACAAGATTCCAAATTTATGGTTCAGTATCCTGAGAATAAATTCTGAAAACTTGAGCAAAGTGACGTACACTGGTGTGCAAAACTTAAGCAACTATCATAAACTGCTAATTTTCGAGTGAGCGAATACTCAAAAGAAAATAATATAATTCAAATATGTACTGTCCCTACAGCACAGCTAGTCGATGTGGCATTTCCTTCACGTCACACATGGTCACAAGTGTTGCAGTCACCACAGTGAAATAAAATGTGGGAGCTTTCATCCGTCTCATTATTACCCTCAAATAATCGCCATATGATGACGCCACTAAGAAGTCACTGTGACTGTTGATTTTTGATGAAACGTCAGATAAAATTACAATGAAGTCACCTTGTGATTCTCATGTGACTAGGATTTAAAGACTCAATTTTGAAGTAATCGTGAGCCTTGTATTATAATGAGCGCTCCTTTGTGAAAAGTCACCAGATAATTTCATTTTCTGTCACTTGGGAACTCGTCACAAAACAGCTGTCATGATGGCTTTACAATGGAGTCTCAAAATGACGGTCACATGAGAGTCACTAGGTGACTTCATTGTAAAGTCACTTGTTGACTCGTCATAAAACAAGCATAGCGAGAGTGACTTTTCAGTGGAGAGACCATGCGAGAAGTATGAGATGAATAAAAGATATCACATTTCAGTTCGTTGTACTGACTGTGACGCTTGTGACCATTTGTGACGTCAAGGTGAGTTCACATGGACAGGCTGTGCTGTTAGTGTAGTACCTATTTTCTACATTTGATGTTTGTATAATTTTCTTTTGAGTACTCTCGTGCTCAGAAGTTAGCATTTTGTGACTGCTGCTTAAGTTTTGCACACTAGTATATTAAAGTTTATAGTGCGGAAGTTAAATATTTCTTCTACACAAATTTAATCTGAAACTGCTACTTCGACTGTACGGCTACACAGATGAAATGAAAGTGACGTCTGCAGTTAATAATAACAGATATTTTCTATAAGTAAATTCAATCCAAGAAACTGTTACTTCTACTTTCAACTCTAATAATTATTGTCTCTCTCGTTTTCAAAACGAAGTGACGTTATTTGTATAAATAAACAGCAATTAGTTATTATAATATTCTTTGATGAAGGACTTGGTAAAAGCCTGGAAGTACTAAGAAGTTTTTAAATAAAATGTTTATTTTAAAATTGTAACATCTCTTATTATATTAGTCACCTTTATGTAAAACAATGAACTTTTTTAAGTTCATATTACATATTTTATGAAAAAAAATTATTATTATTATTTTTTTTGGCATAACATTATTCTACACTATGTGTCAGCACAAAATGCAAAAATTCCTTTCTCGATATGTGTTCTGATGGAACCACCCTAAATTTGTCTGTAAAGCAAGGTTTTTTGTTTCTCTGGAAAAGTAGCATTTTTTTTCACAATTTGTATCTTTCCTACAAAACCATAACAGCCATGTTGAGATATATAATTTTTTCTGTTAGTTTGTTGGACAGCATTTGAATTTAGAAAATTTCAAACAGGCATTTTTTTACTCAAAAACAGTACAAAAGTTCTTTTTTCAAAAGCTCAATAAAATAGAAGTATTTATTCTTTAAAAAAGTCTTTAATTCATTTGATAAATATAGATTGAATAAAGTTATACAAAATTTTTTGTGGTGATGGGATGAGTAATTAAGGAGAAAAAGGTAACATTTAGTTAACATGTAAAACATCTCAGAGGTTACTCCCTTAATACTACATTTGCATATAGAAAATGAAGCGCATCATTCGGGTTTCTACTTCATTAACATTTTCAGTATATCTTCATAAAAAAAAAAAAAAAAAAAAAAAAAACCTCTCTTTACGAAAATGAAACTGTTATATGCTGTCGTCTTTGTTTAGATAGTACGTTTCAATATTAAAAGCAAAGCAATAACTGCAATATTTATTTAAAAATTGATTATTATATGAAATGATTTTTTTTTTTTTTTTTTACTTTTTTCTTTGAACTACATTTTATATTGAAAGCATCAGAAAAATAAGAGAGAAAGAGATAATGTTATATATGATATATAATGTTATATATATGTTATATATAATCCATTTTGAATGCGCTATACTTTTGTAATTCGCGGTAGTTTTTTATTGTAGTTTTACGTTTTATAAATAAATACGCTGTAAAAAAAAATCTAATTTTTATAGTTTTTTCTGTAAAAAATGTTGTAATTTGTAATTTTTACAGAAAAAATCTGTATTTTTTACAGAAAAAAACTGTTTTAATGAAAATTTACAGATATTTTCTGTAAATTAAACGGTTCATAAAACATACACTAGCAAGCATGATTATTGAAGGGATTAGTAATCTAACATTTTTTTTTTCGTTTTTCGGAATATATATATGTATTGGACCAACATTTATGCATTTCAAGTATACTGTAAAAAAAAAAAAAGTCTCGCAAATTGACAGAAAATAATTGTCAATTTTGGCGCCAGTGGAAAACCGTTTAATTTACAGAAAATATCTGTAAATTTTCATTAAAACAGTTTTTTTCTGTAAAAATTACAAATCGCAACATTTTTTACAGATAAAACAGTAAAAATTAGATTTTTTTTACAGTGTATTTATTTATAAAACGTAAAACTACAATAAAAAACTACCGCGAATTACAAAAGTATAGCACATTCAAAATGGCACGCGCAAAAAACAAAACAACATACTCTAAAAATAGCACGCAATACAGTACAAAGTCTAAAGTCCGGAATCCTCGGGACTTTAACAAGTCCGAACTTGGGGTTTTTCCGAACTTTGGGTCATCAAAAATATTGCTTTTCCAATAAAAAGGAAAAGAAAATTCATAACATAAAAAAGCAAAATATGACGTTTATATATTAAAAATTGCATATAACAACTATTAATGCTAAATTAAACAACCATTTTCATTAAATGAATCATAACAAAATAAAAAGTAAAACAAAAACATTTATTTAAGGCTGTTCACAAATCCAACAGGGCAAGTTTATGCCATAAGTTTTAATTTATTTTTGTTCGGCGATGCATGCAACTAGCAGGTGTTGCTGTTAAAAAACTATGTAATCGAACTGTGTTTTCCGTTTTTTTTGCAAACACAATAGATCTTTCAGAAAATAGTGTCAAAGTGGGCTTTTGAGCCGAATTCCCGCGTGAAAGAAGAATAACCGCACAAGGCTGAAAAACATCTTCGTCACGTGAACAAAATCGCTTATAGCTCAATAGGTAATTTATTTATCAAAAAAAAAAAAAAAAAAATGGAAAACACAGTTTGAGTCCAATTTGTTTCCATAGTCAAGCCTTCCAATTTTATGACTTTCCGTTAAAAAATGAATTTGTAAATGTTTCAAAACGTTTTGCGCTTGTTGAAAAGAGCAGTTGACAACAGGCTTAAGGGAACAAACAATTTAAGAAGAAATTGTAACTTTCTGAACTATTGAACATTAGTTAATGTGGGCTGCTTATTTAATTTAGGTATATCATTAAGTTTTTCTTTTATTCTGTACATAGATATGGGTTAAGATTCAGTAATAAAGCTTCTTTGCTCTAGACCTTTTTTTGTTTCAACAATTTTGTTTTTTCACTTCATTCTTGAATACTGCCGCTGAAAAGTCCAAACTTTAGAGAATTCCGAACTTTGGGTGTCCGAACTTTAGACTTTGTACTGTAATAATAAAAAAAGTCAAGGTGCAACAGGATGAAATATATCAGAAATAAAACAATTCCTATAAGTATTACGAACTTTTAAAGTGTTCTCAAAACAATATTTTCCCCACTCGACAACGGGAAACTTTGGCATATTTGTGGACTTACCACTTTTAATCATAAAACATACACTAGCAACCATGATTATTGAAGTGATTAGTAATCGAACATTTTTTTTTTTTCGTTTTTCAGAAAATGAATTACATCTAGAACTATAAACATTTGTTGTCTCCTTGACGGCAGGGGTTTTTTTTTCGCTTTTCCGCATTGTCGCTTTCGGAAATTCCTTTCAAGACATCCACTTATAGACAATATTTTTTAAAAAATTTTCTGCTTGTATCGAAAAATGAAAAATAATCACTGTTCAGTTAGGGTAGGTGGGCGTAAAGACACGCACTTTCAATAAATTTTGATTTTTAATGAACACATTGCGGTGTAAATTTGATGGCGGAATAAAATGTTATATTAAAACCTCACTCAGTATCACCATCAGCCTAGATTCTGTCAAATTATAATTTCGCAAAAAATTTCAATTTTATTTTATAAACATTGCTCTGCGAGTCTTTTCCCATTGATAGGGGTAAAAACCCGAAGCCTCGTTTTGTTTAACCGGTTAAGGGTGTTTGTTCTCAAATCCAAAAGGGCAACTTTCTGACTTAAGTTTTAATTATTTTTGTTCGAAAATGCATGAAACTAGCTGGTGTTGTTGTTCAGAAACTATGTAATTGAGCTGTTTTTTCCATTATTTTGCAAACGCGATAGATCTTTCAGAAAATAGTGTCAAAGTGGGCGTTTTGAACTGAATTTCCGCGCGAAGGAAGAAAGAGCACTCAAGAGCGGGCGATAAACGTGTTTGTCACGTGATCAGAATAGCTTATAACTCAACAGGCAATTGATTGATCAAAAAATGAAAAAAAAAAGTTCAATTCCCAAACGCTTCCATGGCCAGGCTTTCCAATTTTATACCTTTCCATTAAAAAATGAATTTGTAAATGTGTCAAAACGTTTTGCGCTTGTTGAGGAGAGCAGTTAAGAACAGCCTTAACTGAAAGTTTACAGAAATGCAATCGAGGTAAAATACACGGCATTTAGACGCTAATGAGTTTCCGTTCTTCGCTGAATTCTGGTATTTGTAGACATTTGTAACATTGTCATCTAACAATTACATGATTTTTGTAAATATACATCAAAAATGAAAAATTGAAACTTACCTAATTTTGTCTGCACAGGATGCAACTTTCTTAGCATTTTATCAACACACAATTGGTACAACTGAAGTCTAACTGTCAACCACTGTTAACATTCAGTGTTAACACTGAAAAAACATTGCGTCCATTTTAAATCAACCGGTGTCTGTTTTTGCCCCGTTCTTGTCTTTGCCCCCTACCTACCCTATATACTTTCTAAATTAGAACAACTTCCAGTTTCGTGAGTTTGCCAATAAAAATGAATTCAGAAATGTGTCAGAAATTAACTTGTTTGGATTTGAGAACAAACAAAGGTCAGTTCACTCACTTATACTTTTGAAGTAGATGTTAAGCTAAATTTCTGTTTTATTAAAAAAAGAAAAGGGAAAAAAAACCTTTATTACAGGTATAAAATATACGAAAAGGTATATATTTCATGATATTTTTGTGAAATTGGAACGTTTCCAAACATTTATTAGTAATTAAACAGGGATTCCTATATTTCGCATTTAAGGCGGAGACATTAAAAATGTTTACATTTTCAGATAAAACAATGTCTTAAATTTGCTATGATTCGATCTATTTCAGGCAAAAAAAGTTATTAGAAAAAATGTTCATTTTGAATTTAGCTTTAAATTACTGAGCTCGCCAAATGCAATTAATTTTTTAACCTGACGGCGAAAGAATGAAAAATATTCAAAACCTTTGCTGGTGATCATTAAATCGATCACTCGCATTACCTTAATCTTGTCTTTGTGAATTTTCTAATGCGGTAAGAAGAAGAAGAAAGAAAAAAAAACTTTTATTCACTGAACAAAATCACTTTTAAAATTACATTTGGAGAGAGAAAAAAAAAATTCAATCACAAATTTCTAAAGGTCTTCCGTTTTAAAGTGAAAACTGTTTTCCTTTGGATTGTGAATTTGAAACAGCAAACAGCAGGGATTCCTTAAGAATTTTTTTTCTCCCGTTTTGAAAATTCCACAGGAGTTCAAAGCAATATCTTATTATATCCATCTCTGGGATTTCGATTATCGATTATTCATTTCTGTGTTACCATTTTACAGCAGCTGAGAATGACGTCACTGTTTTTATTCTTTGCTTTTAATTCGTTGCCATTTTCATTTCAAAAATTCTAAATAAATGATTTTAGGGATTTTCATTTTTCCCCCGTATTTTTGCATTTGAAAATTTTGATTATTCGTTTTCCCTTTTAAATGCATCAGAAAATGACAATGATTGATCATAGAGCTATTTGTGAAGCTCAAAAATTGGAGATTGCAAAATCAATTTAGTATATTTTTTTCAGCTGTGCTTTTTTATTTACTTTATCTGCTTTTCTTATGATGTGTCAGCCAAAATAGATTTTCCGTTTCACTGAAACTTATAATTTTACATCATTAAAAAGGCATTTTTCAGCTACGATATACGGAATGACATTTGTAATTCGATTCACGAAATATCATGTTCTTTGAAAATTAAACATGTAACTCTTTTCGACCCGTTTCATTTTTACATGCAGGCATATTATCTTATAACATAATTAGAATATACTTAATGATAAACTTTTATTATTTAGTAAACCTTAATTTTATTAAAAATTAACAATTAACTTATTTTCTGCGAATCATAAACCAAATACTATAGCTTGTATTTTATGTGGGAACGATAGTTAAAAAGCACATATTTAAAACTTAATTCAAAAAATACTTTAAAATATACATGGTGCCTCATTCAAAGCAGAACTCTGATTTCCCTTCAGAATATTAGCGATAATAAAGACTATCAGGTTTCTAATGTTAAAGAGCGTGTGACTAATTAAGGTTACTGTTAATTAATATTACTTTACTTATTGTATTTTGCATGTAAATCTCGCGTTCTACGTACTTGGGTTAGATAAACATTTTTCTTATCTTGAAGCTTAGAACAAGCTATTATATTAATATCTTATTGCATCAAAAGATCCATTGTGTAAGCGATATACCAGTATTTCTTTTGTATACGAGAATATGGTCGACAAGGAAAATAGGGATAAAGGAACAAAAGAACTCCTTGGGAATCTCTAGTGAATGACTGAGGGAGGAAGCTAAGTGCAGTGAGATATAAGGTGATTCCTTGATTGTACAGGGGAGGACCTCGCGCGTTTTTCTCTCGAGGTAGAAGCTGAGAAAGAGTTCTGGGGGTAGTTTTGGCTGAAGTCTCGTGGTTAGAGGATGGAGGTTGGTGCCGTGGATTTGCTAGTGAAAGTGTTCCTGAGAAAAGATTGACTCTTGCGGGGATAAACGTGTATATAAAGGAGGTACCTGAGGAGATCTCCGATAAGTTTTGCTGAGTTCAATAAAGTGAAAAGGGAATAGCACGTTGTTTAATAATACTATCGTGTACGTAGAAATTATTTCAACGTATAACTTAGTGCTGCGCAGGATCTGCTATATCCGAGCCTATAATTGTAAATAATGTCATTAATATAATTAAAAAGATTTACTAGCACAAATATAATTAAAAAGATTTACTAAAAGACGCATACTACACAAAAAAGTTAGCACTTTCAAAACATTAAATAAAATTTTAAAAGTCTAAAACCGACAAGTTTCAGCCACCCTGTGGCCATCATCAGGGTCTTACTTTGGTCCAAGAGAGAAAAAACCTTTTTTGTCTAGTATACGCCTTTTAGTAAATCTTTTTAATTATATTTGTGTTGTTAATTTCAAGACGCAATAGTCCTTCAATTTATTCAATTTATTTGTAAATAATTCTTTTTATGTAATTAAATTATTCTTTATTATTAGCTGGATAAGTTAGTATTTAATTATTATCCTTCTCACATTGTATCCGATATCACGCATTTATCGGTGGTGGCAGCCTATCAACAAAACATGCGCGTAATCTGGCGGGGGCAAGGAGGGGCATATGCCCCCGTAGTTTTTTAAGCGCAAGGGCAAAGTCATGTTTTTGCCCCTCCAGTTTTTTTGTCTTGTTTTCTAATAAAAACACATTTTTGTATTTATTTTTTCCCTTTGTAAATTAGAATTGGATAAATCACATTCAAAACTACCAGAATTAAAGTTTTCACGTTGACATAAATAATTTCTGTTTACGTCTTAACAAAACCTTCTGCCGTAGTAACAGTTCAAGTGTAAATGTTTTCTGCCTTCCTTTTTTTCCTCTTTGTACAAAGTAAAAAGACTATTTTCCTTTTTCATTCTCAGGGATGTTTGTTTAGATGCACGTGTAGGAAAAGATTTCATGATTACTGTGTCTTGACTCTGAACATTGCCATTATTTCTCATATTTATCTTCTCTCGGAATATGAAAAATATTTCCAGCATTTCGTTTTTGATAGACATGAAAATACATGTGTCGTATTAGTAATACTAGTTTATTGTACACATAAACATGTTACGTGTGTGTAGATTGGGGTGGAGGATGCTATTCTGAAATAAAAATGTACAAACGTATAAGTGTGTTACAAATTGAAAAAGTGTCTCCTAAATAGAGGTGTCTGTTTTAGAGATCATATTGTATATAAATTATTTTACCAGAGAAAAAATGTTGAACATTCTTTTGAAAAAAATGGGTCAACTCAAATCCGACCCGCAAGAGTCAAATCTGAACCCGAAACCGACTTGAATTCGAAACAATGAAACTCAACCCAGCCAAATCTAACTCGCAGCAAAAAAAGGCAGGCAACGGAAAGATATCAGGCCAACCCGACCCTAAACGAACTGCGGGTCGGCTTGGGTATGGTTTGACGCTATATTTTTTGTAATAAGTACCAGAAAATTGACATTTCTTTCTTTCACAATCTTTTTTTCAAATACTATAAATTATATTAAAATCCGCATTTTATTCGTATAATATTTTATAAAGTATAAACACTATTAAAAAAAACTCAATATCTTTATTTGAGTCTTAAGGGAAATCCACTATGAAAATGCGTAAAATTAAAAGCATTTCAATGAAGATAAACAAATTAAAATCTGTATTTAATTTAATTTTTTGTATTGATAAATTATCTGGATTCATCTTAAACCAGTATGAGTGTGATTTAAATCCAATTAAATTTTGGACTAAATATTACAATTTTACATAGTTCTAACAAAGAGAGGGTCAACACTGATAATCACAGATTTTGATTATTTTCATATATTTTGTAGGGTAGAAGCCCCTTAGTCTCAGGTTCATCGGATTTTATACAACGCTCCTTTCTCGAGAAATAGGAGGCGTCTAATGTTATAACACAATTTAAATACTTACTCAGAAACAAAATTACTGCGGTGGTCATAGCACGATCGGTACGGCGTCTGTTTAGTGTTCGAAGTACTCGGGCTGGGCATCGGGTCGGGCTGCATTTGATTTTCACATTTTTTGTTTTATAAATATACTTGTATTGTATTTATAATTTAATAATCTCATTGTCTAAAATTTTATATCGCGCTTTCGCCAAGAGATCGCGTAAAAAAATCTCGTCGAACAAGGGCAGAAATTAATCGCGAATTTCGTGAAACGATTTTGAAATAAAATCGCAAATTTCGGTAAACGAACTCAGAAAAATCGCGAATCTCGGCAAACGATCTCGGAAAAAATCGCAAAATTCGGCAAACAATCCGGGAAAAAATTGCGAATTTCGGCAAACAATCGCGGGAAAAATTGCGAATATCGGAAAATGATCGCGGAAAAAATCGCGAATATCAGCAAACGATCGCGGGAAAAAATCGGAAATTTTGGCAAACGATCGCGGAGGCAAATCATGTATTTCGGTAAGCGATTGCGGAATAAAATCGCGAATTTTGTCGAATGACTGCGATAAAATATCGCGGTTTCGTCAACTAGTCGCGTAAAAAAATCGCGAAATTCGTTGAACAAGGAAATCGCGAATTTTGGCAAACGATCTCTGACAAAATCACGAACATCGGCAAACGATCGAGGAAAAAATCGCGAATTTAGATAAATGATCTCGAAAAAAAATCAAGAATTTTGGCAAGTGATCGCGGAAGAAAATCGCGAATTTCGGAAAACAATCGTGAAAAAATAATCGCGTGAATTTCAGCAAACGATCGCGGAAAAAAATTGCGAATTTCCGCACCCGATTGCAGAAATTCACAATTTTTATAGTCGGTCGAGGAAAAAATCGTAAATTTCGACAATCGGTAGTGGTGAAAAAATCGTCAAATAATCGCTGAATAAAATCGCGAATTTCGTCGAATCATTGCAGGAAAATATTGCGATTTCATGAAGAAGTCGCGTAAAAAAATCCCGAATTTCGTGAAACGATTGTGAAATAAAATCGCAAATTTCGTCGAACGACGCGGAATAAAATCGCAAATTTCGGCAAACGATCTCGGAAAAAATCTCAAATTTAGACACATGAATGCGGAATAAACGCGCGAATTTCGCAAACGATCGTGAAAAAAAATCGCGAAAAATTTCCGTACATTATGGTCTTCGCGGGAAAATCGTAAAATTCGATAGATCAAATACAGAGCTACACGAAAGAAATCAATAAGCACGCCAGTTTATAGGGGTGAATTCCTATAGTGTGTTTGTCATTTTTTACCTGAACTATATCTTATTATACAAAAAAATGTTTTTAGAATATGAATAAATTCATACGGCTGTGCTAAATAAATCATATGTATTGTCTCTTATGGTCGGTGATTGCTGTATGTTACACGTTTTCCAGCTCAAGTAAATTTTAGTATATTACGTGATATGCAAATAGATACAGGTTTACTGCCAAAAATTCGTATTAATGTCTGCGAAAGGGTTTACAAAACATGCACTTTCAATATTTATGCCTTTGTATATACATATTTTTTTTTCTGCTGAACCAAATCTTACTGGATGTACATGATGTACACGGCTGAACAAAAGTATATTTTATACCTTGTCAACTGAAAAATGATAATTCCGAAAAAAAAAAAAAAACCTTTTTAGTTGTTTCCTGTATTTTTCAGCTATTTAAATTCGAGTTTCGCTATGTGAATGAGTAAAGCTCTAGATCGCATACAGAGTTGCACAAAAGAATTCGCATACATTATCTGCTATGGAAAACAATTCTTCAAAATTGATTTTTAACTGCGTCTTGATTTTTTAAATTGTTTATTTAGGCTCATTTCATCGTATGAAAGAAGAAAATTTCTTAACAGTATATTGATAATGTTGAAAAATGCTTCATATTCTATAACCGATGCACAAATTTTCGTTCTTGCTTTTCTTAATTTGAAACCTGAACAGATAGTTTAAAAATTTTTGATATTTAAGGATAATATCAATTTTTAAATTCGTAAGCTGAAATTCTCCTGTGTACCTTAAAAAAAAAAAAAAAAGCATCGCAGTAAAATTTCTGAGTCATTTCAATCAGAACGCTAGCTGCAGATTTTTTAGTTTTTGTTTTGTTTTATAAACTTTTATTATCTGTCGCCCTCTGACAGAAAGCGTTAAACATATTTATCTCAATCACCTCCCTCACCATCCTCATCTTTTTAAAAATTCTTAAAAAGCCTAAAGCTTTGACACATTTTTAATAACTTTGTTTGAACTCTTTTCTAATTGAACTTTTCATCAGACATAATAAGATATATAACTGTTGTGCAGTCAATATTTTTAAATATTTCTTTAAAAATATTAAATGCTTAGTTTGTGATTTCTCCTATTTTTTCGTAAATTACTAACAAGGAAGGTCTCCATACAGGGCATACTCAGAATATGTTGAAAAAAAAATGCTAGTGAAACTGCTCATGTATATATAATAAGGGATCAGTCAAATTTAACGGCGGAATTTCAGTAGAAAGTGTGTAAAAAAAATAAAATATTTCGAATATTTGGCGCGAAAATACGAAAGTGACACGCGATTTGGCGAGCAGGATTTTTCCTAGCCAAAAGCAAACGATTTTAATGCATCTGAAAATTTATTAATTGTTTTTTAGAATGCACGGTTTTTAATGAGATCAAACTTAATCAATTAAAGAAGTTATTATATTTTTATATTAGGTAGATTTCGTATGAAATACTACCTATTGGGATCGTTCCTATGTTGGAATTTCTGAAAAATGTTTGCAGATCTACACCGATCATGACCCCTAGAACCCAAAACCACCCTCAGTAAAAAACTTTATCTATCTATCTATCTATCTGTCTATCTATATATATCACTTTCTTCTGGACACAATAACGTTCGTAATTCTGCACCAATCTCTTCCAAACTCATACATAAAATCAATGGGCATAAAATCTCGGTTAAGTTCGTTAATGGGCAAAATCGGACCAAGGGGATGGAAATAGGGAGGAGTTTTGTGAAAACCGAAAACTCCCCATAACTTCTTAATATTTGTACATATCAAATCAGTTTAAAGTTTTTATTACTTCTAAAAATAGGGCCAAAATTTTATGTATCACAGATTTTTGATAAAGTTAAAAATGGGCTCAAGGGGCGCAAAAATAGGGTTTTCGGGAGAAAAAAAATTCATAACTTCGTCAATTCTAAAGATATCAATTTCAATTAATTTTATTATAAATCTCCTTAATATTATCTACAACTTTTATATTCACAAGTTTTTGATAAGACCAATTCGTACCAAAAAAAAAAAAAAAAAAAAAAAAAAAAAAACGAAAACAAAAAGGGGGTTTGAAGAAGTAAAAAATCCTTAACTCCGTCAATTCAAAAGATATAAAATCTCCATGAATTTATCATATATCTTCCTCTATCATATATCTTCCTCTATACATGAATTTATCATATATATCGGCCCCCTACGAGCTACGCTCGCCAACCCCCCGTTCAGACACTGCAGTCTCTAAAAGCACGCTAATTTGATCGGCTTTAATTGAATTTTTTTGGAAGATTGAATTATAATTAAAAAAACAAAGGCGATCTCCCTATAAACGGGTTTCTATTCATTTCTCTTTGATTGGGGAATTTTACGGAAAAATCAGCTGCTGTTAAAAGATACAATGGCATTTCAAAATCATCTAATATAAAATGAATTAAGTAAACAGAGTCTTTGTCTCCCGGTATTTTTTAACAAAGCGAAAAGAAAGTCCTTTTAAATAAAACATTTTAAATATATCGTTTTTAATCTGACGTAATTTTCACCAAACTTTTCTTTCCCTTTTTAATATTCACGTGAAAATGCTTTTATTAGAAATGAAATATTATTTGCGCTGTCCAAAACAAAAAAATAGTTGAAAAGTTCATCTCAAAATATCAAATAAATGTCTCGCGCTATTTTAAAATTTAAACTACTATTTTGCAATATTATTTTTTGTTCATTTTACGTAATAAGTGTAATGTGACGTAAATGTGATGTAATTTCTCCTATTTAAGACTTCTAACGCATGTTAATGAATTTATTACTTTACAATATCCTTTCTCTGTTAAAATTCACGTGTAATTATAGATGAAGTAATTTTCAATAAGTTCCTGCTTTTTATACGTAATTATTTAATTCTAATTTGAAAGTTTTTCTTTTCTGTTTATAATAGTCACGTGTAAATAAATTTTTAATTTGAAGCAAACATTATTGTTTCCGTTGTTTATACAGTTTGGCAACAGGTTAAATTAGTACAAGTTTCTGAAATAAGTAAAAAATATCTCTCGAAATGCTGAAAATTTGAATTTAAAATAGAAATGAAACCTCGAAAAATGAGTCAAATTAAAAAAATAAATTAATTCTGCACACCGGGAAATTATAACGTATAAAATGATCTAAAAATTATTAAATTCCGATGTATAGTTTTTGCTCCTATAAAACTTTTTTAATGGAACGATTTTGTCCAACTTTAGCATTAAATAACTCTTAAAATAATTCTTCGATTTGAAAACTGTCTGCATCAGCGTGTTTATCAAACATTTCTGTATAATACTACCAATTTTCATATTTTTGTATGCATTATTTTTCTTAATATTAACGAAGAAAGACCTCCGGTCACAAAAAATTCAAAACCGGCGGCGGCGGCGGCGGCGGTGACAGCGGTTACTTTTTTTTAGAATAGAGAGATTTTTGCTCTCAAACGCATCCAATTGCTAGATTCTCTTATTCAGAAACTATATAATGTACAGTAATGATCGATTTTTTGATAGAGGCAGAATATATTTCAAAAAATGAAGTCAAAGTGGGTATTTTGAACAGAATTTCCCGACGCGATTGTGTTAGAAACGAAAAATATTGCCCTACTGAGAAAATGATTGTTTATTAATCAAGTTTTAATTAATTGAAAGGAAAATAAAAAACACAGGTCGCTTATAAATCTTTTCAAAAATCACGTCAGCATGTTTCATATTTTTTTTTTTTTTTTTTTTTTTTTTTTTTTTTTTTTATTAAAAATGAATCTGAAATTGTGCCAGAAAATTTCGAGTTGTTGAGCATGGAAAAATATCTTTTTTAATATCGCTTTAACACGATTCTGATAAAACCAGTTATTTTATAAAAAGGAAATAAAAACTCGTCAAAAGCAGACAGATAAAACTGTTAAAGTGGATTTATATCTAATAATGATTTAGTTTTTTTTGGTGAAATTAGTATACTTAACTTCGAAATCTACCTCTGCCTGTAGGCCGGGCCGGCAGGGATTTTTACATATATATGTTGCTTATTGCTGTAGTTATTTAATTTCATCACTGTAAAAATATTTTCTATGCTTTGCAAGTTGAAAATATCTATTTTAAGTTATAGTCAGCTGACATTTGATTGAACATTTCCATATCGAAGACGAAGTCGTTTCCATAGCAACAAAATCAAGTCGACAGTGTTCTATCTGCCTTATTTTTGAGCTTGAAATAATTTAAATCAATTTAAATTTTGTTTTAAATCGTAAAATATGATATTTAAATTTTATTATAAATATATATCACAAACAATAGTTAAAACAAACTAAAAATGACAAAACTATTGTTAAAACAAATTAAAAATGACAAAACTAAAGTTATTAGGTAGCTTTCATTACAAAAAGCTACCTATTGCAGCCGTTCGGAGGAAAGCGATTTCAAAAAATTTTGGTATATTTTCATCGATCATGACCCCCAGACCCCGAAACCAACCTCCGTTCAAAATTGATATATATATATATATATATATATATATATCTGACTTATGTCACACTGTAACTCTCGTATTTATGAACCGATTTGGATGTAATTCGGTGTGTACATAGTACACACCAATGTCTGGACCGAGTTCGTTGGCCAGCTTCGTCCGCCATTTTGTTTCAAAATGGCGGCCATTTAAAAATTTTTAAAAATTTTAAAATTTGAAATGTGGTACCAAAAAATTGAAAATGGAAAAGTATTTTTTTCTTATGTATTTGACCTTTATACAAAGACTCCGGAGCAGTTTTTGTTTCGTCTATATCTTAAAAAATGGCTGAGTTATAGCATTTTGAATTTCTAGCGTGGCTGACATTTTGAAACGTCCTGAATTTTGTCACGCGATAAAAGGCGTATTTATGAACCGATTTGGATGTAACTTCGTTTATACATAGTACATACCAATGTCTCGACCGAGTTCGTTGGCCAGCATCATCCGCCATCTTGTTTAAAAATGGCGGCCATTTAAATTTTTAAGAACAATTTAAATTTGAAATGTGGTACCAAAAAATTGAAAATTGAAACAATATTTTTTTTTCTTATGAGTAGGGGAAGAAGGACAGTTCAGCGTCATAAGGCGGATTGCGGATTGTGTGGATGTGGGTGGAATCCACCTTGTGGGTGGAATCCACCTTGTGGATGGAGGAGGAGGGTGGAATCCACCTGTTGGGAGACTTATCCTATAGTAGGAGGGGTTAAATGTTGGAGGGGGCTTAATATTTTTTTTCGAATTGATTTAGTATTAGAATGGAGATATCATACTATAACATAGTGAGTTAGGTGTTTTCGAAAGGGAGTTTGAGGGGTCTAAATATTTTAGTGGGGCTTATTTTTAGGGGGGCTTAATTTTTTTTCTTCGAATCGACATAGAGTAGAAATGGAAATATCATACAATAACATAGAGATGTAGGTATTTTCGAAAGGGAGTTTGAGGAGCCTAAATTTTTTAGAGGGGCTTATTTTTTAGGGGGGCTTAATTTTTTTTTTTTTTTTTTTTTTTTTTTTTTCCGAATTGTCTTAGAATTTGAATGAAGATAAAAATGTCTTATGTTTTCTGAAAAAAATTTTTGATGCTGCCATCTGTATGCGGTAGTGTGAATTTATTATTGAAAATAGTATTTTATTTTTGAAAAGTTTTGAGGAAGGTTTGAACCTGCAAAATAGTCTCTTGGCTCGATGATATGTTGAAGACTTAACTAATCGAGCCAAGAAACTATGTCTATATGTTTAGAATTTAGATATTTCAAAATAAAAAAATTGTATTCCCCCTTCTGTATGCGCAAAGAGAGGTTGGTTTCTTAAGATAACTCAAACTCATTAATACCTATTTTAACTGCTCACTCTGCGAATTCTTTTAATGTGTAGGATTTTTATTTTTAGTTTAACTGATTTTATCGATTTTGTGAATGAGAGTTTGATTATTTTACCAAGCTAAGGTTTCGAACCTGCGAACTTCGATTCAAATTTAATTTTTTGTAACCGATAAGCTATCCACTATCCAGACCGCGTCCCGACAATTACTGAATTACTTTTGATCACTCTATATTTTTAAAAATACCTACCTCTCCCTCTTTCTTATACTAGGAAAGTTAATACAATTTATGTTTAAATAGTAGAAATGATTAATTTTTTATATTTCTTTAATAAGCAACTCATTTTTTAGATCGATTAGTAGGCTACCAAACGTTTTGAATTAAACATTGTTTTCTCCAGTATTAATCCACCTAATTTTAAAATTGTACTTTTTCTTGTGAACCATATCATATTCATTTAATCGTCTGAAATTCATTTCCTAAACCCTCTTATCAACGTTACTCACTATCTATCACAAACATCCGATAAGTCTAATCAGCTTTTTTCAACAGAAAATAGCTAATATGTAAATATTGATAACTATTGAAGAGATTATTTCACTTGTTTCCAGATTTTAAATGAAAGTTTGAACAGATTTTCTATTTATCGATTATTATAAATTGAATCAACTCATAGTTTGTTATTGCAATAGATAATTATTTGATGATTCTACACTAGTTCTAATAAATTTTAAAACTACTGCCTCACTTCAACTCATTCTTTTATACAGTTTAATAAATTTAGTATGAATTAATCCATTGGTTTGTCATATATTTCACTGAAATAATAAAATTAATGTGTAAAACCTTAGAATGACGAATTCAAAAACGTAGCGTGATGAATCATATACTTTTTAAACATTACATAAAAACCTTTGGATTGATTCACTTCCTGTGAACTTCCTACACATACTTTTTTATGCCACATGTTTTTCTGAAATGTTTACACCAATCATATTACATGATTTGCACTATCGTAATAATTTTTTAACATGCGCCCCCTATGATTATATATAAAATTGAATGAAACGAGACTTTTTCATTAGTGTTTGCTATTTTTTGAGTGTGTGAAGACGCTTTTTTCACTTAAGATAATATGGCTAGTTTTCAAGATGGACATTCTACTATGTTAAGCGATGATGTATCAAGTTTGAATAATCAATATTTTTCATCAAGATTAAATGATCAAGACATGGGATTAATAGTACAACCTAAAGTAGAACCCGTTTCAGATGATGAAGCGGAATCCTCCTCATCAGAACTAAAGAAACAGAAGCCACCTTTTTTGTGTACTGTTTGCAGCAAATCTTTTTCACGAAAAGGCAATTTAAAACAACATTTGATGATTCATTCAGAAGAAAGACCATTTATATGTGACATCTGCCAAAAAGCATTCTCTAGAATGGCTATTTTGAATCGTCATAAACTATCCCATTTAAAGATTCCTTCCCAACATAAATGTGAATCGCGCGGTGAAACGTTCTCAAGAAAGTATGACTTATCAAAACACATGAAGATCCACAAGTCCTCCAAAAAGGATAAATGTATTCAGCGTAACGAAATATTCAATCCCAACTCCGATTTTTTATATCATTTGAAAACTTCACAGTGAGTTAGATGCAAAATTGATAATTCATCCTCTTTAAAAGATATGTTTTATGAGAAGGTTAAGCATTTTAAAAGGCAAAATGCGTTAAACATATTTACTAAAACTGTAATCAACTCTAACGAGGAGAATGTTACAGACTTTAACACATTTTTTAATAGCATTCATTCGGACGTTTTAAACGAATTAAACTACCAGATTCAAGTTAAAAGATCGATGAAATGGTATGCAAGTGTACAAGTTGTTGTATATCGTGTAACACAGGAGGGTGTATTAGAGATTGCCACACCCTATTTCCATTCAAAAACTATACTTGAATTAACGAAACAAAACTTATCTGAACATGTTGAGGATACCTTTGCAAAAATTATTAAGTCCTATGAGAAGTCCACCAGACGTGGTTTTAATTGGACATTAGATAAAATATTGAATTTAGAACTATCTACCTTTAAAATATAACATGATTTGAAATGTTTATACCTTTTTGAAATATGTGTACTCATGTTCTCACTATTGTAACTATTGAAAATGACGAATAAATAATGTGTAAATGAAAAAGCTGTTGTCTGTTTATTTTTGTTAGAACAACTTGTGATTTTTAATAACTCATGAAGTCGTAACGACTTTACTTACTATTTTTTTTTCAATTTCTTATCAAATGAATAATGAGTTAACTATCTTTTACTAATTTCATATTGAAAGTCTGAAATTATCCCTTGAAATAGTTATTTTTCAATATTTCTAATTTTTTATAATTATTTTTAAAGTTTAATATATCACTCGTTGTTTGTATAAACAATTGTTATTGCTCAATAATAATAATATTATCATTTATTACCATACAATTCTTTAAAAAAGCATAGAACCATTAACATAATATATCATTAACCACTTTTTTAAAAACTGTTACCTTGTGTTGACTATGAATTCTTCAACACAAAAAAGAATAAAACTAAAATCTTTATCATTAAATATCATACACCACTTATATAAAAATTGTTACTTTGTGTTGCCATACTATTCTTCAAAAAAAGAATAAAACTAAAACTATTAACATTAAATACCATATACTGTAAATATAAAAATTGTTACCTTGTGTTGCCATACTATTCTTCAAAAAAGGATAAAACCATTGACATAATATATTATTCACCACTTAAATAAACTGTTTATATATATATTTTTAGACTTAAACTAAAATTAATGACATTACTAATTCTTTTAAGTGTTTATCTGTAACCGACACTGATTTTTAACGTATATTAAGGGATGTGCTGTTTCTAAACATTCAGTTTCCAACTGATTTTTGTTCTAACTTCATCTAATGCTACCTTTATTTTTTGAAAATGGGTTCTGTAGTAAATATGTTAAAAAAATCTTCCGACAAAGTGGCTTCTTCTTCAAAGTATCAACGTTTAGAAGAACCTAATGATCCCACTTCTGCGAGTGAATTAAATATACCAAGATTGGAAATTCCTAATTTATTAAACACTGACTGTGGAACAATATCACGTGATTTATCCACTACTGATTACTCACCGAAGGTGAAATCTGAAATCGATACGAATTTTTTTATCCCAAACTTTGATGATGATACTACATCTTTCAAGAATTCATGCCAAGAATCAATTTCTGTCGAGGACTATTTGAATATATTTTTCAAAGACATGAATTTTGAATCCGCTTTAACCTCGACCCCAGCTAGTAACATAATTTCCCAAGACGAATCCTTTCAAGAACGTACTATTGACCAAGAGGTTTCTGATTCCCAACCAAGCAACCTTTCTAAAGCAAGTGATGAATTACAAAGCACAACCCCACCTACGAATGTCATTCCACAGTCTAAAACTAGCAAATCCAATAATCCTATTGTATTTCGAGAAGAACTCAGTGACTGTATCTTTTTAATTTTAAAGTTGCATAATAGACAATTTCATATTCATATTCGAGAATTTAAACGCAGTGGGCTTACTAGTGAAGAAATTCTAACGAAAAATGGTATTATTATGGATGTTAACAGCTGGTTCGAATTTTGCAAGAAAATTTTTTCATTTAATTTGAGCTATAAAAGTTCCTCATTTGTTTCTAATAACATGATATTAGTGTTAAATTTTAATAATTCTATCATGCGAATTAAAAATTTAAAGAATTATTCTGACATTGACTTAAACGAGTATCAGTTGCTGAAATTAAAAGAAAAAATACATGATTTGAATAAGGAACTTCTTCAGCATATATATGTAAACCATATATCAAGCTTAATTAGGCAGAAATGTATCATTGGTCATATATCTACAGAAAATGAACTCATGTTGCAGTCTAAACTTATAACATGTATTGAGAATAATGTATTAACTATACTAAACCGCATTTTTGAATGTGATGGATGTATTTTTAATCAGAAATCTCAAAGCCCTCATTCCTGTTGTATACTAAATAATCGACAAAAATTTGAAAAACTAGGAGAGATGTTATTAACACTTATAGATTTAGATTTTGTTATTTCCTCATTTTTAAACGGAGTGGATTGTGTTAGTGAAAACTTTTTATCAAACATTCATGTAGAAACAATTCAAAACGAATTGTTTAAAATAATAAAATAAAATGTATTGCTATCCTTTTTAATACGTGTGTGTTTATTTTTCTAAAGTGTATGTTTATTTTGTTATGTCTTTTAGAACTTTTAATAGAGTGTTAGACTTAAATTTGCATATGTATATAACTAAAGAAATCAACAATTCTTTAGCAATTAAAAAATTAACACAAGTTTAAAATATTAAACTAATAATCTTAATAGTATAATTTCTACTTTCTAATACATATATATATATGTGTGAAACTTAATTATATAAAAAAGTTCTCAATAATAATAATAAGTTTAGAAAATTAAAAAGTTTAAAAAACAAAATTAAGAAACTCATTAAAAAAAATATTTGAAAAGTTAAAAAAAAAAAGTTTTCAAAATTAAAAAATCTTTATAAAAAAAATAATAATAATAAAAAAAAAAAATTAAAAAGTTTACAAAAGTTTAAAAAAAAATATTAAAAAGTTTACAAAAGTTAAAAAAAAAACTTGGAAAAAAAAACTCAAAAAAAATTAAGTTATCAAAATTAAAAAAAAAATATATAAAAACTTAATACATTAAGTTTTCAAAAGTGAGTTTACCTATTCATATATGTATACATGCATGTGACTTTCATTATGTTTCAGTTTAATACTTCTTTTTATCCTATAAAAGTGTTAGATTAATATATACTTATAAAAATATTTGTAAGTTAAATTAAAAAAAAAGTAACTTATAAAAAAAAATGTTTACAAAATTAAAAAAAACAAAATCTTTCTAAATAAAAAGTTTTCAAAATTAAAAAAAAAAACTTTTTAAATAAAAAATGTTTTCAAAATTTAAAAAAAAAACTTTAAATAAAAAATGTTTTCAAAATTAAAAAAAAAAAAAATTGTAAATAAAAAAAAAGTTTTCAAAATTAAAAAAAATACTTTGTAAATAAAAAAAAATATTAAAAATTTACAAAAAAAAAACTTTTTTTATAAAAAATATTTTCAAAATTTAAAAAAAAATTATAAGTAAAAAAAAGTTTTCAAAATTAAAAAAAAAATAATTTGTAAATAAAAAAAAATATATTAAAAAGTTTATAAAATTTAAAAGTTAAAAAAAAAACTTTGTAAAAAGTCAGTTCACCTAACTGTATATGTATCTGACTTTCATAATTAAAAATGTTATCAAAAAGTTGAACTAGATTGCAAATACAATCAATCATATATCAATCAGTCATAGCAGTTAACCAATTAATGATATCAATCAATAAATCAAACCAATCAATCAATCATATTAATCAACCAAACAATAATATCAATCAATCATATCGATCAATAAATCAAACCAATCAATCATATTAATCAACCAAACAATAATATTAATCAGTCATATCGATCTATAAATCAAACCAATCAATCATATTAATCAATCAAACAATAATATCAGTTAATCATATCGATCAATAAATCATATTAATCATATCAAGCTATCATATCAATCATATCAATCAATCAACCAATCATTCATATCAGTCAACCAATCATTCATATTAATCATTGATTCATATTAATCATATCAATCGATTAATCAAGATACTGAATACAAGTATTCATACAAATAAATCACATCAATTGCAGTTCAAGTATTACAAGTTAGTACAATAACATTATAAGAAAGTTTTGAATTAATACAATGATTAACTATCAACATTTTGTAACAGCACTTTTACAAAAGCAATGTATGAATAAATATTTTAGTTACAAAAAATATTTAAAATGCTTTTGAAAGTTAATAAAATTATTTTCCAAAAATGTTAAAAACATTACAGGCTGCTAAAACCTACAATTTAACAAGAATGAGTTGTCCTATATTTCCTTTCTATTTGCATTTGAGTATATGTATACGGATTCCTCCTTTTAATTATGTTTTGTAGTATACACTTAAAATATATATAGTATATATAAAACATTAAATTAAAATATTCTTTAGTTATTAAAAAGTTTAAAAAATCAGCAATTTTTTTAATATTATAAGATATCAAAAATTATTTTGTAATTTATTAAAAGTGAATTTACCTATCGCTATATATGCGTTTCATAAGATAAATCTTCTTTATGTTAACATCCTACCCACATTTTATTTTATAGTTATACACATCGAAACGAAAAAAAAAATAAACAATCTATTATTAAATTCTTCAATTTAAAATTTTAATACATACATACTTAAACATTTATATAAAAATAATGAACTCACCATGTTTGAACTCAGAAAAGAGATGATGAGCTTATCACGTGGTAGATTGTGACGTAATCAATTAGATATCACGTGCCTTCCTCGTGCCTTTTGATTGTCTTATCTACAATCAGATTGTATTATCAATCACGTGATCTAACTGATATGAGTCTATACCAAGACACTAGCCATTTTCACTTCAGTCATCGAATATGTAGGTCGTATATTTTTTTGAAAGTCTTTTATTTTATGGAATCTTCAGCAACATGACATCAGATATTTGCACATAAAATCCTATTAAAATCTTTCTGGCAATTGTGAACAAAGATTAATTTTCATATTGTTTAAGTATAATCATTGATTATTTAACTGAATAATAATATTTTTTTAGAAGTAACTTAAATTTCTTATAAAAACGGAAGTATTTATTGCATCATTCATAGAATTCAAGTTTGAATATTAACCAAGTTTTTTAAACTTTTATAAACTCTTTATACTAGAATATATACTAGTTTTTACTAAGTACTAGTATATACTAAATACTAGTATAAATTATAAAAGTTTAAAAAACTTGGTTAATATTCAAACTTGAATTCTATGAATGATGCAATAAATACTTCCGTTTTTATAAGAAATTTAAGTTACTTCTAAAAAAATATTATTATCCAGTTAAATAATCAATGATTATACTTAAACAATATGAAAATTAATCTTTGTTCACAATTGCCAGAAAGATTTTAATAGGATTTTATGTGCAAATATCTGATGTCATGTTGCTGAAGATTCCATAAAATAAAAGACTTTCAAAAAAATATACGACCTACATATTCGATGACTGAAGTGAAAATGGCTAGTGTCTTGGTATAGACTCATATCAGTTAGATCACGTGATTGATAATACAATCTGATTGTAGATAAGACAATCAAAAGGCACGAGGAAGGCACGTGATATCTAATTGATTACGTCACAATCTACCACGTGATAAGCTCATCATCTCTTTTCTGAGTTCAAACATGGTGAGTTCATTATTTTTATATAAATGTTTAAGTATGTATGTATTAAAATTTTAAATTGAAGAATTTAATAATAGATTGTTTATTTTTTTTTCGTTTCGATGTGTATAACTATAAAATAAAATGTGGGTAGGATGTTAACATAAAGAAGATTTATCTTATGAAACGCATATATAGCGATAGGTAAATTCACTTTTAATAAATTACAAAATAATTTTTGATATCTTATAATATTAAAAAAATTGCTGATTTTTTAAACTTTTTAATAACTAAAGAATATTTTAATTTAATGTTTTATATATACTATATATATTTTAAGTGTATACTACAAAACATAATTAAAAGGAGGAATCCGTATACATATACTCAAATGCAAATAGAAAGGAAATATAGGACATGCAAATACAAAGGAAATATAGGACAACTCATTCTTGTTAAATTGTAGGTTTTAGCAGCCTGTAATGTTTTTAACATTTTTGGAAAATAATTTTATTAACTTTCAAAAGCATTTTAAATATTTTTTGTAACTAAAATATTTATTCATACATTGCTTTTGTAAAAGTGCTGTTACAAAATGTTGATAGTTAATCATTGTATTAATTCAAAACTTTCTTATAATGTTATTATACTAACTTGTAATACTTGAACTGCAATTGATGTGATTTATTTGTATGAATACTTGTATTCAGTATCTTGATTAATCGATTGATATGATTAATATGAATCAATGATTAATATGAATGATTGGTTGACTGATATGAATGATTGGTTGGTTGATTGATATGATTGATATGATAGCTTGATATGATTAATATGATTTATTGATCAATATGATTAACTGATATTATTGTTTGATTGATTAATATGATTGATTGGTTTGATTTATAGATCGATATGACTGATTGATATTATTGTTTGGTTGATTAATATGATTGATTGGTTTGATTTATTGATCGATATGATTGATTGATATTATTGTTTGGTTGATTAATATGATTGATTGGTTTGATTTATTGATTGATATCATTGATTGGTTAATTGCTATGACTGATTGATATATGATTGATTGTATTTGCAATCTAGTTCAACTTTTTGATAACATTTTTAATTATGAAAGTCAGATACATATACAGTTAGGTGAACTGACTTTTTACAAAGTTTTTTTTTTAACTTTTAAATTTTATAAACTTTTTAATATATTTTTTTTATTTACAAATTATTTTTTTTTTAATTTTGAAAACTTTTTTTTACTTATAATTTTTTTTTAAATTTTGAAAATATTTTTTATAAAAAAAGTTTTTTTTTGTAAACTTTTTAATATTTTTTTTATTTACAAAGTATTTTTTTTAATTTTGAAAACTTTTTTTTTATTTACAATTTTTTTTTAATT
Organism: Maratus speciosus; assembly: GCA_963932465.1. NCBI lineage: Eukaryota > Metazoa > Arthropoda > Arachnida > Araneae > Salticidae > Maratus > Maratus speciosus. The sequence goes on from OZ010795.1 coordinate 488,444,701, forward strand.
TTGAAAACATTTTTTATTTAAAGTTTTTTTTTAAATTTTGAAAACATTTTTTATTTAAAAAGTTTTTTTTTTAATTTTGAAAACTTTTTATTTAGAAAGATTTTGTTTTTTTTAATTTTGTAAACATTTTTTTTTTTATAAGTTACTTTTTTTTTAATTTAACTTACAAATATTTTTATAAGTATATATTAATCTAACACTTTTATAGGATAAAAAGAAGTATTAAACTGAAACATAATGAAAGTCACATGCATGTATACATATATGAATAGGTAAACTCACTTTTGAAAACTTAATGTATTAAGTTTTTATATATATTTTTTTTTAATTTTGATAACTTAATTTTTTTTGAGTTTTTTTTTTCCAAGTTTCTTTTTTAACTTTTGTAAACTTTTTAATATTTTTTTTTAAACTTTTGTAAACTTTTTAATTTTTTATTTTTTTATTATTATTATTTTTTTTATAAAGATTTTTTAATTTTGAAAACTTCTTTTTTTTTAACTTTTCAAATATTTTTTTTAATGAGTTTCTTAATTTTGTTTTTTAAACTTTTTAATTTTCTAAACTTATTATTATTATTGAAAACTTTTTTATATAATTAAGTTTCACACATATATATATATGTATTAGAAAGTAGAAATTATACTATTAAGATTATTAGTTTAATATTTTAAACTTGTGTTAATTTTTTAATTGCTAAAGAATTGTTGATTTCTTTAGTTATATACATATGCAAATTTAAGTCTAACACTCTATTAAAAGTTCTAAAAGACATAACAAAATAAACATACACTTTAGAAAAATAAACACACACGTATTAAAAAGGATAGCAATACATTTTATTTTATTATTTTAAACAATTCGTTTTGAATTGTTTCTACATGAATGTTTGATAAAAAGTTTTCACTAACACAATCCACTCCGTTTAAAAATGAGGAAATAACAAAATCTAAATCTATAAGTGTTAATAACATCTCTCCTAGTTTTTCAAATTTTTGTCGATTATTTAGTATACAACAGGAATGAGGGCTTTGAGATTTCTGATTAAAAATACATCCATCACATTCAAAAATGCGGTTTAGTATAGTTAATACATTATTCTCAATACATGTTATAAGTTTAGACTGCAACATGAGTTCATTTTCTGTAGATATATGACCAATGATACATTTCTGCCTAATTAAGCTTGGTATATGGTTTACATATATATGCTGAAGAAGTTCCTTATTCAAATCATGTATTTTTTCTTTTAATTTCAGCAACTGATACTCGTTTAAGTCAATGTCAGAATAATTCTTTAAATTTTTAATTCGCATGATAGAATTATTAAAATTTAACACTAATATCATGTTATTAGAAACAAATGAGGAACTTTTATATCTCAAATTAAATGAAAAAATTTTCTTGCAAAATTCGAACCAGCTGTTAACATCCATAATAATACCATTTTTCGTTAGAATTTCTTCACTAGTAAGCCCACTGCGTTTAAATTCTCGAATATGAATATGAAATTGTCTATTATGCAACTGTAAAATTAAAAAGATACAGTCACTGAGTTCTTCTCGAAATACAATAGGATGATTGATTTGCTAGTTTTAGACTGTGGAATGACATTCGTAGGTGGGGTTGTGCTTTGTAATTCATCACTTGCTTTAGAAAGGTTGCTTGGTTGGGAATCAGAAACCTCTTGGTCAATAGTACGTTCTTGAAAGGATTCGTCTTGGGAAATTATGTTACTAGCTGGGGTCGAGGTTAAAGCGGATTCAAAATTCATGTCTTTGAAAAATATATTCAAATAGTCCTCGACAGAAATTGATTCTTGGCATGAATTCTTGAAAGATGTAGTATCATCATCAAAGTTTGGGATAAAAAAATTCATATCGATTTCAGATTTCACATTCGGTGAGTAATCAGTAGTGGATAAATCACGTGATATTGTTCCACAGTCAGTGTTTAATAAATTAGGAATTTCCAATCTTGGTATATTTAATTCACTCGCAGAAGTGGGATCATTAGGTTCTTCTAAACGTTGATACTTTGAAGAAGAAGCCACTTTGTCGGAAGATCTTTTTAACATATTTACTACAGAACCCATTTTCAAAAAATAAAGGTAGCATTAGATGAAGTTAGAACAAAAATCAGTTGGAAACTGAATGTTTAGAAACAGCACATCCCTTAATATACGTTAAAAATCAGTGTCGGTTACAGATAAACACTTAAAAGAATTAGTAATGTCATTAATTTTAGTTTAAGTCTAAAAATATATATATAAACAGTTTATTTAAGTGGTGAATAATATATTATGTCAATGGTTTTATCCTTTTTTGAAGAATAGTATGGCAACACAAGGTAACAATTTTTATATTTACAGTATATGATATTTAATGTTAATAGTTTTAGTTTTATTCTTTTTTTGAAGAATAGTATGGCAACACAAAGTAACAATTTTTATATAAGTGGTGTATGATATTTAATGATAATGATTTTAGTTTTATTCTTTTTTGTTTTGAAGAATTCAATGTCAACACAAGGTAACAGTTTTTAAAAAAGTGGTTAATGATATATTATGTTAATGGTTCTATGCTTTTTTAAAGAATTGTATGGTAATAAATGATAATATTATTATTATTGAGCAATAACAATTGTTTATACAAACAACGAGTGATATATTAAACTTTAAAAATAATTATAAAAAATTAGAAATATTGAAAAATAACTATTTCAAGTGATAATTTCAGACTTTCAATATGAAATTAGTAAAAGATAGTTATTTCATTATTCATTTGATAAGAAATTGAAAAAAAAATAGTAAGTAAAGTCGTTACGACTTCATGAGTTATTAAAAATCACAAGTTGTTCTAACAAAAATAAACAGACAACAGCTTTTTCATTTACACATTATTTATTCGTCATTTTCAATAGTTACAATAGTGAGAACATGAGTACACATATTTCAAAAAGGTATAAACATTTCAAATCATGTTATATTTTAAAGGTAGATAGTTCTAAATTCAATATTTTATCTAATGTCCAATTAAAACCACGTCTGGTGGACTTCTCATAGGACTTAATAATTTTTGCAAAGGTATCCTCAACATGTTCAGATAAGTTTTGTTTCGTTAATTCAAGTATAGTTTTTGAATGGAAATAGGGTGTGGCAATCTCTAATACACCCTCCTGTGTTACACGATATACAACAACTTGTACACTTGCATACCATTTCATCGATCTTTTAACTTGAATCTGGTAGTTTAATTCGTTTAAAACGTCCGAATGAATGCTATTAAAAAATGTGTTAAAGTCTGTAACATTCTCCTCGTTAGAGTTGATTACAGTTTTAGTAAATATGTTTAACGCATTTTGCCTTTTAAAATGCTTAACCTTCTCAAAAAACATATCTTTTAAAGAGGATGAATTATCAATTTTGCATCTAACTCTCTGTGAAGTTTTCAAATGATATAAAAAATCGGAGTTGGGATTGAATATTTCGTTACGCTGAATACATTTATCCTTTTTGGAGGACTTGTGGATCTTCATGTGTTTTGATAAGTCATACTTTCTTGAGAACGTTTCACCGCACGATTCACATTTATGTTGGGAAGGAATCTTTAAATGGGATAGTTTATGACGATTCAAAATAGCCTTTCTAGAGAATGCTTTTTGGCAGATGTCACATATAAATGGTCTTTCTTCTGAATGAATCATCAAATGTTGTTTTAAATTGCCTTTTCGTGAAAAAGATTTGCTGCAAACAGTACACAAAAAAGGTGGCTTCTGTTTCTTTAGTTCGGATGAGGAGGATTCCGCTTCATCATCTGAAACGGGTTCTACTTTAGGTTGTACTATTAATCCCATGTCTTGATCATTTAATCTTGATGAAAAATATTGATTATTCAAACTTGATACATCATCGCTTAACATAGTAGAACGTCCATCTTGAAAACTAGCCATATTATCTTAAGTGAAAAAAGCGTCTTCACACACTCAAAAAATAGCAAACACTAATGAAAAAGTCTCGTTTCATTCAATTTTATATATAATCATAGGGGGCGCATGTTAAAAAATTATTACGATAGTGCAAATCATGTAATATGATTGGTGTAAACATTTCAGAAAAACACGTGGCATAAAAAAGTATGTGTAGGAAGTTCACAGGAAGTGAATCAATCCAAAGGTTTTTATGTAATGTTTAAAAAGTATATGATTCATCACGCTACGTTTTTGAATTCGTCATTCTAAGGTTTTACACATTAATTTTATTATTTCAGTGAAATATATGACAAACCAATGGATTAATTCATACTAAATTTATTAAACTGTATAAAAGAATGAGTTGAAGTGAGGCAGTAGTTTTAAAATTTATTAGAACTAGTGTAGAATCATCAAATAATTATCTATTGCAATAACAAACTATGAGTTGATTCAATTTATAATAATCGATAAATAGAAAATCTGTTCAAACTTTCATTTAAAATCTGGAAACAAGTGAAATAATCTCTTCAATAGTTATCAATATTTACATATTAGCTATTATCTGTTGAAAAAAGCTGATTAGACTTATCGGATGTTTGTGATAGATAGTGAGTAACGTTGATAAGAGGGTTTAGGAAATGAATTTCAGACGATTAAATGAATATGATATGGTTCACAAGAAAAAGTACAATTTTAAAATTAGGTGGATTAATACTGGAGAAAACAATGTTTAATTCAAAACGTTTGGTAGCCTACTAATCGATCTAAAAAATGAGTTGCTTATTAAAGAAATATAAAAAATTAATCATTTCTACTATTTAAACATAAATTGTATTAACTTTCCTAGTATAAGAAAGAGGGAGAGGTAGGTATTTTTAAAAATATAGAGTGATCAAAAGTTATTCAGTAATTGCCGGGACGCGGTCTGGATAGTGGATAGCTTATCGGTTACAAAAAATTAAATTTGAATCGAAGTTCGCAGGTTCGAAACCTTAGCTTGGTAAAATAATCAAACTCTCATTCACAAAATCGATAAAATCAGTTAAACTAAAAATAAAAATCATACACATTAAAAGAATTTGCAGAGTGAGCAGTTAAAATAGGTATTAATGAGTTTGAGTTATCTTAAGAAACCAACCTCTCTTTGCGCATACAGAAGGGGGAATACACTTTTTTTATTTTGAAATATCTAAATTCTAAACATATAGACATAGTTTCTTGGCTCGATTAGTTAAGTCTTCAACATATCATCAAGCCAAGAGACTATTTTGCAGGTTCAAACCTTCCTCAAAACTTTTCAAAAATAAAATACTATTTTCAATAATAAATTCACACTACCGCATACAGATGGCAGCATCAAAAATTTTTTTCAGAAAACATAAGACATTTTTATCTTCATTCAAATTCTAAGACAATTCCGAAAAAAAAAAAAAAAAAAAAAAAAAAAAAAATTAAGCCCCCCTAAAAATAAGCCCCCCTAAAAAATAAGCCCCTCTAAAAAATTTAGGCTCCTCAAACTCCCTTTCGAAAATACCTACATCTCTATGTTATAGTATGATATTTCCATTTCTACTCTATGTCGATTCGAAGAAAAAAAATTAAGCCCCCCTAAAAATAAGCCCCACTAAAATATTTAGACCCCTCAAACTCCCTTTCGAAAACACCTAACTCACTATGTTATAGTATGATATCTCCATTCTAATACTAAATCAATTCGAAAAAAAATATTAAGCCCCCTCAAAAATTAAGCCCCCTCCAACATTTAACCCCTCCTACTATAGGATAAGTCTCCCAACAGGTGGATTCCACCCTCCTCCTCCATCCACAAGGTGGATTCCACCCACAAGGTGGATTCCACCCACATCCACACAATCCGCAATCCGCCTTATGACGCTGAACTGTCCTTCTTCCCCTACTCTTATGTGTTTGACCTTGATAAAAAGATTCGGGAGCAGTTTTTGTTTCGTCTATATCTTAAAATATGGGTGAGTTATAGCATTTTGAATTTCTAGCGTGGCTGGCATTTTGAAGCGTCTTGATTTTTGTCACGTGATAACATATGTATTTATGAACCGATTTGGATGTAATTCGGTGTGTACATAGTACACATCAATGTCTCGACCGAGTTCGTTGGCCAGCTTCATCCGCCATCTTGTTTCAAAATGGCGGCCATTTAAAAAAATTTTAAAAATTTTAAATTTAAAATGAGATACCAAAAAATCGGAAAATGAAAAAGATTTTCTTCGTATGTGTTTGACCTTAATACAGAGATTCCGGAACAGGTTTTGTTTCGTCTATATCTAAAAAAATGGCTGAGTTATAGCATTTTGAATTTCTATTGTGGCTGACATTTTAAAACGACCTGATTTTTGTCACGCGATAACAGGCGTATTTATGAACCGATTTGGATGTAATGTCTCGACCGAGTTCGTTGGCCAGCTTCATTCGCCATCTTGTTTCAAATGGGTTGCCATTTAAAAAAAAGTAATTTAAAATTTAAAATGAAGTATTAAAAAATTGGAAAATGAAAAAAAAAAATTTTGTGTGTTTGGCCTTGATACAAAGATTCTGGAGCAGTTTTTGTTTCTGAAAATTTGTTCTTTTGTTTATATCTTAAAAAATAGTTGAATTATAGCACTTTAAATTTCTAGCATGGCTAACACTTTGAAACGATCTTGTATTTGTCACGCGATAACACACGTATTCGCCTATTTCGATGGAAGAAGGCATGTGGATAGTATACATCAATATCTCAACCAAGTTCGCTGGCCAGCTTCATCAGCCATCTTGTTACAAAATGGCGGCCATTAAATTAAAAAAAAAATTATATTTAAAGTGATGTGCAAAAAAATTAGAAATTGAAAAAGGTTTCTTTCTTAAGTATTTGACCTTGATATAAGCATTCACGAGCATTCTTTGTTTGTCTTTATCTTAAAAAAGAGCTCCGATATAGCAGTTTCAATTTCTAATGTGGGTGACATTTTGAAAAATCTTATTTTTTGCCTATGACAGCACTCGTATATATCAACCGATTCCGATGTGAGTGAGCATGTGCACAGCAATAACTAAGGTCTCGACCAAGTTCACTGGTTAGCCTCATCCACCATGTTGTCTTAAAATGGCAGGAACTTTAAGAAATCGGCGAATTTGGCAGCCAAATATAAGTTACTTTAAATAAAAGCAGCTTGGATAAAGCTGACTAATTTCGCGAAATTCTCATTCATAATGATTTAGTATTGATAAAAATTAGTATTGAATCTCCTATATTCGGTTTCCACTAAATTGAGCTTCATGTGTTTGAATAATATAAGTTGGCTTTTTTTAAAAAAAGGAAAATGAAAGCTACTTCTTCCTCCCGGCACTGGCCGGAAGGACTTTTTAAATTAAACTTGTATGGACAAATTCAACATAAAAAAATTTTCCTACATAAAACCGTATTTTTTTTTTCATCGCCAACCGGTGATGAATCGCCAAATAAACGAAAATTTCGTTATTTTTTTACGGACGTTGTATGGGGGTTCCGCCAATTTTTTTTATAAATATATATATCTATATGAGAAGAACATTCTGTATTTTTTTTTTTCAGATTTTTCTGAGTATGCCCGTATGGAGACCTTCCTTGTAAGTTTAAAATTTATCTAAGTATTAAAAGTTTGAAGTATTTAGTTTAATTGTGTGTATGTACATGGTATAGAAAGGGTTTGGAGCGCATAAATTTTTTCGAAAGTTCCTCCAGATTTTTGCCCCCATAGTTTTGGAGCCCAAGTTACGCCTATGCAACAAAACAACGGTTATTCGAAGTCTATACGAGTGGTTGACTGGAGTTTGCGCAATTATAATCGTATTGACAAGCGCTACAATATTGCAATAGTATTTTCAACACATTTGTCTTTCCTTTGTGAGAAATATGACGACATCACGAAAGGGGTTGAAAATACATAGAAATTCGATCAATAACACAGTACAGTCGGGAAAAAAGTAGAATAAAACAAAAATAAGAATTAATTTCTAGAAGCTTCAAATACGTGAATCCAAAATTACAGCTCATTTCACCATGTATTTTTTGAGTTATACTTTAAAAAAAAATACACGCTTTGCAGTTTGTTTTACAACTTTAAAAACAACATAGGCGTTCAAAAACTTTAAACCTGCATAATTCCTAAATTACCTTGTGTTTCGTTCGCTAGGATAAAATTTTCTGATAAATCTTATTTTAAAATTTTCATTTTGTAAAATTTGTTGTTAATTAACCAGAATCGCTTTTATTATCTATATTAACACTGTTTTATATAAAACTATAAAATAAAATAAAAAAAATAAAATCTTTAGAAGAGTCGTTAGAAGAATCTTTAGAAGAAAAATACAATTAATTTGTCAATGTTTAATTGAATAAATTCATTAACGTTTAAATAACTTGCTAATGTTCATATTAAGCTGAAAAACAGAGAAAAAATAACGATAGTTCAAAGAGAAAATAGTGATCAATATTATAATAATATTTTTTTCTGTTTCCTAAATTAAAAGAAATTAAAGTACAATTATTAAATTGTAAAAAATAATTGTTTAACTCAATTATAAATTTAAAAAAAGCTTCAAGATTTCAAAAAATCTTATATACGGGGATAATCATCACATGAACAATATTAAAAAAAAAAAAATCTTTTTGAAACTATTTTAAATTTTGTATTCAAATTATTATTTCAAAATTTGCTCTTTCATTAACCAGAATCTCTTTTATTATCTATATTAACACTGTTTTATATAAAACTATAAAATAAAATCAAACAAATAAAATCTTTAGTGTTCTGTTCCGTTTCAAACTGTTTTACAAATCCTTTATATCTGCACGGAATTTAATACCGACCATTCATCAACACACATCTGAATGAATTCAATTGTTTAAATTTTAAATGAATACATGAAAGTTTCCTGAACGATTAATAATTCCTTTTCAAATTACACCGTGTTTAAACCAAGTTAAATATACATAAAACATATTTCTTTCAATTTAAAATGCAGTTTATTTTCCAGTTATTTCGAAAAATAAAACTGTTCTCTATTGAAACAAAGTTTAATGCTCTCGTTATCAGTCAGAATTCCGGATGCTCCTTTTCGTGGTTGTCCGAAACGGGAAATAGATATTTTGGTTCAACAAAACATTCACCGATGCAAAAAGAATATCAAAGATAGACTTGAAGCGATGCCAAGAGATAGAGAGGCAAGTCTACACTGAAAGAAAACTGAGGAGTAAGAAATAGGATTTTTTTTTTATAGTTTATTTTTGTTTATTTTTAAGTTAGCGTACATATATACATACAATATACATTCAATCCAAAATGTGAAGCGTATGACAGAAAGAAATATTTGTTTAAGGGGCTGTGCATATATAACGTTATCATTTTAGGGGGGAGGGGGAGCCTGGCAAATGATATCGTGAGATATCTCTAGGGGGAGGGGGGGGGGGTTCGTCTTTTGATATCGTTATCATTTTTGATCCAAGCAAAATTTTCTCTTTTTATTTATAACTTGGCCTTTACATCAAAATAGAATGTTATCTTTTTTTAGTCTGTTATCTATTTTTATGAATATACAAAATTATTATTAAAATCATTAAATGATTATAAAATTATTTAATTCCAAATTTCCTATTTCTTCTGTCATATGTGTACGCATATATAATTGGCTGTTCGAGAAACCATATGCGAAGAATGTTACAAATGATACTTGTGTTTAATAGTAAATAAAAGAAAAAGAATGTTGTGAACCTGTTTTGGTGATAAGAAGCTCTGCCCCCCCCCCCCCCCTCCCTGTGCGGGGAGAAAGTGCAAGAAAACATTATTGCTGTTGAATGTATTATGTAACAAAAAGATATTATAAAATACTTTTAAATAGTAACTTATTCTTTTAAGTGTTATTTGATAAAAAGTTATTTCATACATAAAGTGATATTTAGAGCTCTCTTCATTTGAATCAATGAAGTATGCGTAAAATAAATGTAACCATATGTGTATATCACTCCAAGCAAAAGGAAAAAAATTAAAAAATTAAAAGAATTTTTAGACATTGAAAACGATATCATTACGGGGGTAGGGGGGGATGATAGCGTATGATATTGTAAGTGGGGGAGGGGGTTCAAAATTTCCAAAACAGTGATAACGTTATATATGCACAGTCCCTAACCCTTAAGAGACTAATTCACTCACGCAAAAACACCTGCTGCTTAAGGGTGATTTCAAATGAAAAAGGGCAACTTTCTGGCATAAGTTTTAATTCATTTTTGATCGAAATTGCATGAAACTAACTGGTGTTGTTGTTCAGAAACTATGTAATCGAGCTGTTATTTCCTTTTTTTTTTTTTTTTTTTTTTTTTTGCAAACGCAATAGATCTTTCAGAAAATAGTGTCAAAGTGGACGTTTTGAACCGAATTTCCGCGCTAATTTATTGATCAAAAGATGGAAAACACAGTTCGATTCCAAATCGCTTCCATGGTCAGGCTTTCCAATTTTATATCTTTTCGTTAAAAAAGGAACGTGTAAATGTGTCAAAACATTTTGCGCTTGTTGAGCAGAGCAGTTAAGAACAGCCTTAATGTTAATAGTATGGAAGAAATTTTTAAAAATATCTCGTTCGCATTTCAATAGTTTTAAATGATTTTTTGTGCATTGGATTGCTGAGGTTGATCTCTACAAAGACCTCTTTTCATTTTTTCGATTAAATGAAACAAAAATTTCTATTACATATTTATGGTACTAAAGAGCGAAAGAGTTGGCAGCTAAGTGAATGAGCCCCGGAAGTTATTTTCCTTCTACCTTACAAATGCTAAGAGCCTGCCGTAAAATGTTATTTGTTTATAAAGACATAGATATACAGCTTAGATACAGATTTTTCATATTTTAAAATAGAATTAATTTGTCAATGTTTAATTGAATAAATTCATTAACGTTTATTTATCTTGTTAATGTTCAGATTAAGCTGAAAAATAGAGAAAAAATAACGATAGTTCAAAGAGAAAATAGTGATCAATATTATAATAATATTTTTTCTGTTTCCTAAATTAAAAGAAATTAAAGTACAATTATTAAATTGTAAAAAATATTTGTTTAACTCAATTATAAATTTCAAAAAAGGTTCAAGATTTCACAAAATCTTATATACGTGGAAAAGCATCACATGAACAATATTAAAAAGAAATCTTTTTGAAACTATTTTAAATTTTGTATTCAAATTATTATTTCAAAATTTGCTCTTTCATTAACCAGAATCTCTTTTATTATCTATATTAGCACACGAAAAAAACCGTTTTGTTGAAACAACACTAAATTTTGGTTAATATAGCTCCAACCAAATATTTTGGTTGGAATGACAAATTTTGGTTGGGCTAACCAAATGATTTGTTGAATTAACAAAATCATTTGGTTAGTCTAACCAAAATTTAATTATTTTAACCAAAATATTTGGTTGGAGCTATATTAACCAAAATTTAGTTGTTTCAACAAAGCAGTTTTTTTCCGTGCACTGTTTTATATAACACTATAAAGTCAAATCAAACAAATAAAATCTTTTGTGTTCTGTACCGTTTCAAACTGTTTTACAAATACTTTATATCTCCACGGAATTTAATACCGACTACACATCAACACATATCTGAATGAATTCAAATCTTTAAATTTTAAATGCATACACGAAAGTTAACTGAACGATTAATAATTCCTTTTCAAATTACGGCGTGTTTAAACCAAGTTAAATATACATAAAACATATTTCTTTCAATTTAAAATGCAGTTTATTTTCCAGTTATTTCGAAAAATAGAACTGTTCTCTATTGAAACAAAGTTTAATGCTCTCCTTATCAGTCAAAATTCCGGATGTTCCTTTTCGCGGTTGTCCGAAACGGGAAATAGATATTTTGGTTCAACAAAACATTCGCCGATGCGAAATGAAGATAGACTTGAAGCGATGCCAAGAGATAGAGAGGCATAGTCTACGCTGAAAGAAAACTGAGGAGTAAGAAATAGATTTTTTAAAGTTTATTTTAGTTTGTCTGTTTTTTTTTTAATTTTTTTTTAGTATTATTATTTAAGTTAACATATATAGATATACATCCAATCCAAAATGTGAAGCACGGGTCATTCCATGTCAGTTCAGGCAGGCATGTAACCCACCATCACAGATTTTGATGAAACTGCGTGTGTTTGTTCCTTTTATTAAGATATTATTCCCAGTATTTTTTTTTTACTTCTTGGTCAAATAGTTTCTGAGAAAAAAATTGTCAAAATTTTGAAAAACGGCCATCAGTTGGCATTCTTGACTGCTCGATTTTCAAGTGTAGCATGACATAAATATGATCATATTTCAATATCTATTCCACAAATCATCTTCAAATAATTTATGCATAATATATAGGGTACGTATTTTATGAAAAAAATACTGTTACGCTTATATAACATTTTAAGTGTGTCTAAAAAAATGTTTAATCTTTGAAGTCGTGATTTTTTTATGAAAAATAATGCATTAGCTAAAATAGCATTATTAACAAAAGGCGGTATTTTTATTAAATTTATTTTTTGTGGGGGATATACTTAAAGGTGTCCTTTACCTGATTCTGAAATAAAAGTAGTGGGATTTTGGGTGTTTTTAGTAGTACTTCATATTTAAAAATACTTTGAGGCGTATTTCAAATCAAATCAAGCAGAGTCATTCCATGTCAGTTCGCCTAAGACATTTAATTCACTGTCACAAATTTCAATGAAACTGGGTATGTTTATAGCTCATTTTAAGACAGGATCAAGGAAATTAAAGGTGATTACAAGTAAAATATTTTTTAAGATAAAAAAATATCTATATTTTGAAATTTTTTAAAAATGTTTTTAATGACAGATCTATATTCAAAGACTGCATAAAAAAAGTCATTTCAATATAAAATCACTAAATAAGTTTCAAATAATGTATATGTGACAAATAATGTAGGTAGATTATTATTTATTGTTGTTTGTCATGTTTAAATGCTAAGAGTGTGTTTAATCTTGTGAATTCTTAAAATCAAGAATTTTGTGAAAAATAATGTGTTAATCAAAAATTTATTATTAACCGAAGGCAGGCTGTTATTACTTTTTTTAATTGTACGTAAAAATATCTTTTCAATAGTTATAAAACAAAAATAGTGAAAATATGAGCAATTTTAACAAAATTTTCATAAAATGTGAATGTTTAATGATAAATATTGAAGCTTTTCATGCTAAGATGTACTAAAATGACTACGATATCGTGTATTTCTACTCTTGCTTAAATATAATACATACAATAATAAAATAACAAATTTTATCTACAGCAATAAAAATTAAATTAAATAGTACCAGTTCCTTAACCAACACTACATTGCTCAACAGCCGACTTAAAATCAACAGCCCACTCTTATTGAAAAATACTTTCAACTGTTCAAATAATAAATAAACTGCATTTAAAAATTTTAATATCAAATTATTATCTTAAGACGATAATAATAAATAAACAACATGATGAATTTATAAATCAGCTTTTAATTGAAAAGTCATGAAATGGTCCCTTTAAATATTGTTGTTCATCGAGTCAATCAAAACAAATTATATAAAAAAAATAGTGAGCCTAATATGCTGACTGCAATGACATTTCTAACAAAACTAATTAATTCATTGCCATCTGAAATCAAACCTGAAAGATCAAAAAGAAAAAAAAATCATCTGTAGTGTGAATGTGACATACTCAGTGGTTGTTGAGGTAGGACTGTCTTTGTGACATTTTCACCTGTACTTCAATAAAATATAAACATATTCATCCAAATTAAGTAAAACAATTATAAAATTTTGTTGTCATTACACAAGATGTTAAATTTTTCGTTACATACTATTAGATAAGTTCTTTACTTTTAGACATTATTGACATAATATCATAAAATTTACTATATGTATTTTCTATAAGTGTATAAACAATATATATATGCTTTATTAAACATAAATGAATAATTTTTAAATAATTTGTTTGAGAACAGGGATATATATACACACATATATATGTTGAAAATCCATCTTTCAGCAATACCCTGATGAAATAAATCAAATTACCGTAATTTCCGGTGTATAGCCCGCGGATCAAACAATCGTGTTTCGACCCAGAATTTTTTAAAAATAAAATGTAACTTTTTAGATCACAGTAAATATTGGTCTTCAAATACTGAATAAAATTTCTGGGTCCAAACTGAATTGTTTGATCTGCGGGCTATACACCCGAAATTACGGTACATATCATTAGAAACTGAATAAAGTTACAAAAGTGCAACTCATTAAGTTTTAAATATTTTTTTTAGATATAGTTATTTGAAAGATATAAATATAATGGATTATGCATTTTTTGCATTTATTTAAAGCACAATACGTCAAAATTTTCTTCAAAAGAGTGAAATTTGGTTTTTTTTTTTCAATATTAGCAGCTCAATGCTAAATTTTCAATATTAACAGCCAAATATGAGTTTAAAGATTAGGACTGTCATTTTGAAAATTTCTATTGGGCGGTGAGGAGCTAGTGATTTTTCTCTTTTTTGGAAAGGGATAATTGCTCTTCGCCCTAGAAGTTTTACTAAAAAACAATATTGTTTATTTTTTTTCCTTAAGAAACGAACATAAAAGATAATTTGAAAAATAAAATAAATGTATAAATAAAAATATTTCCAGGGATGATACATTGGATAGGTTTTACATTTGAAAATATTGATAATTTTAAATATGATTTAAATACTACTAAAAGCAACCAAAATCCCACTATTTTTATTTCAGATCCAGTTATAATGTAGTATTATGTACAATTTAAAATTAAAAAATTAGTCATAGAAACTCCGCCTCTGATTGATAAAGATTTTTTAATAATTTCATTATTTTTTGTAAAATATTTTTGATTTCAAAGATTATACAATTTTTTAGACACATTTAAATATTTTTTAACATTACAGCAATATTTTTTTCATAATCTACATACTTTATTTACCTTGCTTAAATTATTCGAAGAAGATTTCTTTATTAGTTATTGAAATATGATTTTATATATAAAATGAGGCCTTTGAAAATTGAACAATCATTAATGGCAACTCGTGGCATTTTTCCAAAATTTTGATAATTTTTTCTCATATGTTCACTATTTTTATTTTATAACCATTTAAAAGATATTTTTACGTACAATTAAAAAAAAGCAATAACACCCTGCCTTCGGTTAATAATAAATTTTTGATTGACACATTATTTTTGACAAAATTCTTGATTTTAGAAATTCATAAGATAAAAGACACTCTTAGTGTTTAAACATGATAAAAAAAAAGAAATAATAATCAGCCTACATTATTTGTCACATATACATTATTTGAAACCTATTTAGTGATTTTATATTGAAATGACTTTTTTTTTTATGCAGTCTTTGAATATCGAACTGTCATTAAAAAAATTTAAAACAATTTTTCAAAATTTTGATATTTTTTATCTTAAAAAATATTTTACTTAGGATCAAGAAAATTAAAGGTGATTACGTTTTAAAATAAGCTATAAACAAACCCAATTTCATTGAAATTTGTGACAGTGATTAAATGGCTTAGGGGAACTGACATGTAATGACTCTGCTTGATTTGATATGAAATGCACCTCAAAATATTTTTAAATAGGAAATACTACCAAAAACACCCAAAATCCCACTATTTTTATTTCAGAATCAGGTAAAGGACACCTTTAAGTATATCTCCCATAAAAAATAAATTTAATAAAAATACCGCCTTTTGTTGATAATGCCTTTTTTTGTTAATGCATTATTTTTCATAAAAAATTCACGACTTCAAAGTTTAAATATTTTTTTAGACACACTTAAAATGTTATAAGCGTAACAATATATTTTTTCATAAGCTGCGTACCCTAAACATTGTGCATAAATTATTTGAAGATGATTTGTAGAGTAGATATTGAAATATGATTATATATATGACATGCTACATTTGAAAACCGAGCTATCAAGAATGCCAACTGACGGCAGTTTTTCAAAATTTTGACATTTTTTTTCTCAGAAACTATTTCACCAAGGAGCGAAAAAAATTACTGGTGATCATATCTTAATAGTAAGAACAAACACACGCAGTTTCATTAAAATCTGTGATGGTGGGTTACATATTGATATTTTACTGCCTGATTTGACGTGGAATGCCCCGCACATGAGAGAAAAAAATCTTTGTTTAACCCTTAAGAGGTTACTTCACTCACGCAAAAAACCCCGCTCGCCAAATGTTATTCCTATGTAATAATCTCGTTCGCATATAAATATCTCGTTCGCATTTCAATATTTTTAAATGTTTTTTTTTTTTTTTTTTTTGTTCATTGGATTGCTGATACTTTCACTTTCGAAACTGGTTCAGAAAATCAAAGTATCCTCATAAAAAAAAACCCGCAAACAAAATTGGAAAAATAAAAAAGGATCTTTGTAGAGATCGACTTCAGCTATCCAGTGCAAAAAAATCATTTAAAAATATTGAAATTTGAACGAGATATTTTTAAAAATTTCTTACATAGGATTAACATTAGCGAGTGGGTAATTTCACGTGAGTGAAATAGCCTCTTAAGCCGTTGAGTTTTCGCCTTTCGGTTCTTTCCCCAGTTGTTTTGTATTCGAAAACCATTTAGTATTGCCATCTATTTGTGAAAAATAATACGAACACGATAAACGCATTCGTAACGTTCAAAAACTTGAAAGATTCATATGCAGTAAAGGTTTGAGAACATCATTTAAAGCTGTTCTGAAATTTAAACTGGCTGTTCTGACACATTTTTTAATCCTTCCACTACCAACATTTAAAAAACTGAAATAAAAGTTATAAAGTTTTCACACATTTTTAATAACACTTCCAATAAGCTAAAAACCATCTTATTAAAAATTCCTCGATAAACTGTTTTTGTTGTTGTTATAGAATGGACAAACGTCATGAACACGTTGTTTTAAGGACATTTTAATTACCTAGAACTTCACAATAAGTTAAAATAAAGTTTTCAAGTTTATTTAACAAAATTAAAAATACTAGGGGATCGTACCCGGGCTTCCCGGGTTACAAAATATAGATGAAATATTTTTTTTTTTTTTAGTTGATAACTAATATTTTTTTTACATGCAATATATTTTTCGGATTAACCACTAACAATATAAAAGCAGTTTTCATATGAAAAATATGAATTATACAATCAAATAAAATATGGAAATTTATCAAAAGCTATATTTTCGTATTAGCCGCATGCCAAGAGTTATTAGCTCAAGATTTAGTTACTTTCGGCATCCTTTTATATTCGGATAAGTTCCCAGCTTTAAGCACGTAGTTCAATTATATGTCAGTTAAATTTGTGTTTTATTTGTATTATTTTGTTTATTCGTTGATTAGGTTTTAATTTTTTTATGGAGTATAGCCGCAAGAAAATTATGAACTCTTTATGTTGTTTTAAGGGCAAACGGATTAACCTTTCGTAATCATGCTCCGAGTGATAGAGAATAAATTTAAAAATATTTCATGCTTGAAAATTGTTTTTAAAACCAGAAACAATCAGTAAACTTAGATGCACTTTGCAAGTAAAATTCCATTTGAAAGTTTTGTTTTTTTCCAATTTGGCTGTCTAAAAATTTAAATTGTTCGGTTACAAATATGTTAAATCTGTATTTTTTAAAAATTTTTCTTTTATTTATTTATAAAGGAAATATTAATTTCGTTATGGGAAAATAGTCAGAAATAAATGCTGAACAATTTTTGTTGCTTTATGGGAAAAATGTTTATTATTATTAGGTATTGAAGCCGAGGCACGTGATATGATAAATTGCAAAACAAATGCTTGAAAGTTATTTTAAAAGCATAATAAATCGGTCAATTAAGATACAGTTTTTAAACAAATTGCATTTGAAAGTAGATTTTTACCATATACGACGTACTAAAAATTGAAAATGTATGATACAGTAACAAAAATTTCAAAACCAAAATTTGATCGTGAAGTGCTGTCATTCGCAAAATGACGTCAGCGTTACGCACAGATACGTTTGTCCTTTCTAAATAATCTAATATATAGATATTTAGGTGCTTCAGATATTAAATTATACCAAAATTAGAGCATTTAAAAAAAGCTTATTTTGACGAGATCATCCATGTAGATTCAAAAATTTCTTGGAGAAATTTCGCTTCAGAAAATTTCTGCCATCTGTTTGTGTTTGATTTCTAAATACTTGTGATTTTGGTAGCAAAATGATTAAAAATGCACACAAATTTTCAAAATTCTTTTGAATTAAATGTCTTTAAAAAAATCTTATGGCTGCTCTTAAATCGAAAAGGGCAACCGGCAACTTTGTGACATATGTTTTAATTTACTTTTGTTCGGAAGTGCATGCAATTAGCAGGTGTTGTTTGTTGTACAGAAACTGTGTAATCGAACTGTTTTTTCCGCCTTTTTTTTTTTTTTTTTTTTTTTTTTTCAAACGCAATAGATATTTTAGAAAATATTGTCAAAGTGGGCGTTTTGAACCGAATTTCCTCGCGAAAGAAAAATAACAACTCAAAAAACGGTGAAAAATTCGTTCGATGAAAAAGGTTCGATTCCAAATCGCTTCCATTGTCAGGCCTCCAAATTTTATATCTTTCCGTTATAAAATGAATTTGTAATTGTGTCAAGACTTTTTGCACTTGTTGAGCGCAGCAGTTGAGCCTTAAAAAGTAGGTACTTGATCAAGGACGCCATTGGGGTTAATTAACTAAGAGTTGATTCGGTTTAGTTCGTAGACGCACCAAATTGGTATGTCACTCTTATTAAAAAATCTGTGTAATTGATCCTTCTTTTCGGTAAAAGCAGAAGATTTTTCAAAAAATGCTGTCAAAATCGGCGTTTTGAACCGAATTTCCGGACTCGATAGAAAAGGAGAACCAATCAAAAACATTTGCTCATAATCCAAGAAGCCGTTTATTTATTGTAAAAGGAAAAAGATATTCCATTACAAATCACTCCAATAATCATCCCTCCAAGTATAATGCTTTGAGTTTAAAGATGAGTCGAAGTTTCGCGTTGTTGAGCGGGGAAGATTTTTTTTTTTTTTTTTAAACATTCTTAAAGAGAAATAATTCTGAAAAGAATTTTCTGAAATAAAATGAATTTTAAACAAATATATTTGTAAAATATTATGCTTACAATTAGTACTTGTTTTATTTTATCATCTACAACGATTTATATTCACAGTTTTCGACGAAATTTGAAATGTTATTTGTAAAATTAATCATTTAACAATCGAGTCCATTTTATTTGTTTATTAACCAAAATATGGCTTTTTTTTATATTTATAATTGAATATTATCTTAAAACACAGAATAAAGCAAAATAATCAAACTGATAAAACGAATGGAATCTGTTGTGCTCACTTCCGTTTCAAACTGTTTTACAAATCCGTTATCTTTATACAATTTAATCTCAAACATTCAACAACAAATTGAATGAATTTAATTCTTTAAATTTTAAATAAATACATTCAGGTTTCCTGAACGATTAATAATTTCTTTTCAAATCACGCCAGTGTTAAACCAAGATAAATACATGTACACAAAATAGAAAAATCTCTCTTTCAAATTTAAATGCAGTTTATTTTCCAGTGACTTCAAAAATAAAACTTTTCTCTATTGAAAAGGAATTTAATATTACCCTTATCAAGTTAGAATTCCGGATGTTCCTTTTCGCGGTTGTCCGAAAAGGGAAATAGATATTTTGGTTCAACAAAACATTCTCCGATGCAAAAAGAATGTCTAAGATCGGCTTGAAACGATGCCAAGAGATAGAGAGGCAAGTCTATTGAAAGAAAACCTATTTTGTTAATTTTTATATGATTCTTTAACGTTGGGGAAATTGTTTGCATATCAAATCAAAAACGTGAGGCATATTGAATCTTCTATTAAAAGGCAGTTCACAAAATCATAGCCCCCCCCCTCCTCCTACCCATCCAACAACGCGAATTTTTGACTTATTTTTAGACGACACTTGCAGGCAATTATTGAAGTGATTTGTTATAAAACATTTTTTTCATATTTCGATAAATTAATCACATCTTGATTTATAAGTGACTATTATCGCGTAATATCAGTTTTTATCGTTGCCTTCGCTGTCGTACCCGGAAATTAGGTTCAAATGGCCAACTTTGACAGCATTTTTGAAGAATCTTCCGCCTTTGCCGACAAATGAAAAAAAGTTCGATTACAAAGTTTCTGGATAGGAGCAACTGCCAATTTGATACATTTGTGAGAAAAAATGAATTCAAAAATGTATCAGAAATTATCCAGTTTGGATTTGAAAACAACCTTAAGGCGGTTGGTTCTGAAAAGCACTGCTCAACAAGGTCGAAAGTTTGACACATTTACTAACTCATTTTTATACTTTAAGGCACAAAATTGATAGAGAGGCTATTGAAGCTATTTGGAATCGAAATGGGTTTCCCGTTTTTTGATAAATAAGTTACTTATCGAGTTATAAGTAATTTGGCTCACGTGACAACCGGTTTTTCTCCTCTATATGGACACTTTTTCTCCTTTAGTCTCGAAATTCGGTTCAAAACGCCCCAATTTGACAGTTTTTTCTGAAAGATCTTTTACGTTCACCAAAAAATGGAAAACGTCTTTCGATTACATAAGTTTCTGAATAAGAGCCCTTGCCAATTTGATGTGTTTCAGAACAAAAATGAAATAAAACTTGCGTCATAATGTTGCCCATTTCGATTTGAGAACAGCCTTAAACTCATTTTTATGCGATTCTTTAGCATTCGGGAAACTGTTTGCATATCAAATCAAAAACGTGAAGCGCATTGAAACTTCTAGAAAAGTCAGTGTCAGATCACTGACGTTAGGGAACGTGTGGCTAACTAAGATTACTATTAATTTGTTTTATTTTCCTTATTTTGTTGTATTTATATGCGTATCACTTTCTATGTACTTGTGTTAGGGAGATATTTTTTCTTATCTTGGGGATTGGAATAAGTAATATTATATTACTATCTCTATCGTGAGAAAAGCTCTATTGTAATAAAGGAAATAACAGCATGGTCTCTTTTGTATAACAGAATGCGAACAACAATGGCAAGTAGATAAGGAGAATAAAGAAGAATGAACGAAGAGGATCTCTTGTTTTGCCTTGTCAGTGAGCAAGAGGGAAAGAAAGTGCATTTGGATCATCTGTAATTTCACAGAGAGAAATTGCCCTTGATTTTACAGGGGAGGACTCCGTGTTATTTTTGAAAGGGAGAAGGAGAAGGGAGAGTAGTCAGTAGAGTATTGAGTAGAGATCTTGGCAGGAGCTTTGAGTCGTGCGTTGGAGGTGAAAGGTGTTCTTTGGAAAGTATTGTCTCCTGTGGGGAGTGGCATATATACAAAAGTGGGGGAGATACCTGTATGGTTATCCCATAAGCGTACACTGTAAAAATAGTTGAAACGTTTAGTATTCTAACAGGAACGTTTTGGATAGCATCGGTTATCTCAGAGCTATTTTCCGAGCTTCATGTTAATACTGGATCCGGTATCATATTCGCCAATTCACAGCGTGTTCTTAATAAATTATTAAATGCGTTATAACTTAAAAGAAAATTTATGTATTATATTTTTATCAAACAAGCTGAAGGTTCATTGGCATTTTACTTCTTTATTATTGATTGCTTTTATGTGAAAAATACAATATTTTGAGTAAAAATAAACAGTAAACTATTCTTTCAATTATAGGACTTCTTTTTATAAATCATTATAGTTAATAAAATTGATTCATTTGTTTTGCTGTTTCCTAAAAAGTTTTCAAAAATTCGAAATAGCGTTTATATGTCAGTAACAATACAAATATCAATAATTCAATTATATGTATATTTTTTAGTGTAATAATACTTTACCTTTAATTATACATTTCAGTATATTTTGGTTTATAAATTAAGTTACGATGTATGCATTATAAATGTATCGAAAAATGTTACACATATTCTTGATAACAAAATTAGGAAAGAAAGAAGAAACCCGCGGGGGAAACATTGACACGCACACATCTTCACCAGCACCACCTTTTCGCGTATCATGAATAACTCTGCGTGTGGGAAATAACCGTAGGTAATGACGGGAAATTGGGGACTGCCGCCTAGTGCTGCCACCTACTGTAATAACCTTTAAATATAAGGTATTCGTTACATCCCCCCTCTGGTTCCTTAGCGAGCACTACATAGGGTCCGGCACCTCGGGGACTGAATTTGGTGGTTCGTTTCTGACCAGCCTTGCTAATGGGATGGAGTTCTAAGCATACATTGTCAAAAGGAGAATATTGAGGTCCTTCTGTCCGGCTTCTTCCCGCAAAGTGCTTTCTTTTGTCTTGGCGTTGTTCGACTAAGTCTTTCATTTGCTTAGTGAAGATAGCAAATTTCTTTGGATAAAGAATTATCTCTGGCACAAAGTTATCATTGTTAAGGACAGGTCTGATGTCATGACGAATGTCATCAATGGTGCGAGGTTCGCGACCAAACTGTAGAAAAGCAGCCATTTTCCCTGTCGTGTCACATTTGGCTGTGTTCATAGCAAACCGGATTGGGCAATTTTACTGCCTATTAAGAGTGTTCGTTTCCAACGAGAATAGCTAAACGAGGTTTTAGATCACGGTTTTTTCGTTCAACCAGATTTGCTTGTGGATGATACACCGGAATTAAAGATTGTTTCACATCCAGAAGATAACACAGTTGCTGCATTACTTCACTGACAAACTGAGGACCGTTGTCACTAATTATTCTTCTAGGAAGACCGTACCTCAGGAAAACTTTTTCTAGAAGAGTTACATTGCATTCAGTGCGAAAAGTTTACTTATTTTGTAGAACAATCTTCCTCTATGAAAATTCATTTCTTACCGTCTTTGGTTCAAGTAAGGGTACAAACAAGTCAATGGAAAGGGTTTCGAACCGTTGACAGTAAATAGGTGTCTGTAAGAGCCCAGCATGTTTTGCGCTACTAGCTTTGTAACGCAGGCAATCTGCGCAATTCTTGACATAGTTGGTTATGAAAGTTCTAATACTGGTCCAATAGTATCTTTTGGATATTCTTGTTGGCAGAATTTTTGTTTAAGACAATTAAATACGATCTTTATAACCTCAAAATATTTTTTGTTATCACAATAACAAAATAATGTAGGTAAGTTAAATTTTCTTACCTTTTCTAGGGTATCCAAATGTTGTCTGGTCTCCTGCTCAAGGATGAATTCAATTATTCAGAAACAATATTGAAGACGTAATCATCACGTTTATTTATATAAGTCATTGTGTTTAATGAGAGGTACTGTATGTTTCATTTAATTTGATAATACCTATTTCTAGAATAAACTAATATTTTTATTTAATATCATAAAACAGTAGCAGCTATACAGCATACATGTCTCTTCTTGAGACTTTCAAAAACAACTAACTTAGGTAATTTACACCTGAAAAAATATATTTCATAACAGGAAGTATAAAATAAATTTAAGGAGGTTTATGAGCTGTAATTAAAGTTATTAACTGAAGAATGTTCAAAAGTTTTTGTAAGTCATTATTGATATTACATTGCCCTTAAAACACTCGGCGGAGATTACATAAATAAATGCCTCACTTCCGTATTCATCTGTCAAACCTGATTGACGTTTCTTGATTAACTGAGACAGATAAAATAACTTTATAAGATTAATCGTTATTTATACTCATTTGGGGATTATAATATTTGATATATTTTAACAATTATATGATATATCCCTTCAGCTCCATAATGTTCGGCTGTTGGTGAATAGTGATGATTTTTTAAAATTTCATTTCGTTCATGTACAGGAACGACTAGTTGTGCTTCTTCAGAATAGGAATCTGGAGCATAGCGATGCAAGACTCCTTGGTTTTAAAGATATCCTCGCTCAGTCCAATTTCCAAAGACTGTGCCTTTTCCATAGGACTCGAAAGCGTCAGTGATTTTTCTTAAATTATCATATTTTTACTGTTCTTCTCGAATATTCATTGAAGATCTTTTAGGTATCTAAATGGAGACTGTACAGATGTCACAGAAGGGTTCCTCGTGACTGCAATTTGGGCTTGACAATATATCAGCAACAACATTCATTTTACCAGGAATGTATTTAATCTTCAGGTTCTAAGATTGGATTTGTAGAGTCCATGGAGACAATGTGCCGGATGGTGACTTCAAAGTCATCAACCATTCCAGTGATTGGTGATAAAAGGCAACAGTTACCTCTTGTCCATCTATGTATACACGAAATTTGTTTAAGGCCCAAACAACTGCAAGTGCTTCACGTTCTGTTGTGGAATAATTTATTTCAGCAGCATTCAACAAACGACTTGCATATTCAATTGGGTGCTCTTCCTCTTTGTGTCCTTGAAGAAGTACCGCACCAAGGGCATAACCACTGGCCGTAAGATGTATGGCTTTGTGACATCATTCTATTTCAATACAGGAGGTCTTGTCAATAACTGCTTCAATGTTTCGAAAGCAGTTTGTTCTTCCCGACTTCCAGGAGGCATTCTTCTTGGTCAGGTTACTCAAAGGCCTAGCAATGTCCGAGAAATTGCGGATGAACCGTCGGTACCAGAAACAAGATTGCAAGAATGATTGAACTTGCTTGATATTTCGGGAGCAGGCAACTTTTGGATTGCTGCAGTTTTACCGGGATCGACTTCCATTCCAGAATTTGTAATCCTATGTCCTAAATATTTTACACGAGAACAGGCAAAATTACACTTCACTCGATTTGCACGGAGTTTGAATTCCAAGAGTCTGACAAAAACTGCCGCCAAATTTGCTAAATGTTTCTCAAAAGTTTCTGATAAAACAATAATATCATCTAGATAGGAAAGCTTTAGAATGTCATGTAGACCACTTCTAAAGCGATCGATTAACCTCTGAAACTGGCTGGAGCATTGATCAACCCGAATGACATTCTCAAGAAGCGGAAGGTTCCAAAAGGACAAATGAAAGCAGTCTTGTTCCTGTCTGGTGCATGAACATTTAACTGGTGGTAACCAGACTTTAAATCAATTGTTGACATGAAAGGTGTATACTTAGCTTCATACAATAAGTCGTTTATCCGGGGCGGTGGATACGAGTCCAACTGGGTGATGGCATTCAACTTCCGGTAGTCAATACAGAGACGTGCCGTACCTTCTGATTTTGGTATCAAAACAATGGGAGCTGCGTAAGTGATTTGCACTCTTCAATAATTCCTTTCTGTAAAATGTCATTTAAGGGTGTATTCGAAAAAATATTTTTCCACCCTCAACAGCTCGAAACTTTCTGAGACATTTTCAGACTCATTTTTAAAAGTAAAAACATGAAACTTGCTGGGGTGATTTCTGAAGACATGTTTAACATGCCGTGTGATTTCATTTTCAGCTCAATTAATTAGAATTTGATTTTTAAACAATTATTTTCTCAGTATGACCATTTTTTTCATTCCCAGATCACCCGCTTCGGAAAATTCGGTTCAAAATGCCAACTTTGACAGCGTTTTTTACAGTATTTTCTGCATTTATCAAAAAATTAAGAAGCACCACACATTATATAGTTTCTAAATAAGAGAATTTCCAAGTTTGATGCATTTGAGAGCAAAAAGGAATTTTAAAATGAATCAGAAAAATAGCAGTTTGGATCGGAATACACCCTTAATTCTGCCTTTATAACTTCCTTTTTGCATGAGTCATGCGGTAATGAGGAACCGACACAAGTGGGTGTTTTCCTGTGTTTATGTGATGCTCAACGAACGGGGTGGCTTCTCTCCCTGGCTGAAAGATGGTTTCATACTTTTTCAGCAAGTAATTTAATTGTGACTTCTGGGTGGGAGTCAGCTCTTTTCCTTCATTTTCCCCCAAGAAGCATGCTTTTAAAACAATGTCATCAGTGGAACATTCAAGAGGCTTTGGAACAGGATCTACAAAGCCATATTTTATATGAGGCATATCGCCGAAATACCAACGTTTGTTCCTAACATCTGGTATAAACCCTGACTTATCAAGAAAGTTGTTCCTAAAAGGGTTTGGTTTCCTTTAGCTTTAGGTAACACAATAAAATCTGTACGAAATTTTCTTCCTACATTTCTACAGTAACAGTCGTGGTCCAACTATCGTCTATTGACCACTGGCCGTTTGCTAAGGACATGTTCAGAGAGGTCTTCTGAAACTTTCCACCTTGTTCTTTTAACGCAGAATACAATGATTCTCTAGCTAAGCTGTGACTGGGTCCGGTATCTACGCAGGCTTTGCCATAGACTCCATTAATGTACAGGTTTACTGTGGTTAAATATGTGGTAGTGGTTGAGCATGTGTCTGTTTGGATTTGCTCAAAATGAGAAAATTCATTTTTTATCACAGGATTGCATGTAGGGCACTTTGCACGAATAAATCCGGGAGCACCACAACAATAACATTTCAAGGTTGGGCGATCTTCAATTTGGGGTTTGTCTGACGGGGTTATCTTCTTTGAGTAGAAGGATTTATTTGGAAAAGTTTTATTAGAGGAGCTTGATCGTACGGTCTCTTTCGGTTTTGACCAGTTTTTATTTTTCTCGTGGATTTCAACTACTTTGGATTTTACGGGATTTATACCCTTAGAGCATCGTAAGCGTCTAGCTTCTCTACTAATGCATTTGGATCATTTAAATCAGTTCAAACGTCTAGCAAATGTTCTCTTTGCTGTGGGGAGCACCTTCTCTTTAATTTGTCAGTTAAAATAAGACTTTTCAAATCTTCGAACGAAGTTATGTTGAGCTCAGAGAGCCAACCTTCAGAGTATGTTCTAAGATCGAAAAAATAATCTTTCTATGTACCTTCTAGAATTTTCTTGTGCTGAACGAACAGAATTCTAAAGTTTTCAGCGGTCAATTTGAATCGTTTCAAGGACATCCCTTTGGTGTGTTGGTAGGCCTAGGCCTTTTCTTCCGGTTCTTTAGCAATGAGTCTTGCAATATCACTAGGTAAAGCACTTATGAGGTACGTAACCCAATTTTCTTCCGGGACCCCTAGGACCTTTAATTGTCGCTCATACAGCGCTAAGAACATGTTCTTATCTTCGTTTGGGCGAAAACGGGGAATCAATTTTTGCAGATCGATTCGCGGCTTTTCGTAAGTGTATCTATTATTTTCTATCTCTGAGTTAGATGCCGAAATAGGATGGGAAGGCGTAACATTTCGAGTTCAAAATTACGTTCGTGCTTTAAATTTTCTTGTTCAGTTTTTCTATTCTCGACTATAGTTGTAAGTTTTTAGTATATTCATCCTTGTAATCAGCGTGCGTAGTAATTAAATTACGTAAATCGGCCATTTTCCTTTCTTCAGTGGCAGTTAAGCCTAACTCATCACAAAGGACTCGTAGATCCTCTTTTTTGCCTTTCCCAAAAAACGCCATTTTGTCAAAATTTAACAAAACTAACAACCAAAATAAAATTTCACTTTAAAAAATTCAAGAACAAGAATTTGAATTTAAAATTTCAAGAACAATTTAAAAATTTCAATTAAAAATTTTCATTTTCAAGAATAAGAATTTAGATTTTTTACGTCCTTACATCCAGGAATTTCTTCTTTACAGAAATCATAACACAAAAATATATTAAAAAACAATAAAAATAAAATTCAATTTACACTAAAATATAAATACTATATATCACTAAAATATAAAATTTGTATTTATTTCACATATAATTTCAAAATAAACCTTTCCTTAGGGAGGTAAACCAAAATTGAACTAGTTTCGATTTACCGTTACGTCATACGATACCGATGCCCCTTTACTTTGAGAAAATGCAAAAAAAAAAAAAAAAAATTATAAAATTTCAACATTAACTGTCAAAATAAAACAAAACTAAACTATAACTAAGCAGTTCTTAACTTTCAATTTCTTTTTAAGAAAAAAAAAATAATTTTACGTCAAGCAAGGATGTTTAAAACTTTTGTTCGTTATTTAAAATTAATTAAAATTATATTGCTCGCAAAAATAATTCAAAATCGTTCGCAAAAGAACCCAATCTACTTTTGTTCCGGGAAAACAAAATTCTTTTACCTTTTAAAACAAATTGAAATTAAAATGTTTTTTCGTCATTTTATAAATCAGTCGTTACTCATATAACGATATATATATATTCTATCGTAAACATATCTCAAAATATACCCTTTTAATAAAATATAGTTGATTGAGTTCAAAACGAAATGTTTTCTCAAATTAGAACATTAAATATAATTTTCAAATAGGTAAATAAAATATATCTTTTAACTAAACAAATTTGTTCTTAAAATAATTTTATGATTTAATTTGAATTAATCACAGATTTCAGAAGAATAGAAAAATTTATATAAATTCATATAATACTTTCAGAAGAATTTAAATTTTTCTTTTACGTTATCCAGATTTCTAACTTATTATTATGAAATCGGAACATTTTTACATCGTCTGTATGTCAGATGACAAAACAGACACAATTTATTTTCTTAATGAGAAAAATAATGTACTTGCAAATACTATCTTAAACAATTTTAACATCAAAAGTTTAATAAAATAAACATTATGAGAATGCAATAAACACAAGTTCACTAAAACAAAATAACATAGGTACTTGGCTCTTGGTTATTGCCACACGCATCCACATCTTTATGAAGACTTAGAATATAATATATTCTTCCTCTCTGTTCCGAGGTCGAGGTTCGGTAACAGAGCATGAAAACACTTTTTGCTGTATTAATAGTGTAGAACAAAACCTATTAATCTTTAGTAGAACATTTCGAAGAAAAAACAGCATCTTTGTAATTTAAACATGCTTTAGCTGATATCACAGAATCGACGTTAGTTGCAGATGTTAAAGCACTTTTTTAAAAATACCATCTTTCTTCGAAAAAACACCAGCCCTCTTAATCTCGGTTTGTTTTTATTTATGCCCATCATTGGAAGGCCATACTATAGCAGCTAACTTTCTCTAAGTACGCTCCACAATTCAATAATGGACACATTACTTCAAAAGGACACTCCACTCTGAGAATTTGGTAGAAAAGAATTATAATGAAACTACTGTATTATACAACACATTTCTATTTACAGGATATATACAGAAACAAAGGTTGTTCGTGAATTCCAAAGTAGTAGAAGAATATTTCTATATTCATGTGCCGTGTTGAGATTATTCAAATTAAAGTCTTGATGCCTTTTCTTCATTTTAATAACAGCAAACTTAAACACAACAATTAAAATATTTAACACTTAAATATACTTATAATAAATTCCATGGGAGCATATCTAGCATGGCTCCATTTTCGAGATAAATTTATTCCATCTGAATGAAAAACAATAGTTTATATTTACAAAATTAGGAATGATAGAAGAAACCCGCGGAGAAAACATTGACACGCATACATCTTCACCACCACCACCTTTTTGCGTCTCATGAACAACTGTACGGGTGGGAAATAACCGTACGTAATGACGGGAAATTGGGGACTGGTGGCTAGTGCTGCCATCTACTATAATAATCTTTAAATATAAGGTATTTGTTACATCCTCCCCCTCTGGCTCCTTAGACTGGTTCCTTAGTGAGCACTACATAGGGTCCGGCACGTCGGGGACTGAATTTGGTGGTTCGTTTCTGACCAGCCTTTCTAATGGGATGAAGTTCTACCCATACATGGTCACCAGGAGAATATTGAGGTCCTTCTCTCCGTCTTCTGTCTGTATACTGTTTTCTTTTGTCTTGGCGTTGTTCGACCAAGTGTTTCACTCACTTAGTGAAGTTAGCAAATTTCTTTAGATAAGGGTTATCTCTGGCACAAAGTTATCATTGTTAATGACAAGTCTGATGTCATGATGAATGTCATCAATGGTGTGCGAGGTTCGCGACCAAACTATAGAAAAGCAGCCGTGTGCCCTGTCGTGTCACAATTGGCTGTGTTCATAGCAAACCGGATTGTAGGCAATTTTTCTGCCCATGAAGAGTGTTCGTTTCCAACGAAAATAGCTAAACGAGGTTTTAGATCACGGTTTTTTCGTTCAACCGGATTTGCTTGTGGATGATACATCGGAATTAAAAATTGTTTTATATCCAGAAGATAACACAGTTGCTGCATATCTTCACTGACCGTAGGTATAACTGTAGGTAATGACGGGAAATTGGGGACTGCCGGCTAGTGCTGTCACATACTGTAATAATCTTTTATAAGTATTCGTTACAATACTGTATGTCTGTTGTCATAAACTTGTACTTTGATTCCATATGCTTATTATTTTTTACGTGATTATGGCTTCATTTTTTCAACTGTTATTTCAAAAAATTGCCTATCTATATACTTTTGGAACGCAGTATATCTCAGGACGTTAGTTTTTTGTCCTCTCCCTTGCTGTCGTATCTGGAAATTCGAATCGAAACGCCAGGTTTCACAGCCTTTTTTTAAAAAGATCTTGCGCCTATACTGAAAAATGGAAAACAGCTCGATAACAATGTTTCTGAATAAGAGCAGCTGCCAATTTTACGCGTTTGGAAATAAAATAATAATAATAAATAAAAATACTGAATTCAAAAATGTGTCAGAAAGTAGCCCTTTTGGATTTGAAATCAACAAAGCTATTTGCAAAATAATGCGTTTTACATTTTTTATGTTCATTTTACTTTATCAATCATGATGAACATTATTTACAATTTTCAACAAAACTGTGAATAACCTTTTTCTACATAAATAAATTAATAATAATAGTAGAGAATGGTGCTGTTAAGTTATAATCCAAACCATAACAAAATCTGCTACATGTAGAAGTTTTTCCTCTTATGTAATTCTAATTATCTGTATTTTAATTGATAAATTAATTGCATTATAAAGAGTTGCCAACAGATTTCTTGGTTTAACTGGTATTATCTCTAACGTGATTTCTTTATAGTGATTAAAAGTAAAGCAAGTCGGAAATTGTACGCCAAACGTGGCAAATGAGGTGGGTTCCTACTATAGCTAGTTTTATAAATATTCATATCTTGGAGAAATAGCTGCTGCACTCTTATGCAAAAATGCACGAATACAAAATTTATTGCGATTATATATATTAAACTCAGTAATACGGAAATAATTGAGTCCATCTTAAATATGATGTAATCACTATGACTACCTAGAATCATTCATTACCTATCATAGGATATCACTGAATTAATTACGTATGATAGGATTTAATAGAATGAAGAAAACTTTTGTTAATATTTTTTTAAAGTTTTGATTCGATTTTCATAAAATTTGAAATGACGCGACAGCATTCTTCAACGATGATATACATTAAATTTCAAATCATTCGGTTGGGTAGTTTTTGCGCTGTTATATGCGGACAGACGGATGGACCCGACGGCGACTATAGGTGCTACGTATTTATATAATTACGAACGCACTAATAACGAACAAAAACTGAAGTCTGAAGAAAGCTTTTCCTGAAATTTTTTAAATATCCTTAACATTGTAAAAAGTTTCGCTTTCAAGAATATTAAGGCAGTTTGAAAACTCACATTAAATTCCATTAAAATAAACCACTTTTGCGTTTAAATTAATTCTAAATACTTCTACAGATACAACTTGTTCTCAATCTTTACTGGAAACTTAATGACCAACAATTGTTTAGTTGAAACTGGAACACTCCTATGCCTTATAACAACGAATTTCCTCCAACAACCACGAGGTTGTACTTGTCATATTTCTTTATTTCTATTCTCTAAAGTTCGGTTCGTGACATGCAACCAACATATTCAAATGCAAATGATGAATTCTGCTCCCCCCCAGGAGGGCCTGGCTCGGTGGTTGGATCGCGTCGACCCCTAACCCCAGCATTGTTCCAGGTCACCAATCATCGAAGACCCACGCTTCGTGGGGGCCTGTCTATACGAGAAGAAAGAAGAATACATAAGTTGAAAACGGAAATTAGAAACTATTATTTCACTCATTATGTAATTATTTTCATTGTAATCATGCTTTATTATTGTTATCACTGGAATTGGTGCAGGTCCTATTGCATTTAATGATACAAAGCTTGATATAAATCTCTGTTAAAAAGATAAGACATAAAAGATTACATCTTATCAAAGATAATTTATATAGATTTGCTTAAAAAATATTAATTAATAGGTAGACAGTTACACAGATTGCGTTGACATTTATTGCCTATTATGTTTAAATGATAAATTATTAGATTGTTAAAAAGGAAATCTCATCAGGTTTTGTTTTATTTTAAATAGTTATGCTCAAAATGAGTATTTGATGAATGTATCTAAAAACCCATATATGTGCACGTATACGTATAGTTCCTAATGGTGTAAAATAAACTATTCTATGTTTAAGAAAGATTGGATATCATTTTGAAAATTCCAATATAGACCTTGGTACTTTTGTTGATTTAATGAAGCATTTAGATACTATATCAATTAATTCTTCATTGGTAAAATTCCATTCCATGAAAAATGGGCCAAATGTCTTCACGTGACACTTACAAAAATACTTATATATCTATTCACTTATAAAATGTTAGAATATAAACCCCTTAATTTGAAGATAGAACAGCATTCTTAAAACAGCAGTAATATGTAGAAAAACTGTTCCACAGGTGATTTGCAATGGCCCTTTAATAGGTTTAAAAATCTCCACATTTTAAAGTGGTAATCTGCCCGTTTCAGGGCCATTCCATGAAAAACGAACAAATTGTCCTGCTCGTGACACTTAAGAGGGTCCGGGACACATTTTAAAATAATTTTTATTTATTGAGTTAAAATTTTGAAATTTTTTGTGATTGTTAACCATATCATTTGTAAACAAAATCACATGATAAAACTTCTCATAGTTAAAAAAAAAAAATTAAAATTTATTAAAAAAGTGGGGTAATTTAAAATCGTTATAACTCGGAATATTATTTGTAGGATTTCAATTTCTTTTCATTCAAATAAACAGAAATACATAAGTTTTAATTTTGATTCAGCATTTTTAAAAATATTTATTTAAATAAAAATTAAAAATATTTCAAGTAAAAATTTCAAATAAAATGATGTAACTTTAAAAAAAAAAAATATTTTCAAAACTAAATATTTTTTTCAAATTTGCTGAATCAAAATTAAAGTAAACCAATTGAAAAAAAAAAAAAAAAAAAAAAAAAAAAAAAAAAAAAAAACATGTCCCAAGATTGATCAGTTTATCTTCAACGGTTGTGGAATTATAACAATTTAAATTCGACAAATGGTGAAAAAACCCATCATGAAAAAAAATGAATTTTCACAAGAAGTCGTTCCCACGACAACCATTGCTTGAAAGCTAGATTTTGAAAACAAACCAAGACGAAATAAATAAAAAGAAAAGTGCCCAGTTAAACTGGTGGCATTCACCTCACAGGCTATTCACACTAATTGTATATTATACTCTTATTTCAAAGAATAATGCCCACAAAAAATAAATGAAGGGGGATTAGCCCCCGTTCCCTCACATTAAACTTAACCAATGAACCTCCATATCTAATCAGGGAAGCACCTCAACATAATAAACCGATATGCCAATTTTGAAGCAAATCAGATAATTCTGCATGAAAAAACCATTTCGCTAAATTAAGGGGGGGGGGGCTAAACCCCTCCCACACCTTTACACTTAACTAATGAACATACAAATCTAATAAGGAAAGCTCCTTATCAGAATGAACATAGAAAAAAAATTTAAGTAAATTGGATAATTCTGCATGAAAATCCATTTATCTAAATTAAGGGGAGGGGTCTCGCCCCCCCCCCTTTCCCCTTATTATACTTAACCAATGAACCTCCAAATCTAATAAAGAAAGTACCATATAGGAATAAACCGGCATATCAAATTTGAAACAAATCGATTAATTCTGCGTGAAAAACCCATTTATCTAAATTTAGGGGGGGGGGGTCTAGCCCCAGCTGCACCCCTTTAAAATTAACCAATAAACCTCCAAAATTAATCAAGGCAGCTCCTGAACATAATAAACCGGTAAACCAAATTTGTAGAAAATCGAATAACTCTGCATGAGAAACCCATTTATCTAAATTAAGGGGGGTAGCCCCCTTTCCCCCCTTTATACTTAACTAATGAACCTCCAATTCTAATCAAGGCAGTTTCTTAACATAATAAATCGGTATAAAAAATTTGGAGCAAATCGAATAATTCTGCATGAAAAACCCATTTATCTAAATAAAGGGGGGGGGGGTAGCTCCCCTTTCCCCCTTTTATACTTAACTAATGAACCTCCAAATCTAATCAAGGCAGCTTCTTAACATAATAAACCGGTATACCAAATTTGGAGCAAATCGAATAATTCTGCATGAAAAACACATTTATCTAAGTTAAAAGGGGGTAGCCCCCCTTTTCATTTTTTCATTTCAAATTCATTTTTTTTTTCGAAACGTATGAAATTGGCGTGTTGTTATTCAGAAACTGTGTAATCGAAATATATTTTCCATTTTTTTGGTGAATGGAAAACGAAGAAAAAACAGCCAAGGAGAGGAGAAAAACCGGTTGTCACGTGACCTAAACCGCTTATAACTCGATATATATATATAGAAAAAAAAAACACGTTTCGATTCTAAATAGGTTCAGTAGTCAGTCCTGCCAATTCTATGCCTTTACGTTTACAAATGAGTTAGTAAATGTGTCAGAACATTTCAGGCTTGTTGAGTAGTGCGCTTGAAAACCGCCTTAATACCGGGTCCAAAACTTTGATCTGTTTTCACAAAATGTATCGCCTTTTCGGTAAAAAACTTGGTAAACAAATAAAAGATTCACTTAAAATTTGTTACCCTTTTTAATTATTTATTTCTGAGAAAAATATTATGCATGCTAAAGCACCCATACAATTTCTTTTACGCATCCGCAAATATTTCCGAAGCGGGAGATCTGGGAATTGAAAAAAGGGTCATACTGAGAAAACAATCGTTTAAAAATATAATTCTAACTAATTGAGCGAAAACTGAAATCACACGGCCTCTTATACATCTCTTCAAAAATCACCTCAGCAAGTTTCATGTTTTTATTTTTAAAAATGAGTGTGAAAATGTCCCAGAAAATTTCGAGCTGCTGAGGGTGGAAAAACATTTTTTCGAATACACCCTTAATATAAAAAGAAAAAGTTCTTTTCAGAAAATATGACAAACAACATTGTACACAATACTCTGCTGACAGAATTAAAAAATAATAAAAATTGGAGAAAAATGAGCAGGTTTACTAAAAAATGTTTCACTGCGCATGCGCGAATGGAATCAAAATATAATATGCATAATGTATTAGCTAAGTATATAGAGCGATTTTTGTGAAAGTCTCAAAATCATAGCTTGAAAATTCTGAAAATTATCGTCGGTAGAATAAGCTCGAAATCCGTTGCTCCCCCCCAAAAAAGCAAAAATACGAGGGGTTGTGTCAAATATCTGTTGATTAGTGCCAAGATAGCGTACACAATATTGCACGTACTACTATATTTGGATACAACCCCTCATCTTTTTGCTTCCTTTTGGAAACGACGGCTTTCGAGCTTATTCTATCGACGATAATTCTGAGAATTTTCAAGCTATGATTTTGAAATTTTCACAAAAGTTGCTCTATATACTTAGCTAACACATTATGCATGTTATATTTTGATTGCATTCGCGCATGCGCAATGAAACATTTTTCAGTAAACCTGCTCATTTTTCATCCAATTTTTATTATTTTTTAATTCTGATTACAGGGTGTTGTGAATAATGTTGTTTATCATATTTTCTGAAAAGAACTTTTTTTTTTATATTAAGAACTTTGCAAATTATAAGCAAAAAACTTGGCGAAATTTGGGACTGTTTTTATAAAAACCTTAATTCTCTACGAGTATACATGCTATCCTCATAAAAATGAACACAGTATATTACAATAAGCTACTTATTAATAATCTCGAGTTTGACCGCTTTTGCTACATTAGTTACATTAGTTTTACAGGTTATCCAAAAGATACTCGTTCTTTTTCAATTTGTTGACAATCCCCTATGGCGTTTCGGGAAAAAATCTTCGCGTAAATATATGACCTATACGTATTGTTTACACACCTGCAGTTTCAGGTTAATTCCTCATCTATTTTTCTAGATATTTAACAAAACGTCTAAAATCGCAAGTGACCGGTCACCTTTGGCCATATAGTGTATTCATCACTAGCTTTTCTGTAATAGCAATAAAATCTTACTTTGATTTTTATTCCTGAAAACATGAGATATGAAATCAAAAGTAGTTTAGTGTTAAATTACCATACCTTATATTATTCATTATCATCATCATCATTATATTTATGCTTATTAATAATCGATTAATATAAAATCTCACATTTCACTAATAGTACGGTATTTTATGGAAGAAACGCCGCGGCGTTTACGAGTTTAAAAGTTAATTTTTTTCCAAGTGCGGCGTTTACGATTTTTTTTTTAAATACCAACTGAGTTTCCTTAATTTAAAATTTCATAAAAATATTTAAAATCGGATTTAAATATTTTAAATAAAACTTCAGACATCTTAAGATATTAAAAACGAAACATCCTACAATGCTCAGAAAACTTTGATTAAAGTTAGGTCAATGTGACGCTGTCGACAAAAGTAGCGTTCCGACGGATGCGGCGTTTACAACGGGTGCGGCGACTACGATATTTTTAAGCTTATTAAGGCCAATTTGAGGAGTGCGGCGTTTACGAAGGGTGCGGCGTTTCTTCCATAAAATACGGTAATAAAATCTTACACGAATTATTACTTCTTATTTAAGAAAAGATGAGTATAAATGGAAAAGCGCTTTATTATAAAAATTGTCTCTCAATTTTAATAAATATCTATAAATTTATTTCAGTTTAATTAAAATAATTTTATTGCAAATTCATTTTAAAATGGATTAGCTGTTGAAAACCGGCAAATACTTAAAATTAATAAATATAAGATTGATGTTTCTACATTTACATGAACTCAATAAATTATGTTAATTCATATAAAGATTTTGATTTTTTTAAAACTGATTCATATTTTGACTCAATATCAGAACCCGATTGTAACAAGTGCAAATGGCAAAGCTGACCATTGCTCCCACCGCTGAGAAAGGTCTTCAAAGCTAAAAATAAAAAATAATAATCTATTTTGCATAAAATTAGTACAAATTGAGTTTATAATAATGTTACCGTGGCTCTAAACTACTGTGGTGCTTCTGATGAGGGCGTGGTAGTTCTCTTCAGAGGAGTAATGACAAAATATTTAGTTCTGAAGAACAAAAGATTTTATTCGCATTAAACACAAACGTTTTCTGGACTAAATATCAGCATGTGTACACAACAAAAATAAGTTGAATAAAAGTTTTCCTGCGATAACAAATTTTGTGAAGTGGCAAGGTAATCAAAGTCCTGAATTAATAGTTAGAAAGTTAAGCAATATTAAAGAATCTCCGAGACTCTATTTATCTACTCTTTAGAAATGTCACCTGTGAAGAGTTAAACAACTATTTTCTCCGTTGACAGCCTGTCGCTGTACTTCACTGCACGGCTATTCCCCG
Source organism: Maratus speciosus (assembly GCA_963932465.1). Taxonomy (NCBI): domain Eukaryota; kingdom Metazoa; phylum Arthropoda; class Arachnida; order Araneae; family Salticidae; genus Maratus; species Maratus speciosus. The sequence continues at coordinate 488,482,251 of OZ010795.1, forward strand.
CCGCAAGAAAGATGTCTCTTTCAGCCTCGGACTGTACCTCCGAGAAAAATATATGAGTGATCTCCGAGAGATTTATCTCTCGTCCCAGGTAAAGACGTGCAAACCTTCACTCTCTTGAGTCCAGAAGCTAACTAACTTTTTCTCATGAAGGATCTCCTATATCCTCTCATTTCTCTCCGAAAAACAATAGAGAGTTTTTTAGCCACTAGCGATGTTTTTCTGTCAAAAACATGTGCTCGTTGCTCTCCGATATGCTGACCTAGGTACAGCCCACTTTTTTGCGCCCGTTACCCCGCTGGGAAAGCATAGATTAGTTTCACTATGTCGGTGCATGAAAGGGACCCCAGGTGGTCCATGCTTTATTCTCGCTGTCTCCAAAGTGCCATTTTCCAAGATGAATTATGATTGACCTGTTTTTTCCCATCTTGCCGTCTAAAGTGAGAACTTAGACGAAATTTCTAGTATTTTTTGGAAACACATGGGGTTTCCTATCTAATGATTTTGTATCACTTTGAGGGCTTCTTATGTGAAATATTGCAAATAGTTCGAAGTTCCACACTACGTTGTTGCACCGGGTCCCTCGCAAGGTTAGTCGTGAATCGGGGCTTACTGATAATCATATATTCGATTAGTATTCTTAATTCAACAGTTGTTTCATTAAGTTTTCACTGCTGTTTCAACATCCCTTATTCTTGTTACCCCGCCGGCCTTGGGGTGTTTGCTCACTGCACTCCGGCCACTTATACATCCCCCCCCCCCCTTTTTGATTCAGTCGACGGCGGTGCTTAGGCATCCCGGTCGCTTTTTCAGGAAGGCTCACGTTTTCAGCACCAGCCTTGGCGAGTTGGCGAAAGCGAGAACGTTCAGCCAGCTCTAACGCCAATCGTCGTGTTGTGTTTTGTTTTGAACCGAAATGGCGGAAGACGAACTAGCATATTTTAGAATAACAGTCCTACCCAAATTAAAGAAATATTTTCAATTATGTGATCTAGAAAGAAATCTTCTTCGAAAGAAATTGTATTACGAACTCTTATACTCTGTTTTATCAAAGGCCTTTATTACTTTTGATGATATAGACTAAAATTTTGATTACTTGATCTCCTCCAAAATCTACAGTTTCATTCAATTGAGTATTATTAATTCAATACCTGTTAAACAAAAACTCATTACCTTCATAAATCTAGATATTTGATTATATATAAAGATGGGTTTATGGGGATGATGAATTAATGCAGTTTCAGTGCATTTTGTCTTATAAATAAGCACAGATTTAAAAAAATACCTGTGACAGAAAATTACTATAATTTCTGCGTTGAACTTATATAATTAATTTAATACCAAATAATTCTGCAGAAACAGTACCCAAAGTCGAGTGAAAATAGGCTAAACCAGGAAAGAAAAAAAAAAAAAAAACACACCCCCAACCAGGATGTTTTGAAATTGCCTTTTTAATGTGAGATGAAATTCTTAAGGGAGGTGGGGGAGAAGGAATATTGAATGACTATCTTTTGTTACTTCAAAATAACAAATAAAATCACTAGAGAAATTTTTTAACTATGTATGATAGTTAGGGGCTGTAGATTTAAATAGTTAAATTTATCAATTAACAAATAGAAAAATAAACCAAAAAATTAAAAACGTGGAATATTTAACTTATTTTTATTTATTTTTTTTTTTGGGGGGGGGGGGGGGTGAAAGAAAAATAAAGCTTTTTTTCGGGGGGGGGGGAGAATTTGAATAATGGGTTCTTTACTTATAGTTACTTCAAAGTAATAAATAGGACAGAAAATTTTTTAAAAATGTAAAGAATTAATAAAAAAAAAAATGAAAGCGTGTGCACAAAAGGTTAATCCTGATTTTTTTTTTTTTTCTTAATCTTTCATTCTATTTTTTTCCTTTTCTTTTTATGGTAAATTATTTATTTGTTATTTAAAAATAAACAGATAGAGCAAAACACAATTTTAACTAATCTTTTGTGCAAGGCAACAATGAATTTTAAATGGTCAAAAAACAGTGTGCTGGAGGAGAGGGTGGGGGGGGGAGGAGTAGAGAAAATTCGAAATGGGAGGTTGCCTCAGACGATTGATCATTATTTTATTGCCACTTCAAGTTAATAAATAGTGCAATATGTGTGCAGAATGACGAAAAATCGAATGTGTGTGTGTGTAGGGGGGGGGGGGGGGGATGGATTTCATCCGAGAGAATTTAGATGATTTATTCAAATATGACGAATGACTATTTTAAAATAACAAATAAAACAACTAGGACGAAATAATATTTAAAAATGTGGCAAAAATTTTAAAATAAAAAACTGAAGAATTTTAAAGATTTTTAATTTTGTACACTAGGGGCAGACCAATGTTTTTTTTCATAAAAACTCAAATAATGATAAAGATTTAACAGCATTAAAATGTAATAGTAATTGATTTAATAGCATGCATCAACTTGCAATTATTTAAACTGATTGATTTAATTGCAGGATACAGCTAAATAATTTATGATTTATCGTTCAATCTAATTATAATCGAATTGATTTTAGTTTCAACTTCCTATTAACGTCTAATCGCAATTAAATTAAGAACAATTAATTTTTAATGAATTATTTCAGTGAAAATATGTTTTATTAATGCAATCAACAAGTCACACAATTATGCCGCTTAATTAAAAAAACTAAATTAATTCAGTAGTAATGCTAATAAAACTAAGTTCAATTGGTTCATAAAAACATGATCAATAGAATTATATTTATTACAAAAAAAAATCTTTACCTCTATTTTTATTTTTCCTAAAAAATAAAATACGTTCTCAATTTCTTTGAACATAACGAATTAATGAAATAAATGAATATTATTGAACTGAAAAACATAACTTATGTTTGAATTATATATATTGTGCAATTAAAAGCATTTTAATGCGAAAAAGCTCTTCGTTTTAAAAACAGAAAGCTCTCAGCAAAGGAATGGGGTTGCTGTTCGTTACGCGTAAGACGTCATGAACGAGAAAGGGTGTGTAGCATTGAATTCATCCCCGCGCCAACCGTTACTCTGGCGATAAAGTGCTCAAAACGTGAGCCTTCTTGAAAAAGCATCCCGGTCACGAAATTCATACCCCAGTTTTATAGTTAATTTTGAAGTTGATTGTTTATTTATATTTTAGCATTTAATTTTAATCTTAACTTGTCCCCATTTTCGATCAATGTCAATGCTAAAATGCAATTTGCATTAGCGGTGTTCTTTCGATGTCTAGTAACACAAAGCCTTTTTAAAGGCTAAACGGTTTGTGTGAAAGCCGGGAGACCCGCGACCTGTAATGCGCACTAGGCTTGACATCAAAATTAGTGAGCTATGTGGCCCCCTTTGTTTTTTATAAGTTCTTAGAAAGCTTAGTTAGGCTTGGCTACCTTGTGCTATAGCTTTCTGTGCTCGTTGGTACCCTACTGTCTTTGCATTTTCCGTTTTTTTTCCGACGCCAGTTGGTGAAGTGACATCGAAATATAGGGCAACCAAAAAAATCTTGGATGCCTTATGCGCCCCTTTTTTCTGGAGGTTATATTTAACCTCGTGCTTCCAACTCTGGAATGGCCCTCGGGACTCCACCAGAGCTTCCAAATTATACTTTTAGGCCGTGCATTGTTTCGAAATTCATCCTTAGTTCGTTTTCATATTTAGTTGGAGGTTACGCGCGGCGGCGTTGCACGCCGCGTCGGCACTCCTTAAGCACCGCGATGTCATGTCATTATTCTTGTTACGAACTTGTTCTGTTAAATCAGCTGATTTAACACTATTTCTATCCGTGTCAAATGACTTTTTTTTAAAGTTTATGTTTATGTTTATTTTGCTCGTAGTTTTTGAATGTAATAAGCATAAAAATCTTCAAAGTATTACAACTGTTATTTACTCTGTCATTCTGATAAAGAACTTTTGCCTTAGTCAGTGACTTTTTTAGCTACAGAGAAAAAAAATATTTTTCAAGCTTTACGTTTGAAGTTGAATTTTTAAATGCAGAACCAGTAATTATGTGGGGTGGGACAATATCAACTTAGAAAAGCCATTGAGAGATAAACTGTCTAATTTAGATAATGAGTAAAAAGCAAATCATTTCTGTTTTCAATTAGTTGATCTTCGTTTTTGTTGAAAGTCAAAAAAAAAAAAAAAAAAAAAAAAAAAAAAAAAAAAAGAAAGAAAAAAGAACGAAAAAGTTTTCATGTTAAGTGCATTATGTTTTATTTTCTAATTTATTTTCATTCTGAAAATATGTAAGTATAATCAGTTCAGTAGTAAGTTGACTATTTTGAAAGTATTGGCTATATTATATCAATATTTTCAAAGTAATCAACAAGATTCAGTGTCTAATTTCTGCAAATCATTTCTGTTTTCAATTAGTTCATCTTCAATTTTGTTGAAAGTCAAAGAAAGAAAAAGACATTTAGAGTATTGTTTTAATAAGTTTTCATTTTAAATGCATTATGTTTTATTTTCTAATTTATTTTCAGTCTGAAAATATTTAAGTAAAATCAGTATAGTAAATTGACTATTTTGAAAGTATTAGATATATATCAATGTTATCCAAAATAATCAACGACGCAAGGTACACCGCCTAATTTAGACAATCAGTAAAAAGCAAATTTTTTCTGTTTTCGATTAGGGAATCATCAATTTTGTATCAGATATGTATCAAAATATTGGATATATTTTAGAAATATATTTACAAACCTAATGAGAGAAAAAGCGCTATAGGTAGAGTGTCAATTTAAAGAGCAGAGCTTGTTGCGGAATCCCTTAATTTGATAACTGGAAGAATAGATCTAACCTAAATTTGCCCCAAAATAGCTATTTTGAGGGAAATATTCGAATATCATTTTTGAACCCTCTCTGTGTGCCTTTTTGCATGCTGGGGTTCCCTTTTTCCTACCAAAGAAAAAAAGGGGAACCACCACCACATCTGTCTCTCTATGCTTAATCGCCAAATTTTCTTTTGTCACGGGTCTACTCAACTAGAAACCAACTTGACATCTTTACTGTACCACAAGGAAGATCTATGGATTTACAAATTCAACCATTGGTAATGGAGGATCACGTGAGGGGGCCTAGAGAGGAACAAATTATTTTTGCATCCGGTTATGAAGGCAGGATCTTATATACAGCTGTATTTTGCTTCAACAATATTCATTTAAGTTAGTCATTTCAGTGGTTTTGCGGTCTTTTTACAAGTGCCGATATGGGATTTAGTCGATACAAAATTTCAGACCAAAATCTGTGAAATAGAAAATTTTGTGATCTGTTTTATTGGATAACAAAGTATGTTTCATTATTATTAATCGAAGCATTTTCACCTGTATAATCGATGTATCGTAAAATTTGGTACAGTTTACAGTGCCTTTAATGAAGGATAATGCATTTCCATATGCAATAAATTCACAGTAATGAGTAATCATAAGAATGCATGAATTTAGATCCAGGAAGGATTGTGTTTGAAGTCTTTGAATTTTGCTAAGATTGAAAATCATTGCTAGTATCGAGAAAGAATTTATTGAGTGTCCCGCAACAGTTCATGCAGTGATGAAAATACCACACTCCTTTCATACGAAGCCACAGAGATGAACTGAAGTTTGAGTAAGTAAAAATATGTTTGATGCACTTTAATATTTTGAGTAAGTAAAGCATAGATAGCATCTTATCCTCAAAAGTTAATCATGTGACAATTTTACAGCATGAAGTAAGTATCTCATTTTAAAATTTCCAAAAATATTATTCTGAAAGATTTACGTGAATCTTGCACCGCATAGCCAAGAAAAAAAAAAAAAAAGAAGTTAATTTTAGCATTCTCACCTCTTTATAAATAACATTCTGACCGTAAAAGTCTTTACTAACTTAGCTTTGCTGCAACAAGTGTTATACTATGTGTATTAATAAACGTAGTATAAAACCTTGGCAAAGAAAAGAGAACAAGAACAGTCATATTTCTCTTTTTGCATGATATTAATTTTGTTTCAGTTTGAAAATGAATGCAAATGTTGAAAACGCTCGACTTCTTTCCATTTTGTTAATGTAAGAGATCAGCAATTGCAAATTTTATAAATCACGAGAATCTACTTCTCTGTGATATATATTTAGCTTTCAGGAGCTAAATAAAGAAATCACTATCTCAAAATATATAAAAGACTTATTTACTATGACTTGATTGGTAAAAATTATATACCTATTAATTGATCTACTTTTGGATAACTAACTGTGTTTTTATTCAAACTGGTGTGAATACGTCGAAATGTGATATTAAAAGATATATAACCTTTCACCTCTTTCAAGCAGAAGAGTTTTATGGATTCACATGCCCCTGTTTTAAAAATACAATGAAAGTGTTCCGATTTCAGGTAAATATGTTATTTTATATTCTATCAAAATTGTGTATTTCAATCTGATATGCTTATAATAGCGAAATATTATTTAAAAATAATTTAGTTGTAATCTAACTTTCAAGTTATAAATTTAAGTTATACAAAATCAATTTTTTTCGTCCATTAATTGAATAATTGCTGCTTAGACGATTTACAGATCACTTGAATTTGCACCTTTTACGAACAAAATTACTTGGAGCAAAATTATATTAATGTTTTCAGTGTTAATCATAAAAATGTCATTGTTTATAACAGTTTTCAAATCCAAACTGGTTAAATTCTAACAAATTCACGAGGTCAAATTTAAGTTTAAAGTCATGAAATTGAAATTGCTCTTATTCAGAAACTTTGAAATCGACTAGCGTTTTCCATTTTTTCATAAAGGCAAGAAACCTTCCAATAAATGCTGTCAATGTTATGGCGTTTTGAACCGAATTTCTGTATATTATAGCACTAGCAAAAGTCCTCCCGAGAACAAAATCACACTGCAAATAGAAGCGTCTTAAATTTAGACACATATGTGACTGAAAAAGAATTTTAGACACTTAAGTGTCTTAATCTGAAAATTAAGACACTATAGATGTCTTAATTTAAGATACATAAGCGTCTTACTATGACCATGGTGTAAACGAACTGAGAATAATGTCTAAAATATCCGCAAACGTCTTATTTTAAGACACTTCATTGCTTTAAACGTGTCTTAATTTAAGATGTTTTGATTCTTCCGACGCAATAACCACCAGGGGGCACTAGCACTCCCAGTTGCGCATGCGTTTTAGATGTCTTCGTTCGAAGTGGTATACGTTGTAATTCAAACAAAGTTTGTTTTTATGTACGCGTGTATTTTAATTCGTTTTTTGCGAAATGTGAAGTACTGTGATTTTAATTCGTATTAACTTGGAGTATTTATTTATTGAATACATACATCTGACGTGTGTGCTCGACATCAAATGTCTCTTAGAAGCTGTCGTCGATACAAGGGCGGGATAGACACAGAACAGAAGTAGACGGCGGTTGAAGATTACACCCGGAAATTCTACAAAGCGTGTGCAATGGGCTTAGTGTTAACTCGTATCAATTTATATCAATAATATTGTGTTATTCATCTTCGTCCTGTCGAAACTGGCAAAAAAAAAGAAACTTTTGTCTGGCGGGTCCTGTTTTTAGGATGAAACATCTCATCCTTTAAATATGGCTAGTCGGATGTATTATGGGATTACCTTTTAAACTGATGAAAGTCTTTCTCCCTCACTGTGGTTGTGGTAGTTTTTAAAATTTCAAATCGAGGAATATTTCTTACCCCTTGCAGCAACTCAAGTAAGTTTCTTTATAGTAGTAAAATTAGTGTATTTTATGATTTTATTTATTGTACTAAACAAAATCCTGCATGAAATTTAATTAGTTTTGAATCTGTTCGCAAAAAACCCCACTAATTCTAGAAGTATATATTTTTAAACTTATGACGTTCTTTTTTATTACGAATTATATATTCAATGTCAGTTCTTAGTTTCAAATGGATAATTTTTATCTCGCAGTAAATCACGGCCACAAGGAAGTAAAGAAAAAAAAAACTTTGAAAGTTGACCTAATGCTTTCTTACTTCCTGGCATAAAACCGCAGATTAAAAAAAGATAAATAAAGTAAATGAGACTGGTCTATTATATGAACCTGCCTGTAAAAATATACATATGTATTTGATTTGTCAATCAACTCTAATACTGATTTTTTTTATTATTTTTAATAAAAAAGTAATTTGAAATTTATAATGGGAAAAAGTAAAAACCTCTAACTAGATTTCGTATTTAAAATTGTGGTAACTTTATTTATATGCACTTATACGAAAAATACAAAAATGACAGATGTTACTGTATATATTTAAGACGAAAGAAGTTTGGAAATCATAAGTTATTTTTTCCTCATGTTTTTAATATAGAATATGTACTTATTTGTTTTTATTGATAGTTGAATAGCTTTTGTGAGTACCCTCTGATCTACATAAAAACTTGTCCATGTGGAAATATAAATTTTTTAAAAACATAATTTTTAAATAAGTATTTTCATTTTTTTTGGGGGGGGGAGGGGGGGATTTTGCATGAATTTTTGTAAAGCTGATATCTTAAATCTTGCACTGATTATAATGAAAGTTTTGAACTTTTAGAGTAGGACAAGTTTAAAAACGCAAATATATTTAACAAAATACCAAAGTCATTTTTTCCCCAATGTTATTAAAGTAGAATATTTATTTATTTATTTTCATTATTCATAGTTAAATGGCTGTTGTGATTATCAAGTGATGTATATGTAAAATTGCCTATGTGGCAATATATTTTTTTATATTTTAATTTTTTTTGGGGGGGGGGTGGGGGGTGGGATTTTTGCAATTTTCGTACATCTGATATTTTAAATCTTTTTCCACATTCAACCGAGTATAATAAATATTTTGAACTTTTAGAGTAGGACAAGATTATAAAATATATATATATATATTTATCTATGTACCTTAAAAGCCCTTAATAGCGAACACTTCGGGACCGCGGAATTTGTCCGATAATTGGAGATGTCTACTTTTTTGATGTAAAAATATACAAATATGTATGTCTGCTGATTAAAAAAGTATTCGTTAAATAGAGGTGTTCGCTATTCGAGAATCTCCATTAACCTCCACAACGGATACTCCCGAATACCGGACATCTCAATTTAGACAACTATAATGCAGGGTTGCGTTTTTTGCAAAAGTACTTCTTGATTAAAGGAAGGGCAAACTGGGAAGTGCCCCGTCCCCCTACGACTGTAGTGCCCCCAAATTTGATGTGCAATATTTGTAAAGCTTATATTTTAAATCTGTTTCGAAATTGTACTGATTATAATCAATATTTTGAACTTTTAAAGTAAAATAAGGTTAAAAACAAAATAAATTTTAAAAAATCTAATATTTAGATAAATATTTTTTGTTTTTTAATCTTGTTCTACTCCTGAAGTTCACGATATTGATTATAATCAGTACAATGTCGTAAAAGATTTAAATTATCAACGTAACGAAAATTGTATACCAAAACTGAGAGCACCAAAAAAATCAGGCTGTATTGGGGGGGGGGGGGGGCAGGACCACAGCCAAATATTTTTCCAGGATTCAACGTGGTCAAACATGGCTACGTATGATGCTTACAAAAAAATGGATGCGATTCAGACGTTTGAAGTGTCTGAAATTCAGACGCAAAAAGTGTCTGAAAAAATTCAGACATTTTAAAATGTCTGAAAATTGAACACTCCATTTCAGACACTTAAGTGTCTGAATTTCAGACATTTTAATTTAGAGTGCACTTATAACTCAAGATGATGTAAAACATTTACCGATAAACAAAGAGCTCTATTTTATGCCAGATCACTTCAGTAATAATGAGTGCTAATTTCAGGCTTTTATTTTTTTTAAATGCGTCTGTCGTTACGTTTAAAAATGTGTAAAAAAAGAATTTTGCCCCCCAACAACACGAAACTCTAATTCCGTTTTTCCGACTCATTTTTTAAATGATACTTACAGGCGTTATTCAGGAATTATTAAAGTGATTTTTAAATTCAATTCAAATCGTAAATTCAATTCAAAACGTAAACTTTGACTATATTTTCTGAAAAATCTTCTGTCTTTTCCGAAAAAAAAAATTTCAATTACATAATTTCTAAATAAGTGAACCTGTCAATTTGATAAGTTTTCGAATATAAATGGACTGAAAAGCATATAAGAAAGTGAATCGTTTATTTTAGAAAGGGCACAAGTCACATTTTTCAAATTTTACACCAGACATAAAAACGGATCCAGATTATGTGTCCTTTCTTAACCCTTCCTCGGTCGCAACTCTGGAACTCCCGAGTTCGAGCGCAATGTGCCTGACAAGCGCCTGTTAGAAAATGGTCATTAGCAATTAATTGTTGCATTCTAACGCTCTTAAAGTGTTCAGTGATCTTCGTTAGGACGTACAAAGAGAGAATATTTTTTTAATTTCAATGAAAAAAAAACCTCGTTTATTACACTGAAAGTAAGTAACCCTGCGCACTTTTATGGCGGAGAAGAGAACAGAAATAATTGCGCTGTGCCTGTCAAGCGTATTGCGGCCGACGGAGGATTAAATAAACGTGTTGATTAAATGATTAAATGAATGATTAAATAAAACGTCCATAACAATGAATGATGTCGAGTTAGAAATGAGCAATTTTGAAACATAATGTGGCCATCCCAATAGAATGTATTTTTATTAAAACATCGATTTAAAAAAAATGTGACTTGTGCACTTTCTTTTGGATTTGAGCTGTTTTTATGTACTTCAGTCACTCATACTATATTGAATAAAATTCTGATTCAGAAAATGAGTTTCTGAAAATGTAAATTTTTAATAATATCCCAACTGATGAAAATACCAAAAAGTTTACTGTTTAAAACAGATATTTTCAGTAGGATATTTAAATTTCTATAGAATATTTCGTAGAAACGTATGTTATTTACTAATAATTAATGTAGTTTGGTTCGATTAATTTTTTGAAAAGCCACAGCTTAATTTGACAAACTTTGATTTACCATTTAATTTTTATTTGCTGAAATGGTTGATTTTAATGAACTGGGGAAATATATTATAAAGACACAAAATTATAACAACCAATATGTTGAGAAATCCATAAATCTGATTCATAAATACGGTCATTATGATTCTCATATGCAGCCAAACTTCTGGCAGAATTACTGCTACCATTTAGATTTTTGCGATTAGCTTTCTAAAAGTAATTGAATCGAATGTCCATTAGAGATCAACAAGGATGTTTACGGTATAATTTATAATGAAGTACTTTATCTGAGCATACGACATATCCCATCGAACCTATTTTTACCCGACTGAAAAGAAGGGTTATGTGTTTCACGCGTATTTGTGTATGTGGATTTCTTTATGCTCTCGAAACATCCCAACGGCTGGATGGATTTTAATGAATGAGGTCTCTATCAATTCGTCTTAACGGCCTGATGGTTATAGGCTAGGTTTTGTTTTTATAAATTCAAAATGGTGGCCATAAAATACAAAATGGCGGTAGAGACGAAAAAAAAAAAATTACGCACCCTATTGAGTGGCATATCATTGGATAGGTCTTTTAAAATGAAGCCGATGTTTCATTGACTATTTTACAGTCAGAAGCTCCGTTAAAATATTATACAATCTGGAAGTTGTGTAAGTAGGATCTCTAGCTTTACTGCAACTCTAACCATCATAGACATCTATAGACGTCATCAAAACAGTGTTTATAGATAGGAACTGACAATTAAACACAACTTAAAAGTCATCAATACCAGTAAATAAAAAAATAGGTAAGTAATATAAACAAGTAATATAATTATTAAAAGAAATTAAAGTCAATTCCTACTTAGGTCAATAAGAGAAATTTTTTTCTCCCATTTTTCTTTCCTCTTGAGTGGAGCTTAAATTGCGTTGATTATGGGTCCTGTCCTTGCCGGCGAAGACACTCACGAGCTAATACTAATCCTATGGGGAGGGGTTTTTCTAATATCTCGTTTGCATTTCGACATTTTAAAATAATTTTTTTTTGCATTGGATAGCCGATGCCCGTCTCTACAGCGCACCTTTTTTACTTTTTCGATTTTGGTCGCAGATATTTTTAATAAAGTCACTTTCACTTTCAAAACCGGTTCTGAAAATGAAAGTGTCATTCTAAAAAATATCTGCGACCAAAATCGAAAAAGTAAAAAAGGTGCGTTGTAGAGACGGACCTTGGCTATCCAATGCAAAAAAAATATTTAAAAATGTCGAAATGCAAACGAAATATTAGAAAAATCCCTCCCCATAGGATTAGCATTAGCTCGTGAGTGTCTTCGCCGGCAGGGACAGGACCCTTAAGAAGAGGGCTCTCTCGGTCTTAAAATACCTTGATGAAGAAGGAAGCTCTCTCGATTATTGAAAATTAATTAATTTAATTTAATTAAGGAATTAATATTTAAAAAAACTGAATTAACATCAAGTGTCATCCACTACAAGTTTAAAAAAATTATTTGAGCTTGATTGGATGAAGAATAAGTAACTAACGATTGAAAATTTGAGCAAGATATATATAGCGAGAGTGTGAGCTAATAGTAGGAATTGAAAAAAAAAATAGTTTCACATTGATGAGAAATAATTAATTACCATATTTTATGGAAGAAACGCCGCGGCGTTTACGAGTTTAAAAGTTAATTTTTTTCCAAGTGCGGCGTTTACGATTTCTTTAAAATACCAACTGATTTTCCTTAATTTAAAAATTCATAAAAAATGCTTAAAATCGGGTTTAAATACTTTAAATAAAACTTCAGACATCTTAAGATATTAAAAACGAGACATCCTACACTGCTCAAAAAACTTTGACTAAAGTTAGGTCAATGTGACGCTGTCGACAAAAGTAGCGTCCCGACGGATGCGGCGTTTACAATATTTTTAAGCTTATTCAAGCCAATTTGAGGAGTGCGGCGTTTACGACGGTTGCGGCGTTTCTTCCATAAAATACGGTAGTTCGCTTTTTACGCAGTCGGGTTTTTTGATTTTTTAAATTTAATTGTTTATTATTTGTGAAGTTTAAAACTGTTCTCTTTTTAATTGAAAAAGAGAAATCTATTGAACATCATTCAACTTTATAGAAGAATTGAACAATTATAATTTTAATAAAATGTAAAAATTTATTTGTGAATATCAATTTAAGAGTAAAGTAAAAACAAATTTGTTAAACTTTTTGTTTATTTTTACCTATCTCAAGGCTGCTAGTCACCCAACTTCCGAATTCCCCTCGCTAATGCTAAGTCTATAGACGTTTTGATGTATTCGTATATTTAAAATATATCCTAAAGAAATAAATATTTTTAACTGCTTTTTACTGTGTACTTTTCTTAAAGGACTTCTCTTTTTCTCTTAGTTGTCAAAATATTAGTAAAATCTATGCTTAATTTTATATGAATTGTTAAAATTTTACTCCCAGCTCTTCAGCTTTTAACACATAAACTATTGATGGTCAGTTTTCAGCCCATTGGTAGGATACCTCCCCCCCCCCCCCCCCTGCCACACACACTTTTTTTAATATTCCTATTTAGTGCCTTTCTTTTTGATTTTCATTTTAAGATTGTTTAAAAGTGTTACAGAAGGTCATAAACATTAGGTTTATTTAGGAAATTCAATGTATTTCAATTATGTCAATTTAATTTTATTACGATATGAAGCTCATAACATAGTTTTCACATATATTAACTCGTGAAAAAACGTTTGCGTAAAAACTACGATGATTTTTATAAATGCTTCATATCGAAGGAAGAAATAAAATTAATCCAATTGAAATATGATAAAAAAGATCTAAAATATATGTTTTTAACATTGCATAACGCATTTAAACAGTACTCAAATAAAAATAGGTAAGGGAGGCAAAGACAATGGATACTAATTTATATTAAAATGATCAAAACATCTTGGGACATAAAATGCCATATTTGGTCTCTCTTCTCTTCTAAAAATCTTTATCTACATATATTCTTTAGCATTTAGCAAACATCTGTTTTGAATGTGCTGTAAATAACAACAATAAAATTATATATACTAGTAATTAGTAAATGAAACTGCATTTTAAGGTTATTTTTTTAATCTCCAAAAGCATGGGGGAGTGGGGGGTATTTATCTCTTTCTGGAAAATGGAAAAATAATAAGAAATCATTTTTCAGAATTGTTTATTCACAAACTTTCAACTTTCAAAAGCAGTTCAACTTTGAATAAAAACCATTAGGAAAATGTCATGTGCTCTAAACTTCTTTTAAAGGATCTTTTTAAATGCTATTTCTTTTCTAAAAGCATTTAAAGGAAACAATTATCTTAGGTAAAATTTTCTTCTTCTTCTTTTTTAATCTTCGTGATACTTTATTAAAAATTCTTTTCATTCATCAGAAAATTCCCGAACAAACATAAGAAATTTGAAATATTTTAAGCACTTTTTAATCATTTTTAAGCATGCTAAATGTTCTAGGTAAAATATAAATTAAACGTGCCGAATAACTGCTCAATAATTGAAATAAAAAATAACCTTTTAAAAAGTACTTAACTTTTATTTCGAGGTGTGTTTATTATTATTATTATTATTATTATTATTATTATTATTATTAATGCATATATTTTATAACATAAGTTTCAGTAAATTAAGAGATACTTGATTAAAGGACTTGGATTGATTATGGATTAATTATAGCCTTCTAAAAGCATTTAAAGGAAACAATTATCTCAAGAAAGTAAAGTTTATTATTTTTTTAATTTTGATATTTTGTTAAAAAGTCTTTTCATTCATAAGAAAATTATAGAACAGACATAAGAAATTTGAAATATTTTAAGCACTTTATAATGAATTTTAAGCATTCTAAATGTTCTCAGTAAAACATAAATTAAACATTCTGAATAACTTCCCAATAATTGAAATAAAAATTAAAAAAGTGCTTAGTTTTTATTTCGGGGTGTTTGTTTTTATTTATTAATGCGTATATTTTATGACATATATGTTTCAGTAAATTAAGAGATACTTGATTAAAGGACTTAGATTGATTGTCGATTAATTATTATAGCCTTCTAAAGGCATTTAAAGGAAACAATTATTTTAAGAATGTAAAGTTTTTTTTTCTTATAAGTCTTCGTGATATTTTATTAAAAATTACTTCTTACATTAGAAAATTACAAAACAAACATAAGAAATTTGAAATATTTTATGCACTTTATAATCAATTTAAAATATTCCAAATGTTATCGTTAAAATATAAATTAAACATACCGAATAACTGCTCAATAGCTGAAATAAAAATTAACGATCTTTTAAAAAGTGCTTTCATAACATTAGCTTCAGTAAATTAAGAGATAATTCATTAAAGGACTTGGATTAATTATAGATTAATTATTATTGCCAGATTTAGTACAGCAAAAATAAAACTGTAAATGTTGCCAGAAAATAAATTCAACTGTATTTAATTTCTATCAAACGCATTAGATTATATGACTTAGTTTTTATGAATAAAAGAAGTTTCAGATACTAGCCCATAAAAAGTATTTATAACTTAACAAGTTATTAAATTACTTAAAAGAATAAGAAACCATCTTTTAAAGGATTTTTGAAAGAGCTGCTTCTTTTCTTAAAGAAATTAAATAACAATAAAAAACAACTCCCCTTCCCCCAAGTGAGTAAAATATTTTTTTTTAATCAACGTAACAACTTATTAAAAATTCTTTTCAATCATTAGAAAATTACTTTACAAAAGTAAAAAATAAAATAAAATAAAATAATATATATTCTAAATACTTTACAAAAATTAATTAAATAAATATATATATATATACATTCTAAGCACTTTATAATATTCTTTAATCATGATATAAATGATCTCAAAAAAGTATAAAAACGCTTAACAGTTCAATACTGGAAATAAAAATCAGTAGCATTTTACAAAATAAATTATTATAAGGCATCGATACAGGCCAAATTTGGGCCTATTTAGACGTCATAAAAATCCATTTAATAATTCAGGCCCCTTCACAAAATTGCTTTTCATTAACAGGCCCTTTCACAAATTTCCTTTTCATAAAACAGGCCTCTTCACAAAATTTCATTCCATAAAAGCATACTCTTCATTAATTATTTTTATTTTGTTAGATTTTAAAATGTGTAATTTGCTAACAAAACAAGTTCACCAGAAAGAAAAACTTTAGCAGAAGGAGTTACAGAAATTATTAATAAATGCTTAGTTCAAATTTGAATAACATAATTTCATTTTTCGTTACAAAATGTTATTTTTCCGAAAAATATAATAAGTTTCCCAAAAATAAATTTACTTTTCACAAAATGACATCCAAGACAAAAATCTTCGATCGACTCCTCATTATTATTACAATTATTATTTCAAATCAATTTTGACATTGATCACAGGATAAATATTGCAAAAAAATTTTCAATGTTACAGAAAATATTTAACATTGTTAAATTAAATATGCATAGCAGATTGCGAAAATGTTTAAAATCTTGTGTAATTTGTAGCAAAATGAGTTTATATGTATATTCTATCTTGTATGGAATTGAAAATAAATTAATTGTGTTTAGTTTAAGAAAAAATATCGTTGTCCCACTCTTCCTTGCCGGTCCACTCCTGCGTACATAACATGGCCTTTGACAGATGCCCCTTATTTTATTATTATTATTATTATTATTATTATTATTTTAAGTAATGTAAAATTGATGCGGAAATAAAATATGAATTCAAAGTAAAATTCAATTTTAATCTACAAAAATAAAATAATTTTTAAAATGCAGATGTTTGAAAACTTTCAGTCGCACATTTTTCAAGAACACACAGGAGTAAATAAAGACGGAGCATTCTTTTCATCTAGCTCTGTAGATTTGGGAAAGTGTAATATTCATTCAAATGTAAATCACTCTTACTTTTCCTTTATTTTAAATACAGGGTGTCTACAAATTAGTCGGGCAATTTCGTAAGTTAAGAACTTCCGAAATATTAAATGAAATTAACTAGTTGAAAGTCAGACTAGTAGTAATATTGCCGAATTTTATTCATAGATGGCGTTAGGTGTCATAACTGACACTTAGCGAGCGGAGGTGTTATTCAATGACCACCACGATCACAAGAACTTTTCACCGCTTGATTTCGGTGTATGGGGTTTTGTAAAGGATCAAATGTAGAAGCCAACACTTCCTGCATCCATTCCTAAACTAAAATCAAGAATTTGCACTGTAATTAAGTTGACAGATGGAAACATGCGGACAAATCTGTGGCAAGAAATGATTTACCGATGGGACTTTTGCAGAGTTACGAAAGAAAGTAACATCGAACATTTGTGATAATGGTAAACTTGAACTGTTTTTCTATCTTACAACAATATGTACTTTATTTTATCTCCCTGTCAATTCCATTCAATAAATCATTCTTTTTGCCAAACTAATTTGTAGATACCCTGTATATGTCCCACTCCTCCGCATTTGAAGGAGTGAAATTTTCACAATTCTCTGGAAATAGAATTTTCAAGTATTTTGACATTAGTTGTAGATAACGCTAATCTTATAGCACAATTGTATTTAAAACTGAGAAGGGTATACCGAGGAAAAAAAATCTGTTTATGAGGAACATGATAAATTCTGCCCCCCCCTCCTTTTCTAATAAAGATTTAATAGAAATATTAGCGGCTTTTATTTTTTCGCGGGGGAGGGCGGGGCCTATATTGAATATTTAAAAGAAAAACTGAATTTTCACATAAAATTAATCAAATTGTGATCAACGTAAAACTGAAAATAAGAAATTTTCGCTAGTAGCCACTGGCCAGTAGATGACATATATTTAGTATACTCCGTTCTTGTCGAAAGTTACGTTTTAGTTAGTAGCCATTCGGAACCGGTTCCGAAATTGACAATGCCCTCATGAAAATTGCAACCATACCGAAAAAATAAAAAGATATCCGGTTGCTCCATAGTGCTAATAATGCTTTTGATGTTGTAAACATACTTCTTTTTTTAAATGCTAATTTTATAGAAAACTATAACTGTATGAATATGAAAAGTTGTTTTTCTGATATTATTACAGTTCTGTGTGAACTCGGTTTTAGAGTTGGTTTGCTCGCTTCATCATTAATGTTAAAACGAAGTCTAATGTTGTTTTGTTTCAATACCGTTTATTTAGATATTTATATACTATTTACTTACAGAGAAATTGTATTTCAGAAGTTTTGGTTTCGTTTCGAAATTAAATATTCAACGTCACTATACGCTTGAGAGGAGTTTGCACATTTCCCCCCCCTCACTGAATAAAAAAGTGTTTTGTCCAGAAGTCGAACGTAGAACCTCTTGTTTAAGGCTGTTCTCAAATCCAAAAGGGCAACTTTATGGCATAATTTTTAATTTATTTTTGTTCGGGAATGTATGAAACTAACAGATGTTGTCCAGAAATTATGTCATCGAACTGTTTTTTCCGATTTTTTCGCAAATGCAATAGATCTTTCAGAAAAGAGTGTCAAAGTGGGCGTTTTAAACCAAATTTCCGCACGAAAGAAGAATAACCACTCAAGAAAGAGTGAAAAACCTCTTTGTCACGTGAACAAAAACGGTTATAACTCAATAGGTAATTTGTTTATCCAAAAATGGAAAACAAAGTTCGATTCCAAATCGCTTCCATTGTCAGGCCTTCCAATTTTATATCTTTCCGTCAAAAAATGAATTTGTAAATGTTGCTGTTGTGTTTATGACGGCCAATTAACACGAAAGATATAGGACCTAAGGGGGAGGGTGTCCTCCGTGGGGGGTCTTTCTAAGTGAACCTAACCCGTATTTACGCTTGGAAAACCAAAGGTTCGAAGAAAAAAACGAAAACTCCGAACGGTTAGGCCGACGGGCGCGATTGGGTTCGAACCCAGCACCTGCTGTCTACCAGCTTCGAGAGCAGAACCTCTCGACCACTGGTGGGGCATTTGTAAATGTGCCAACATGTTTTGCGCTTGTTGAGCAGAGCAGTTGAGAACAGCCTTAAATTGACAATGCTCTTCAAACTGAAGCCTTTTGGCAATAACATTTGATCTATTATCTGAAGCAAGTCAAAAGAAGAAACTACATGTAAAGGAACTTCAATAAAATGTGAATACGTAATTATACTTAATTATTACACAATCGTGATGACTGGTATGAAAATCATACGAGTCGCATTTTTTTCTGTTGAGTAGAAATGTGTCCAGACCAGGAGCGAACCCAGAACATCTGGCTTAACTCTATCTACTGACGGTACTTGTAAGTACCATTAAAATAACTTGTTCTAAAATTCCTTTGATACATCGATTAGTAGTAATGCAGTTTAGAATGAGTTATAGATACATTACTTTATCTTGTTCCAAAAGCATTATTGGTTACACATAACAAAAATATTTTTAAAAGGATGATTTCTTTTGTCTTTGCATCTTTTCAGCTTTCTTGGCGTTGGGGAGGGGGGGGGGGGTGTTCAATTCGAAAATATTTCTATATTTCTATTGTAAGAACATTATATTTGTACATTTCCTAATTCTACAAAATACTAAGAAAAATATTTAAAATAGAAGATTTGAGTGGGGTTATAAATATTGCACAAAATCCCTATAAATTCAAATTTAATTAATCCTTTTAAATCCTTCAATCCTTCTAAAATTCTTCTAAAATTTATTAATTGATAATGTAAATCTTCTAATGTAGTTTAAACAATTTACGAAAAATGCTTTAGAAGATAAAATTTTCATGAATTCATAATTCAGTACATAAAGGGTTAAATTGCCAGGACGCTAATCTACTGAGCTATCCTCAAAACGAACCCGGCAGATACAATTCAATCGGATTCTTACCTCTGACAATTTAAACCACACTGTCAAAAAAGTGCGTTCTTTATACACTTAATTATCCGTCATTTTTTAGACAAATAATTTCCGTACTCCTGGAAAACAAGCTTTTTCCACTTTTTCCATGCTTTATTCCCGGAAGTCTGAAAAAGAGGGTGAAATTCCGTTTATTCCTTGCACGCATGCGTATTGGCTGTATTAATTCCAAAGTTTGAATTTATTTTTAAGAGGAAAAACAGAAAATTCAATAAATTAAAATTTCGAAATTATTTAAAAACAAACAAAAATAATGCTTTCGAATTTAATAGAGTAGCAATTTTCCCATTTGTTTAAACTTATTCGAAATTTATTTTTTAAAGCATTAAAAAAATATTCTCATGTAAAATATATTCTAAGCGAACACATTAAAAAAATATATAGTACGGAATGTCCATAATTATACGACCCTAGTTTAAAGTTGTCTACAGACAAAACTATTGCACTGTAAAAAAAATCTGTAATTTTTACAGAAAAAACTGTTTTGAAGAAAAACAGTTTTTTTCTGTAAAATAAACTGAATTTCGTAAATTTTTGCAGAACAAATCTGTATTTATTACAGAAAAAAACTGTTTTAATAAAAAATTAGAGTTTTTTTCTGTAAATTAAGCGGTTTTAAACTGGCGCCAAAATTGACAGTTTTTCCCTGTCAATTTGACAGATTTTTTTTACAGTGTGTTCATAAAGTTGTGAAATTTTGTGATTGACATAATAAAGGAATGGGAATTTGTTTAAGGAAAAAAAAGTTCAAAATTTCGCCACCAGAGGGCGATTTTTAATAAATTTCACGTTTATCTTTAAAATGGTTTAGAAATTTTATTTACAGGGTGTCCATAATCAAACAACCCTATTTTAAAGTTGTCTACACGAAACTATTGTTCAGAATGTTGTGAAATTTGGTGAAGGACATAAAGGTATGGGAATTTGTTTGAGCGAAAAAAAATATATATTAAAAGGACGTTTTTTTAACGAATTAGACATTTACGATAGTTTAACAAATTTTGTTAAAACCAAACATGTTCCACATGACTGTCATCATTTTCAGATACCATTTGGAATCGTAAGATAGCATGTTCTACAGTTGATCGCAGTGTGTTCTGGGAAATGCTAGGAACATGTCGTGAAATGCCGTCTTTAGAATCAGGTTAAGTTAATAAATGAAATTTCTAAACTATCAAATGCTAAATGAGTAATTTATTAAAATCGCCGTCTGGTAGCGAAATTTTGAAACTTCTTTTTTTTTTCCCCTTAAACAAATTCCTATTTACTAGGGGGCTCAGCCCCCTGCTCGCTGACGCTCGCCAACCCCCACAAATTGCTACGCAATTCATATTGGGATCGCTACGCGATTCCAGTTCGCTTTGCTCGCTCGCCACTATTTATGTCAACTCTAGCCAGAATGAGTGCTTTCATAAATCATCACAACGTATTAAATTTACAAATATTTTTAATGTATAAAAAAGTAATGGAAAACTGTTGAAAATGTAAATAAAAACGTACCTTGGAAACAGAATTGATTAAAAACCTTAGTGAAAACACAATAAAAAATATTTTTAGTTGGGCTGCTATGAGATCCGAGCAAGCAACATATGAAATTTACAATTTTCATTCATAAAAAAGTAATTGAAAATTTTGTTGAAAATATAAATAAAAATGCATTTATCAAAAGTTTGGAGTTGATCATCATTGAGAAAGCTAAGCGAACAGGAAATGGACGCCGTTTAAATTTAAATGGCATGTTAGTGTCAGATGGGGTCCTTCTCCTTTCATTTTGCCTATAGTATTGAAAATCACGGCTTAAATTAATTTAAAACTATAATAAGACGCTATAAAACATGCTACGTATCGCGCTATAGAAATGTAAAACAAAACGTTTTCGCCTGTGTCAAACGGTTTGCGTTAAAAGAGAGATCCTGTCTGGATTTTGATTTGCTGAGTGGGTTGGGACATGTGATCGTAACTACCACTGAGAATCGTCGCTTTGGCTGTTGCCAAATAGCAAGCTACAAATACAGCCCTTTATTAGATATAAGATATATATATATATAGATTTATTATGTCTTTCACAAAATTTCACAATTTTATGAACAATAGTTTTGTCTGTAGTGTAGACAACTTTAAAGTAGAGTCGTTTAATTATGGACATCATGTACTTCAAGTTAAAAAAAGATGATTTTATTCAAAAAAGCAAACATTTCTTCTCGAATTTAATTTAAAATTTAATACTCATAAATTATGTCATTAAAAATATCTCTAATATGCAATAATTTTTATTCCCTCTTATTCTATAAGTGTTAAGTGTTAAACACCAACCATTATTTCATAACGACGAAATGTTCCTGAAATTAATTTTAATTTTTTTTAACTTCCCGAACAAGAAATTTAAATAGCCTTACCAATCCCCCATTTAAAAAAACCCTGATGTCTTCATTTTAAACTCGCCTCTCTCCGGTGTTCGCTGATGGTCGAGTGGTTAAGATGCTGGATTCGAGGCGCGCGGACCAGGGTTCGATTCCAAGCGGATCGACGGAAGAACGAAATATATTTTTTTAAAAACTCCTTTTTTCTGATTACGGAAATTTTCTGTCCTTGAACGGAAAATAAAAAAAAAAGGAAATTTTTTCAATTCACAGATATGAAACACATGGGAATATTTTGTGAATTGATGGTTGGTTGGTTGGTTAATTTTTGACGGCCAATTATCTGCACGAGTGATATAGGCCCAGGGGAGGAGTGCCCTTCGTGGGGGTCTTTCTAAGAGAACCTAACCCGTATTTACGCATGGAAATCCATGGCTCGAAGAAAACCACGAAAACTCCGAACAATTAGGCCGACGGGCGCGATTGGGATCGAACCCAGCACCTCCCGTCTACCAGCTTCAAGAGCAGAACCTCTCAGCCACAGGTGGGGCCATTTCGTGAATTGAAGAAACATTTCTGAGAGTGCAGAGGTTCTGGGTTCGACTCCTCACCTGTACTATTTTTCACTCAGATTAAAAATTACAAATCGTATGGTGTCTTTCTTTACCAATAAATATGATATTATTAAAATGGTAAAGTACTGTTAGTAATACTAAGTCTCAATAAAATTAATACCTATGTTCCCTAGAAAACAAGTTATCAAAAAATATGTTTTATAGAAGTGCTATTTTACGATTTATAGATGGCCAGAAATAATAAGATGCTTTTTAATTTTGCGATGTTAGAAGGGGGGGGGGAGGGAACTACAGTATAACCTCGTAAATCTGGCATCATCGGGACCGAGACTAACCAAGATTTATGAAAGGATATCAAAAGTACTTCCGATATTCTAAATAGTACCTTTAGTCAAAATTTAACTGATAACCAAGTGATAATTATGTGATTAAGAAATTAAATATAAAAAAACCCTTACTTTAATTGAAATTTTCCATGTTACAAAAAAAAAAAAAAAAAAAAAAAAAAATCTAATAAACAGAGAAAAATTCATGAGTGCTTTTCTTTTTAACACTTTGGAATGGCACTTTTGGTATAAAGTTGCAGCATTTTTACCCGACTGAAAAAGAAGGGTTGTGTGTTTCACTCGTATTTCACTCGTATCGGTGTATGTGGATTTCTTTATACCCTCGAAACAATTCAACGGCTAGATGGATTTTAATGAATGAGGTCTCTATCGATTCGTCTTAACGGCCCGATGGTTATAGGCTAGGTTTTATTTTTATAAATTCAAAATGGCGGTAGAGACGAAAAAAAAAAGTTTACGAAACCTATTGAGTGGCATATCATTGGATAGGTCTTTCAAAATGATGACGATGTTTCATTAACTATTTTACAGTCAGAAGCTCCGTTAAAATATTATACAACCTGGAAGTTGTGTAGGTAGGATCTCTAGGTTTACTGCAACTCTAACCATCATAGACATCTATAGACCTCATCAAAACAGTGTTTATAGATAGGAACTAACAATTAAACACAACTTAAAAGTCATCAATACAAGTAAATAAAAAAAAAAAATAGGTAAGTAATATAAACAAGTAATATAATAATAATAATAATAAATAAATAAATAAATTCCTACTTAGGTCAAAAAGAGAATTTTTTTTTCTTCTCATTCTTCTTTTCTCTTGAGTGGCGCTTAAAATGCCTTGATCAAGAAGAGTGCTCTCTCGGTCTTAAAATACCTTGATCAAGAAGAGGGCTCTCTCGATTATTGAAAATTAATTAATTTAATGTAATTAATGAATTAATATTAAAAAAAACTGGATTAACATCAAGTGTCATCCCCTACAAGTTTAAAAAATTTATTTGAGCTTGATTGGATGAATAATAAGTATTTTATTAACGATTGAAAATTTGAACAAGATATATATAGCGAGAGTGTGAGCTAATAGTAGGAATTGAAAAAATAGTTTCACATTAAGGAGAAATAATTAATTAGTTCGTCACAGCAGAGGCAAAAGAAAATTTGCATTATTTTACCGTAACATGAAATTATAGCACTTATCTCTGCATGCAGGAATAAAAACGTACATAAAAGCATAAAACTCTTAAGGATGACGACGTATTATGAGGTTTGGAAGGTTGGATAATTTTATCTCCCTACAAAATCCAACCCCCTTCTGTGGTCACAAATGGACATATAGCGTAATAAAGTGATTTTCCGTATAACTACACTCATGAAACTATTTGTGCAGCAAGACGCATCTTTGATAGACCTATTAGTGGGATAAAGCGCAAAATGAATTTTTGCGAGATGTGTCACATTTCTTGCGGGTGAGCGATGTGTTCATCCTGCTATTTTTCTTTCTCTCGTAAGTTAGAATAATAGAAAAAAAGGAGGGAAAAATTACTTTGATGCCGGATTTTTGAAGTTGGTGGATTTCTGAATGCCGGATTTTTGAAGTTGTACTGTATATATATTTGCTTTAGAGTTTCAAAATGCCAATGATAACTATAGATGCTTTTCGCTTTCGAAAGGTCAGAAATTTCTACGCTATCAAAATGATCAGCATATGGTAAGTTTGTTTTTTCTTTGAAATTTTTAATTATTCGTTTCTCTTATAAAACTTTTGATAATAAATGTAATTTTATACAGTTCAGTGGCATATATAAAGGACTAGATAACAAAGCCAGGGACATAGCCAAGGGTCAGAGGCTTAAGGGTTTGGAGCTCTCAATATATCTTTATGTAATGATGGGCACATACTACCTATTTCTATATTATATATTAATTCTATATCTATGACAATATGAAAAATTGCTTATTATGTGAATTAACTAATTATTTTTTTTTATTTATTCAACTTACATTCTTAGAAATGAAAAGAGGATTTTTACATGGTATAACTTAATTTACCAGATTTCATTCTAGAAGTATTTTTATCAAGCTATAGCAAAAGTTTTGAGAATGAACAAAAAAATCTGTGCCAACCTATATTAATAGAAAAACGTAAATTATTAATCACATTAATAAATAAATTAAAAAAATTCTGCAAATAATTATTGTTTTATATCGATGTTTTGACTCATTCCCAAAATTTTTGCAAGAGTCCAATAGCTATTTATTTAAAATTCTGGAAAAATAATAATTTCCACGTGTTTTCATTTACATAATACCTCACGAAACGCACAAAACAATTACAGCAAGCTAAAGCTACTAAACTCTGCGTTTTGGTTAGTTGATTTGTTTATATATTCTAACGAACCGTACTCATGTAAAAGCGCTTGTATTTCCCTGTGAAATTGAATTGCTCATCGGGCGAAAATATTCCGTAATTAGACAGCTTTGAATGTGAAGAGTTCAGTTATGTATTCAAACAATTCTTGGACAACTGGCAACTCTAGATGGCATTGTCCACAACACTGCTTTCCCTTTCGCTGCGATGATGAATTGAGCAAATTAATTTCGAAAGGCCCTGCATTAATACGGCCGGCAGACCGGAAGACCGGCCTGGGGGGACTGCGTGTCCAGTTATCTGGTCATCTCTCGCTGACCGAACCCCACAATCCGTCATAACCTGTTTTATCAGGCTGACACAACTTTAACGTTAAACTTTAAATCATTAATTTTCCAAAATTGAAATCCCGTAATAGGATTTGTGCTGGAAGCTTAAATAGTGTGATCTGTTTTCCTTTCGTTTGTGTATCAATAGCAGCTGATTTTCGTTTACGCAAGGCAGAGTCCGAATTTTGATGGCGGAATTTGAAAGGGAGCAGTTGACAGAATGATGAGTGGGGGGTGGACTGACCCTTGTCCAGTTTCTGCTTAGTATCCGGGGGTTGGATATGAAGTGAAGTGGAGGATTTTCGGAGATGTGATAGACAATGACGGGTTGGGAAATAAGTATTTTTTATTAAATAAATGTTACAATATACTTTGTCATATATGTACATGTATGTATGTATGTTTGCATTTTATGATAGTTTGCAATTATTGTATAAGCAAAATTTTAAGATTAAATTTTAAAAAGAAATAAAAATCATGCATAGATTATGAAACACTTTCCAATTATATCAGACTATTCTAACAAAACTTTAAACATTTAAATAAAACTTTATAAATCCCACAACACAATAAAAACCCTTTTTTCATAAACTTATCGCGTAGGCAATAATGTATATGAATTCTTTTCTGCTGCCTTGTTTATGATCCATAGATTTTTATGCATACCGCATAATGAAACTAAAATTTAATCCGGCTAGAAAACGCATAATACAACTAAAAAGGTCTTCTGGCAATTATCATTAATAGACGACAATGTGTCCAAAAGCGTTTTTGCGACCCTGTATGTCAATTTATGCTACACTCACACCACACAGTGTAGTAAAATTTAGTTCAGATGGAAAACGAGTATTATATTTGAAAACTCATTTTCAGCAAATCCCGTCCATAAAAGATAATAGAGAATGAAAAGAATTCTTTTGGGTATCCCTGTATATATTCTATAGAATTTACACACGTCATATAACATGCTAAGGTTTAGGTAATCGTAAAATCGCATAACACAAATGAAAACGTATTTCTTGCAATTATTGCTCGTGGATTGTAATATCTAAATTTTTTGTGTGGCCCTGTAAGGGAAAAAAAAAAATGCCTGTCACATGTTTTATTTTCCCTGTGGAAGACATTGTCGTGCTTTTCAATATGATATCAATTTCACAAAGCTCACTTCAAACAATCACTACTTACTGAGAGTAATGAAATTGAATTATTTTGTCTAAAAGAACAATAAATGTTATTAACACCTTTTTCAGTAAAACATTGTAGTGAGTATTACCATTGCGTATCAATTTCGAAATGTTTGAAATAGTGTAACATCAATAAAATTTTGTCCATTTTCGTCCATAGACCTTAATGTATCCGAATTCCTTTAAGTCTCTCTGAAAAAAAAGTTATAAATGCAACGCATCTCGTTTTCAGTATATCATGCTAAATTTCAATAACATATGCAAATCACAAGGAAATATAAGTATATTTACGAAAGTTGGAGCGCGCAGGACTGACAGACAGACAGGCGAATTTGGAAAATAAAATCAATAAACGAGAATGACTTTGTTTAGAATCGTTTTGAAATTCATAGTCGCTACTCGTTATACACACTTTCAACAAGAAATTTAGACTTTCAAAGTATAATATTAATTTTCCGAAAGTTTTTTTTTTTTGTTTAAATAATTCCGGAGAAATTTAATTCAAAAATAAATATAATTATGGTGATAATATCATAAGTGAAAATCATTATTGTAAGATGCAGACTTACAGCTAATTTTATTGATACTATTTTATTGATATATTTAATGTTCGAATATCTAAATACTTGCTAGTCCAGTTTTTAAATTAAAATATAAGTCATAATTTATATAATTTGTAATATTATATAAAATATGACTGCAGTAATATGATATTGTATATATTATGTCATTATATATACATATGCACACACATATGCATATACATATCTAAAAACGGAACACATATGCATATGCATTATCTATATTATAAAGGACAAACATATGTGTGCGTATAACGCTGACGTCATTTTGTGAATGGCAACACTTTCCGATAAAATTCGGTTTTGCCACTTTAGCTACTGCAAATTTTTTAACTTCTAGACATCGCACATTTTCAAGCTTTACACCATCGTATAGGGAAAAAAATGCACTTTTAAATGCATTTTGTTTGAAAACTGTATCTCAATTTATTTTTGAGATATTAATTTTTTTGTAGTTTTTAATTCCACTTCTCTAATGGTGGCAACTTGAGTACACAATTTCAGTGGGAAGTAAAGGGAAAATAGCAGATTACTGAATTGTTTTGTTGCCATTTTCTCATAGCAAAACTGAAAAAATTGTAATTAAAATACCTGCTACGTCAAGAATATCGTCGGCTATAAAACCCGGTGAATTTCAGTTTCATTTCGTTTTTATATATCAATTAAATGATTTTTAGTTTATTGCAAACTACTTTACAAAAGATACATCATTTTCTCATTTCAAAAATGTATTTTAAAGAATATTTGTGTGACTTATTTTCTCAGCATTTACTTAATTCGAATGAAAAAGCTGAAAGAATGCAATTTTATTAACCCCTCCGGGACCGGCGGCTTTTACACAAATTTTATTCGGTAGGCACCACTTTTTTTTAAAAAAAGTTACTTTTACTTAAACAATCACGAAAATGCTCTAGTTAAAGAAACTAAATATTACTTTTCTTTTTTACTGGTGCCTAAAACAAATTCTGTATGCTCTTTATTTGAGGGTGCATATATGCACCCATCACTGGCGCACCCACGGGGGGAGGTAAGGAGGCTGAAGCCCCTCCCAGACCACGAGACTAGACTAACTGTTTAAAGTTTCCTACATTTCCGAAAGTTCTTTTTATTTTTTTTAATATGGCCTTAGAAAAAGGAAATTTTGAAAAAATATTAATCTTTTCCCAAAATTTTTCTTATTTATCAATTTTCTTATGAAATTTGAAATATTAGCATGTTTAATATTTGCTAATTAAAACAATATTCTTTTTATTTATTAAACAGGTTTAAGCCTTCAGAATTAGCCCCATCAAAAAATTTCAGAACCTCGCCCCTCCCCAGATATCACTAACTGCCCCCAACCCAGATTTGCTCTGTATCAAACCAACAGAAAATTGTATGTCCAGGCTCGACGCGTCTCGCTCATTTTTAATCAAATGTAAAACAATCGGACCGAGCTCGTCATGCGTTCCGGGTCAGATAAGGAAAATGTAGATCTCTAAAATATGCTACCCCCCCCCCCCCGCCCTAAAGCTTAATCCTGGGTGCGCTACTGGCATCGATGGTCCC
The DNA here is from genome assembly GCA_963932465.1 of Maratus speciosus. Taxonomy (NCBI): domain Eukaryota; kingdom Metazoa; phylum Arthropoda; class Arachnida; order Araneae; family Salticidae; genus Maratus; species Maratus speciosus. Next base: position 488,511,367 of record OZ010795.1, read on the forward strand.
GAACGGGTTAATCCGTGTGAAATAACACTTTCCAAATTTTGAAAAAATATAAATGAATAATTTCTGATAAGACATGGAGCTATTATAAACAAAAAAATGAAGGTATATGAATCATTAGATAGTAATCGGTTTGTTTTGCCGAATTTTTTAAATGACGACATCGCTTTTTGTTGAGTTTCTGTATTATTCCGCGATAGTTACGTCATATGCAACTTTTCTATACATGTTGTTTAAGACTGAATCGTAAAAGTCGAATGCTTTAGCGGATGCAAATGACGTCATTTTATATAAAAAAGGCGTGCATTTCAATTCTTAAATCTGAAATATGTTTTGTAGAAGTGCGTCATTTACTCTACAGCAACTTTGAAATTCTTCACAGGAGGAAAATAACGATTTGAAATCACACTCTGACAAAATGCGATGTTTTACAAAAATTTAGCCCGTCTTTATATAAGAGCAGTGACATACAGTGTGCATGCTCAGATCGGAAGTCTTTGTCCAAAAAATAACAATTCATATTACTGGATGAATTTGCTTCGCCGAGTTAGACAAGTAAACAAAGATGATGTTGGCAATAATTCTAGATTTAAAATAATTTCAGGTTCCCCAAGTTTTTGTCCAAAAATCTCTCAACTAATCAAATTTTATTGCTATTCTTTAAGACATTCTACTTTAACTTTATCAAAATATAATTTTATAATTTTCTTAATCTAATTTTCATAATTTTCAGTTAACCCGAATTGTAAATATTACGCCTTACTTACAATGAAAAAAAATATATAATCTGTATATTTAAAACAGAAGGCTGTTTTTTAGTCATCTGTTTCTACTGAACAAATTTTATTAATAATTATTTTAACTGAAAGCTGTTTCTTTGTAGATGTGCCCGCACTAGCTGTTTTTTAAAATACGAATCCCCGTTTTTATATTTCAATTTTAAAAGTTTTTTTTATCAAATTTCTTCAATTGGATCGTTTTGTTGTCTGAACGGTCAGTTTGTTATATAAGGTTTAGAAGAGCAAAATCCCATTAAGGTCATTCTGCCACAAAATATTTTGAACAGAAAATGACGTACAGCTTTTGAAAACGCACATTTTTATTACTGAGTAATGTGACACCAGTAGAAATGCTTAAGTAGGTAAACATGAAGTAATTAAAAAAAAAAAAAAAAAAAGACAAACTACTTAGATAAAAGAAGTATTTTTACCATAAATGGGTCTAAAAGACATAAATTACGGCAATTTTTACTTTCAGATACTGAGATAGAATCTCAAGTCAAGAGTGCGACTGCTTACATGCATACATGTAGCTGACAAACATGCCTTCAAGTTTGGAGTTTAAATGATTTTAAAATGACCAAATTAAGATGTGATTTTTTTTTTAAATAGTGAGTAAGAATAGAGTTACGTAGTTAAAAATTGAGAAGGTGAAAATGATATCAAGTTCAGATTTCATGGGGAAAAATTCTATGATCGCGTCAAAGTGGAATAAATTTTGCTGTTTTTTCTTTCTGGAATACCAAGCATAAGAACCTCGATTGAAAACTTCATCATAATAACTGATTTTTATTATATTTAAGTGATTTAGTATACGATTAAAGTTTAGCTTTGTCAATAATTTAGACAACTAAGTTTTATAGAAATAGTGTTTTGGTAACCTTAGGTTAAAATAATATTTGATTGAGAGTTAAGGCTGTTCTTAACTGCTCTGCTCAACAAGCGCAAAATATTTTGACACATTTACAAATTCATTTTTTAACGGAAAGATATAAAATTGTAAAGGCTGTCCATGGAAGCGATTTGGAATCGATCTGTTTTTTCCATTTTTTGATCAATCAATTACCTATTGAGTTATAAGTGCTTTTGATCACGTGACACGGCCTTACTCCCCCTTACCAAAGCGCTATAAGTAAGCGTCCTATCTTAAATGGGAGAGGTAACCGCAAGATTAAAGGCGAGGTCACGTCAATCAAGGTCATACGCCACCCAGCGGACGGAGTGAACTACAAGAGGATTATTAACTTCTTTCCCCATTGTGGATGATCTATAAGTTCGATATCTATGAAATAACTATGCGCACGCGCAGCCATGATTTTATTCGTTTGTCGTCTGCAGTACTTAATTGTTGAAAGTATAGATATAATTCGATTTATTTATTCGCCATTATTTAATTTATTAATTGAAGTTAGTTATTTAAACAAAATCAGTTCTTTTAAGAATTTATATTATTTGGGAAAATGCCACATTGGCGTTCTAATTATTGCAGTTTTCAAAACTGCAAAAATAACTCTCTATCTGAGAGAACTCATTTTTTTCGCTTCCCAAAAGAGAAAAACAGGTTAGTTTTGTGTTTTATTATAATTTATAAAAAAGTTAAAATATTATTTAATATATATTATTAAATGTCAGTGATTTTAATACGTTCTATTTGAATTATGTTTTTGTAATGCAATGAACAAGGACATATAAAAATTAGTTAATGTATGTTAAGATAGAATTTTACAGCAGCGTTTTTAATTCAATTCCTGATAAGATAAAGTTATAAAAATTACATAAACATGTGTATTTCCAATGAGAATTAAACGTTTTATTATGCTTAGAGTTTAAGTATAAATTATTTAATTAATTTTAAGGCATATTTTTTATTTACCGGGCGCAGGCGATAAATTGCCAAATATTCTCTTGATCGAATTGTATTTATAATATTTAAAATAGAAGCATTTCATTCATTCCATTTAAAACTCATTTAATTTTACATTAGGATCCACTTTAATTTAAAATGCAAGGAGTAATTCTTGTACATTAAACCAGAAATAATTGATTATTTATAGTTTTAAATATTTTGAGAATTTTAGACAACAGCTTTAAAAAAATTCCTAAAATCGACAAATTGCTTTTTTTTTTTTTTTTTTTTTTTTTTGAAATATGTTGGTCATTGTGTCATATCCGGGAAAAATAGTTTTCTTGGGATACCTTCACTTCGCACAGGTGAATAACACTGCAGAAATCATACAAAGTATAGAAGAAACTTCAAAAATTGTAATAAAATATAAAATATTTACAAATAGCACGTGGTATGCTTAATTAAACATTTATTATCTTACACCGGTTCTTCGCAGGGGTAAAAGGGATAACTTTCCGTAATCGGGCCGATAGCCATGATTGGCGTCAAATGAGAAAAAAGTATACAATTGTAACTGTATAAAAGTTAAATAATGGTTAGAAAATGAAAGTAACTTTTATCGAAATAACCCAATTGCGGAACATTCTCCAAATTTGAAAAAGGCTTATGAAACACACAACAATTGCCAATAACTGAAAACTATAGACTAATAATAAGCTCGACGTAGCAGTTGTTGGTCGGTAGCCAATAATTTCAAATTTCCCTTTTAATTTTGTCCGGATTCAATTTTTGAATTTTTTGAATTTTTTTTAATTCAATCTAGCTTTCACAAAAGAGTCGGAATAAGTAGTAGAAAAAAGGGCTGCGGACGGAGATGGGCCAATTGAACGTATTAAAATCACTGACATTTAATAATATATATTAAATAATATTTTAACATTTTTTATAAAAAAATTATAGGGGTGAAAATCACGTTTAAGATGCTTAAAGGTTTTAAATATTTCTCTTTTGCAATTTCCCAACCAGCTGGTATATTTTAGAAATCGTAGTTTGTTACATAACTTACTCAATTGTTATACTTGTATATACAGTTGTAACAACCATAAAGAATGTTTAAGGATTTATCAGCTACGTTTAGATAACGTAAAATTAATTTGTTAATTTATAATCAAGTTGTAAAAATACTAAAATGTTGTATTGTTACTAGAAACACATCCATGTACATAATTTTTATTTTTCTAGCATATCTGGGAGGGAAAAATCGATTAAAATTTTTTATCTTTTCATATATATGAACAGGGTTAGATTAAATAAACAGTGTAAAGAAGTACTTTTATGTTAGCTGGTCGCAGTTCATAAACCGTCAAATATTTCCCCCATCACCAGCGTTTATGTTGCATTCATTTCATTCAAAATATAAAATCACCATTTTAAAAATATACTCGTCATTTGAAAACATAACTTTATTTAAAATACATACATACTGGTATATTACATCAATTTAAACACATGCTTTTCACTCATTATATTTAAAATGCATTTTTTTCTAATAAATAATAACATAAACCCAAGGTGGGCAAGTTTCTTCCAATGTGGAAAAAAACCTGGAAAAAACCATGCAATTAAAAGTTACGCCTATAACTTTTATTAATAAAAATGGTTTTCTTTTAGCCTGAATAGCTTGCATAAAATTCAGGTCTATTTGAAGATATTTACAATTTAAGAGTTATAGGCAGAAAAGCAGACAAAGCCATTTTAGAGAACACCTGTTAAAATTTTAATCGTGAATTTCAAATATTTACTCACTCATGGAAGATTAACCTTGTTTACCAGATTTATTGCAAAATATTTTTGTTACAGCTTGTTTTGATAAAAATATATGTATTTTAAAAATAGTTGCAATGTCAGTTTAGTTTCGGGGCAAAAGGCAATACTGTTTACGTAGCATTAGTGCTTTTTCTCCCGAAATTAAAATGACATTGCGATTTTTTTTTTTTAAATACACATATTTTCATCAAAACAAACTGTAACAAAAATATTTTGCAATAAATCTGGTAAACAAGGTTCATCTTCCATGAGTGAGTAAATATTTGAAATTCATGATTAAAATTTTAACAGGTATTCTCTAAAATACCTTTGTCTGCTTTTCCACCTATAACTCTTAAACTGTAAATATCTTCAAATAGACCTGCGCACGAGATGCGCAGATGGTAGATATTCTGTCATATATGAAGTCATACAAAAAACCCGCGTATTTGCGTTATTCACTCCATCCACAAGATGGCGCAGCTGTGTCAATTTACGGCAGATTCCAGCATTAACTTTGTACGCTTACTTATAGCGCTTTGCCCCCTTACTGACTGAATTTTCTTCTTTCGCTCGGAAGTTCAGTTCAAAATGCCAACTTTGACAGTATTTTCTGAAAGATCTATTGCGTTTACAAGAAAACGGAAAAACAGCTCTATTACATAGTTTCTGAATAACACCACCTTCTAGTTTCATGCGTTTCCGAAAAAAAAAATGAATTAAAACTTATGTCCGAAAGCTGACTCTTTGTATTTGAGAACAGCCTTAAATTAAGCAATATAAGATGCATTTTTTATTGTAAATAATTTTGTAGGTTTATTATAAAATCAATCATTTTCTTTCGTCGAAATTCGACGGGTTCCACCTCGTATATCTAAAAACGAAATTGTTATCATTTATAAATCCAAGTTATACCTTTTAATCCCTGTAAGATTCCTTAAAATGGGTCAATTAGTTCGAGTTTTTGAGTATTGAAAGATTGGTTGATTGATTGACTCTCCCGGTTTTCCCCATTGCTTTCTCAAGAACTATTTTAAATATAGGAATGCGTCAAATTGCAGATTTTAGGCAGAACTAACATTTATAAGTCTTATTTAGATTTTTCAATCGCCGTAAAGATGCCTTAAAATTCATCACTTACAAGAAGGTCTCCATACGGGCATATTCAGAAAAATCTGAAAAAAAATACAGAATGTTCTTCTCCCATGGGTATATATGTTTATAAAAAAAATTTTGGCGGAACCTCGGTAGAACGTTCGTAAAAAAATAATGAAAATTTCTCTTATTTGGCGACTTATCACCGTTTGGCGAAGAAATTAAATTTAAAAAAAATACGCTCGTCGAATACTCTTTAACGAAAAATTTTTTTATGTTGAATTTGTTTAAATAAGTTTAATAACTTTAGCTTTGTTATTTTTAGTTTGTTTTAACTATAGTTTTGTCATATATATTTATATGTACTTATAACGAATTTTAACTATCATATTTTACGATTTAAAACAAAATTTAAATTGATTAAAATTGTTCCAAACTCAAAAATATGCCCCATCAAGCACTGTCGATTCAACTTTGTTGCTATGGAAACAACTTCTTCGGTATGGGAATGTATTACGGCAGCATTAATCATCTGGCGTTAAAAGTTATTTTTATAACCGATAAAGCCGTTTAAATTTTTAAAAAATGTGGATTGGAGAATAAAACAATGGCAAAATTTCGTTCAAATTGGCAACAAGCAACAAGTATAATACAAAATGTAATAATAATAATAAGGTCTTTAACGGTTTACGTTTAAATTCATTAAATACCGCGTATTCTCAAAATTAATTAACAAACAATTTTCAGATTCATTAAAATCGTTTGCTTTTGGCGAGGAAAAGTGCTGCTCGCCAAATTGCGTGCCGCTTTCGTCTTTTCACGCCAATTATTCGAAAGTATTTTATTTTTTTACAGATTTTCTACTGTAATTCCGCCGCTAATTTTAACTGATCCTTTATTACATACATGAGTACTTTCACTACCATTTTTTTCAACATATTCCGAGTATGCCCAGTATGGAGACCTTCCTTGTTAGTTCTCAGCTATTGAAAGATTGGTTGATTTACTGAACCCTTTACAGATTCTTTACTGACCGCACTGATTTACTTTATATTACTTTCTCCCGGTTTCTCCATTTATTTCTGAAAAACTATTTTAGGTATTTGAATGAAACATACTGCAGATTGTATCCAGGAACATTCCCTATATCTGCCCCTTGATAAGTTTAGTGTTTGTTATGCATCTATTTCTAAGTCTATTCCGGACAAACAATCATACAAAAAACTTTTAAATGTTAGTTTTGACAAAATCGTCTAAATAGTCTAATGAACTTCAATTAAATACGTGTTTTGCTGAAAATCCCAGACAGAAACTTCAATTTTGTATATATTACTATTAGCTGCATCTTTAATCTATGATAATAATAATAATCAAGCATGACAAAGCACAAGCTATCTAAGGGACTGCGAAACTTGCTACAGCGCTTGGATTCATTTATACAAATTAAAAGTACTTTGAAGTTTAAAAAATATTCTATTTTCTTTGCACTTATATCAATATCAAGAAACGAGGCAATCTTCCTGATTATTTGCTTCTACTGAACATCAAATTTTCAGATTTTTAGGTTGGTTGGTTGATTTTGTGACGGCCGATTATCTACACTAGGGATATAGGCCCGAGGGGGGGGGTGCCCTTCGTGGGGGTCTTTCTAAGGGAACCTAACCCGTATTAACGCATGGAAATCCATGGTTCGGAGAAAACCACGAAAACTCCGAACGATTAGGCCGACGGGCGCGATTGGGATCAAACCCAGCACTTCCCGTCTACCAGTTTCGAGAGCAGAACCTCTCAGCCACTGGTGGGGCTTCAGATTTTTAGGAATGACAACTAACAAACAAAACAGTTACCGTATATACTCGCGTATAAGTCGAGGAATTTCTGACAATTTTCGTTAAGCGAATTTGGGGGGTCGACTTATACGCGAGTCAGTTAAAAAAGCAAAAACAAAAACTTCGAATACTGCAAAAATATGGCATTTTATGTGTATGAATAGAAAAATAATATATAAAATAGACAAATAATAATAATTTATGATTTAAAAAAATTTCAATGATTTGTTTTTGTTAACTTACTACCTTTTTGCATTGGCAAGTGAAAACTTTGGTTTGATTTTGTGCAAAATTGAAGCAAAAAGTTAGGGGGTCGACTTATACGCGGATTTTTGATTTTTTCCACAATTTGCATTCGAAAGTTAGGGGGTCGACTTATACGCGTGTAGACTTATACGCGAGTATATAAGGTAAATTCAATCAGTATAATCTTCATTTACTGGCGAAGTAGCGTTCATAATAAAAAAAATTTCTTAAAACAAGAAAAAAAAATATTTTCTCCACTCAACAATGCGAAGCTTTGACACATTTTTAAACATAAAGCATTATGCTTGCAGGCAGTATTAGTGGAAGGAATTTTTAATCGAACAGTTTTTCATCTTCTGATAAATGAATTTGAGATGTAAGAGATTGTTGCCTCGTAAAGGCAGTTCGGTTACATAGTTTCTTAATAAGAGCACCTGCCAGTTTGATAAGTTTGCGAACAAAAATTAATTAAAGAAAGTTAGAAAGTAGCCAGTTTTGATTTGAAAACTACATGAACCCTTTATGTACTGAATTATATGAATTCATGAAAATTTTATCTTCTAAAGCAATTTTCGTGAATTGTTTAAACTACATTAGAAAATTTACATAATCATTTAATAAATTTTTGAAGGATTTAGAAGGATTCATTAAATTTGCATTTATAGGGATTTTGTGCAATATTTATTACCCCACTCAAATCTTTTATTTTAAATATTTTTCTTAGTATTTTGTAGAATCAGGAAATGTACAAATATAATGTTCTTACAATAGAAATATAGAAATATTTCCAAATTTCAAAATCCCCCCCCCCCCCCCCATTGCCAAGAAAGTTGAAAAGATACAAAGGCAAAAAACATCCTTTTAAAAATATTTTTGTTTTGTGTAACCAATAATGCATTTGGAACAAGATAAAGTAATGTATCCATAACTCATTCTAAACTATATTACAACTAATCAATTTATTAAATGAATTTTATAACACGTTATTTTAATGGTACTTATAAGTACTGTCATTAGATAAATGGTTAAAAATAGCACCTGCCAACGATATTTGAACATTTCATATTAATAAATCTTCGTAATAATAAAGTTCTTCGATCTTTAGTGTAGAATAATATCTAGTTTTTTTTTTTTTAAATCATTATCGTAATCCACGGGATTTAAAATTATGAATTTAGTGGATAGTGTGGTCACGTCCGCTGGTATATAGCACAAGCGCTGGACTTCCAAATGGTCCTGCCCCACCAGTGGCTGAGAGGTTCTGCTCTCGAAGCTGGTAGACGGGAGCTGCTGGGTTCGAACCCAATCGCGCCCGTCGGCCTAATCGTTCGGAGTTTTCGTGGTTTTCTTCGAACCTTGGATTTCCAAGCGTTAATACGGGTTAGGTTACCTTAGAAAGACCCCCACGAAGGGCACTCCCCCCTGGGCCCATATCCCTCGTGCAGATAATTGGCCGTCATAAATACAACCAACCAACCAATCCAAATGGTCCGAGGTGATCTCAAATATTTGCCATGTAAATAATTATCAAAGCTGATTTTGAATAATGTACATATAAATCACACATGATTATGGTTCCGTCATTGATTGATAGATGCATAAGAAATGAATTTACATCAAAATGCACGGATTTAAAGTTTTATTTCATGCATTTCAGATTAAGAATTTATTTTTCAGATATGATAGTTTAGCATGACAGAGCTCTAGTTCTAAAGTAATCTATTTCATAAAAAATAATGCTTAATAGGACATTTTTACATTGCAAAAAATAATTTTTTAGAAAATTGTGGAATCTTTAAAATTTTTTAGAAGAATATTTGATACCCCTTTGGGTATGCTACGAGTTGCATTTTATATGTTTGTCATTTTTCTTTTAAAATTTCATTTATTACATAGTATTTTCATTTCTGCATTTTCAATTTTTACAAAGTAATCGGATTAAAAGTACCTTTATACTGTTATTTATATTCACCACTTAATTCTCAGTAGTTATGTAGAAAATTAATGTTTGTTGATATCTGTCAGTTCAGTGACGGATGGTGAAAATAAAATAAAATTTCCAAAGCTCACTGGCGCCATCTATTGCTATATATCCTAAATTCAAGGGGAAAAGAAAAAGATTTTCTTACTTCATATTACAAATTTAGAAAAAGTAAAGTATGCATTGCATAAGGCCATGTATTTTATAAAATTTAAAACTTTAATTTCAAAATTAGTTTTTTTACGATAAAAAATAAAATAAAAAAATTATCAAAAAATTATAGAAAAAAATATTCAATTTGAAATTTTGAAAATGAAGCTTCAGTAATTACCGACAGAATATTTAGAGATAGTCTAGAGAATTTTAAATTGTAAATGGCATGAAAAAAGTAGAAAGTTAAGAAAATTTTTTAAATAAAAAACTTATTTAAAAAGTAGCAATTCGTCGTCTAAACTTTTCAAAATGATACTCAAATAGATTTTGCCAGCTGGATTTAGTCTAATTTAGTCTAGATATATAGGACGCAGTATGAAAATCAATTAAAGGTAAAGAGAAGTAAAGCAACAACAAAATAAATAATCGTACTTAAATATTTTTCATGTTATATAATATATTAGAATATTTACTTTAAGAGGTAAAAGTTTAAAGATTTCTTCTTCTTCTTCTTCTTTTTTTTTTTTTTTTTAATGAAATTTATTGCTCTTAAGACTGTTCTTAACTGCTCTGCTCAACAAGCGCAAAACGTTCTGACACATTTATAAATTCATTTTTTAAAGCAAAAATATAAAATTGGAAAGCCTGGCCATGGAAGCGAGTTGGAATGGAACTGTTTTTTCCATTTTTTTGATCAATCAATTACCCATTGAGTTATAAGGGATTTCGATCACGTGACAAACCCGTTTTTCGCCCACTCTTGTGTGATTTTTCTACTTTCGCGCGGAAATTCGGTTCAAAACGTCCACTTTGACATTATTTTCTGAAAGATCTATTGCATTTGCAAAAAAATGGTAAAACAGCTCGATGACATAGTTTCTGAACAGCAACACCAACTAGTTTCATGCATTTTCAAACAAAAATAAATTAAAACTTATGTCAGGAAGTCACCCTTTTGGATTTGAGAACAGCCTTAAACTTGACGTTAAATTTGCTTCATTTTGATCAGCAAAAAAATATTTTCATATCCCAGTTAATGCACATAAAAATATTCCCACGAAATCTTCAACTTTCGGTGGGAAACTTGAATTGCTGGTGGGGATCTAGGTGTTTGGTTACAGCCATAGACTTCTCATATAATTATCATTCTCATAATATATCATTCTTATCTTTACTCTGCGGTTACAGCCGAATGTCCGTGGATAAATATAGGCTAAGAGAAGGATTGCGCTCCGTGGTTGTCTTTCTAAACCCCTGAGAACTCTGAGCGGTTAGGCCGACGAGCGCGATAAGGATTAGATTCCATTACCTCCCCTTTATCAGTTTTGACTGCAGGACTTCTTAAAAGCTGGTAGATGGTGGATTTGTCTCTTTTGCACTTGCATAACAGTTTCACACGTTCCAGATTACATCGGTGGAATATGGATTGTCGAATGGATATGGGGATTTTCAAAAAAATTTCCATTCCTCTTTTAGGCCATTCCATGTCGGCTGGTGGCGTGGTCAGTAAGTGGAGGCTGCTGTCACTTTGAGGGTCCGGGTTCGAATCCCTGGGTAAGACATGGATGTGATTGTGTTATTTAAAGTGGTATATATATATGTAATGGAGAGAAATAAAATTGTTATATCTGGTTTGTGTTACGATTTCTGTGTATAAATAAGGATCATTCAAGGCGACAGCCATTGTTGCTATAGGCCCCAAAGCAATCTCCACTACGGTGGACTTCAAAGGCCATTCCATGTCACGTTTGGAGCTTTTCTACATATCACTGCTGTTTTAACAAAGTTATTATATCCTGAAATTAAGACAACTATGCTAATATGAAAATCTAGGGGGTTTTGTTATTTTTTAATGTATAATTTATATTTTAACAACTTATAACTTAATAGATATGTATTTTATGTATAAGTGTCGCGCACAGGACATATTGTCTATTTTCATGGAATGTCCCTGAAAAGGGACCGTTATTTAGGTTTATGGTTTAAAATGTGGAGATTTTTTAACCTATTAAAAACGGGCAGATTACTTAGGTCAAGGATTATGATGCGGGGAGATTTTTTAACTTATAAAAGGGCCATCCCATAGCATGTGTGGGACAGCTTTTCTACTTATTACTGCTGTTTTAACTATGCTATGGTATCCTCAAATTAAAACACAACTATGCTAATATGAAAATCTAAGGTTTTTTATTATTTTTAATGTATAGCTTACATTTTAACAACTTATAAATTAATAGATATAGGTATTTATAAAAGTGTCACGCGCGGTACATTTTGTTTGTTTTTAATGGAATGGCCTTTTTATATACATTTTAATAACAATAAAATGTGATTTTTCGCTAGAATTCAACGGAAAAGTTTCCAACAACACATAGTCTAACGGAAAATCTTTCTTTTTCCTTAATATTCTACGATACCGGAAATGATAAAAATTTAAGAATAACTTCATCTGATATTAATTACCGGGTATATTATATATAACCAAATTATATATAATTTCTCGACAGAATTCTACTAAAAAGTTTCCAACTAAAACATATACTCTAATGGAAAATAAAATTATTTTCACAACTTTACGTCGCTGAAGTGATAACAATTTAAGAAAAGTGGAGTTCCGAAAAATAAAGGGAAACAATACTTTGATTCCAAGAAGCTAGCGCACTTATAAATGTTTCCCGGAAATTCTGAACCATCCGTAAAATACTACATTCCCTGTTTCATTTGCCTCACCAGTGGCAGAGAATTTCTGTTCTCGAAACTGGTAGACGGAAGGTGCTGGGTTCGAACCCAATCGCGCCCGTCATCCTAATCGTTCGAAGTTTTCCGTGGTTTTCTTTGGACCTTGGATAACCTTTCGTAAATATGGGTTAAGTTCCCTTAGAAAGACCCTCAAGCAGGGCACTCCCCCTCGGGCCTATATCCCTCGTGCAGATAATCGGCCGACATAAATAACACCAACACCCTGTCTCATTTTGTACATGCGCTACGTGTTTTAGTCTACATCGCGGTAATACGGATTATCGAAGTTGAAATTTTTAAAAAGTTTTATAACTTTCTTTTATCCTTTTCAGATCCGACTGTAAAATTAAAATAACACTGTCAATGCACATTCATTGATTTTGCACGAACAAAAAGACACCATAGATAAAAGAAGGAGTCCTTTTTCTGAAATTGATACATTTGGGGGCTGGTAATTTAAGTTCACAAATATGGATCTAAAATTACTAACACCTTTAAAATATCGATTTAATTACTGATATACTAAATTGCTAAGTAACAAATTGAATGATTTACAAATCCTCAAAATTTTATTCTAAAACGTTTAAGTTAATTATGAAAATTTCTTACTTTTGAAAACTCAGATGAAAATAATAGTTATTTTATGAGGAAGTAAGCATCAGTGCTGCCATTTATTGGTTTTAATCCAAAGCCAAAAATATTCCGTTGCATAGAAGTAAACATGTAAAAAAATCGAATAGTTCGGTTTATATCTTCCTCGGTTAAGAAGTATCACATGTGATCTGACACCAATCTTCAACTGTGTTTTTCAAAGACCTGCCCTCATTTTACCTATAATCTAATTATATCAACGCCCCCACCAGTGGCCGAGAGGTTCTGCTCTCGAAGCTGGTAGACGGGAGGTGCTGGGTTCGATCCCAATCGCGCCCGTCGGCCTAATCGTTCGGAGTTTTCGTGGTTTTCTTCGAGCCGTGGATCTTCCATGCGTTAATACGGATTAGGTTCCCTTAGAAAGACCCCCACGGAGGGCACCCCCCCCGGGCCTATATCCCTCGTGTAGATAATTGGCCGTCAAAAATCAACCCAACCCAACTAATTGTATCAAATGACAGCACTATTTCCTAACTAAGTGATGGCACTGCCCTCTCAAATTTTACGAAAAGTGGGCTGTCATTTTTTAACTCTTCAATTATAATAGACATTTATGAATTTCAACTTTTATTTGTCAATAGCAAAAAACGTTAATAATTTCTCTTCAGAATTCTACAAGAAATAAAAAAAATTCAACTAAACCTTACATCCTAAAGGAAAATCAAATTCTTTTCAAAACTTTACATGATAACTTTCAAAACTTTATTCAAAACTTTACATACAGCGATCAAAACTTTAAAACAGAGAAGTTCGAAAAAAAAAAAAAGGGAAAAAATGCTTTCATATATCCCAGCTAGCGCACCTACAAATGTTCCCACGAAATTCGCAACCACCGCGTAGAAAACTTGAACCATTGAGCTAATCTTCATAGCTCCATGACTTGAATCCGTGTCCGATTTTGTACGTGCGCCATGTGTCCTATCGCGGGAATACGGATTATCGAAACAGATTGAAATTTTTAAAATGCTTTATATCTTTCTTTTAGAAGCGTCGATTTTCATTGCCCCCCCCCTCCCCCCCTTTATACGAATTTTCAACTGTGTTTTTCAAAGAACTAACTGCCTACGTTTTTGCTTCGATCTAAAATTGTATCAAAAGACAGTACTACTCCTGAGCTAAGTGATGGCAGTGTCCTCTCAAATTTTGCATAAAGTGGACTGCCATTGTTTAAACCTTCAATTATAATAGAAATTTATGAATTTCAACCTTTATAAGCTATCAAATTTTATAAGCCAACAGCAAAAAACGTAAATAATTTCTCTTCAGAATTCTACAAGAAATAGAAATTTTTCAACTAAACCTTACATCCTAAAGGAAAATCAAATCCTTTTCAAAACTTTACATGATCATTGCAGCGATAAAAACTTTAAAACAGAGAAGTTCGGAAAAATAAAGGGGGAAAATGCTTTCTTATATCCCAGCTAGCGCACCTACAAATGTTCCCACGAAATTCTCAAACCATCGGTGGAAAACTTCAATCCCTGGTGGATCTGTCTCTTTTTGCACTTGCGTAACAGCGTCACGTGCTCCAGTCTACATCGCGGGAATACGGATTATCGAAGGAGCTGGAGCTTTTCAAAAGGATTTCCATCCCTCTTTTATATAGATACCTATACGAGGTGTAACTGGAAAAAAAAAAAGAAAAAAAAGGCGCTGAAAAAATGATTGAAGACCCCTCGATAACGTTGAAAAAAAATCAGACTGTGTGTAGAGGAATTTATCCACTTTGCTCGGAGAATAGTTTTTCGCTAAGTGGTCACCAACGTTCTTCTTTCTTTGAGAACTGCTTTTAAATCGCATTTTTGATAAAAGAGAACAAGAGGAAAGAATCTTTTTTTCGGAAACTTACGATCAAAGTTCCATTTACCCCGAGAGACGTGGGGTGCTTAAAAGTGTATTCCCTTTTCTTTGTCTTCTTCGGACTATTTTTTTTCTGCCAAGAAAAATGATAGCGGAAACGGAGGGGCATCGAATTAACTGTTAAACTGTGAACTGAAGACGGAATACGCAATTTTTTGAAATCAATAGATGACAAAAAGCATCATCGTTGAAAGATTTGCTTGAGAAAAAGTTGACATTTTGGAAGAAATTCAATTTGGTTGACAGGATGACATACAGAAATTGTGAAAAAAGTTCTCTGATTATTTCCTGATTTCGCTGAGTATCTTTATCAGATTTCCCTGATGTGCTTTATTAACGATACACATACGGTATTTTTCAACGTATGTGCTTCGTAGTATAAACACACTTATCCTGCTTTCTAATATTTCAGCTGGGAGAAAAGAAAAGAGAAAAACAAAAATTTTACAAATGCGTCCTATTATTTGCTTAAATATAGCCTGTTTAGTGATAAATCAGTCTCATTGACTAAGCAAAAACGCAAGTATTTTCGCATTTAGACAAATTTCCCTGATTTTCAAATATTTTTACGAAATTCCCTGACTTTTCGAGATTGATAAATGTTCCTGATTTTTCCCTGATTTCCAGAATCTGTAGACATCCTGGTTGAGCAATAGGACAATATCGTAGCTTGGTTTTTAACATGTAAACATACACGCGACATTAATGTTTATTCACCAGAAAAAAAATCTTGCATCTCTGATTTTTTTCCCATTAAATTAACGTAATTAATGTGCAATTTGCAATTATGACATTTTATAATTCTTTTTTTTTTTTCATTTTAAAGAAGCACCGTGAACACTAAACTAATTAACAGCAAAATAAATAGTTAATAACCCTATATCAGCAAACAATAGCTCTTTGACATTGAAACATTACATACCTATACATACAAAAAAGTAACACAGTTACAGAAAAATAAAAAAGTGAATTCCTTTTTCTTTGTCTTCTTCGGACTTGATAGTTGAATCGGAGGGCATCGAATTAACTGTTAAACTGAACTGAAGACAGAATACGCAATTTTTTGAAATCGATAAAGGGCAAAAAGTATCATCGTTGAAAGATTTGCTTGGGAAAATGTTTACATTTTCGAATATCCCCCTCCCTTAAGAAATTCAATTTCGTGCAGCAATAGGACTATATCGTAGCTTGGTTTTTTAACGTTTAAATATACACGGGACATTCATGTTTAATGAAAAAAAATTCTTATATCTCTGATTTTTAACCCTAACTGAATGAGCGTAATTAACGTGCAATTATGGCATTTTATAATTTTTTTTTTATAATAAATAAGCACGGTGACTACCAAAGTAATTAGCAGCAAAAGAAATATTTAATAATCCCGTACCACAAATCCCATATATATCACATAATAATAATCCCATATTCCTTTTTCTTTGTCGTCTTCGAACTATTTTATTTTTTTTTTTTTTCCTTCGTAGAAAAATGATAGCGGAATCGGAGGGGCATCGAATTAACTGTTAAACTGTGAACTGAAGACGGAATACGCAATTTTTTGAAATCGATAGATGACAAAAAGCGTCATCGTTGAAAGATTTGTAGAAAGAAAAAGTTGGCATATTGGAAGATTTTTTTTCCCGTTTAAGATATTCAATTTCCTTGAGCAATAGGACAATATTGTTAGCTTGGTTTTCAACATTTTAACATACACGGGACATTCAGGTTTAGTCAGAAAAAAATTCTTATTTCTCGGATGTTTTGCCATAGTTAAATGAACATTATTAATGTGCAATTATTACATTTTTAATTATTATTTACCAAAGTAATGAACCGAACGATAAATATTTAATAATCCTATATCAGCAAACAATAGAACTTTAGCAATGAAACATCACGTATTCTCCTATAAATTATAAAAAAAGAAAAAGTATCACAGTTATGGCAAAATGAAATAAACTATTCTTTATTACTTTAGTAGCAATAGCATTTTGTTCTGGGAGGAATGTTGAATCATTGTTAATGAAATAATTATTTTGTTTACTGCGTGTATGAGTGTCCTTCATTGATTTTAAGTTCGAATGATTTGAAATTTTCCACATGGTGCATCACGCCGAGAAAGAGAGGGGGAAAAAAGACGGCAAAGGTAAGATAAGTCTTTTATATTTTATTTCGGAATGTCTGATTTAGAAAAGTTGAAAAAGAAACGAACAGTTTTGAGAACAGCAGTAACAAAGCTGATTAATAATATGGAAAATGTTATGAAGGATAGTCCAATAGATTTTGATAATTTAGAAGAATTATTTATTCAGTTAAATACTAAAGCAGAATTATTGAAG
This sequence comes from Maratus speciosus, assembly GCA_963932465.1. NCBI lineage: Eukaryota > Metazoa > Arthropoda > Arachnida > Araneae > Salticidae > Maratus > Maratus speciosus. The sequence continues at coordinate 488,528,685 of OZ010795.1, forward strand.
TCAGTTGACGAGAAAATTGAGCCCCTTTTAGGGTTAGACAACTATGAAACTGAAACCAATTCTGTTTATGATTACGCGGATAAAATATCAGTTGCAAAATTCCGGGTGAAGAAAAAATTAACCGAAAACAAAAAAATTGTTAATATTGATTTAAATAACAGTCAAGATTTAAAATCGAATGTGATTAATGATGAAAACTCAGTTGTTAAATTGCCAAAACTCAATATACAAAAATTTTATGGCGACTGTACGCAATTTATTTCATTTTTTAATACCTTTAAAAATACAATTCACGAAAATAAATCGCTTTCGAAAATTGAAAAATTTCATTATTTGAAGAGTTATTTATCTGGAGCTGCGGCTAATGCTGTAGAAGGTTTTGAAATATCAGAAGCTAATTATGACGCAGCATTGAAAGATTTAGAAACGCGTTATGGTCAAAAAGACGTGATAATTAATCATCACCTGAACAAGCTTCTTAATTTATCCCCTGTTTATAAGGCTAACAAAATTCAAAAATTGAAAAAATTGCACAGTGATATAGAAATAAATGTTCGATGTTTGTCCACATTAGGACTCGAACCAGCAAATTATGGCTCCATGTTTATCGCCGTAATTTTAAAATTAATACCGGCAGAATTAGCTTTGGAATATAATAGACAAAATGTACACTGTAAATTAAAATGTCTGAAATTCAAACACTTAAGTGTCTGAAACGGAGTGTTCAGTTTTCAGACATTTTAAAATGTCTGAATTTTTTCAGACACTTTTTGTGTCTGAATTTCAGACACTTCAAACGTCTTAATAGCATCCATTTTTTTCATAAGCATCATACGTAGCCATGTTTGACCACCTTGAATCCTGGAAAAATATTTGGCTGCGGTCCTGCCCCCCCCCCCACCCCCCCCCCCTACAACTTGATTTTTTTGGTGCTCCCAATTTTGGTACGCAATTTTTGTTAAGCTGATAATTTAAATCTTTTACGACATTTTACTGAGTATAATCAATATTTTGAACTTCAGGAGTAGAACAAGATTAAAACAAAAAATATTTATCTAAATATTAGATTTTTAAAATTTGTTTTATTTTTAAGCTTATTTTACTTTAAAAGTTCAAAATATTGATTATAATCAATACAATTTCGAAACACATTTAAAATATAAGCTTTACAAATATTGCACATCAAATATGTGGGCACTAAAATCGTAGGAGGCGGGGCACGGCCCAGTATGCCCATTCTTTAATCAAGAAGTTCTTTTGCAAAAAATGCAACCCTGCATTATTGTTATCTAAATTGAGATGTCCGGTATTCGGGAGTATCCGTTGTGGAGGTTAATGGACATTCCCGAATAGCTATTCTGAAACATCTATTTAGCGAATACTTTTTTAATCCGCATGGCATACATATTTGTATATTTTTACCTCACAAAAGCAGACATCTCCGATTATCGGACAAATTGAACGGCAAGGGCTATTGAGGGCTTTTAAAGTACATGGATAAATATATATATTTCTTATAATCTTGTCTTACTCTACTTCATATAATTTAAAAATAGATTTTTTAAAAATTTATATTGCCACATAGACAATTTTACATATATATCAGATGATAATCACAACAGCTATTTAACTATGAATAAATAAATAAATATTCTACTTTATCCCTTTGCACTCGAGGGCTCCGGAGCGGAGCCATTTAAAATTTGTCTTTAAACTCGAGGGCTCCGCTACGGAGACAATGCAAATAATTTTGTGATACCTGTCTAGAAAAGCCAAGAATACATGTATCACAAAATTATTTGCATTGTCTCCGTAGCGGAGACTTCGAGTTTGAAGACAAATTTTAAATGGCTCCGCTCCGGAGCCCTCGAGTGCAAAGGGTTAATATTGAAAAAAAAATTACTTCGGTATTTTGTTTATTTATATTTTGTGTTTTTTAATCTTGTCCTACTTTAAAAGTTCAAAACTTTCATTATAATCAGTGCAAGATTTAAGGTATCAGCTTTACGAAAATTTCATACAAAATCACCCCCACCCCCCTCCCCGAAAAACAAATGAAAATCCTTATCATTTAAAAATTAGATTTTTAAAAAATTTATATTGCCACATGGACTTATTGTTATCATTCCTATGAACTACTAAACAAGACATCTTTAAAGCAAAATAAAGACGCAAAAAAAAAAAAAGTTACCACATGATATCACTATGATACACACTTGCGATGCTTATCAGTAAAGTCTAATTGGAAAATGACCTTCGAATCCACAGGAGATCTTTCAAAGTTTTTTTTTTCTATTTCCTTCTGGTCGTTTAGTATGAGATATGCATTAGCCATTGAAACTATGAACTGCCATATTGAAAACAAAACAAAACAAGAGAATGAACTTAACTTTTAAATATGTCTGTTTTTTAGTGATGTTATTACTTTAAATTTGAGAAAAAAGATGAGAATAAATAATACATAATTTGTAATAAAAGACAATGTCATAAATTTAAAAGACAATGTCATAAATTTAAAATATATACTTCTAGAATTAGTGTTTTTTTTTTCTTTTAGGTAGCTTTCTTTACAAAAAAGCTACCTATTGCAGCCGTTCGGAGGAAAGCGATTTCAAAAAATTTTGGTATATTTTCATCGATCATGACCCCCAGACCCCGAAACCCCCCTCCGTTCAAAATTGATATATATATATATATATATATATATATATCTGACCTATGTCACACTGTAACTCCCGTAATTATGAACCGATTTCGATGAAATTTGGTGTGTACATAGTACATACCAATGTCTCGACCGAGTTCGTTGGCCAGCTTCATCCGCCATTTTGTTTCAAAATGGCGGCCATTTAAATTTTTTAAAAAATTTTAAAACTTGAAATGTGGTACCAAAGAATTGGAAATGGAAAAATATTTTTTTCTTATGTATTTGACCTTTATACAAAGATTCCGAAGCAGTTTTTGTTTCGTCTATATCTTAAAAAATGGCTGAGTTATAGCATTTTGAATTTCTAGCGTGGCTGACATTTTGAAACGTCCTGAATTTTGTCACGCGATAAAAGGCGTATTTATGAACCGATTTGGATGTAATTCAGTGTGTACATTGTACATACCAATCTCTCGACCGAGTTCGTTGGCCAGCTTCATCCGCCATTTTGTTTCAAAATGGCGGCCATTTAAAATTTTTTTGAAAATTTAAAAATTGAAATGTGGTACCAAAAAATTGAAAATGGAAAAATATTTTTTCTTATGTATTTGACCTTTATACAAAGATTTCGGAGCAGTTTTTGTTTCGTCTATATCTTAAAAAATGGCTGAGTTATAGCATTTTGAATTTCTAGCGTGGCTGACATTTTGAAACGTCCTGAATTTTGTCACGCGATAAAAGGCGTATTTATGAACCGATTTGGATGTAACTTCGTTTATACATAGTACATACCAATGTCTCGACCGGGTTCGTTGGTCAGCTTCATCTGCCATCTTGTTTAAAAATGGTGGCCATTTAAATTTTTAAGAAAAATTTAAATTTCAAATGTGGTACCGAAAAATTAAAAATTGAAAAAATATTTTCTTTTTATGTGTTTGACCTTGATAAAAAGATTCGGGAGCAGTTTTTGTTTCGTATATATCTTAAGAAATGGCTGAGTTATAGCATTTTGAATTTCTAGCGTGGCTGACATTTTGAAACGTCCTGATTTTTCTCACGTAATAACAGGCGTATTTATGAACCGACTTGGATGTACCTTGGTGTGTACATAGTACATACAAATATCTCGACCGAGTTCGTCGGCCGGCTTCATCCGCCATCTTGTTTCAAAATGGCGGCCATTAAAAAAATTAAAAAATTAAAAAATTTAAATGAGATACCAAAAAAATTGGAAAGTGAAAAAGATTTTTTTTGTATGTGTTTTACCTTAATACAAAGATTCCGGAACAGTTTTTCTTTCGTCTATATCTAATAAAAATGGCTGAGTAATAGCATTTTGAATTTATCTTGTGGCTGACATTTTAAAACGACCTGATTTTTGTCACGCGACAACAGGCGTAATTATGAACCTATTTGGATGTAACTTGGTCTGTACATAGTACATACCAATGTCTCGACCGAGTTCGTTGGCCAGCTTCATTCGCCCTCTTGTTTCAAAAGGGTTGCCATTTAAAAAAAATTAAATTTAAAATTCAAAATGAGGTATTAAACAACTGGAAAATGAAAAAGATTTTTTTATGTGTTTGACCTTGATACAAAGATTCCGGAGCAGTTTTTGTTTCTGAAAATTTGTTCTTTTGTTTATATCTTAAAAAATGGTTGATTTATAGCACTTTGAATTTCTAGCATGGCTAACATTTTGAAACGATCTTGTATTTGTCACGCGATAACACACGTATTCGCCTATTTCGATGTAAGAAGGCATGTGGATAGTATACATCAACACCTCGACCAAGTTCGCTGGCCAGATTCATCAGCCATCTTGTTTCAAAATGGCGACCATTAAATTAAAATATATATATATATATTTAAAGTGAGGTGCAAAAAAATTAGAAATTGAAAAGGGTTTCTTTCTTAAGTATTTGACCTTGATATAAGGATTCAGGAGCATTTTTTGTTTGTCTTTACCTTAAAAAATGGCTCAGATATAGCAGTTTCAATTTCTATTGTGGGTGACATTTTGAAAAATCTGATTTTTTGCATGCGACAGCACTCCTATATATTAACCGATTCCGATGTGAGTGAGCACGTGCACAGCAATTACTAAGGTCTCGACCGAGTTCACTGCTTAGCCTCATCCACCATGTTGTCTTAAAATGACAGGCACTTTAAGAAATTGCCGAATTTGGCAGCCAAATATATGTTACTTCAAAGAAAAGCAGCTTGGATAAAGCTGACTAGTTTCGCGAAATTCTCATTCATTATATTGATAAAAATTAGTACTGAATCTCCTATATTCGGTTTCCACTAAATTGAGCTTCGTGTGTTTGAATGATATAATTTGGCTTTTTTTAAATAAGGATTATGAAAGCTACCTCTTCCTCCCGGCACTGGCCGGAAGGACTTTTTCGTTTTTTTTTTTTTTTGTTTTTTTTTTTTGCGAAAAGATTCAAAACTAATTAAATTTCATGTCAGATTTTGTTTAGTACAATAAATAAAATCATAAAAGACACTAATTTTAGTACTATAAAGAAATTATAACACTTACTTCAATCGCTGTTTGCAAGAGGTAAGAAAAATTCCTCGATTTGAAATTTTAAAAACTACCACAACCACAGTGAGGGAGAAAGACTTTCATCAGTTTAAAAGGTAATCCCATAATACATCCGACTAGCCATATTTAAAGAATGAGATGTTTCATCCTCAAAACAGGGCCCGCCAGACAAAAGTTTCTTTTTTTTTTTTTGCCAGCTTCGACAGGACGAAGATGAATAACACAATATTATTGATATAAATTAATACGAGTTAACACTAAGCCCATTGCACACGCTTTGTAGAATTTCCGGGTGTAATCTTCAACCGCCGTCTACTTCTGTTCTGTGTCTATCCCGCCCTTATATCGACGACAGCTTCTAAGAGACATTTGATGTCGAGCACACACGTCAGATGTATGTATTCAATAAATAAATAATCCAAGTTAATACGAATTAAAATCACAGTACTTCACATTTCGTAAAAAACGAATTAAAATACACGCTTACATAAAAACAAACTTTGTTTGAATTACAACGTATACCATTTCGAACGAAGACATCTAAAACGCATGCGCAACTGTGAGTGCTAGTGCCCCCTGGTGGTGATTGCGTCGGAAGAATCAAAACGTCTTAAATTAAGACACGTTTAAAGCAATGAGGTGTCTTAAAATAAGACGTTTGCGGATATTTTAGACATTATTCTCAGTTCGTTTACACCATGGTCATAGTAAGACACTTATGTATCTTAAATTAAGACATCTATAATGTCTGAATTTTCAGATTAAGACACTTAAGCGTCTAAAATTCTTTTTCAGTCACATATGTGTCTAAATTTAAGACGCTTCTATTTGCAGTGTAGATAATTTAACACATTCAGATATACGTAAATTATTAGATTTTCTGCACACTGAAATAAAAAGCAGAGAACACACATTTTTTTCGAGAATGAAAGCATTTGAAAATAATAAAACAAAAATCAAGAGTCAAACAACAAAATCTGAATTTAAATCTACTTGTGAATTTATGAACATTTCGAATGATAAATCGACTTCAGATAGGCAGCTGGCTCATTGCATTTTTTGCAACGATAGTAAACATTCATCTGATTTGTGTGAGGCTGTTGATGTAAATACTAAAAGAAATTTGTTGAAATCTCAAGGAAGATGTTTCCTTTGCTTAGGCAGGAAACACGTTATCAAAAATTGTAACTCTAAAACTAGTTGCAAGAAGTGTTCAGGCAGACATAATCAAACGATATGCCTAAAATCTAAATTAATAAAAGAAGTAAACTCACCCAAATTAAAAGGTAATGAAAGGGAAACTAGTAAAAAAGTAATTTCGGCTATTTCATCTACAGAAAATAATAAAATTCTTCTACAAACTTGTTGTGTAAAAATAAAATCAAACGGAAAATAATCTCTAATTAGGTTGCTTTTAGATTGTGGGAGCATGCGAACCTTTATATCTGAAGAAATAGCAAATAAATTGAATTTGCAGGCAATAAGAAAAGAAAAATTGTCGGTTTTTACATTTGGAAATAAGAACCCATTGAAAAAACCTTTGAAGTAGTTAAACTAACTATTGAAAATAAAAATGTACCTAATTCAAAATTAGATATAGAATCGCTAGTCACCAATCAAACATCATCTACTGAAATCCCCCCACCTGAAATCAATGATTTGATGAAAAGTAAACAATTTGAAAATTTAACCCTTGCGGACATACCCACATCCAAAGAACCCATTCCATTACTTATAGGTGCTGACTATTATTATGATATAGTTACTGGAAATATAAAACATTTGAATAAAAAATTAGTAGCTGTCGACACCATTTTTGGTTGGTGTCTACAGGGAAAAACAACTGACAGTTATACGCCCTTAGCATTTAATGTAATAGTAGTAAATTTTTTTTATTTCTGAACAGATTGAAAAATTCTGGAATATCGAATCATCTGGCCTTTTTAATACTAAACAGGATTCAGATTTTTCAGAAAACAACGTTATGAAGCAGTTTGAGTCAGAAATTAAATACAATGATAAGCGATATACAGTTCGATTTCCGTGGAAGCTTGAAAGGGAATGTTTAAATGACAATCGGAAAATTGCAGAATATAGATTTTTTAAACTCAAACAAAGATTGATTAAAAACCCTGAATTATTTTTGGAGTATAAGGAGGTGTTAACAGATTATTTGAAACAAGGTATTATTGAGTTAGTTACAGATCTTGAAGAAAAACAAAATGTAACTTTTTATTTACCTCATCGAGAAATAATTAGAACTGATAGGACAACGAGCAGATTACGCATAGTTTTCGATGCTTCTGCTCATGGACTCACTGTCTTTGAATAATTGCCTGCATGTAGGTCCAAATTTGTATCCTGAAACATTTGATGTTTTGTTACGGTTTAGATTTAATCCCATAGCTTTTACAACTGATATAAAACAAGCATTTCTACAAATAATTATAGATGAAAACGATCGTGATGTAACAAGATTTTTATTTTCACAAGATTTGTTTGATAATTCTAAACCCTTTGAAATTTATAGATTCACCAGAGTGTTATTTGGAATTAGTAGCAGTCCCTTTTTATTGGCTGCAACAATTACACTCTCAGAAATGAATACTCAGATTTCACGAAATTTTCTTTGTTTTTAACGAAATAGTTTCCTGGAAAATGCTCCGAGCGAACATTTCGTCAAATTGATGAAATTAGTTTCTTCACTTGCTTGACGATGTAAATTTCGTCAATAGTTTCGTCAAAAGAGGGCTGGTGGCGCCATCTCTCAATCAGTTTGGAAGCTCCTCTCAAAAAAAAAGCTCCTCCAAGGGAAAAAATAATCTCTCTCTCTTTCCCCGGCGTGATTCGAACTCACGACCTTTCGTATGGGAGGTCGCTGTTCTTCCAACCTGGCTGCTGGGGACTTGCAAGTGTCTGCTTTTAGACTTTTAGACTGATATAATGAATTCTACTTCGTGTTTTATTATTATAACGTAGATTGCAATTTTATCGGGCTGCTATATTTTCTGAAAGTTTTAAGGAAAGCTAATTTATTTTTATGGTTTTCTCGTATCGATGAAAAATTATAATATGGCTTGATTAAATAATTTACAACTGAAATTTTCTTTGATCAATGGATGATTAGAATATGGTCTGGTTAATTTGTTGCTCACAAATAATGAATTGTGAAGTGCATATTCCGTGAGATTTTATCACTTTGAGTAGGAGGATAAGATTTTAACACTTTACTGTTTATAAAGAGGAGAGGGATCAATTATGTTTATTTTTAATTTGATTGAAAACATAATATACTTCTTTAAAAAAAAATAAAGATATTCTAGAAGTTTGAAATTTTATTGACCTAATTTTCTTATTGAATGGTTTTGAAAACACAGGAAATTTATTCTTTTCGAATTAAAACATAACGAACGACAACATATAAATAAAATAATAATAATATTAATAAGCATTCCTAAAAATTCTAACAGCTAAAAAAATAACTAATGAAGAAACAATAACTACCTATATTTCAGTATTTTCTGAAAAGCACTAAGTGCTGTTTTAAAATAATTTATTACAGGACTAACATAAATAAGCAAATGTCTGTTTGCTAAAATCGTAGGATTTGAGGAGGATTTGAGGAAATGTTTCCTTAAAATGCATTGAGTCTGACCGTGATTGAGGCAAAACTTTCGTCAAATATTTGAGGGTTTACGTTTCGTTAAAGTCAGGTGATGTTAATAGGAAATGATCGTCAAAAACGATGAAATACAGCTCGAGGATTTCTGAATCGTCAAAAGGGAGAGTTTTATTTCTGAGAGTGTAAACACCACTTGAAAAAATACACCGAAAAATATCCAAACACAGTAAAATTTTTAAATGAAAATATCTATGTTGATGACGTTATAGGAAGTCATGAAAATATTGATCAAGCCCTATCCACGAGTTTACAATGTATTGATATATTTGAAAATGCAAGTATGCATTTACACAAATGGCATACGAACTCTTTACCACTTAGTGAACTATGGAAAGAAAATGGCATAACTTCAGAAGTCAATTCTGAAGCTTTTGGAGAACAAAATCTCCCTTATAAAGTTTTAGGAATCGCTTGGAATAATTCCAAAGATTTACTTTATTTTGATGTTCGAGGTTTAGTTGATTTCGTTTCAAAAAGAATAGACACCAAAAGATTTATTCTACAAGTTTTAGGCAGGATTTTTGATCCACTTGGATTCCTAGGACCATTTACATTAAGACTAAAATGTATAATTCAACAAATTTGGAATTTGCGTCTAGATTGGGATGACACCTTACCCGAAGATTTACGTATACTTTGGAATAGCTGGTATAACGAACTCCCTCATTTTAAAAACTTTTCAGTACCCAGATACTATTTTTCTGACATCACCAATTGGCTTGATTATGACCTACAATTGCATATTTTTGCCGATTCGAGCATGAAGGCTTATGATACGGTTGCTTATTTACGTGTAGCAACAACCACCAAAAATGTTCGAACAGTTTTTGTTGATTCGAAAAACAGGGTTGCTCCACTGAAAGCGCTTACCTTACCAAGGCTTGAATTGATGGCCGCATTGTTGTCGGCCAAGCTAAGTAGTAACATTTTGAAAGCTCTAAAATTGAATGTACCGACTTATTACTGGACGGATTCAAAAATATCCTATTTTTGGATAAAAGGATCCCCTAAAAAGTTTAAACCCTTTGTCAGAAACAGAATTGAAGAGATCCATAAATTGACCTCACCTGATAACTGGTATCATTGTCCTGGTACTGCCAATCCAGCTGATATAGTTTCTCGAGGATCAAAAATCTCTAGGATAATCAATGATACAACTTGGTTACAGGGACCAGAATGGCTAAGTTTACCACCTGAGTGTTGGCCAATATCAGAAAACAAAGAAATTGCTTACTCAGATGAATTAGAATACAAAAAAATCCTAACGATGTTTTTCAGAGCGAGTGCTTAGTCAAAAAACTCGAAAATCCCATAAACATTTCAAAATATAGTAATTTAGAGAAACTTTTGAGAATTACAGTTTGGGTAAAGAAATTCATTATGAAGCTGAAAAAATCAACTGAAGTGCAAGACGTAGTAACAACCGAAGAATTACTCGAAGCTGAAAATTTTTTGATACAATCTGAACAAAAACAATTTTATAAGGAAGAAATAGAATCTCTAAAAAATAGTAAATCAGTGGATAAGACGTCATCCTTATCAAAGTTCTTGCCCTTTATTGACAAAAACGGGTTGATGAGGTTGGGCGGAAGGCTCGAATTTTCTAACCTGTCCGCAGAAAAGAAAAACCCAATAATTCTCCCTAAACATTCTTGGTTAACTACTCTAATAGATCGTCAAGAACACGAGAAAATTATTCATGGAGAGACAGCCAGTACTTTGGCAAAAATTAGATCTCGTTTTTGGATACCTAAAGGTCGTCAGTTGGTCAAGAGTGTTATCAAGAATTGTATAATATGTAAAAAATATTTCTCCAAACCAGCAGACCAGATCACCGCATCATTACCAAAAGACAGAGCTAGTGAAGCACCGCCATTCGCAATCTGCGGTTTAGACTTCGCCGGTCCGATCTATATCAGAAATTTTAAAGAAACGCAAAAATCTTACACTGTCCTGTTTACTTGCGGTGTGACTAGAGCCATTCACCTGGAACTCGCGTCTGATATGACAACATATTCTTTTTTGATGGCATTCAGAAGATTCACAGCTAGGCGAGAAAATCCCAAAATTATTTATTCTGTCAACGCAAAAACCTTCAAAAAGGCCAAAGGTGAACTCGAAATTTTATACAACATACTGACAGACAAAGTATTATTAAATTTTATTACAAAAGAGAGAATTATATGGAAGAATATTATAGAAAGAGTAGCATGGTGGGGAGGCTTCTGTGAGCGACTAATAAAGTCAGTCAAAGACTGTTTGAGAAAAGTAATTGGTAGAACACTCTTAAGTTATGATGAATTAGCGACTCTGTTGACAGAAGTGAAAGCAGTTTTGAATACGCGACCACTGGCGTATGTATATAGCGACAGCGATGAACCAGAACCTCTTACTCCAATGCACTTTTTAAATTTTGGAAAAGAACTTTCATTTCCTATTAATTTTTTTGAAATAATTGAAGATTGTTCAAAGAGATCAACACTCCTGAAAAGAAAAAAATATCAATCTTTACTATTGAAACAATTGTGGGCCAAATGGAAAAAACAATATTTGATGGATTTGAAAACAGCCCATTCCTTGAAAAATCCTAATGCCCATACGCCACTGAAAGTGGGCGATATTGTTTTGATTCAAGATGACGCAAAAAATAAGTTTCTTTGGAAACTTGGTAAGATTCAGACTGCCATTCCTGGAAGAGACGGCAATATTCGTTCATACGAAATAAAAACAGCGAGTGAAATCTTAAAAAGATCCATACAGCACTTGTATCCATTTGAAATACAAAATTACTAACAAATGACTTTTTGGAGACTTTTTATAATCATTCATAAACTTTTAGAGACATTTATTTAGTTTGTTTTTTCTGCATTTAGGACTCTAAATATTTTCTTTCTCTTTTTTAATTTTTAGTCTTATTTATATATAGATCTTTTTGAATTTTGGTATAAGTCAGTACATGATTTAACTGCAAAAAAAGAAATGCGTGTGTTATTTAACTGTCATTATTTTTACTTTGTTCGAATTTAAAGTGTTTTATTTGGAATTTATTGATATTTTGAATTTGACTAATTAAGTGATTAATTAGATATTGTTTGAATTCTTATATTTAGTATTTTGTATTCGAATTTTAAAAATTGTATTAGATTACTGAACCACTGATACGAAAAATTGAATTTTTATGATTTTATGATGGAAATTTGATTTGTGAACTCTTTAAGAGTTCAGGTGGGGAGTGTGAAGAGAAACTTTTTCTCTGCTCCCCATGGCAACGAAGGACGCGCGATGTGCGCGCATCCTACCTTAGAATGCGACTTCGTTTTTTATTGCTGGAACGATAGGAAGAGATGTTTTGATTTCAAAAGCATGATCGCTGTAATTTTTTTACAGTTTGTTCATGAGGCTAAACCTCCCTTTTTCGAAAAACCAGATTAAGTATTTGATAATACTTATTGTAAATATGTATAGAATCATGTATCTGTACAATATTTATTAAATATTTCAAGAAAAGAATTAAGAAAACACCTTCTTCATTGATTTTAAGTTCGAATGTTTTGAAAATTTTCACACTGGTGATTGAAGTTGAGTCAAAACATACTTTTCAATTACAATGCGGCGGCGTTATGTTAATGCGCGCATTTAATAAAACATATTTTAGCCTATAAAAGCAGCCAAAAAAGTCTTTCCTTAAGCAAAAAGTTTGTTAACTGAAGAATCAGTGTAAATGCGTTAAGGTGAACTATACATCACATTCCACATTAAATATGGTATAAGTGGAATTTTCTTTTCTTTTAACTTTTTAGCTGCAAAGTAATTCCGTTGCTAAAATGATTGAATGCCACAGAAATTTAAGAAAAAATCGATTTGAAAATAAATTATTTCCTTCAAGTACATTATAAAAGCAAAATTCTGTAGGGCATTTGGCAGTTTGGAATTAAAATTAAGTAATACAGATAATGTACCACCGACCTTAAAGGGATAGTGGAAACATACAAAAGACTTCAGGTGCATTATGGTCTATTAGCGGATTCATTTTAATGACGTTACACTTCTAACATGATGAAATTGATATAAATTATTGAGGTGCATCATAACATATACCCAGCAAAACATGGTATATGCTTAGCAGTCAATATGCTTTTATAGAGACACACGAAAGATTTAAAATATATAAGTTCTATGAGTGGTAATTACTTGCAATGTCAAAATGATTGTAACATCTTCCACATGAGTAATTAGTTTTTGCTCTTTAACTTTCCTCCTTTTTCTGCACTTTAACTTATTTCTTTTTTAAGGCTGTTATCAACTGCCCTGCTCTGCTCAACAAGCGCAAAACGTTTTGACACATTTACAAATTCATTTTTTAACGAAAAGGTATAAAATTGGAACACCTGACTATAGAAGGGATTTGGAATAGAATTGTGTTTTCCATTTTTTGATAAATAAATTACCTGTTGAGTTATAAGCGATTTTGATCACCTGACAAAGACGTTTTTCATCCTTTCTCGAGTGGTTATTTTTCTTTCGCGCTGAAATTTGGTTCAAAACGCCCACTTTGACACTATTTTCTGAAAGATTTATTGCGTTTGCAAAAAAACGGAAAAAACAGTTCGATTATACATAATTTCTGAACAACAACCCTTACTAGCTTCATGCATTTCCGAACAAAAATAAATTAAAACTTATGTCATAAAGTTGCCCTTTTGGATTTGAGAACAGACTTAACTTACTTCTTTTTTTAAAGAAGACTTTTTAAAACAAATAGAAAGAATAATCTTTCCTTTCTTTGGTTACATGGCGACTTCTCTTCTTCTTCTTTTATTCTTTCTTTTGAATTACAATTTTTAATAAGATTGCCAACTATGCCAAATGAGACGTCACCTTTAGTAAAGCAATTCCTGGAAATAAAAGCCCAATTCCAGTAGCATGGAGTGACAAAGCTTTTCTATGAATTTTATTATTTGAGCCTCCATCCTCGCTTTCTAAAATACACTTTCAATGTTCTCTTGCCTCTTTTCTTTCAATGCTTCTAATCTACATAACACTTTCTGTCAGTGGTGTAGTCGTAAAAAACCCAGAGAGTATGCGCTATAGGCAGACGGTATGCATCAGAAAGTATACACTATAGCTACTGGGCTATACAGAGTTATCCGGAAGGTATATGGCGTATACCATCGTATATTTTCCACTGCATCCGTGCTTTGTGGGTTCACCAATCCGATTTGCTATTGGATAATTAAATCTGTTCTCTAATATAAACAAGCTATTCTTTTTTATTCATTGTCCTACTTGAAATCCTTTTCATTGTTACAGGCATAAAACTTGCAAATATTGCTGTTTAAAGTCTAAAAAAAATAGAGTTGCACTGTTTGTTTTCCTACACTGCAAATAGAGGCGTCTTAAATTTAGACACATATGTGACTGAAAAAGAATTTCAGTCACTTAAGTGTCTTAATCTGAAAATTCAGACACAATAGATGTCTTAATTTAAGATACATAAGTGTCTTAGTATGATCATGGTATATACGATCCGAGAAATATGTTGGAATTATCTACGAAGTGTCTTATTTAAAACAGTAGTTGAACATTTCTTTTTTGTACTTTTCTGAACAGCCAATCAGAGCATTGATTTCCGCGCATGTCATCTATGGCTCCTTCATGATATAGAAAGAATCACATTTTAAGCGTCGCCATTGCTTGGATTAAAAGAAATGCGTAATTATGGAGTATTTATCGAATGAAAACGTAAGTCATATTTAATTTTAACTTTTTATTTCAGTAAGCTTGTATCTTATGAATATAAATTAAATAGTTTTTAAAGATTGATCTCTTTTTTTGTAGTTTAATGTTAGTTTTTTGATTTCACAAGCTGTCGTCTGTTATACCTTCTTAATGTAACGGTATCGAATATAATTGTTTTGATAATTAAATTGCAATGCTTTAATTCAGCGCGCTTGTCTCCTGTGAATAAACGAATGAGTGATAACTTGTTTAATCTTCCTTTTCGATCCTGTGATCAAAAATATCCTCATTTGTCGTTGCCCAAAAGCAAAACGTGCAACATAAACAGATTTGAAAAGCTGCACTGCAAATAAAGGCGTCTTAAATTTAGACACATATGTGACTGAAAAAGAATTTCAGTCACTTAAGTGTCTGAATCTGAAAATTCAGACATAACAGACGTCTAAATTTAAGACACATAAATGTCTTACTATGATCGTGCTATAAACGAACCGAGAAACATGTGTAAATTATCCAACAACCGTCTGATTTTAAGACGATACGCTCCAAGCGATAGTTAAACATCATCTTTGGTACTATTCTTAACAGCCAATCAGAACGCTGATTTCCGCGCGTGTCATCTACAGCACCTTCCTGAGATAAGAACAGAAAGAATTAAATTTTCACCGCCGCCATTGCTTGGATTAAAAGGATATGTGTTAATCTGGGTATTTATAGAACGAACGAGTAAGTCATATTTAATTCTAATATTTTATTCCGATAGATTTTTGTACCTTTGAATGTGAGTGAAATCGTTTATAAAAATTTATCTCTTTTCTGTAAGTTTAATGCTAAATTTTTGATTTCACTAACGGTCGTCTGTTATATGCCTTCTTAATGTAACGGAATGAAATATAATTGTTTTGAAAATTAAATAGCAATGCTGTAATTCTATTTGTTTGACCTTTGTAAATAAACGAATGAGTGATAGTTTAATCTTCATTTTCGATAGGGTGATGTGAAATAATTATAATTTGTCTTTGCTCAAAAACAAAACTTGCAACATAGGTTTGAAAAGTTGAATGATTCGTAGCTTCATTTATCAGAGATAAAAACATTAAATTGAAGCCATTTGTAACTGCGTTTATTCTATGTTTGTTTTTTACTGTTTACTGACTATAAACGCTTGTAGCATATGACATCAGGAATTTATTTTATTTTTTGTTATTATTGTTATTTTGGAGCTAAATATGATGATTCATATTATTATGATATTAGGAAAAGTTTTCAGATTGAAAAAAAGCATTAATATTGTGAAATTTGACTGTATATATTGCAGTTTTTAATCACGGAAAGATTTATTCTTATTGATTTTTTAATTTATTATTGAAAATCGTAAATTTTGATATCCAATGTTTCAGATTTAACATTTACCAAATTTCTAAAAATAATATGAATTTTTTATATCATCCAGTAAAATTTTCGAAACATTAAACAAACGGAGAAACATTTTATTCATATTTTGCAGTTTACGTTGCTGTTTAGCAGTATAATTATAAAGTTTAATTAGTATTTTTTGTGTTTTTTAAATTGGTATATTAATTTTTGTAATTTATATGCAAGCATTTTTTTTGCGATATTTTGTTCATGATTTAAAATTTTTAAAATTGAGTAATGCGAGAAATAATTATTAAATTTCCTTTTACTGCAATCGAATTTGCAACGGTTCTGGTACAAGTAATTGTTGGCACTAAAAAAAATTACACATGATAATTTAGACATAAATAAAGAGTTGTTTATGCCTTGATATGAAGTTTATGTATAAAACTGCCTTATATTTTTAAAAGTTCGTATTTACTTATATGATACAGTATTAAATATATTTTTAAGCCATTTAATAACTGCTTTTTTATGTTCAAAACGTTTTTCAAACAATTAAGAATAGTACGTATACTGTCTGATGTATTTTTTTTTTTTTTTTTTTTTTTTTTACTTTTTATTTTCTTCTGTTTTAGGTAGCTTTCTTTACAAAAAAGCTACCTATTGCAGCCGTTCGGAGGAAAGCGATTTCAAAAAATTTTGGTATATTTTCACCGATCATGACCCCAGACCCCGAAACCACCCTCCGTTCAAAATTGATATATATATATATATATATATATCTGACCTATGTCACACTGTAACTCCCGTAATTATGAACCGATTTCGATGTAATTCGGTGTGTATATAGTACATACCAATGTCTCGACCGAGTTCGTTGGCCAGCTTCATCCGCCGTTTTGTTTCAAAATGGCGGCCATTTAAAATTTTTAAAAAAATTTAAAACTCGAAATGTGGTACCAAAAAATTAAAAATGGAAAAATATTTTTTTCTTATGTATTTGACCTTTATACAAAGATTCCGGAGCAGTTTTTGTTTCGTCTATATCTTAAAAAATGGCTGAGTTATAGCATTTTGAATTTCTAGCGTGGCTGACGTTTTGAAACGTCCTGAATTTTGTCACGCGATAAAAGGCGTATTTATGAACCGATTTGGATGTAATTCGGTGTGTACATAGTACATACCAATCTCTCGACCGAGTTCGTTGGCCAGCTTCATCCGCCATTTTGTTTCAAAATGGCGGCCATTTAAAATTTTTTTAAAAATTTAAAATTTGAAATGTGGTACCAAAAAATTGAAAATGGAAAAATATTTTTTTCTTATGTATTTGATCTTTATACAAAGATTTCGGAGCAGTTTTTGTTTCGTCTATATCTTAAAAAATGGCTGAGTTATAGCATTTTGAATTTCTAGCGTGGCTGACATTTTGAAACGTCCGAAATTTTGTCACGCGATAAAAGACGTATTTATGAACTGATTTGGATGTAACTTCGTTTATTCATAGTACATACCAATGTCTCGACCGGGTTCGTTGGCCAGCTTCACCCGCCATCTTGTTTAAAAATGGCGGCCATTTAAATTTTTAAGAAAAATTTTAATTTGAAATGTGGTACCAAAAATTGAAAATTGAAAAAATATTTTCTTCTTATCTGTTTGACCTTGATAAAAAGATTCGGGAGCAGTTTTTGTTTCGTCTATATCTTAAGAAATGGCTGAGTTATAGCATTTTGAATTTCTAGCGTGGCTGACATTTTGAAACGTCCTGATTTTTCTCACGTAATAACAGGCGTATTTATGAACCGACTTGGATGTACCTTGGTGTGTACATAGTACATACAAATATCTCGACCGAGTTCGTTGGCCAGCTTCATCCGCCATCTTGTTTCAAAATGGCGGCCATTTAAAAAAATTAAAAAATTAAAAAATTTAAATGAGATACCAAAAAATTGGAAAATGAAAAAGATTTTTTTTTGTATGTGTTTGACCTTAAAACAAAGATTCCGGAACAGTTTTTCTTTCGTCTATATCTAAAAAAAAAATTGGCTGAGTAATAGCATTTTGAATTTCTCTTGTGGCTGACATATTAAAACGACCTGATATTTGTCACGCGATAACAGGCGTATTTATGAACCTATTTGGATGTAACTTGGTCTGTACATAGTACATACCAATGTCTCGACCGAGTTCGCTGGCCAGCTTCATTCGCCATCTTGTTTCAAAAGGGTTGCCATTTAAAAAAAATTAAATTTAAAATTCAAAATGAGGTATTAAAAAATTGTAAAATGAAAAAGATTTTTTTTTATGTGTTTGGCCTTGATACAAAGATTCCGGAGCAGTTTTTGTTTCTGAAAATTTGTTCTTTTGTTGATATCTTAAAAAATGGTTGATTTATAGCACTTTGAATTTCTAGCATGGCTAACATTTTGAAACGATCTTGTATTTGTCACGCGATAACACACTTATTCGCCTATTTCGATGTAAGAATTCATGTGGATAGTATACATCAACACCTCGACCAAGTTCGCTGGCCAGATTCATCAGCCATCTTGTTTCAAAATGGCGGCCATTAAATTAAAAAATATATATATATTTAAAGTGAGGTGCAAAAAAATTAGAAATTGAAAAAGGTTTCTTTCTTAAGTATTTTTTCTTGATATAAGGATTCAGGAGCATTTTTTGTTTGTCTTTACCTTAAAAAATGGCTCAGATATAGCAGTTTCAATTTCTATTGTGGGTGACATTTTTAAAAATCTGATTGTTTGCATGCGACAGCACTCCTATATATTAACCGATTCCGATGTGAGTGAGCATGTGCACAGCAATTACTAAGGTCTCGACCAAGTTCACTGCTTAGCCTCATCCAGCATGTTGTCTTAAAATGACAGGCACTTTTAGAAATTGCCGAATTTGGCAGCCAAATATAAGTTACTTTAAAGAAAAGCAGCTTGAATAAAGCTGACTAATTTCGCGAAATTCTCATTCATTATATTGATAAAAATTAGTATTGAATCTCCTATATTCGGTTTCCACTAAATTGAGCTTCGTGTGTTTGCATGATATAAGTTGGCTTTTTTTAAATAAGGATTATGAAAGCTACCTCTTCCTCCCGGCACTGGCCGGAAGGACTTTTTTTTTTTTTTTTCTATTTCTTAGATCATTATTTTCTTATCAAATATATAAAATCTATTTAGCTCATATTCAAAGGATACAAATTTTACAGGAATAAAAAATAAAATAAATTAAATATGACTTATATCGTGTTGTTCCATAAAAAAGAATAATAATGATATACATTTTTAAGCAATAGCGGGTGAAAATTTTAAATTGAATACGGAATATGTTTAAAGAAAATTATATACATATTCCGAAGAATGATATATAAAATTAGATACCAAACTGGTGTTTACTTTTAACTAAACATGACAAATTACCACATATTTAAAAAGAAAAAAAAATATTACACATGTTTACTACTTAAAATGACTTAACTATTTTATTTATATGTACTTAAATGACAAATACAAAAATGGCTAAGTTTTGAAATTAGAAGTAATTTTTTTTTCTCAATGCTATTAAAATAGAATATTTATTTACTATTTTATTATTTACTCATGGTTATATAGCTGTTGTGATTATCATCTGACACATATGTAAAATTGCCTATGGGGCAAAATCTAATTTTTGAATTATATGAATTTTCCTTTTTTGGGGGGCGGGACGGGAGAGGGATTTTCTTGCCCATTTTCGCGTACACGGGATTTTTTAAATCTCTTTCGACATTCCACCGACTATGATAAATATTTTGAACTTTTAGAGTAGGACAAGATAATATATATATATATATATATATATATATATATATCCATATACCTTAAAAACCCTTAATAGCGGACACTTCGGGACCGCGAAATTTTTCGGATAATCGGAGATCTTTTGTGAGGTAAAAATAATACAAATATGTATGCCTTGCGGATCAAAAAAGTATTCGCTAAATCGAAGTATCCGCTATTCGGGAATGTCCATTAACCTCCATAACGGATACTCCCGAATACCGGGCATCTGTATTTAGCTAACAATACTGCAGGGTTGCATTTTTTGCAAAAGGACTCCTTGATTAAAGCATGGGTAGTGCCCCGTTCTCTTACGATTTTAGTTCCCCCAAATTTCATGTGCAATATTTGCGAAGCTTATATTTTAAATCTGTTTCGAAATTGTACTGATTATAATCAATATTTTGAACTTTTAAAGTAAAGTAAGATTAAAAACAAAATTTTAAAAAATCTAATATTTAGATAAATATTTTTTTCTTTTTAATCTTATTCTACTCCTGAAACAAAATACTCATTATAATTAGTACAATGTCGTAAAAGATTTAAATTATCAGCTTTATGAAAATTGCATACTAAAATTGGGAGCACAAGAAAATCAGGCGGTATGGGGGTAGAGGGGGCAGGACAACGGCCAGATATTTTCCCAGTATTCAGCGTGGTCAAACATGGCTACATAAAATGCTTACAAAAAATGTCTGCGATTCAGACGTTTCAAGTGTCTGAAATTCAGTCGCAAAAAGTGTCTGAAAATTGAACACTCCGTTTCAGACACTTAAGTGACTGAATTTCAGACATTTTAATTTACAGTGTGAATGATTCATAGTTCCATTAAAGGGAGATAAAAACATTAAATTGAAGCCGTTTGAAACTGTATTTATTCTATGTTCTGTTTCTTCTGATTTTTACTGTTTATTGATTATAAACTCTTGCAGTTTATGTATCAGTACTTATTGTATTTTTTGTGATTATTATTTTGGAGCTAAATATGATATTCATTTATGATTATGATATTCGGAAAAGTTTTCAGATTGAAAAAAAGCATTAATACTGTGAAAAGTTTCTTTACATGTCACCGTTTTTAATCACAGTACTGAAACTTTTTAAAGATTTATTCTTATTATTGATGCTTTAATTTATTATTGAAAATCGGAAATTTTGATAGTCAAAGTTTCATATTTAACATTTACCAAATTTCTAAAAACATAATAGGTATTTCTTATACTATCATTCCGTAAGATTTTTTAAACATAGAACAAATGCAGAAACATTTTATTCATTAACTGCAATTTCTGTTCTTGTTTAACGGTATATTTATAAAGTATTCATTAATATTTTTTGAGTTTTTTTTAAATTGGTACCTATATTATTTTTTTATTTATATGTAAGCCTTTTTCTGCTACGTTTTGTTCATGATTTTAAATTTTCAAACCTGAGAAATATCAGAAACAATTATGAAATTTCCCTTTATTGCAATCGCATATGCAACGTTTCTGATACAAACAATTATTAGTACGAAAAAAATTAAACATGATAATTTAGGCATAAATAAAAAGTTGTTTATGCTTGATATAAAGTTTATAGATAAAACTGAAATAGTATATATTTTTAAAAGTTCATATTTACTTATATATTATATATTTTTAAGCGATTAATAACTACTTTTTTTATATTCAAAGTATTTTCAAACAACTAAAAACAGTACATATTCTGTCATTTCTTTTCCTTTTCTTCTGTTTTCTAGGTTAATTTTTTCTTATCAAATCTGTAAAATTTATGTAACTCATATTCATAAGATACAAAGTTTACAGGAATAAAAAAATAAATATGACTTATATCCTGTTGTTCCATAACAGCTAAGGAATATGTTTAAAAGAAAAACTTTTACATATTCCACAGAATGTATAAAATTAGACACCAAAGGGGGGGGGGGGGATTTTCTTTGCAATTCTCGAACATCTGATATTATAAATATCTTTATTTTTATCCACTGAGTATAATGAATATTTGAACTTTTAGAGTAAGTCAAGATTACAAATATATATATATATATTTATCCATGTACCGTAAAAACCGTCAATAGGGGGAATTTGTCAGATAATCGGAGATGTTTCCTTTTGTGAGGTAAAAATATACAAATATGCATACATTGTGTATTAAAAAAGGTATTAGACGTCCACTTTTCCGAAATGTTCATTAACCTTCACAACGGACACTTCCAAATACCGGACACTCCTATTTAGTAAAAGATAATGCAGAGTTGCATTTTTTTGCAAAAGGACCTGATTAAAACATGGGCATGCTGGACAGTGTCCCGTCCCCCTACGATTTTAGGACTCAAAAATTTGATGTGCAATTTATGTATAGCTTATATTTTAAATCCATTTCGAAATTGTACAGATTATAATCAATATTTTGAATTTTTAAACTAAAATAACGTTAAAAACTAAACAAATAAAAGAAATCTAATATTTAGATGAATATCTGTTTGTTTTTAATCTTGTTCTACTCCTGAAATTCAAAATTTTTAATATAATCAGTACAATGTCATAAAAGATTTAAATTATGAGCTTTACAAAAATTGCATACCAAATTTGGAAGCTCCAAAATCAGGCTGTGTGGGGTGGGGGGGGGGGGACAAGACCACAGCTAAATATTTTTCTAGGATTCACCGTGGTCAAATATGGCTACGTATAATGCTGACAAAAATTGGTTGCGATTAAGACGTTTGAAGTGTCTGAAATTCAGACGCAAAAAGTGTCTGAAAAAATTAAGACATTTTAAAATGTCTGAAAATTGAACACACCGTTTCAGACACTTAAGTGTCTGAATTTCAGACACTTAAGTGTCTGAATTTCAGACATTTCAATTTAGAGTGTATAAAAGGAATAAGACTATCTGAAAGTGACAAAAATTTTTAGTTTGGTTCCAGTTTTTGGTTTTGGAATATAGATAAAACAGTGGTCGTCGGGTAATAATTTAGCTATAATTGAAGAGGTTTCAAAGTTATAGAAAACACTATTCGATTCTTAGACAGTCTAATGTGAATCTGGTTTTTTTTTTTCTTCTTTTTAAGCAAATATGGAAAGCAGTGAGCTTAGGAATGTCAAAAAGTTGTGCGTTTTTTGAGCAGTGACAAATAAAATTTTGAGAACACTCTTAATCATCTTCAATAATTTACATTAATAAATTTAGTGGTAATTTCTCTCAATGATATGCACTAATAATTCAATTAATTAATTGTTCATTAAAAACAACCTAATTAAAGTTTTGTAATGATTTTTAAATGAGTAAAATATACCTTTTCTTCGACCTTTTTTAAAACAAAAAGGAAGAATACTCTTTCTTTCTTTGGTTGTAAAAAAAAAAAAAAAAAAAAAAAAAAAAAAAACTAACTGTTGTTCGATTCTTTCTTTCTTTCTTTTCAATTACAACTTCTAATAAGATTGCTAATTGGTTTTTTTCGCTGCCTAAAACAATCTCGAGGAATAAAAACCCAATTGGAAAAGCATCGAGCGCGAAAGTTTTTGTAACAATTTATCATCTGAAGCTTCATTCATCACTTTCTGAAATACACATTTGATGTTCCCTTTCCATTCCTCTTTACAATGCTTCTAAACCTATTTAACACTTTCTATTTCACCAACTGATTTTGCTCCTGGATAATTAAACAAAGCAAAGATAGTCATGTATTTCAGCTTATTTGTCTCTGCCACAAGCATTTTTTTTATCACATTATCCGATAGCAGTCATGGTAATTCTCGATGATGGTAAACGCTGTTATGCATTCGTGCGTCCAGGCATCACGTGACAGGGATCCTTTTATCTGATTTGGACAGACTATTTTTATCTTTCTAAATCGTTGGAGCCATGACATTTGTTCGCTTCAACCTGCAAACAAAACGGCTTCCCAATTTTCTAATTCCTATGACATCCTTTTCTTTTTCTTTTCCTTCTTTTTTTTAATCTTTCCTTTTTTATTTTTTAACTGAGTTTATTTTTTGCCTCTTTATTTCATTTATCGTCAGTCTCTCTTGTTTCCTCTTACCACTCCCCCGTTTCCGCCAGCTTCATTCTTTTTTTTTTTATTATTATTTTTTATTTTGTTTTCATCTAGCATAGATGTATTTGTTTTTATTTATTTTATTTTTTTCCAAGGTTATTGGCAATTGGACACAAAGCGAAAGTGACGATGGCACTGAAATGGTATTTATTCGCGACAGAGAAATACGTGTGAATAGATATTTCCCTAGATCTCTTTTATCTATTTTTTTCAAGTTGAATGTACGATGAAATAAAAATTTAATCATAGAAAGTTTAACTCAACGGTGATTTTTTTTTCTTTTCTGTCTGTCTCTTTGTTTTGAAAAGCGCCGATTTTTCTGGATATTTGAATGAAATAAATGCAAAGAGTTTTCAACCATCTGTAATTTCTCATGCTCGGTAAAGAATAAAAGAATGGTCATTATATAGCACTCTTTTCTGTTTCGGATCTTCTATCAAGATTAATAGACATAGGTTTTTGCACCCTATTACACGAAGAAATTACTTAGTCCACACTACCCAGGGATTGGTTGGTTTTTTTAAATTTATTTATTTTATTTTATTTTATTTATTTATTTATTTATTTATTTTTTTTTTTTGGGGGGGGGGGGGTTGATCACACATACACTTTTTGGCGGATGGCAACTCCATCTTAAGACCCAGTGTAAAGTCTTGGCGTAATTAAACAATTAATTAACAGAACTGTGCTTGTACCAAGATTTCAAAAGCGGACTGCGTTCCCACGGGCTAGAAACCATTTATCTTTAATTGACAATAGGAGAATCTCTTGAGATATTCTAGTTCCAATGTCTCGTGACGTTAGCCCTTCGTCACGGCCCGTCCCTTATGGATCGTTTCCTCCTTCAGGCGCGAAATTTGACTTTCCATAAGACTTTTAGCATTAGTGTGAAATCCTGCAATTTCATTGGCTGACGCTTCACCGATAGCCAATGAAACTAAACGGAACTTCTTTCCCTGAAAGGACAAGTACAAAAGTAAAATACTGTGAAAAGCCGGCACATGGTATTTTGGTATCTCAGATGTATGATTGATCCAGCCCAGTGGTCAAGACTAGGGCTGGTTAAGATTTTGCATTTGTAATACTAAAGTTGCGTGTTCTGTCCTCTCGCTGGCGTTTTCACTTTTTTAGAGTTTTGTTTTGATTTTTATTAAGTCAGTTAGTTAAAATCAGTCGATCTTTATTGCCAGTTCTTTTGTAAATTTTTTTAGCAATTTGATTTTTTAAAATAAATTAAATAATTAAATTAAAAAAATCAGTTAATCTATTTTTTAATAATTAAAGTAAACATTTATTAAAATGCAATAATAAATCTCCTAGGCTTACATTAAAAGTATTTTCATGTTAGAACTTTATAAAGTTCTGATCATTTTAAAATTGTCTGTTACTATAGTAACAGATAAATGCAAAATTATCAGAATTAATATATTAAAGGTTTTTTATTTTAAAATTATCCTTAAGACATAAAAATCTTTATTAATTTATGATAGGTTACTTTATAATTTTTTATTTTAAATATTACACAAATATTTAAATAAAATTTTAAAATTCATAGGACTTATAGGGTAGTTCTAATAAAGAAATTCTTTAATAATTAAAGTGTAAAAATAATATTTTCTTAAGTCAGTTAGTTAAAATCAGTTGATCTTCATTACGAGTTCCGTTGTATTTTTTTTTTTTTTTTTTGTCAATTAGATTTTTAAAAATAAATTTAAATAATTAAATTAAAAAATTAATTTAATCTATTTTTTAATAATTAAAGTAAACATTTATTAAAATGTAATAATAAATCTCCTAGGCTTACATTAAAAGTATTTTCATATTAGAACTTAATAAAGTTCTGATCATTTTAAATTTATCTGTTACTTAGGTTGCTTTGAAAATTTTTTATCGTAAATATTATACAGATAATTAAATTTTTAAATTCATATGACTTATAGGGTATTTTTCTAATAAATAAATTTCTTTAATAATTAAAGAGTAATAATAATATTTTCTTAAGTTAGTTAGTTAAAATCAGTTGATCTTTATTGCGAGTTCCGTTGTAATTTTTTTTTTGTCAATTAGATTTTTTAAAATAAATTTAAATAATTAAATTAAAAAATTCATTTAATCTATTTTTTAATAATTAAAGTAAACATTTATTAAAATGCAATAATAAATCTCCTAGACTTACATTAAAAGTATTTTCATGTTAGATTTTTATAAAGTTCTGATCATTTTAAATTTATCTGTTATTTAGATTACTATTTTTTTTTAAATTGTAAATGTTATACAGATAATTGAATTAAATTTTAAAATTTATATGACTTATACGATATTTTTCTAATAAATAAATTTCTTTAATAATTAAAGAGTAATAATATTTTCTTAAGGCTGTTCTTAACTGCTCTGCTCAACAAGCGAAAAACGTTTTGACACATTTTTACAAATTCACATTTTTAACGAAAAGGTATAAAATTGGAAAGCTTAGTCATGGAAGCGATTTGGAATTGAACTGTTTTTCCATTTTTTGATCAAATTGAGTTATAAGCGATTTTGATCGCGTGACATACACGTTTTTCGCCCGCTCTTCACTGCTCTTTCTTCCTTCGCGCGGAAATTCGGTTCAAAACATCCACTTTGACACTATTTTCTGAAAGATCTATTGAGTTTGCAAAAAAAAAAAAAAAAAAAAAATGAAAAAAAAAAACCAGCTCAATTACATAGTTTCTGAACAACAACACCAGCTACTTTCATGCATTTTCGAACAAAAATAAATTAAAACTTATGTCAGAAAGTTGCCTTTGGATTTGAGAACACCCTTAAGTCAGTTAGTTAAAATCAGTTGATCTTTATCACCAGTTCCTTTGGGAAAAAAAAAATTGTCAGTTAGATTTTTTTAAATAAATTTAAATAATTAAATTAAAAAATTCTTTTAATCTATTTTTTAATAATAATGTAATAATAATATATTCTTACCTTACATTAAAAATATTTTTTGTTGGAACTTTAGTAAGTTATATATATATATATAATTAGCAGTAGTAATTTATTAAAGTGTTCATTTCTCAAAATTAAGTATTATCTTTCATCTATAAAAATATTTATCAATTTATCAGCTGCTTTCTAATTTTTTTATTGTATATTCAATACTACTAAATTCTTATCATATATAAACTGTATGTTTAAAATGAATATTTATTAAAATTTAATTTTAATATCTTCTAAATTTTCATGAAAAGTACTTTTATGCTAAAACTCCAGTAACATATAAATAGTAATTAACGGAATTAAATTACTAAATTATTCATCTTTAAAAATTTATTATTTATCCTTTATATATAAATTACATTAATAATATATATTTCAATGATAATTTAACTATTGAAGACAGTAAATTACTATACTTTAAATAATTGAATGTATGGTAAAAATGCAACAAAAACAAATATATATATATATATATATATATATATATATCTGTGTTTTAATAATTATTCGCAAAAAGTTTTATTATATATATATACATATGTTGCAATAAAAATGTAATATACCTCAAACATGAACAATGAAAAATATTTTGCTATTAGTTGTATTTAAAATTATATATATATATTTAAAATAACCATTATTATTATTATTATGGAGATTTTTGTTTTTATCTTTATTTATTAATTTATTATCAGTAGCTTTACTTTTTTTATTCGAAATATATAATTGAGATTAAATTTTACTACATAATACCACTTAGGGGGTAATGTTATATGATTAAAATAAAATATCTATTTAAATGTAATAATAGTATCTTTTAAACTGACATAGAAAAATATTTTTATATAACTAGATGGAGCTTCAATTACTTATTTTTAGTTAAGTTGCTAGAACTTTAATACTGATTGCAAACATCTGAGTAAAAAAAAAAAAAAAAAAAAAAGAAGAAGTTCTAAGCAGCTTATTATAAAAATCTCATTATTTTATCATAATTTAACTAAGTCAATGTTGTTTTAGAATTGTTAATAATTTTCTTACTAGAAAATTATATCAAATTTAATAATTAATTATATATTATGTTATTAACTGTATAACAATTGATTCCGTGCTCAGTATGAGAAATACACAAGCTTTTTTTAATGTATCAAGTTATTACTATCAAGAAATACATTTGATGAAATGAGTAGCAGCGCTGTTACTCGTAAAATGGATTTCTTCCTTTCAGAGAAAGAAGTTCAGTTCACCGACAGCCAATGAAATTGTCGGATTTCGAACTAATGCTAAAAGTCTTATGGAAAGTCAAATTTCGCCCTTCAGGCGACCTCCTAGCGCAGAGAGTTTCAGCATCCCGCAGACTCGGAATGGCAACAGGGCGCCAGCGGAGAACAAAGAGGCATCAATGAGAACGCGGGGACTTGACCGATTGGAGGAGAAACATGCCCAGTCGGTTTGGGTGAGGAAACAGAGGATGGAGATGGGGAGAAATTTTCTTCGGAGAGAAGGGACTCTTGGATTTTTCGCAGACGGCATCGGCCGGCGAAATCCCTAGCTCCTAGAGACTTTAAACCGCTAGAAATTAGCGACTAGACAGTTTTGTGAGCGTGTTCTTAAATACTCGCAGACGGCACTGGCCGGCGAGATTTCTTTCAGAGACACCCGTCTCTAGTGTAATAAGACATTCTATAATAAGACATTCTTCCAGAGACAGCAGTCTCCAGTGTAACAAGACATTCTGTGTTTATCCTAGACTTTGTGGCAAATGTCCCTTTATATTCATAATTGAGACGGACCCTGACTGATATGTGTATAATTCTGTAAAAACCCAAGAATAAAATTATTCGAAGGGTAACCTAGAGAGATTTCCTGTCTTCTGCGCTACCAGATCAATTTTGGAGGAGGGAAATCTTTACACCAGGTAACATTTTCAGAGTAATTTGGATTTTACGCTGGTTCTAAAAGACAATTCCCCGCTCAACAACGTGAAATGTTAACACATATTCGGGCCTATTTTTAACACTAGGATCACTGGAAATTTTACTCAAATTATATAAAAAATATTTTACACCAGAATTTTTATTTAAACCTATTATCTTATTTTTGTGCGGTATGTATTTGTTTTATGAATAAATTTCTGGTTCGACTCCAAATCATTTGGTACATGTCAAAAGGATCACTCATTACGGTTTCTAGGAATTAAAAATTTAATCGTAACACTTTCAAGCATGATTATTAAAGTGATTTGTCATCAAAAGTTTTTCTTTTGGGGGTAAATTAATTACTTCTTGAGTTGTACGCGATTGTTGTTCTATAACTAGTGAGCATCAAAATATTCTAACCACAATCTAAATATTAAAAAATAGCCTTTGCAGAGATCAACCTAAGCTGTCCAATGCAAAGTTTTTATAAAAAATATCGAAATGCGAACGAGACCCTTGAAAAGAACCCGTGACTACCTTAAAGGTCTGCACGGGCCGAAATTTCCAGGCCTAAGGTCGATCCGGTTCTATAAGGAAAGCTATCATCGCCAGGTCTGGCTCGGTGTAAAAGCTAAAAAGCCCGTTTATATTTTCGTAGTTCACGGCCCGGCGCGTGCAAAAATCAATAAAGTCAGGTCCGACCGACACATTTCATATTTTGTTCCTGAGATTTTTTATTGTTATTTTCTATCCTAACTTATATTTTAAACAGGAATAGTTATACTGGGTGTACACTCTCAACGGTGTCCAATGGTTAATTCCTAAACCGTTAGTCATAGACATATAGTTCCAATTACAAAAATGTTTTAAATGAGGTAAAGAAGTATATTAAAAGGGATTTGGGTCAATAAAAACATTTCTTAAAAAGTTACGACATTTAAATTTTTATGCGGCCCCCCGGTCCTATAAGTTATATTTAGTAAAATTTTACTACTACACTGACAATTGTGACAAAAAAAGTCCCGTTCATATAACACTAAAATTGACCGAGTTATGAAACTTTAAGAATGCATGACTTAAACCACTTTCCTGCATCTGACCACAAATGAGTTCGACCATGCTTTGAGGGGTCATATACCAAGTGCTTAAAGTATTCGAAGAACTTATTTCATGTGTATCTGCGCTTTGAAAAAAATCGTACAATTATTAAGATTGGGTTAACTTTTATTAAGTTTCAGATCGGCTAATATAATTGTATTTTAATATATGTTTTATTTTGTAAGGACTTGACACACTTTCATTTCATGATTTCTTTTAACAAAAATTATGTTATAAGTTTATATTTAACTTCAGCGATCGTATATATGATTAAAATAAATCTTTGTAAAAAATCACCATAAAATGAAAACAATACATAGGACGCGTTTCGAGCTAATAATATTAACAGCTCGTCATCAGCTACAGTAAACACGTGTCCGTAAGGGGACAAGGTCAAAAATGAACTGAAAGGTACAGATTAGGGCTTGCAAAGAATACGACAGATGGCGCTAGCTGAATGGAGTACATGCAGAAGACGAAAGTGTTGCCAAAATGATAGAAGAGAAATTGATAGGGAAAAATGGAAATAAAAGAAATAAACAAAATTAAAATAAAATAAAAGAAGTAAATTAAAAATATAAATAGAATAATGATAAATAAAGAAATATAAAAGAATAAAACAAGAAAAACCAAAAGATCCCCCCCTTTTTTTAAACAAAATAAAAAGAAAAGAAACAAGAGAAGGGGGAAAAGAATTACAAAAGTAATTTCCACACTGGAGAGAGGAAGGGAGATGATGATAGATCATTGACAAGATTATCAGAATTTTTTGAAATAAAATATGCTTCATGAAAATCCAAATGAGAGGGGGAGGCTGGGGAAGAAATAATTTTGGCCATGGAGAAATTGAAACAATGACTGGAAGACCAACACTGAGAAGCACTCGAAGATTTAAAGATTTCTTGATTTGCAATATACCTCTGATGCTCGCCTAATCTGAATCTTAAAGCTCTCTAATCCTCCTAATTTTAACTCTATAGTTCTGCCCTTTTATTCTCTTCTCTGTTTTAAAATTCCTAAAATTCTTTCTCATTTTAATTTTAAAGTTATCTTCAAACCTGTGAATAAAATTAAATTCTCTTCTCTAAAAGATCCTATTCCTACTGAGAACCGGTGGGGTGTTTATTTTATTCCTTGCTCTTGCAATTTAGGTTATATTGGTCAAACAAAGAGAGCTTTA
This sequence comes from Maratus speciosus, assembly GCA_963932465.1. Taxonomy (NCBI): domain Eukaryota; kingdom Metazoa; phylum Arthropoda; class Arachnida; order Araneae; family Salticidae; genus Maratus; species Maratus speciosus. The sequence continues at coordinate 488,559,723 of OZ010795.1, forward strand.
AAATTCAGGTTAGGCGAGCATCAGAGGCGTATTGCAAATCAAGAAATCTCTAAATCTTCGATTGCTTCTCACTGTTGGTCTTCCAGCCATTGTTTCAATTTCTCCATGGCCAAAATTATTTCTTCCCCTACCTCTCCCTCTCACTTGGATTTTCATGAAGCATATTTTATTTCTATAAATTCTGATAATCTTGTCAATGATCTCTCATCATCTCCTTTCCTCTCTCCAGCGTGAAAATTACTTTTGTAATTATTTTCCCTCTTCTCTTGTTTCTTTTCTTTTTATTTTGTTAAAAAAAAAATCTTTTGGTTTTTTTGTTTTATTCTTTTATATTTCTTTATTTATTATTATTACTTATATTTATATTTTTTAGTTTACTTATTTTATTTTATTTTAATTTTGTTTATTTCTTTTATTTCCATTTTTCCCCTATCAATTTCTCTTCTATCATTTTGCCAACACTTTCGTCTTCTGCATGTGCTCTTTTCAGCTAGCGCCATCTGTCGTAATCTTTGCAAGCCCTAATCTCTACCTTTCAGTTCATTTTTGACGTTGTCCCCTTACGAACACGTGTTTACTGTAGCTGATGACGAGCTGTTAATATTTTTAGCTCGAAACGCGTCCTATGTATTGTTTTTATTTTATGGTGATTTTTTTACAAAGATTTATTATTTTAATTGTTTCATATCGCCAGTTTTCGGTGCTGTTTCGCTGGTCGTATATATGTTTTTCTAGTTCAAAATTTGTACTCAAATTTTAACTCTCTGTCAAATATCCGATCGATATTAAATTTTACATACTGACGTAAATCCGATGTCAATCTAATATTATTATGATTTTCGGTGGTTACCATTTATACTTATTTCACACGACAGCACAAAAAATTTCAGAAAGATTACCGGCAAGAAGTTAAGAAAAAGTTTTATATTAGATAATATAATACTGAGATGGCTGTTTTTTTTTTTTAACTTTTTTGTATTTTTTAGCACTGAATCCGAAAATTTCCTTAATTTTTAACCATCATGTCAGGATTTTTCGCAAATCATAAATTGTCAAAAACAAATTTAAAAATAACAAAAATCGGATACTATAAAATAGAGGAGATGGCTGTGTTTAACTTTTGATAATTGATTTTTATGTACTTTTTAGGACTGAATCTGAAAATGGCCTTCATTTTTAACCCTCACGTTAGAATTTTTTTGCAAATCCTAAATGTCAAAGTTAAAATATATCGAAAATCTGATACTATAAAACAGGTGTATAAAACTTTAATTTAATTTAATTTAATTTAATTCAATAATTAATTCAATTTTTTGACTTATACCAGTATTCTAATATTCGAACCCTCAAGCATAGAACACGTTGGCGAAAGTTGGAGGGTGCCAAATGATTTTGGAAGAAGAGCGTTTTCCGTGCGTGCCCAGCTACATTATTTTCAGTTCGGCGTGTTATACTTTTTAGATATGATGCATTGTTTTGAATGACTGCATAATGCAGATTTAAGATAAGATAGCATTAGAATCCTGATAATCACAATTAAGACTTTAATCTCGCCAAAGTAAAATGATTTCGCACCAAATAAATAAATAACTGTGTGGGTCTTATTTAATTATGATATTTCTGTAGCTTATAATATTTTAATATTATTTATATTCTTTTATCTATTCAGTTTTCTCATGTCAGGTCAGAGTTTTGATTATTAATCACCAAAAAATAGTTTAATATTGCATGATTTTAAAAAACGGCGAATCATAAAATGTTTAAGATATGAATTTGTTATGATTTTTTACCTCTGTAGTAAAACTTCTTGTGAGCAAGAAAGAATTTAAAAGTTTCACTGGAAATTTAATTTTATTAACATGTAATTTATTAATTTGCTCGGCTTTTTATGATAATTTTGAAGTACTTTCAATACACACATAATAAATAATAAACTTAATAAAATATAAATTAAAAAAATAATTCTAATTATTTAAAATGCTTTTTACTATCGAAAGTTTTTTTAGAGCTTGTCCTTAATCATGAAATTAATACTTCAAAAGGCACCTTATTTTGAACCCCTTATAATACTACAAATTATGAATTATTAACAAAATTAATAGATCGCAATTTTTGAAACGATATTTTGAAATTTATATAAATGTGTCTTATTTTGATGAATGTTTTATGAGTCCCCGTCACCAATATAATAAAACATAACTAATAATAAAACATTTAAAATATTTTGCATTCTGGCTGAATGAAAGTTTGTAATAATGTAAGAGTTGTGATTCAGTAAGTTATGTTAATGGTTCTTCATTAACATAGCTCAAAAACACCAATTAAGAGATTAATAAATATATCATTATATAATTTAATGTTTAAAAGTTCTACACATTATGATGCAAAATAAGAACACTTTCTGTGCTATAAATGTTATTCTGCTTCATTTAGTCATCAAGTGCTCTTTTCAAGAAAGTACTATCTTCAAATTTTTGAAAAATTCAAATATTAAAATTGATATTTCAGCTGGCATCCCCCTTTCAAATGTGGATTACTTTTTAGATTCCCTATAAAACGTTTTCCAAACGTAGTGTACAAATGAATATTTCACACTCCTAATTTACATATGTAAATCTGGTGAAATTCTTGGATATCATAACTTTGATATTATATTATTTATAATAAGGATGAACTTTTACTGTATTTGTTCATTTTGTCAAAAGATAACTGTAATTGGGTTATTTTCCTATTTCACAGTGATAATTTATTTAAGATCATATTAATGAAATATATAAAATTATTGTATCCAATATCATGAAATTACGAATAGATCTCTGACATTCTGAGTATTTTAATTGTTCAACTATCACAAATATTTAATTTTTTTTTTTCACAAAAACTATTCTAGTTACCTCATATAAGCATTTAAAGTTTTTTTTCCCTGTGATGCTCTTCTATAGTTTGTACAAATAGTAAGCGCTGCAAGAATGTGTCGCAAAGTCAGGTAGATAAAACTATTGATAAATATATGAATAAACATTGATGTCCCAGTGCAATAACTGTACCTTTTGTTTGGGGGGAGGGGGTTGGGGGTGCTTTTATTGAAAGTTAAATATTGATTTATTGTTTTTAATTTTTCAGCTTAATAGTCAGACTGATTTAAGGTGAATGCAGATAATTTATTAAAGAAAAAATTAAATCAAACGGATTTTTGATTACCCCATTTTCTAATTAAAAAAGAAATGCTTACGTATTTTTTATCGCCATTCAATAAAAAAGATTTTGATAAATTCATTATTTATTAACACACTACATTGTTAGTACCAAAGATAGATTACTCAGCATTCATCGATCATTAATATTTTTAAATAAATAGATTCAGGTTTACCAATATGTACTTGTTTTTAAAATATCCATTTCCATTTTACATGTGTGTCAATGGTATAAATCATTTTAAAACATTTATTAGAAGCGAACAAATTATAAATTTCCATAAATCTGAATGGTTGTCATCATTCTTATAAGAGTAAAATATATTTTTAAAACGTTAGATCTCTATTTCTAAGTGATGTAAAAGACTTTTTGAAAACAGAATAACCTTCGAATTAACATGAATTGAAATGCACTGTCAGTTATGTCGACGACAACGAGCGCACGCGCGCAAAGCGCTTTTCTCCCAAAATCATTTGGCACATTCCGTATCCCGCCAAGGTGTTCTTTGCTTGAGGGTTCGGATATTAGCTACCGGTATTCTTACAGCTAACCAACTGAGGGGTCCCATGGGGGTGTGGGAGGACGACGAGGTTCAATATTAAGTTTGAGCTTTTAAACTTTGAACTTTACAATTTGCGAAAAATCGTGATGAGATGGTTAAAACTGAACGACATTTTCAGATTCAGCGGTGAAAAATACATAAGAACCAATTATCAAAAGTTAAAAACACAACAATTACACCTATTTTATAGTATCGAATTTTTGCTATTTTTTCTTTTTTTAACTTTAAAATTTACGATCTGGAAAAAAATCTTTACGTGATGGTAAAAAATGAAGGTCAATTTCGGATTCCGCGGTACAGAATACATAAGAATCAATTATGAAAAGCTAAAAAACATGACATAACCCAACTTTTGCATGCTAGTGTAATCTAATAACATTTTAAAATATGTATCATTTTGTAAAGAATTGAGGCTGTTAATTTTCATGATTTTATTTAAGAAAAATTCTGTTTTTGTTTTTTTTTCTTCTTATATATTTATTACAAATTGTATATTTTGCATTACTATGTCAGAATAATTAACGATTTCAATTTTATATTGCAATGTTAATTTTACTCTGAACCGTTTTTTAGCTCACAGGCTATCAAAGCCTGAGAGCTAATGTGTTCTAATGTGAGCTAATGTGAGCTAACCCGTTCTGTATGTATGTACGTATGTATGTATGTAACGCGATAACTCTTGATAGAAACATCCAATTTGCTTCAAAATTTTTTTCTAGGTTCATTGTAATAAGGCGCTTCCCTGATTAGTTTTAGGAGTTCATTGGTTAAGGATAAAGGGGGAAAAATGGGGTTAGTCCAACCCTTTAATTCAGATAAATCGGTTTTTCATGCAGAATGATTCGATTTGCTCCGAAGTTGGTATACCGGTTTATTATGTTAAGAAACTTCCCTGATAAGTTTTGGGGGTTCATTGGTTAAGGACAAAGGGGTGAAAACGGGGTTAGTCAAACCCCTTAATTCAGATAAATGGGTTTTTCATGCAGAATGATTCGATTTGCTCCGAAGTTGGTATACCGGTTTATTATGTTAAGAAACTTCCCTGATAAGTTTTGGGGGTTCATTGGTTAAGGATAAAGGGAGAAGGGGGGCTAGTCCACCTCCCTTAATTTATATAAACGGGTTTTCATGCAGAATTATTCGCTTTGCTCCAAATTTGGTATACCGGTTTATTATGTTAAGGAGCTTCCCTGATTCGTTTTGGGGATTCATTGGTTAAGGATAAAGGGGGGCTAGTGCACCCCCTTAATTTAGATAAATGGTTTTTTTTTGCAGGATTATTCGATTTGCTCCAAATTTGGTATACCGGTTTATTATGATAAGGCGCTTCCCTGATTAGATTTGGAGGTTCACTGGTTAAGTATAAAGGGGGAAACGGGGGTTAATTCCCCTTCACTTATTTTTTTGAGGGACATTATTCTTTAAAATAAGAGTATAATATACAATTAGTGTGAATAGCCTGTGAGCTCAATGCCATCAGTTTAGCTGGGCACTTTTCTTTTTTATTATTATATCTGACGAAATTATATTTCTACTAAATTTGTGAATGACCCCCAATTTGAAGCAAAAATTATGCTCCAACTTTAAACAGCTATTACTCGATGAATTTTAATCGTAGAATAACGGGACTTTTCTTTGTATTACTTGTCAGTGTAAAAGGAAAATTTTACTAAATATAACTTATAGGGCCGGGGGACCGTATAAAAATTTAAATTTCGTAATTCTTTAAGAAATGTTTTTTTCTTTTTTCTTTCTTTTTTTTTTTTTTTTTTACCCAAATCGCTGTTAATATACTTCTTTACCTCATTAAAAGCATTTTTGTAATTGGAACTATATATCTATATGACTAACGGTTTAGGAATTAGCCATTGGATACCTTTGAGAGTGGACACCCGGTATATCTTTATGACTGAATGTAGAATAGAATTCAAAATAAGTATCTGCCTACAGATTCCCACTTCTTCGCGCGTAATATATTTTTTAACAAGTATGTCCTCACACAATTTGCGATACATTCTGCTGAGGACTCATAATTTTGAGAGACACGTCAAAACGCACACGCATCCGCGAGAAGTAATTATACATTCTGTCCTCTCCGGACAATGATAAACTCCCGGACAAGACTAACACTACTCGACACCGGAATTGTCATTATCTATGTAACATCGGCTCCGGATAAGTCGGCGACGACCAACAAAAGGTACTTTTGACATCTGCACGCAAGAGTATAGAGAATCTGAAATAAGTAATACAGTAAAGCACTGATTATACGTCTTTCAGGCGACCGTTGTAAAACGGCGTATCGGAGAAAAATGTACAATCGAAATTATAGTTGACTAAGGTGCAAAATCTTTGACTGTAGAAATACAGTGCTGCAATCAAACAAATTTAATTTTGCTACTTTTTTCGGTTGATTAAGATGCACTATAGATGGTTTGCATTGACGTCACGTTTATATTAGCAACGACTGATGCTATTGTATCTATTAAAATATCTAGAAGGGGTGAGTTCGCGATTAGCTTGAAGCTATAAGGACCCAGTATAAATATAAAATTATTATACCAAAAGTATTTATATCAACAATGAAAGATAGAAAGTTTTTTCTTACCTTTCTGGTAAGTGAACACAGAGTGCTTGACTTCTCACGTTGATCACCTAGAAACACTCGATTAATTTTATTTGAAAAAATGTGTAAGTGGTATTCATTGATGAGCAGAAGTGCAGAATAAAACCGTTTAATCTAATGCTATATCTTGGATACATAAGGTCGAACACTCACACTATAAAAGAAGAATAAAATAAGATTAGTGATATAATTTGAATCATGATATTGGATCCACGGAGATACAAGGTTTTGTTTGTAACAATAGAACAACGCACAGAAAATCGTGCGTTGTTGGCTCGACAACATCGGCCATTAGAGTGAGAAGTAAAAAGGGGCCCACAAGAGTTAAAACAGAGTAAAAAAGCCTGAAACATTAAAAACTGCTTAACAAGCAAAAAAAGGTTCTATTTAAAATGAGTCTATCAGAAAAGTTCTGTAGTGCTGCGATCTGTTGTCGCCTTTTCGAAACAAAAGTCTTTTACACAATTGTTCGCTAGTCTGTGATCTTACGCCACCATAGCTCAGGGAAGTGTCGCCATTTTGGAACATATTTCACAACTAAAAAACGCGTTGCATATTTCACGAGGAAATTGTCATTTCACAAGCGAGGTGATGTTGGACATAAAATCACTTACACTGGGACGTTTTCCAACACCCCCGCTTTTTATGTCAAACCGACGAGCGTAGAATGTTTAACTTGTTTCTCAAACACTCGAAATGAGGCTTAGGCAACGGCTTGGTGAGCACGTCTGCCAGCATTAACTTCGATGGGCAATAAGTTATTTTGATTATACCATTCTGGCATAGATGTCTGATGTGGTGATACTTAACTTCCACGTGTTTAGTTCTTGTCTGTGCCTTTTCGTTTTCGGTCAATCTTATGGCTGATAAGTTATCTTCGTACAATGTTACGGGTAGTTTTTGATATAGTTCGAGGTCATTTAACAGGTCTAACAACCACGAAATCTCTTGACCTGCATTAGAGGCAGCGATATATTCAGCCTCCGTGGACGAGAGTGCTGTGCAACTCTGCTTCCTCGATGACCATGCCAATATATTATTTCCTAATTTAAACAAGTTTCCAGTGGTTGATTTCCTGTCTATTCTGTCGTTCCCCCAATCGGCATCGCTATATGCCGTTAGGATTGGAGGTTTTGTTTTATCTATGACGAATTTAAGATTTTTGGTAGTAAGCAGATATCTAATTAATTTCTCGATAGCTTGCCAATCGACTTCCCTTGGGGATTCATTCCTTCTTCCCAGGATGTTAACGACTGATGCTATGTCGGGTCTAGTTAAAGTTGCAATGTATAGAAGCCCTCCTATAGCCTGTCTAAATTTTACGTTATCTCCCATTAGTTTTCCGTTTGGATCTAGATTAAAGTAGTTAGTATTCATGGGTGTATGCGCAGGCTTACCATTTAACAAATTGAATTTTTCTGCGATTTGTATTATTTTGTGTTCCTGGTCTAATTCTAGATTACCGTTTGCTGTTTCCTTTATGTTTATGCCTAAATATTGTGTTACTTGACCCAAATTTTTGATTTCGTATTGCTTTGATAATTCAGTGTATATTTCGTGTGTGTCTGTTTTGTCTCCTGCGACTAAGATGTCATCAACATACACTATTATGTATGCGATTTTTCCATCTTGGACTCTTTTGTACAGACATTTGTCTGACGCGCATTCAACGAAATTTAGTTCTTTTAGAGATTTACTTATTTTTTGGTTCCACGCCCTAGCTGCCTGCTTAAGGCCGTAAATCGCTTTTTTTAAACTACACACTTTATCTTCTTCCCCTTTTGTTATGTATCCCTCTGGCTGATGCATATAAACCTCCTCTTCTGAATCGCCATGTAAGAAAGCAGTTTTGACATCTAGGTGAGTTATTTTAAGGTCTTTGTACACCGCTGCGTTTAAGAATGCTCGCAGGGTGGTATGCGCTACAACGGGTGCGTAGGTCTCGTCGAAATCGCTTCCATATTTTTGAGCATATCCCTTAGCGACCAATCTGGCTTTATATCGCTCTATAGACCAGTTGGCTCCCCTTTTTGCCTTAAACGTCCACCTACAACCTATGACGCGTTTTCCCGGGATAGGTTTTATTAATCTCCAAGTATTATTTTGCTTCAGAGAATCTATTTCCTCACTAGTGGCTTTTAGCCATTTATCTTTAGTTTCTGCGTCATTGTTATTTTGTAGGTCTGTCCATGACTTTGGCTCCTGAATTTGACACAGGTTTGCGCTTATTCCATAACGGTTAGGTGGTACGCCACGATTTTGTCTTTGCGATCTTCTCGGCTCAAGGGATGTCGGGGGTCGGGGTGTTATTCTGATCATCGTCGCGCTCTTCTAGATCAATTTCAATATTATCTGCGGGAGTTTGTTCGTTGTTTTGATTTTCTTTGGCGGGTTTAATTTCCTCATCTTTTATACATTCTTCGAAGAATTTTACGGTTCTAGATATCATAATTTTATTTTCACCCGTATATATCCTATAGCCCTTGCTTCTGAAATCATATCCCAACATTATTCCTTCGATGGCTTTCTCATCTAATTTATTTCTTTTAGGTTTGTCGACATAGGCAAATGCCTTACATCCGAATGTTTTGATGTTCGAGAGATCGGATTTTCTTTTATGCCAAAGTTCATAGGGTGTCATGTTATTTTTGTTAGCCTTTGTTGGTAGACGGTTGATGAGGTAGGTGGTGGACATGACAGCTTCCCCCCCAGAATTGCTTAGGTAACTTGGCGTCCGACAACATGGTTCTAGCCATTTCCACTATCGTTCTATTCTTTCTTTCTGAAACGCCGTTCTGTGGGCTAGAATAGGGAACACTCAATTGACGCTCTATCCCGTTTTCTATCAGGCAGTTTTCAAATTCCTCACTGATATACTCTTTTGCGTTATCGGATCTTATTGCCTTTATCAACTTGCCAAATTTATTTTTTGTTAGCGCTATGTATTCTTTCAGTTTGATAACGGCTTCCGATTTATGCGCGATTAAGTATGTTATTGTGTACCTGCTATAATCATCCGTGAATGTTATAAAGTACCTTTTCCCTCCTATCGTTTCAGTATTCATGGGGCCACATATATCGGAATGTGCGAGGGTACCGATGTCTTTGCTTCTGTTTGTGGCTACTTTAGGGTAGGGCAGAGCGGAAAGTTTCCCTTCAATGCACTTGGTGCATCGCGTGTCATGTTTACATTTGTTAATTGTTATCCCATTGGCTAATTCATGATTAACAAGGTATTTAATATCATCAAAATTTTTGTGTCCGAGTCTTCGGTGACACAATGAAATACAATTTGTATTGTTACAGAAAGTTTGAGTACTTATAGTATAGCCGTAATCATCTTCAGGGTTTAATACGTAGAGATTATCATTTAATTTAGCTGTCAAGATTATATTATCATCTTTGACAAATAAACATGCATTTTTCTCGAAAATTACCTTTATATTATTTTCAGTGGCTTTCTTAACTGACAATAAATTGCCCTTTAGTTCTGGACAGTACAATACATTTCTTAGTGTAATGTAGTGGTTTTTGTCTGTTTTTATTTTTACGTCGCCCATACCTTCCGAATTAAGCCTTTTTCCATTAGCGATTGTTATATTCCCAAAATTCCCGGCTGTGAATGTAGCAAAATTTGTTTTTGCTGATGTTGTGCCTGGTACAACCCGAGTCAATGATATATGTGTTTGGATCTGTTGTTTGTGTTTGGTTAATTTTTACTGACTCAATTTCAAAATTGTTTTCCATTGGGAAGAGAGGAATGATCGATTGGTTGACCTCATCCTCTATATTTGACTCACTGTTGAAACAAAAATTCGAGGAGTCGGTTTTACTACCATTGTGTTGATTTTTGGTGTTTACCGAATTGGCTTTAAAGTTGGCATGGTTGTTAAATTTATTACTGTTATAATTTTCACTTCTTTGGTAATTGTTTTTCTGTTTGTTTTTTAATTTGTAACATTCTGAACGAGCGTGCCCATCTCGTTGACAGAAGCTGCAATATTTTTTATTTCCTTTATTTATAATTTTATATGCTGTGTCCCTTGGTCGTGTGCTGGTGTTTTTGTATTCGATTCGATGAGAGTACTCATCGATGAGCTTGTTTTTTACAAACTCGAGGTCTAGATCCTTTTCGTCTCTAGCCTCCATGCTTGTTATAAGAGGAGCGTATGACTGAGGCAAGCTGCAAAGCATAAGAGCCACAATGTGCGAATCATTTATGAGCTCTCCAATGGCAGCGAGTTTGTCGCGGATAGTTAAAATATTGTTGATATGTAGATTTAAGTCTCCGCCCTCATTGAGCCTTTGCGAATATAGTTTCCTCAAAAGGAATAATTTGGATGATAAATTCGCCCTTTGGTGAACACTTTTTAATCTTTCCCAAATTTCTTTGGGAGATGTCAAATGTCTGATGTGCACAATTTGTGTATTTTCAATGCACAAACAAATTATGGCTTTCGCCTTAGCCGCGTTTTTAGTATATGTATCATCGGGTGTGGCAGGTGGAGATTCTGTTATATATTTGAATAAGTCATCTTTAATTAACAGATTTTCTAATTTAAAACGCCAGTGATTATAATTATTATCATTTAATTTCTCTACTGCCGTAATTTCTTTTGAGGCAGACATAGCGTGTTATTCAAGTATTATAAATTCTTTGATAACAAATATATTTACTATAAGAAGTTTGTAACTTTCTTAAGATAATTTCTTAGAATATATTCATAAATATAAATAAATTGATCAGTTATTCACAATAATCAATCAATATTCGTCCACAATAATACTCTTTTTTTTTTCTTTTTTTTTTTGCGATATTATATATATTGTTATTTATTCATGCACATTTATTTTTATTTTCATGTATATATTTCAATATTTCATATCTCATATGTGCATCTTGTTCATCATTTTATCACAATCAGATAAACAAATTTTTATTACTGGTTTTTTTTTTATTTATTTATTTACTTTCCCTTTCAACTCAGCCTTCATAATCTATTAAAATATCTAGAAGGGGTGATTTCGCGATTAGCTTGAAGCTAAGGACCCAGTATAAATATAAAATTATTATACCAAAAGTATTTATATCAACAATGAAAGATAGAAAGTTTTTTCTTACCTTTCTGGTAAGTGAACACAGAGTGCTTGACTTCTCACGTTGATCACCTAGAAACACTCGATTAATTTTATTTGAAAAAATGTGTAAGTGGTATTCATTGATGAGCAGAAGTGCAGAATAAAACCGTTTAATCTAATGCTATATCTTGGATACATAAGGTCGAACACTCACACTATAAAAGAAGAATAAAATAAGATTAGTGATATAATTTGAATCATGATATTGGATCCACGGAGATACAAGGTTTTGTTTGTAACAATAGAACAACGCACAGAAAATCGTGCGTTGTTAGCTCGACAACATCGGCCATTAGAGTGAGAAGTAAAAAGGGGCCCACAAGAGTTAAAACCGAGTAAAAAAGCCTGAAACAATAAAAACTGCTTAACAAGCAAAAAAAGGTTCTATTTAAAATGAGTCTATCAGAAAAGTTCTGTAGTGCTGGGATCTGTTGTCGCCTTTTCGAAACAAAAGTCTTTTACACAATTGTTCGCTAGTCTGTGATCTTACGCCACCATAGCTCAGGGAAGTGTCACCATTTTGGAACATATTTCACAACTAAAAAACGCGTTGCATATTTCACGAGGAAATTGTCATTTCACAAGCGAGGTGATGTTGGACATAAAATCACTTACACTGGGACGTTTTCCAACAGTATCTGGAGCCCACACGGAACGTCAGAACTCCTTGTTTGCCGTTAAAAGCACGTGTTATCTTTCTGTTTATTTTAGATCTTTATTTTATTATTAACGTGCAAATAAGTCTAATAAGTCAAATGGAGAGCACCACATTCGCCTTATATTTGGGCGCCATATGAAGCGATGCCAGACATGTGACGTCATGTGCAAGCCGTCTATATATGGGGGAGGGGGGAAGTTAAAACATTAAAAAAATATATTAAATAATCATTTCTAAAATTTAAAAATAAAAGTGAGAATTATTAAACCTTGTATCTGTTGCGCAGCTTGAATGACACTTTTTTCATTCCTTTATTGAACGTAGAAACAGATTTTAATTAAACTAATCTTTAATCGTCGTCCAATAAGCCAGATTTACTTTCAGAGTAAAGCAAATCATTATGCAAGTTAAGTTGCTGGAAAGTTTTCTTACTAGTTTTGTGTGAAACAAAAAAGGTTCTAAGTACAGTGGAACCCCGCTAATTCGGACCCCGTTAATTTGGAACGCCGGATAATCCGGATCGGTCTGGTCGATTTTTTTTTTTTTTTTTTTTTTTTCAAGTTTGAGACGCGATCGGCAAATTTCCATAACATTCATTTATTTCATCCACATATTCTGAACAAAAAAGTCTTTTTTGAAATCTTTAGAAGAATACCTTAAGCATTCTTATTTAAACTGTTTGATGTTATCCTTCAAAGAAACAACAATGTATCACTTTAAGTTTGGCAATTTTATGGTTCCGGGTGTTACAAAATGTTTAAAATCGTGCAACTTACCCATCAAAGCTGTCCTTCTAATTGATAATGCCCCACCACACCCCAAAGAAAGTCAATTGACAAAAGGAAACATAACGGTAAAGATTTTACCACCTAATGTGACAGCGCTGGTACAGTCAATGGATCAAGGGGTTCTTAGAGCAAAATTGAATAAATTCTGAAAACTTGAGCAAAGTGACGTACACTGGTGAGCAAAACTTAAGGCTGTTCTCCACTGCTCTGCTCAACAAGCGCAAAACGTTTTGACACATTTACAAATTCATTTTTAACGGAAAGATATAAAATTGGAAAACCTGACCATGGAAGTGATTTGGAATCGAACCGTTTTTTCCATTTTTGGATCCATCAATTACCGATTGAGTTATAAGCGATTTTGATCACGTGACACAGCATTTTTCTCCTCTTATTGACTGGATTTTCTTCTTTTGTTCGGAAGTTCGGTTCAAAATGCCAACTTTGACAGTATTTTCTGAAAGATCTATTGCATTTACAAGAAAACGGAAAAAACAGTTTGATGACATAGTTTGTGAATAACAACACCTTTTAGTTTCATGCGTTTCCGAACAAAAATGAATTAAAATTTATGTCAGAAAATTGACCCTTTGGATTTGAGAACAGCCTTAAGAAAGTTTATAAACGACAAATGCTGAATGAAATTTTAGAAGATGATGGAGAACATAAAGTGGTAGAGATTCTCAAATCAATCAATATCAAGAAAGTAATCTAGATGTTTGCTGAATCTTGGGATCAGGGTGCTTAGAGTACTTTCCGAAAGTCGGGCCTGCAAATTGTGATTTCTCGAATAATAAGCTTGAAACAGAAGGAGGAATAAGCGAGAATGAAAGAGAAATTACACCTGAAGATTTTGTGATCATGTTAAAAAAATTTATGGTTATTCAGATGTTGATATCAGCGACATTAGCAATTGGTTAGAAGCAGAAAATAATGAAGGTTACGCCTCACTTATAGATGACGAAATAATCACTTTGTGCACAACTGAAGAAAATGAAAATGAAGATGATACAGACGAAAACACCACACTGTAAAAAAAAAAATCTAAAATGGAACAAAAAATGACCCAAATTGGGTTGTAAGATTGCTGGGTACAGCAATGTTCTAAATTGGAAGTGTCTCTTTGTAACCCAAAATGGTTTTAAAAACTGTCTACTTTGGGTTTATAGCAGAACCCAAATTGGAATTCTGAGTTTATCCAAAATGGGTACCAGATAAACCTATTTTGGATATCTACCCATTTTGGATATCTCCAATTTGGATCCTGTAAGAAACCCAACTTAGAATCCAGTTAACCAAAATGGGTTAAAATTTCACTCTTTAATGGAAACTAAGTACTCTAATTTAGGATCAGCAATAAACTTAAAATGGATACTTTTTATACCCATTTTGAGTTATAAAGAGACACTTTCCAATTTGGAACATTGCATTACCCAGCAATCTTACAACCCAATTTGGGTCCCTTTTTGCTCTATTTAAAAAGAAAAAAAAAATCCATAAGATATATTACAGATTCTGAAAATTTATAAAGCACAGCATTAAAACTTTAAATTTTTGTAATGGAAAATATACATTTTTTCAGCTGTCTAAATTGAAATCTTCATAGAAAAAGAATAAAAATTCTGAAGGCCAGTAAATTATAAGAAAATATACAATTTAATTAACCATATTAAATTGCTTTATAAAACAAATTTTTACAAACCAAACAATTTGAAAATTTACAAGATTTTGAACCCAGACAAAACACACAGAAAAATTAAGTAATAAAAATCTTCTGTATAAAATAAAATGAAATTTTTTAAACTAAATGAAAATCTTTATTAAAAATTTTCAGGCTATAAAAATAGGTTTCACTTAGCAATCATTTAATTTAAATTGAGATTAAAGTTGAAAGGTAATTTTAGTTATTGATTTAAAGTTTTTAGTTATGTATTTCTAGTCTTTCCATACTATATGACCAGATATTATTACAGATACTGTCAATGAAACTATGTTTAGATTTTAAACAATGCCACATTTATCAACTGCTGAAAAAAGTAATATATATATATTTTTTTTAAATCTTTTGCATTAACAAAAATATCATGTAAGCAGTTTTAACACCACTGGATCAGTTAAACTATCATAAGCAAATTTTATTATTTGAAAACTGCATCCTACTCTGAAAGTAAAGCATGAACTTGGGAAGAGTACTTGTAAAAATTCTTAAAAATGAAAGAAAAATAAGGAAATATAAGCACTTTGTTACAATTGGAACCCAGTTGCTGGTAAAAATATGTAATATTTAAAAAGAAAATTTTTTCCCGTGATCAATCACGAAGAAAGTAATCTTTGACATTTTTTTTAAATTCCTCAGCGATGCGTCACTTAAAATAATTTACAAACAAGAGTATGCAATAAAAAAAAAATCAGACTTGGTAAATATGTATGTGCAATTTTTTTTTTTTTTAAATTTAGCAAAATAACCCGATCTCATTTCATTTACTCAACTACTGACTGAAGACGATAACAATAGAATAGAAAAACTCAAAAAGAGTTTAAAGCAGAATGTTACATTCACACTGCATTAATATAACTAAAATAATCCTAAATTTTCTAAAAAAGATGCTTAAAATTTATTTACTATTCCATTACAAATGAATTGGTCTTAAAAACTCAAAACCAGTGGTATTCAAAACAATGTAAAGAAAAGAAAGATGTTAATTAACACCGAGATCTAACGAGCACAAATATGACCATTTTCATGTAATTTTTCATGACAGCTATCCTTTCAAAAGACCTTGGAGTTAATGTAAGGTCTTTCTTTTCTTTACATATGTTTTTAATATCAATGATTTTTAGTTTTTAAAATCCGTTTGATGTTAAGAATATTCACCATCATATTTGAAATTCAAAAAATTTTTAAGAATAATGGGACAGTAAATATAAATATATTAAATATTTAGTTGTGTATTTTTGTTCTGTTTAACTATAAAGAACAGAAAAAATAAATAAAAGTAACAATTATACAGTAAAAGAATATTTATTTAAAACACAACTACAAGTCAAACTGTTGTAACAAACCATACATGCTGCTAGCAGCAACCAACTACCTTTATTAGGCATTTCTCTGAAAAAACTGCTACCTCATTGACATACAAGAACAGCACCTTACCCTTTTTTACATTCCAAATGCTATAAGACATGGAGGGTGGCTTTTAACTGGAATGGCGTTGCCCACAGCAGTATTATCCTGTAATAATAATAATATTAATAGCAAATTTTACTGAACTAATTGCTAGTCATTATGTACATTTCATTGGACAAAAACAGAACAGCAGCAAAGTAATGATTAATGATACCTCAGTATTAAAAAAAAAAAAAAAAAGAAGAAGATAAAATTTGAAAAAATTCCCCAAGTAAAAATTTTCTAGTTTACAAGGTTTTAAAACTATATATTTTAACACATTTAAGGAAACATTTTTTGAAAACTCACTGCGTCAGCTTTGGAAGTCGGCTTATATTTAAAAAACAAATATATTTCAGACTAACCATAAAATCCTTATTTTTATTTTCCAAATTTGTCCACAAATAAATTATATTAACAATTTGTTATTTACATGTTCATAAGGACATAATGAGATCTCTACATAATATGAATAAAAATACTTTTGAATGACCTATATTAAATTATTTCAAAGTTTCCCATATCCTTGTAGAAAATCTTTTATTTAAAAAAAAAATCTGTACTTTTCAGCTAGCCGGGCGTCGATGTTATATATACATATACAAGGTGCATCGGAAATGCTTCAACAAACTTAGGGGGATGATAGTACTCATCAAGACGTACAAAAAATGCAGTGGAACATGGGGTCGCAAACCACTTATTGAGTCACAAATAGAGGGTGTTTCACCCAAACTGAAGTCAGCTTGTGTGTAATAATTTTGCGAAAAATTGAAATATTGCAATAAAAATGTAACGATATGTACCTTACTTTGTATGAAATGTGATAACATCACAAAAAAGCGATAGAAGTTTCCATTATAAGCGCCAGCAGTATGCATTGGACGCTCCGCATTTTGGACAGTGATCATCAGTTCATACAGTATCATCGATTGTATGAGTACCCTGTTTTCCAGAACTTTTCGTGATGTTATCACATTTCATACAAAATAATGTACATATCGTTACATTTTTTTTGTTGCAATATTTCAATTTCTCGCAAAATTATTACACACAAGCTGACTTCAGTTAGGGTGAAACACCCTGTATTTGTGACCCAATAAGTGGTTTGCGACCCCATATTCCATTGTATTTTTTATTTTTTCGTCTTGATGAGTACTATCATCCCCCCTAAGTTTGTTGAAGCATTTCAGATACACCCTGTATATGTATATATACATATATGTGTGTGTGTGTGTGTGTATACGATATATATACATACACATGTATATATACAGGTACGTATGCATACTATATATAACACTGGTGCCCGGCTAACTGAAAAGTACCAGAAAATCAAATAAGACAAATATTTTCCAATAGGTAAAAATATGCATTAATCGTTTAATATGTTTCACAATGTATTCAGTGTGTACCTGTACAATGATGTGTCAGCTGAGATTCTTTATATTTAATTTAGAATTTTTATTTTTAAATGTGCTATTTGATTAGGGTATAAAAAATCATTTTAAAAAATCTGATCTTTTTTTATTTAAATGTTTTTTTTTATTTAAATCGGATTTTATTATTTTTTTCCCCCATCGTTCAAATACTGAATAGCTACCAACAGTTTTAGGTTTCCAAAACAAACTTGTAATTGCACATGCAATCTGTGTTTTTGCACTTTAATTAATAAAATTATAATTATTAGTTTGTAATTACATAAATTATAAAAACTGCAAATTGGTGGTTTCATTGCATACAACGTTATATACCTACATTTATATTTTGTAATAATTATGTAACACTGAATTAAATACTAGTGATATTTACATTTATTAAAATTATTAATAATTGCATTTAATATTAAATTTCTTAACACAATTTAAAATTAATAATTATTAAACAATTAACTGTGTAATTAGAGACATAATACACATTTTTATGCCTTAATTACTAAGATAAGTAATAATTTACTATTCATTCTAGAAAGTAAAGGACAGGATGCTAGTTGCAAAAAAGGGTATTATTTCATGAGGAAATGTAATAGTACTAATGTGTTTAGTAATTATATAAGAAAAAAAATAGTATATAGCTTTAGTATAATAAATGTCATTAATTTTATGAATTACAAGTTGAAAAATACAATTAAATAACATTTTTCCCCCCTAAAGAAATAAAGATGATCATTTTTGCAAGGTCTTGGGCACTAGAAATACTGTTGAATTAGGAAGATTTTTGCGTGAAATCTCTGTCTACAACTACAGGTGAATTTCATTATTTTTCAAAAGTAAGGGGTGCTTATTGGCAATTTCAAAAGAGGCAAGTTGTGGTGCCCTAAAAAGACAGAGGAAAATTATAATTATTATAGCAATAAATAATTACAGAATTAATAAAAACTGCAAATAAGTTATTTCATTAGTTAATAGCACAAATAACAAAACTAACAAACATTATTTCCAGCTCATTTTGCATTTGTACATTTAATCACCCAAATCTATTCTTACACACATATGAATATACTACAACCCCCACCCCCCACAAAAAAATGTTTTAACCCATTCATATACATATACAGAGTAAATCTAAAATCCTCAAAACATTAAACAGCAGCATTATTAGCAGGGCTGCGGAGTATGAGTTGGGCCCATTTTTGAGCGAAAGAGTCAGAGTCTGATCTGTTAAAATTCCAGGAGTCTGAGTGGAGTCGTCCATTTTACAAGCAGGGCCGTGTTGTCGGAATCGGGCCCATTTTTCATCGAGAGTCGGAGTCGTCCATTTTCCCCCACCAACTCCGCAGCCCTGATTATTAGCACTCAGTGCAAAATCTCAGCATCAGTGTTTCAAAACGTTTTGCCGACTTTTCAATCCATAACAATTTTCATTTGATGTATGCGAGTTCAAAAATTAAAAACATAATTCAACGTTTACTGAAGAATCTCTTTCTCTGTTTAACATTTTATACCAGATGGTTCTTTTTCTCTTATACAATCCTTTTACAATAGCGGTTCAGGCGATGTCATTCTTTCATTCTTCTTTGGCTACAGTATTTGCTATAAATTTATTATTGCAAAAATATAATGAGAAAATAACATTCTGGCTATTTTATTCTTTTACATGCAGAAATTTATTATATTTGCTGCGCTTATTTTGAATTCCGCTATACACTGACTATTGACTGACTCCACATACCAAATCACGCACTGTGCTTTTTGTTGCACAGTCAACATTGTACTGAGCAGCTGCAGTCTGGCATGTCGGCTGACCTTGACGACTGTGCAACTAATCCGCGCATAACACAGACACGTAAACGAATTCTGGTGAACAAAAACCAAACTTGCGTTCAACAGTTATCGTGTAGTGAAAGTATTACTCATTTAACATAAAAGGTTTCGATGTTATTTTTTTTTTTAATCTAGGCATTTGTCGGTGACCCTGTATTATATACACATGTACATATATCAATCAAGCAATTCATATTGTAGCATACATAATTTTTTCAGAGATTCACAAATTTTAAAAGTTTATTTTAGGCATATTGAGCATGACACTGTACTGTGCGATTTTCAAAGAAGACTTATGACATTTTAAGTATACCATGCCAGGGGTCGATGCAGATTTTTATTCTTGGGGCCCCTTTTGTGAAGGGTATAAGTTATTTTTGTGAATTTTATTATACTTTTGTGAAAAATAACATTTTGTAACGAAAGTTGAAATCCAGTTACTGAAATTCGAAGCAAGAATTTATTAACAAAATCTTCTTTAAATCCCCTTGCTAAACTTTGTTTTTCATGACCTGGTTTTGTTTACAAATTTCACATTTTAAAACAGTTTATATGAAAAAGAATTTTACGAAGGGGCCATTTTATTGAATTTATTTTTGTGAAGGTGCCCATTTTATTTAATTTATTTTTGTGAAGGGGCCTATTTTATTAAATAGATTTTTGTGAAAGGGCCCTCGACAGGCCCCAAATTTTGCCTGGATCGACCCCTGCATGCAATTTTTAAAATGTGTCAGATTTTCCTCAGATCCCAACTTTTTAAAATATACCAAGTAACATCTCAACTTTACTACGTTCATGATCATCAATGTTAAAAGTTGCCTAACTAAGTAGCTTTTTGCAGAGGGGGGGGGGGGGTCACTTTTGCAATATCAGCCAGATGAATTTTTTTAACATGAAATTTTTTAAACTTTTTATATCCTGATTTTCTTCTTCAAAGTTCCCCACGCCCCTCCCCCGTTGCATTGTATAAAAGTATAACATTTTTTATCCTGTTTTTTTATCAAAGCCACCCCCCACCCCCCCCCCCCCCCCCACCATCAAAAGTCCCATGGATATAAAAGCATGTCCTAGTCAATACAGAAAATCTCCGAGTATTAGATATAACTAAATGCAAATGGGCTTAATGATTTCTATATCTTGTACTTATATTATGACTAAAATTTATCTTTTATGATAAAATAAAGTGATTAAACAATTTTGCTAGAAAAGGTCCTTAAGGATACAAAGAAAATTTTAATATCAATCAAGAATCTCCACTGAACTAAAATCGGTTTTGAGACTAAAGGTCTTGGAACCATGCCACCCCCCCCCCCCCACCCGATCCATGCAGCAACAAACATTTTTATAAGTAGTACTTCTAAATGAAGTTTCTATTCATTCATAACTTGAAAGTACCTTACTAAATATTTCACATTCTCCCCCTCCCCCAAAATCAGATTTTAGAGCCAATAGACTCCCAATGATTTGATAAATTTAGCAGCATCACTTACCTTAATATATTATCTCGTTAAAAATAAATAACATGGAAAGTAACCAAATGAAAAAAATAAATAAGTGTCTCATACCATATGATTATTCCTGGTATATAATGTACACCTGGTTACCGAATCCCATTTATAGGTTTTTTGTCATGGGGCTAAAACGTTCAGTCCTCTTTAAATAATGTCTCGAACACTCAATAGCATCATTCCATTTCCTAATCAATGTTTCTTCAGGGGGGCATTTACTAATTTTTTGAATTTCGAAAGCAAACAGCAACTACAAACAAAAATGTAAAATATGATAAACATCATAAAAAACAAATTTTTCGCTTTTTTTTCTGAAACACATTTGTCAAAAAACTTAAATTTACTCAACACACAATTTAAAGCTTACAATTAATTAACCTTATTTTACTTTTGTATTTTATGGAAACAAATTTGCTTCATTTAAGTTCTAATTGCTTTTGTTAAAATAAAATTAACTTTAAAATATTTTTCAATAAAAAAATGTTTCTTAAAATTAATCAGCAAGGAATGGGCGAGAAAAACAAAACAAAAAACATTGATGCTCATAACTATATTGCACTAATAAAAAATTGGTTACCTCTACAGGCACTCATAATTATCTCATAATTTAAAAAAACATCCACTGTTTTTTTATGGCTTTCATTTATTTTTGAAAAATGAATTGTTTATAAAATACTATAAAGCTTTTTATTACTTATTTAGATCTATATATTGCATTATTAAACATTCTTCAGCAATGTAAAAAACAGTTTTACAGTTGTATTTCTGAATCCTGTAATAGTATATTTACAAATACCAATAATTGTGTTTCACGGTTTTTACTTTTTATCAAATATAATGGTTTAAAAATATCAAAATGTAGCTTCTAGCACATGTATAGGTGTATATGATGCAGATATCCATTACATTGCTTATAAGATAAAGTTAATTATGAATAAAAAATTCTAATCTCATAATTTAAAAAAGCGACAACCTTTTTTATTCTGGTTTACAATTATTTTTTAAAAATAAATTGTTTATAAAATCATATATAGCTTTCCATTACTTATTTAGCTCTATATATTGGATTATTAAACATGCTTCAGCATCATAAAAAACAGTTTTACAGTTGTATATCTGAATCGTGTAATAGTATATTTACAAATACCAAAAATTGTGTTTCACGGTTTTTACTTTTTACCAATTATAATGGTTTAAAAATATCAAAATGTAGCTTGTAGCACATTTATAGGGTGTCGATGCTGCACATATTCATTACATTGCTTATAAAGATAAAGTTAATTATGAATAAAAAATTGTAATCTCATAATTTCAAAAAGCGACCACCTTTTTTATTCTGTCTTACATTTATTTTTGAAAAATGAATCGTTTATAAAATCATATAAAGCTTTCTATTACTTATTTCTATTA
Source organism: Maratus speciosus (assembly GCA_963932465.1). Taxonomy (NCBI): domain Eukaryota; kingdom Metazoa; phylum Arthropoda; class Arachnida; order Araneae; family Salticidae; genus Maratus; species Maratus speciosus. The sequence continues at coordinate 488,582,035 of OZ010795.1, forward strand.
CTTAATATTACTTATTTCTATTACTTAATATATATTGCATTATTAAACATGCTTCAGCAATGTAAAAAACAGTTTTACAGTTGTATATCTGAATCCTGTAATAGTATATTTACAAATACCAATAATTGCGTTTCACGGTTTTTACTTTTTATCAAATATAATGGTTTAAAAATATCAAAATGTAGCTTCTAGCACATGTATAGGTGTATATGCTGCAGATATCCATTACATTGCTTATAAGATAAAGTTAATTATGAATAAAAAATTCTAATCTCATAATTTAAAAAAGCGACAACCTTTTTTATTCTGGTTTACAATTATTTTTGAAAAATAAATTGTTTATAAAATCATATATAGCTTTCTATTACTTATTTAGCTCTATATATTGGATTATTAAACATGCTTCAGCATCATAAAAAACAGTTTTACAGTTGTATATCTGAATCGTGTAATAGTATATTTACAAATACCAAAAATTGTGTTTCACGGTTTTTACTTTTTACCAATTATAATGGTTTAAAAATATCAAAATGTAGCTTGTAGCACATTTATAGGGTGTCGATGCTGCACATATTCATTACATTGCTTATAAACAAAGTTAATTATGAATAAAAAATTGTAATCTCATAATTTCAAAAAGCGACCACCTTTTTTATTCTGTCTTACATTTATTTTTGAAAAATGAATCATTTATAAAATCATATAAAGCTTTCTATTACTTATTTATTACTTACTATTACTTATTTCTATTACTTAATATATATTGCATTATTAAACATGCTTCAGCAATGTAAAAAACAGTTTTACAGTTGTATATCTGAATCCTGTAATAGTATATTTACAAATACCAATAATTGTGTTTCACGGTTTTTACTTTTTATCAAATATAATGGTTTAATAATATCAAAATATAGCTTCTAGCACATGTATAGGTGTATATGCTGCAGATATCCATTACATTGCTTATAAAATAAAGTTAATTATGAATAAAAAATTCTAATCTCATAATTTAAAAAAGCGACAACCTTTTTTATTCTGGTTTACAATTATTTTTGAAAAATAAATTGTTTATAAAATCATATAAAGCTTTCCATTACTTATTTAGCTCTATATATTGGATTATTAAACATGCTTCAGCATCATAAAAAACAGTTTTACAGTTGTATATCTGAATCGTGTAATAGTATATTTACAAATACCAAAAATTGTGTTTCACGGTTTTTACTTTTTACCAATTATAATGGTTTAAAAATATCAAAATGTAGCTTGTAGCACATTTATAGGGTGTCGATGCTGCACATATTCATTACATTGCTTATAAACAAAGTTAATTATGAATAAAAAATTGTAATCTCATAATTTCAAAAAGCGACCACCTTTTTTATTCTGTCTTACATTTATTTTTGAAAAATGAATCATTTATAAAATCATATAAAGCTTTCTATTACTTATTTATTACTTACTATTACTTATTTCTATTACTTAATATATATTGCATTATTAAACATGCTTCAGCAATGTAAAAAACAGTTTTACAGTTGTATATCTGAATCCTGTAATAGTATATTTACAAATACCAATAATTGTGTTTCACGGTTTTTACTTTTTATCAAATATAATGGTTTAATAATATCAAAATATAGCTTCTAGCACATGTATAGGTGTATATGCTGCAGATATCCATTACATTGCTTATAAAATAAAGTTAATTATGAATAAAAAATTCTAATCTCATAATTTAAAAAAGCGACAACCTTTTTTATTCTGGTTTACAATTATTTTTGAAAAATAAATTGTTTATAAAATCATATAAAGCTTTCCATTACTTATTTAGCTCTATATATTGGATTATTAAACATGCTTCAGCATCATAAAAAACAGTTTTACAGTTGTATATCTGAATCGTGTAATAGTATATTTACAAATACCAAAAATTGTGTTTCACGGTTTTTACTTTTTACCAATTATAATGGTTTAAAAATATCAAAATGTAGCTTGTAGCACATTTATAGGGTGTCGATGCTGCACATATTCATTACATTGCTTATAAAGATAAAGTTAATTATGAATAAAAAATTGTAATCTCATAATTTCAAAAAGCGACCACCTTTTTTATTCTGTCTTACATTTATTTTTGAAAAATGAATCGTTTATAAAATCATATAAAGCGTTCTATTACTTATTTATTACTTATTTCTATTACTTAATATATATTGCATTATTAAACATGCTTCAGCAATGTAAAAAACAGTTTTACAGTTGTATATCTGAATCCTGTAATAGTATATTTACAAATACCAATAATTGTGTTTCACGGTTTTTACTTTTTATCAAATATAATGGTTTAATAATATCAAAATATAGCTTCTAGCACATGTATAGGTGTATATGCTGCAGATATCCATTACATTGCTTATAAGATAAAGTTAATTATGAATAAAAAATTCTAATCTCATAATTTAAAAAAGCGACAACCTTTTTTATTCTGGTTTACAATTATTTTTGAAAAATAAATTGTTTATAAAATAATATAAAGCTTTCCATTACTTATTTAGCTCTATATATTGGATTATTAAACATGCTTCAGCATCATAAAAAACAGTTTTACAGTTGTATATCTGAATCGTGTAATAGTATATTTACAAATACCAAAAATTGTGTTTCACGGTTTTTACTTTTTACCAATTATAATGGTTTAAAAATATCAAAATGTAGCTTGTAGCACATTTATAGGGTGTCGATGCTGCACATATTCATTACATTGCTTATAAAGATAAACTTAATTATGAATAAAAAATTGTAATCTCATAATTTCAAAAAGCGACCACCTTTTTTATTCTGTCTTACATTTATTTTTGAAAAATGAATCGTTTATAAAATCATATAAAGCTTTCTATTACTTATTTATTACTTACTATTACTTATTTCTATTACTTAATATATATTGCATTATTAAACATGCTTCAGCAATGTAAAAAACAGTTTTACAGTTGTATATCTGAATCCTGTAATTGTATATTTACAAATACCAATAATTGTGTTTCACGGTTTTTACTTTTTATCAAATATAATGGTTTAAAAATATCAAAATGTAGCTTCTAGCACATTTATATGTGTCTATGCTGCATTTATCCATTACATTGCTTATAAGATAAAGTTAACTATGAATAAAAGATTCTAATCTCATATTTTAAAAAAGCGACCACCTTTTTTATTCTGGTTTATATTTATTTTTGAAAAAGGAATTGTTTATGAAATCATATAAAGCTTTCTATTACTTATTTAGCATTAGCTATATATAATGCATTATTAAACATGCTTTAGCAATGTAAAAAAACAGTAATGTTTTACATATCAGAATTACGTAATGATGCATAAGAACAGATAATACAACTTTGGAACTTTCAACATGCATAAGAGTTCGAAAGGTTACGCATAAAAAAAGAAACATTTTTAACGTGATTACTTAAATGATTAAGATTCAATAAATAAAAAACAGATAAATACATACCTATGAATAAATCCAGTTATAAGCTGCAGTCTGTAGCACAAACATCACTGCATAACGAAACGAGTTCCGGTACAAGTACAACATACCGCCACACACAACATGCCTCAGACGTAAATATTTCAAGATGGCGCGTTCAATCGTTGCCATTTCTTCAATCTCAAAACGGGGAAGCCATGGAACCTAAATTAGTTAGAGTGCGTGTCTATTTCAGAGTGACGTTTGCTGGAGGACATTTGCGTATGAAGTTTTTACTCATTTTGGAATGACTTTTGCTGAAATATTTGATTTGGATATGATTTTATCCGATTTGGGGATTTTATTATTTTTTAAACCTAAATTGGGTACAAGACTAATTTGGAGTTGCTCTGTTTTGGGATTTAATTTTTACAGTGCATTATCAATGATGATCAACCAAAAGTTATTAGCCATAATGAAGCAACGTCTCATTTAGAACAATGAACGTTAATTTGAACGTCTGGTGGAGACTACACCCAACGAACTACTTATGCTCAAGCGGATGCGCGACCGATGCGACCCGCAAAAGGTATACAAAACTGGCACAGCAGAAGATTAAAAACTTTATAATTACAAAGTAAACATTTTTTACTGTCTGTAAATATTCAATATGTTTAACATAAAGATGATTTTCTGTAAGTATGTTTTATTTTATTTCATTTTTTTCATTCTCCGGATAATCCGGATTGGGTCTAGTCCCAATTCAGGGATTTTGCTGTATGTTAGTGTAAATGTAATCCGCCCACTATCCGTTCTTTTCGTCCCATCTCTTCCAAAGGTACCACGAACTGTAAAAAATATCTGTAGCAGTCACACATGTTATTTGTCTTTCATCTCTTCCCAAATATTGCTAGCAGAAAAGAAAAAAGAACAATACTAGGAGACAGCATTCTCAGAAAATTGGTTATGGTATGAAAGAAACGACGTATAACCGACGTTATGCGTCGTATAAATGAAATATCACAACATTAAATTACATGTGGATGAATAGGGATCACACTGAAACGACGTATAAAAGGCGTATAAAGGAGAAACGTATAAACGGTGCTTTACTGTATATTCCAGTCCACTTTATCTCTGTTAGGATTTAAAAAATTAAATACCGTATACAGTCGAACCTCGTTAACGTGAACACGCTTAACGTGAATTACTTTTAACATGAACAGTTCCCACTGTCCCCGTCAAAATGAATACGGATTCTAGTGTTTTTTCTCCTTTTAAGATGAACACGTTTAACGTGAAAATTCGCTTAATATGAACAATTCCGATCTCCCCATGAGAGATTTTGACGCTTAACATGAACGAAAATTCCGAGAAAAGTGTGAAAGCTTCCTTTTCCCTGGGGAACAATGGGTTATACTTTAGAGCTTCATAAAAAGGATTATTTTTTAGAGCGATGAAAATGTGTACTATTTCCATTAGAATATTCTCAAATTTGGACAATACAAGAAGTGTCACCAGCTACATGTCACCAGTATCAGGGAAGGTTGCTACCTAAAAGGAGTTTTTATGTATTGTTTCTCTCTTCACACGTGGAAAATTTACAGTTTAGCGTTGCAACTTTCATATGAAAGGTAGCATGCGTTCTATTAATGAATAAAAAAATATAATATTATTAAAATAGAAATAAGTCTCAATTCTAAAACAAAGTTTTCTCCCGTTAGACCCTATGTGAAATCCATATTTGTCTATGAATCCTTTACCACTGCATTTTAGCTTATTGTAAATTAACTGTTTATCTCTGGTACGAAATATGATTCAAAATGAACATTGTATAAAAGCTTCATTATAAAAGGTATTATTAAAAACTGATTTAATCGTTGATCAAAACAAATATTTATTAAATATTAAAAAAAAACTCATATTGATGCTTAAATATATCTTATTTCTTGCTTTGCAAATAGCTAATGAAAAAAAAATGGTTCAATGCATGTTCTTGTGTAATACTAGAAATGACATTTACTGATAAATTTTGACTGTTATATTTTACGAGAAAACCCTGTTGCCCGTTAACTACCATGTTCCACTAGCCCCCAGTCTCCCCTATATGTATTTTTCAATTTTTTTTTAAATCAGGTTTTTTGTTACTGATAGCATGAACTACGGATAACATGAACAAAAATTTCATTCCCCTTGAGGTTCATGTTAACGAGGTTTGACTGTATACTCGTGTTTAAGTTGACCCCCCACCCCAATTCTTAAACAAAAATTTGAAAAAAAAAATTGAATTTTCATGTATAAGTCGAACCACATGTCTGGTAGTATGTTCAAAAATGATTTATAATTGAAGATTAAAAAAAATAATAAATTTTCATTAAATTAGTAAACTTTTTTATGTTTCTAATAAGACTTTTTTTTTTTTTTAAATCCAACGCTTTAAAACTGTAATAATTATATAAAACCGAAGAAACTTAAACTATTTTGAAACCTATTCAGATCATTTCAAAAAATTCTTTCAAAAATCTATTCAAGCCTTATTTATAAGGGTAAACAGTTTCTTAGACTGCTAAAATATAGTACTTATTTGTATTGGAGGACTTTTAGGCGAAAAATCTAGAAGCATTCTCAAGTTCAACTCTTTTTAAAAAGGGGATTAAAATGTTGAGAGGAATGCTCCTGTATTGAAATGAATTCTGTTCCAAGAGAAAGTGGGTGCAGAACAATTACAGGGATATTATTGTTGAGATTTTTTTGTCAGTCGCAGGGAAATGACCATTGTTCGCTTTTATCTCTCTCCCCAATCTAGACCCTTATGTGATTACTTACAAGACTTGCCCATTCGCCGATTATCTGCGGAGATTTTTTTTTTTCTTTTACTACTAAATAACGTCTTTGTCACGTGATCAAAATCGCTTATAACTCAATTGGTAATTTATTTACAAAAAAAAAAAAAAAAAAAAAAAAAAAAAAAAAAAACAAAAAAAAAAAGGAAAACACACTTTGATTCCAAATCGCTTCGATTCCAAATTCCTTCCAATTTTATATCTTTCCGTTAAAAAATGAATTGTAAATGTGTCAAAACGTTTTGCGCTTGCTGAACAGAGCAGTTGAGAACAGCCTTAAATCTGATGTAGAATATGTTAAATATATATCTGGCTATACTCTGCCCCCTTCTTCCTGCGTAACATATTTTTAACAAGTATGTCCTTACTCAGTTCCGTAACATTCTGCAGGGGGCTTCTTGCATAATTTTCGGAGGCACGTCAAAACGCACACGCGTCCGGGAGAAGTAATTACATTTTGTCCTCTCCGGACAATGATAAGCTCCCGGACAAGCCAAACACTATTAAACTGCGTCTTAACCCCGGCCTTGTCATTATCTATGTAACGTCGGCTCCGGAAATGTCTGCAAGGAGCAACAAAAGATGCTTCAGCCATCTGCACGCGAGAGTATAGAGAATCCAAAAATTTTTTATCATATTCTTGGCCATTATCTCTGGTAAAGGAGGAAAAAAAAATGTTATTGTATTCATTGACGTAGTAGAGGGAGTCCTTTGTTGTCATGGCAGACAGCAGGGATCGTTCCCTAAATGTTGTCTATTGAAGTTTTAAGACAGACTTTCGCTTGAATTATAACCGTTAGACAGAAATACATACAGAATGAAAATAAAGCTATGTACTACTTTGTAAATAAATGTCTGAATCATATATATATATATTTTTTAACATTTGAATGAATTTATTTAAATTATGACATTTTGGTTAAGGTTTTAATACAGTTATATTAAAAGATTTGTAATAAAAAAAATGCGGGAATAAAGCATTGTAAATCATAGTATTTAATTAAATAAACATCGCGTGTAGCAGAGGGAGGTTTTTGTTGTCATGAGACAGAAAGTGTCATTCCCTGAATGTTATCTATTGAAGTTTTACGACAGACTTTCGCTTGAATTATATTACCGTTAGACAGAAAACATACAGAATGAAAATAAAGCTATGTATTACTTTGTAAATAAATACCTGAATAATATCTTTTTTCCATTTGAATGAATTTATTTCAATTATGACATTTTAGTTAATAGAGTTACATTAAAAATGTGTAATAAAAAAATTAAGGAATAAAAGCATTGTAAATTATAGCACCTAACTAAAAAAACATTGCGTAGTAGAGAGAGTTCTTTGTTGTCATGAGAAAAAAGGGGTCATTCCTTAAATGTTATTTATTGAAGTTTTGCGAAAGATTTTTTTTCTTGAATTATAATCGTTAGATAGAAATGCATATACATAATGAAAATAAAGCGGTGTACCACTAGTAAATATCTGAATCTTATTTTTCGTTTGAATGCATTCATTTTGATTATTACACTTTAATTAAGGTTTTATTACAGTAATATTAATAAATGTGTAATTGAGAATTTATAAATAAAAGTATTGTAAATTACAGTACCTTAGAAACATTGCGTAAACCAAGTCCTTTGCTGTGCTGAGAAAGAAGGGGTCATTCTCTAAATGTTATCTATTAAATTTTTACGACAGACTTTCCCTTGAATTATAATCGTTAGACAGAAATACATACAGAATGAAAATATAGCTATGTACTACTTTGTAAATAAATGCCTGAATCATATTTTTTAAACATTTGAATGAATTTCTTTCAATTATGGCATTTTAGTTAAGATTTTAATACAGTTATATTAAAAGATGTGTAATAAAAACTTTAGAAATAAAAGCATTGTAAGTCATAGGTAAGTGTTGTAATCGTAAAAAATCCAGGAGTGAATGCTATTTTCAGAAGGTATATGCTAGAGTCATGAACGTTCACGCCTACAGTATACACTTTAGCTTTATTTGAGAAACAAAGGTTATAAGGAGCTTTTTTAAAAAATCCAGAAGGTATGTGCAGTATGATCTATATACTTTCCAATACACCCCTGCAAAGTACCTAATTAAAGAAATATTTCATAGTAGAGGGAGTACTTTGTTGTCGTGAGACAGAAGGCATCTTTCCTTAAAGCTGTTCTCACCTGCTCTGCTCAACAAGCGCAAAACGTTTTGACACATTTACAAATTAACGGAAAGATATAAAATTGGAAGGCTTGAAAATGGAAGCGATTTGGAATAGAACTGTTTTCCATTTTTTGATAAATAAATTACCTATTGAGTTATAAGCTATTTCGATCACGTGACAAAGACTTCTTCACCCTTTCTCGAGTGGTTATTCTTCTTCCGCGCGGAAATTCAGTTCAAAACCCTCACCTCGACACTATTATTTTCTGAAAAATCTATTGCGTTAGCAAAAAAAAAACAGTTCGATTATATAGTTTCTGAACAACATCACCTGCCTGTTTCATGCATTTCCGAAGAATTTTTTTTTTTTAAACCTTATGTCATAAAGTTGCCCTTTTGGATTTGAGAACAGCCTTAATATTCAAAGACGCAATTTGTATAGTTTTATTGTTACTTTTAAAGACACATATTCATATATTAAAAGAGAGAACCCAATTCAAGTTTATTGATCTTGATTTTAATTATCTAACTTAAAAAAATACAACCTATTTACTGAATTTCAGAACAACTGAGTAACAAATATTAACACTATAAATATACTGCGAACATTAATCTGGAAAAGGCGAACAGTAAAAAGGTCATTTTTCATTCTATTAATGTATTATATTATTCATTAGCAACATTTGTTCAAAGAAGTGATACAAAAATTGATACTATAAAATACGCATTAAAGAAAGACATACACGAGAACGCATCATTTCACTTTACAAGTTCATTGTCACGTAATTTATGGCTTTATGGTTATTTACATAATAACATCGACACAAAACATGATGTTGTAATACTCTATTTTAGTCGTGTCGCAGGATAATATGATGATTTAATATAAATTTATCACCTGCCCGTTTATTATCATACCGTTTCACACGCATTAGCTACACTTTCTCGGCCATCATTGATGCTTCAGACGCTGCTACACTTTTTATAGAAAATGCTTCAGACTTATTCATCCTGTACAAAATTTCTCACCTTTCTTAAAAAGCACCACTGTCACCGTACAAAACAAGTCTTTAATATTCAAAGACGCCCAAAGTTCTTTTGTTAAGGCGAAAAACTTTTTGAAAATACCTTTTTTTGGAGATTTTTTTAACAGGCTGTGTCTGACTTTTTTTGTTGTTGTAGATTTGGAAGGTTCTGCTGTATTTAGGGCGGTGATTGGGTCCCTTCCTTGCTTTGTGAATGGCTGGGGAGCGAGGGCAGCTGCCCCTTTGAGTGGCCCGTCCGAACAAGGGGAGACCTGTCAAGTTACGAAAGGAGATTGTTGGCTTCATTCGGGGTATGATAATTCTGGGTCAGAAGCAGAACCACCTATTGCTTTGTTACGGGGCAATAAAAAAAATGTATATTCTATTTCGAGGTCAAAAGTTTGTATGCTTAAGAAACAACTTTTACTTGTTTGTCGTTTTTTGCATATTCCACAGAGAATTTTTTTTCTAAGCACTGAATTTCATTTAAGGCTGTTCTCAAATCCAAAAGGGCAACTTTATGACATAAGTTTTAATTTATTTTTGCTCGGAAATGCATGAAACTAACAGGTGTTGTTGTTCAGAAACTATGTAATCGAGCTGTTTTTTCCGTTTGTTTGCAAACGCAATAGATCTTTCAGAAAATAGTGTTAAAGTGGGCGTTTTGAACCGAATTTCCGCGCGAAAGTTGAATAACCGAGAAAGGGAAAAAAAGTGTTTGTCACGTGATCAAAATCTCTTATAACTCAATAGGTAATTTATTTACTAAAAAAGGAAAAACACAGTTCGATTCCAAATCGCTTCCATGGTCAGGCTTTTCATTTTTATATTTTTACGTTAAAAAGTGAATTTGTAAATGTGTCATAACTCAATAGGTAATTAATTTACTAAAAAATGGAAAACACAGTTCGATTCTAAATCGCTTCCATGTTCAGGCTTTTCAATTTTATATCTTTCCGTTAAAAAATGAATTTGTAAATGTGTCAAAACGTTTTACGCTTGTTGAGCAGAGCAGTTGAGAACAGCCTTAATTATAGCGGTATACATTAATTTTAATCGCTAAAAGGCGTAAATTGAAGCTTTTAAAACAGTAAAAATAGGTTTATTCAGCTGTTTACATGTTTCTACTCTACCCGAGTCATTTTCAAAACAAATAAAATAAAAATATTCTAAAATTGCACGGCCTATGAAGCGCCATAATTAAAATTTTCACGTACTCTTTCATATTATGCATGTTATTATTATTATTATTATTATTATTATTATTATTATTATTTTACTTAGATGTTTATTTTCAATTTAGGAACCAATGAGTAAGTCGAACCATAGTTATGAAAATAAAAATAAACGTCAAAGTAAAAAATAAAAATAAAATAACGCGCATAATATAAAAGAGAATGTGAAAATTTGAATGATGGCGTTTCATAGGCCATGCAGTTTTAGAATATTTTTATTGTATTTGTTTGGAAAACGACTAAAAAATGTAGAGTGGAAACATGTTAACAGTTGAATAAAACTATTTTTACTGCTTTTAAAGTTTCGAATTACGCTTTTTAGCTATTAAAATTAGAATATTATTATAAGGTGTTAATTTGTTATATATTTACAGTGGTATAGCTAAATTCTTCTGGGAGATATTTTAAACTAAAAATGTTCATTATAATTTCCAAGATAAGCATTTTTAATGTATTAGATATGTTAAAAATGTTCTTTTCAATGTTCTGCTTAGGTGATTTAACCCCTAAATTTCTCTTTGCTAAGCTAATGTTAATTATAAAATATTTCTAAAAAGATTTGAGAAAATAGGCAATCAATAATAGAATAACAAATAATATAAATCAAATAATCAATGAAACATTTTTATATTTAGCATGACAATTACAAATCATTAAAACTAATCAAGAAATATATCAATTTAATAATAAAAATTCAAAAAGCAGTAAAATTTATAAGGGTTATGTCAAATTTAAAAGTTCTACTTCAGTTCTGAAAATGTATATATATATATATATATATATATATATATATATATATATATAAGTTACGTAATATATAGTAGTGTCAAAATTGATGTTTTGCATAAAAGACAAAATCATGGAAGACGATAGTATTCCAGTGACACAGCCTTAAGCATAAAATCGTATCATATCGTATCGTAGAATTCGTAGATGGTCGAACTCATATATACACCTAACTCGACTTCAAAGAAAACGCGAAAAGCCGCTTTCAATAACTCAGCAAATATAGCTCTTATTATTCTGATTTTTTTTTTTTTTTTTAAACAGCCTTATATCTGCAGTCTAATCCTATTCTGAAATTTTTAGATTTCTACGTGCAGTTTATTTTGAGATCTAAATACACATATTTAAAGCAAAAGCGATGTCAGAAATTCCTAATTCCGATTATACGAAAACGGCCCGGGCGATTTTCTTTAAATTGATATATAATATAAATCTGTTTTATGTGAAGAGAATAAGATAACAGTTGTTTCCGGGAAAACTCTAATTTTTTTTTAATTCACATTTTTTTCCCTCCGAAAATGACATGGGCGATCTTATTAAAATTATGGGAATTTCACCGAAGATGCGCCACTGTATTCGTGCGCTTAATTTCTTCTGATCAACTTTTAGTGGAAAGTTTATGTGCCTTCTGTAGCTCAGTCGATTAAGCGCTGGCCTTGCAATACACAGTTTGCGAGGTCTATCCTCTATGAAGCAGTAAGCACTTGTTTATCCTTTTTAAGTCAGTTAATAAAGTCAATTTGATTTTATGTTCCTATAAAAATGTACTGGTTTATTTTGATTTTTTCTTTAAGAGTTTCACATATCACTATTTCGTGACAATTTTTCAGACAGTAAAAATACTGTAAAATCTGTCTAAGGCGGACTCTGTGTAAGCCTACCGCGAAAAGACTTTCAAGTCTCGGCGAATCCGTTGAAAATAACATTAATATGTGCTCCATAAGCCGAAATCTGCCTAACGCGGAAACGGAAAGCTTTTTAAGGTACGCCTAAAGCCAATTTTTACATGAGACGGAAAAAAGAATATTTTAAAACTGAAAAGCATTCGGTAAATGGAACTTTAAAACTGATAGATATATCAAATACATAATAAATAAATACATATAATATACAAATATAAATAAAAGCACATTTTTACGCATTCATTTGTTTACAGAGAGAGAATTTTAATTTTGAATTTTTCAGATTTAATTATGAGGAAAAGAAAATACGCAGTTTGTATTTGTTCAATCCACAACAGTTTCATTTTATTTACAATTTTTAACACAAATAAATTTCTGTTTTTCTGCGGTACATAAATTTAAATTATGCGTTTTTATTTGTTCCATTACCCTTATAATAAAAAAAGAAAAAACAGGCCGTTATTCTCCCATTACCTTTATAACAAAAACATACCGTTATTGTAACTGTAAATGGAAGACTACGAGATTAAAAAAAATATATACATTCAAAATTTAAAAAAGTAGATTTTTAAAAATCATATATATTTTTTAACTTTTTAGGATAATTGAAAAAAAAATTAAAATTGTATAGTTTATTTATATGTATCGTATTTCAATCCGTTTCGCTTAGGAAAATACGATTTTTTATGTGTAAAAAACTGTAAATAAAACGAAAATGTCGATTGAACAAATAAAAATGCGCACATTTTTCTCTTTTACTTTTCATTAAATTCATAAAATGGAAACTTCATACTTTGAAATCTCTCTATGTGTAAAAAAATTATAAATAAATGCACAAGCTCATGTTTTTTTTTTGTTTTTTTTTTTGTTTTTTTTTTTCCTTACAAACTTAAGGAGTATTACTAATTAATATTTCACTTTAAAAACGGTACTGAAGATTACAAACGCAAAAAATACCCGACAGTCTTTTTTTACCAATTTGCATGTTTTATTTTATTATATATTTAGCAAATAATTAATAACCTTCAAATTTTTTAGCTAAACCTAGTAAAATCAGTCCCGTTTACATTTCTGAATTATTGAAATTAGTGTTTTCTGGCGCTGCCATCTGTCTTTCAAATGTAAAAAAATAATATCCCATATAACACCTCTTCCGTACATTTGCAACTTTAAATAATGATAAATAGGACCAAAAAGTTTTAATTTGGGTCTCGAAAATTCAGATTAGTACCAAGCTTCAATATCTTTTATGAACAGCAATTATATTTAAGAGATTTAGTCATTTATCGTTGCTTTATCATGATATCAACGAGATTACATTTTGGTGAGGTCTTGGCGATTTAATGTTACCAGTTCACTTTGGCAACCTTTTTCTTAGAGTGGAATTTCATTTACTGCTGTGGAAGATTGATGCTTTCCTGTGCTTTCTGTATGAAATGTATGTACATTCGAACTGTTGCTAAATGAAAATGGATACTCAATCATTAAGCAAAAAATTGTAGGTTAGAATGTGATTTAGATAGATTTATTTACTTTTATTATTGAGCAATTATTGTATTTTAAATAAAAAGGTTTAAAGAGTAATATTTCTTGATATTCTTCTTAAAAAAGTAAGCTTTTCACGTAGTAAAATTTAACAAAGCTTTATATATATGAAACAAACCATATAGGTATGTTTTTTGAAGAGGGGATGGGGGGAGAATTAAAGATGACTGAAAATCACGATTATGAGTTGGTCCTTTGGTCCATTGGCCTTTAATATTTTTTTGTTTTTATCTTTTTATTACTGACCTAAAAAAAGTAATGATATCAATATAAAAAATCCTTAACGGGTTAAAAGTTTGTGACGCAGCACTTTATCTTATTGCTATAAGAATTTTAAATATGGAACTTAAAAATAATGATATCAAATTTTAAGTGACGCTATGCTATTAATTAATGTAAATGTATACATATATTTATATTATTAATTTCATCATTTTATTATTGTTTTATTTATAATTGCATGAGTAAGAATTATGTTAAATTTAAAAGGATGTATAAAAATTTATTCATTGATGCCTTATCATTCACATCTATCATAAATTCAAAATATGAGTTTTAAAGGATATGATATCAAAGTTTAAGTGACGCCTTGACGTAGCTTTAAACAATGTTTTAAAATTCAATTTCAATTGTTTTCGGTTTGGCTAAATATAGTTACACATGTAACCAAAACTTTTAATTTACCAATATATTGTTAAAAATATCACTCTCACTGAACCTATACAATTCACTGCAATGTATTTATCTGAAAAAAATTGATTTATCTTTTGTGCCACGCTATCCAAAATCAAAAGTAATATTTATGTAAATGATTTTTGTGCATCCTATTATCCATTTGCATACATTTCGTTTAGTTTGGATACAATGACGCACAGAAATCATTTAACAATAATCATCAATAACACTATTAATGTTTAATTCATGGCGTACGTAATGTATGATCAACTCCGTGCGATTTTTTATGTCTTAAATTTTAGTCTTTGAAAAAATCATTTCCCAAATGATCGTTGTAATTTGTTAAATTGCTTTTTAATTTATTTTTTGGCACTATCAAAGTAAAAAAAAAAAAAGTTTCTTTAAGACTGTTCCCTAATTCAAAAGGGTAACTTTGTGACATAAGTTTTAATTTATTTTTGTTCGGAAATGCATGAAACTAGCAGGTGTTGTTGTTCAGAAACTATGTAATCGAATAGTTTTTTCTGTTTTTTTTTTGTTTGTTTTTTGGGGTTTTTTTTGTGTGTGTGTCTTTTTAACACAATAGATCTTTCAGAAAATAGTGTCAAAGTGGGCGTTTTGAACCGAATTTCCGCGCGAAAGAAGAATAACCACTCTAGAAAGGGTGGAAAACGTTTTTACCACGTGATCAAAATTGCTTATAACTCAATAGGTAATTTATCAAAAAATGGAAAACACAGTTCGATTATAAATCGCTTTCATAGTCAGGCCTTCCAATTTTATATCTTTCCGTTAAAAAATGAGTTTGTAAATGTGTAAAAACGTTTTGCGGTTGTTTGGCAGTTTTAATAGTGACATCTATCATTGAAAATTCAAATTATTTTTTTCCTTCTTTTGCCATGAAAAATCCAACTCTGTTATCAAACCGCACTATGCTACGCCATGTATAAAATTTATAAGAATTTTTAAAATGTGTACGAATAGTAGGGTCTGAAATGTTTTCCAGCTCGATTTTTGTGCCAAGTTTGATATATATATATATATATATATATATATATATATATATATATATTTTTTTTTTTTTTTTTTTTCTGTAGCTTTTGACATGTAGATTCCAAATATCTTAGGTGCCATTTTTTTCTTGCACATTTTTGAGGTGATTTTCAAGATGGCGTCCAAGATGGCTGCCATTTACCGACTATTTTAATATTTGTGGGATATTATTGACCAGTATATCAAATTATATGTTTTTGGGTTCAAAAAATGCAAATATACAATCAAAATGGGCATAAATTGTGTTATTTATTATTTATTTATAAATGTACTACAAAATTACGTATATACTAAAGGCATAGAGTTTCACATGACTATCGTTTTGGCATGCTACGACCTTCTCTTTGAAAAACTGCCACATTCTACACAGATTATTTCCCTGCAAGAAAAATGCAACTCACTACGTGAGAAATTGTACAATTGTGAAATTGAAGCTACAACTTTGTTTGAAGAGATCAGAGTACTAGTTGAAAAAAATCGTCTTCCGCACAATGCAGTGGTGATATGGCAAAGTTCTTACTACAGTATATGAACCAGTTTGTATCTTTGTTACATTTCATGCCTGCCACTAGTCAAGGAGATTGGGCATTGCTTCTCGCGTCATTAGAGGAATAAATCAAGTATTATTTTGCTCATGACTTATTTCTTTATGCCAGACTCATTCCAGTATATATAGCACAGATGAAGGACCTTAGAACAACATATCCAGAAATATGGAATGCTCTCGAATCTGGTTGTTTTGCAGTATCCAAAGCCAATGTGCCGTTTACGAAATTATTTTCAGACCAGAACTTGGAACAGAAAATCAAAGAACTGAAGAACACTGGTGGAGTTATTGGTTTAACTACGAATGAAAACGCCCTCGAAAGGTATTTCTTGCGTGCACTAGAAGTATTACCCATTGTTTCAACTTACTTTGAAAAGTACTGTCCAAATGAAGTCTCTAAGCAGCCCAGGAAACACTATCAACTTCGGACTTCCATGTCGCTAAGAATTTTTCACAATGCAACCATCGTCAAGTAGAGTATTCGGGATCATTGTGGAGGAAACCCTTTCCAAGATAATACCACGTTAATGAATATTGCATCTTCTATGAAAGTTCCAGAACCTGCGAAGGTTGATATTCTAAATCGTCGACCAAAACGGCCAATTGGAATTCGAAGAATTTGTAAGAGATAGACTAATTCGAGAAGATAGGAAACTTCTTGCTCGTTTTCTTGTTATTGGGGAATCAAGACTTCAAATGTCTACAAACCCAAAATATGCAATTGGAAACTACAAGTGTTCTGTAATAGCAAGATCATTATTTTCTTCTGATGGATATCTTCATATTCCATCTGACAAAAGTTCATTCATTGCAGAGATAGAGCAATATAATCGATCACCTATACTTGAATCATTAGAATCCTCGATTACTTCTCCGATAGAAAAAGTTTGTATTGTAGATTCAATGGCAATTTTACAATCAGTAAAAAAGACACTTGCCATGAAAACTTGTGAAGACTTCGCAAATGCTTTTACCGAGATCATTATGAAAATGACAAGCTGATACACTGAAGGAAGAATAATATTTGACCAATACCTTGAGCATTCATTGAAGGAGCAAACTAGTAAGAAAAGATTGGGGGAGAGAGAACCTATTAGATTTACTATTACAAATAGCACCAATATAACGTTGGTTTCATTAAAGACGTTTCTTTCACATAATGAAACAAAATCACAGCAGACTGAGTAACTCGGGAATAAATTACTACAGGTTTTTGCTGCTAGTGAGAAGAAAACTGTTGTTGTTTTTGGCAGTAAGGCTTACAGGAACCACGCGAATGTATTCGATTCAGAATTATATGATCATGCACATAAAGAAGCAGGCACCAGAATACATCTTCATGTACTTGATATAGTGAACCATCATGATAATTATGAGATCGATGTATTTTTGCAAGATACTGACATTTTCATATTACTAATTGACTTGGTTTCAAGTCATCTAGTAAGCAGTGAAATCAATTTTGTTACTGGTCGAGGCAACAAACACAGAAAAATTAATATTAATGAAAGATGTCGAGCAATAGGTGCTCATAAAAGCAAAAGGTTTACTAGTTTACATTCATATACTAGTGGAGACTGGGCAGGAAAATTGGTAGGCATTTCAAAACAGAAGTGGATAAAAGTGTATATCAATCTTCAGTGTGATGATAATATTATAACAGCTTTTCAAAAACTTGGGGAACCTAATGTTGATCCATTATCCAATATGTCGTTGTTTGAAAAATTCACCGACTGGACTTATTTCAAAAATAATCATTTTTAAAGGATTTCAGAGTTAAGATGACACCTTTTCAGAACTAAAAGTTTCGAGGGGGAGAAATTATCATCACCCCTTGGAGCACTGAAGTCACATATTCTAAGATCCAACTTAATTTGCACCATTGGAAAGGGCTACACTCTCAGAAATAAAACTCTCCCTTTTGACGATTCAGAAATCCTCGAGCTGTATTTCGTCGTTTTTGACGATAATTTCCTATTAACATCACGTGACTTATAACGAAACGTAAACCCTCAAATATTTGACGAAAGTTTTGCCTCAATCACGGTCAGACTCAATGCATTTTAAGGAAACAGTTCCTCAAATCCTCCTCAAATCCTGCGATTTTAGCAAACAGATATTTGCTGGCTTATGTTAGTCCTGTAATAATTTATTTTAAAACAGCACTTAGTGCTTTTCAGAAAATACTGAAATATAGGTAGTTATTGTTTTTCATTAGTTATTTTTTTAGCTGTTAGAATTTTTAGGAATGCTTATTATTATTATTATTATTTTATTTATATGTTGTCGTTCGTTATGTTTTAATTCGAAAAGAATAAATTTCCTGTGTTCTTCAAAACCATTCAATAAGAAAATTAGGCCAATAAAATTTCAAACTTCTAGGATATCTTTTTTTTAAAAGAAGTATAGAAGTATATTATGTTTTCAATCAAATTAAAAATAAACATAATTGATCCCTCTCCTCTTTGTAAACAGTAAAGTGTTAAAATCTTATCCCCCTACTCAAAGTGATAAAATCTCACGCAATATGCACTTCACAATTCGTTATTTGTGAGCAACAAATTAACCAGACCATATTCTAATCATCCATTGATCAAAGAAAATTTCAGTTGTAAATTATTTAATAAAGCCATATTATAATTATTCATTGATACGAGAAAACCATAAAAATAAATTAGCCTTTCTTAAAACTTTCAAAAAATATAGCAGCGCTGATAAAATTGCAATCTACGTTATAAAAATGTTAACACGAAGTGGAATTCATTACACCAGTCTAAAAGCAAACACTTTCAAGTCCCCAGCAGCCCGGTTGGAAGAGCAGCTACCTCCCATACGAAAGGTCGTGAGTTCGAATCACGCCGACGAAAGAGAGAGAAGTAATTTTTTTTCTTTCCCAGTGTCAAATGCTGGAGCTTCCAAACTATTTGAGAGATGGCGCCACCAGCCCTCTTTTGACGAAACTATTGACTAAATTTATATCGTCAAGCAAGTGAAGAAACTAATTTCATCAATTTGACGAAATGTTCGCTCGGAGCATTTTCCAGGAAACCATTTCGTCAAAAACAATGAAAATTTCGTGAAATCTGAGTATTCATTTCTGAGAGTGTACAGAAATCCTCGACCTACAATACCCCCCACTTATTGGCAATTATTGGGGAAAAAATGGCGAAGGAGTAATTTCTCCAGTCAAATGCCTAGAGTTACCTACGCCCAAAGGAGTTATTGAACTTGTGAAATATGAGTGTAAGAGAACATGTACAGTTGGGAAATGTTCTTGCTTAAAGAATTTTCTGGTTTGTACTGCCCTTTGCAAATGCAGAGACTGAAATAATACAAAGGACTATCAATATCATCACAGCGATAGCAGTGATTCAGACGAGGATACATAACATCTCAGTACTGTATATACATATAAATGCTTTTTTTTAATAATTTTGTTCAATATCTTCAATAATTTATGTTATTTCATTTAAGTACTTCGGTTGTGTATAACTGGTTAATAAAACGCTAGTATATCTAATGTCTTTCATATTTTTGTGCTTTATTTGCATCTTATCGCTTAAAACACTTCAAAAACTCAATTTACTCCTAATTTTATTATATATTTGTGTTTCTTCATCCTGAAAACATATAATTTGACATATTGGTCAATAATATGCCTCAAATATTAAAGAAGTCAGTAAATGGCAGTCATCTTGAAAATCACCCCCCAAAAATGTGTATAAAAAATGGCACCTAAGGTATTTAGAATCTACATGTCAAAACCTTCACAATACAACAAAAATATCAAACTTGACACGTCAATCGAGCTGGAGCCACATTTCACGACATTTCAAACCCTACTAGAACTTAATATATATTCCATTAGGATTTTACAATAAATTGCTTTAATTAGCTAGCAGTCATACTCTCCATAATCGCGAATAATTTTAATCTAAATTACCTGAATCTTATATTTTTGTAACATTTCGATTGAAAAATTAATCATACAAATATGAAGGTTTTAAGAAAATAATACATAGCAAAGTGCATGAAAAATATTCCTTCAAAGAGAAATCAGTAAGGGAAATTCGGAAAAATAAGTATTTAATATAAATTATTGGTAAATAAGAAAGATCTTAGTTTATTTCTTTTTTTCTTAGGTTGTATATTTAACTGTTATAAAAAGATGAATGATCACTAAAAATAAAGAAATGTAACTTTTTTCAAAATGTTTATTTCTTATAAATGAATAAATAACCATGTTTCAGTTTTAAATAAATAAATTAAAAAAAAAAAAATGAAAAAAAAAATTATACATGTACAGTAGGGTGGGCCGAAAAAAACTTTTTTTTGATTTTCGATGATGGGTAGTGCGGAAAAGTGGCCACTGGTGGAACCAAGTTCACACAAAAAATTTGAGATTTTTAGGACAATTCCTATATTTGCCGCTTTTGGCTTGAAGTTTTGCTAAAAGGCTGATTTTTGAACTTTTTTAGCAAAAATTTTAAACATGTTAAATTAGACTTATTTTAATTCTATTTACTTGAAAAGGCATATTTAATGTTCCAAATGTATAAATAAGCTCTGATAATGTTTTATTTAATTGCTATGTGTATTTTAAATTAGACGATTTTTATAGCCTTTTCGCGTTTAAGTGAGCAAAAGTTGCATGTATTGTTTGAATCTTTCAACGGTTTCTCTCTTTTGTCTTGTTTATGTCCCTTGGTCTTCATTATTTTTTTCGATGCTTTAAGGGTCATATATTTGGGTGACGAACAGCAGAATCCCTCAGAAACAGATCTAAAAGGAGAGAAGGGGGTGAGGCGAGAACTTACGCGAATGCAGTGACTCATCACGATGTTGGGGGAGTGAAGGAGGAAATACAAGAGGGGAGAAAGTGCGATAAAGGATTATTTTCAGTGCTCAGTTTCCCTGAGACATGGCGGACGCTGTGTGAGACAGGAATATGTATTTAGGAGTGTTTGGCTTTGAAGGGCCTGGTTCAAATTCAGATTAAGTCGAACTGCTTGCTTGAAAGCTCCCACTACTTGAATCTTCCAACAATATA
Source organism: Maratus speciosus (assembly GCA_963932465.1). Lineage (NCBI taxonomy): Eukaryota > Metazoa > Arthropoda > Arachnida > Araneae > Salticidae > Maratus > Maratus speciosus. The sequence continues at coordinate 488,603,326 of OZ010795.1, forward strand.
ACTGTCTTCCATCTGGATCTAACTCCACTCGTTGAAGGCTTTGTCGAAGAACCACTATTCCTCGTTGAAATTGTATCACTTTTTATTTTCTGCGACATTTTCTTTGCAAGAGTTTTGCTTGTTAAACATTTTTCGAACAGTTCTTTGATCCTTCAAGAAGTTCACCTCCCGATGTGGAACTTTACGTCTGATGTCGCAGCTACAATTGTTCAAGCCTCTACACTTACAAGCTGCAATGTCAAAGAGAGAGGTTTCCGCATTTCGTACGAAATCTTCGCGGATCGCCTTGCCTTTAACGCCCGTATGATTACAAGATTTCTCCAATGATCTACACTCATTGTAATTGTTTTTTATCTTTCCATTAATTGTTCGTTGGGAAACCACTGGTATGGAAGATTTTATCCAGATTTCGGGAACTTTTTCACCTACCATTTTAATAATATCATCCACTGGTTGAAGATAAATATCTCGATTTCCTTCAATATCGCTTCGCAACAAATAGTAGTGGCGCATGATGCCAGCATAAGTTGGCAATTGCAAGTCTTTCAATTTGCACGGTGCCCCAAAATGGCTACTTTTCACGCTATCACATACCTTTACATGATCATGAACTTTCGCACTAGCCATTTCTAAACTCGTCGTAATAAAACGCACAAAACACAGTAAAGGCACGTTAAACGATCCAAAAAGCAATGGATTGCACGAGAAAAAGGTTTTTTCTTTTACACTGAACAAATGTCACAGGGAAACCGAGCACTGAAAAATAATAAGCATCCCTTATCGCACTTTCTCCCCTCTTGTATTTCCTCCTTCACTCCCCCAGCATCGCGATGAGTCACTGCATTCGCTTAAGTTCTCGCCTCACCTCCTTCTCTCCTTCCAGATCTGTTTCAGAGGGATTCTGCTGTTCGTTACCCAAATATATGAGCCTTAAAGCATCGAAAAAAATAAAGAAGACCAAGGGACATAAACAAGACAAAAGAGAGAAGCCGTTGAAAGATTCAAACAATACATGCAACTTTTGCTCACTTAAACGCGAAAAGGTTATAAAAATCGTCTAATTTAAAATACACATAGCAATTAAATAATACATTATCAGAGCTTATTTATACATTTGGAACATTAAATATGCCTTTTCAAGTAAATACGATTAAAATAAGTTTAATTTAACATTTTTAAAATTTTTGCTAAAAAAGTTCAAAAATCAGCATTTTAGCAAAACTTCAAGCCAAAAGCGGCAAATATAGGAATTGTCCTAAAAATCTCAAATTTTTTGTATGAACTTTGTGCCACTAGTGGCCACTTTTCCGCACTACCCATCATCGAAAATCAAAAAAAAGTTTTTTTCGGCCCACCCTAATGTACAGTTTTCATAGCTTACCAGTATCACATAGATTTTTTAAAAATTAAACACACACACACACACACACACAAAATAAAAAAATGCAATTTAACAAATTACAACGGCCATTTGGAAAATGATTTTTTTTTCAAAGACTGAAATATAAGACATAAAAAATAGCACGGAGTTGATCATACATTACGTACGCCATGAATTAAACATTAATAGCGTTATTACACGTAAAAATTGCAAGCGACAAAAATCGCCTGCGACTCGTCAGATTTCCTGAAACTTACGTGTTATCCACCTGAAACTTACGTATTATCCAAGCATTTCATTGGCTGTTCGGGAAAAGGCTTTTCCATCGTAGAAATCTGACGACCCATTTTAAATGAAATTTCATTCTTAAACTTCTAAACATCCCACAATATTACTTTTTACACCGTCGTATAGAGAAAAAAATGTACTTTTAAAGGCAATTTGTTTGAAAGCTATATCCCAATTTGTTTCTGAGTTTTTTTTTTTTTTTTTTTTTGTAGTTTTTATTACTTTTTTGTCACAGTGGCAACAGAAGTATCCATCTCTGTTGAAAGTAAAGAGAAAATACATATTACATATTACATACCAAACAGAAAACGAATAAAATGCGGATTAAACCAATAAAACGCTTCAGATATGCTTTTGATTTCTTACCCTGACGAGGAAAATAACTATTTTTCCAAATGGTTAAAAAAAAAATCCATAGTTTGTTTAATAAAAACCTAATATCGCGTTTTAACCTTTTAATTTTTCTGCAAGTAATTTTGCTGCAGCTAAGTTTAAATGATCGCGAAAATTTACGAACAATTTCGTCTAAAAAATAAATGCATTTTTTTATTATTATTTTTTTTTATGTACATTATAGAAGAATGGTTTAATTAAAGAATTCTGGTATAAATTTATTAAAATTAAAGTATATAAATGCTAACCACCACCTTTTAAAGCGTTAAATTGTATACGTACACACAATTTTAAGCAAGTATAAATCCACGCTTAATTCTTTCAGATGCAAAGTACGGGAAGAAAAAAGTGGAATCCCATGTTATCCTATGGAAAAAATACTTATCCTTCTTGTTCATGAAATTTCAATGATTTTTTTTTTTAAACTTTAACACAAATTTTAAAATGCTCATAATTATCTTTAAAATATTTTAAGCTTACAGAGGGATATAAACTTTCCCATTTTCGTGCTGAAAAAAAAAATATTGTTGAAATTTTCAAATTTGAATGAACAAGAAGGATAAGCATTTTTTTCCCATAGGATAACATGAGATTCCACTTTTTCTTCCCCACCGGATAAGTCGCCTTAAATGTTGCAATTAATGAATGGCACCAATATTCTGCCATTGTTGGATTTTTGGATTAATATTAAGAGATACAGAATTTAACCAACCATGCCCGAAAGTGTAAACAGCAGGAGATAGACAGAGACTATTTCAATTATATCCTTCTATATATAAAAAAAAGTTTTGATTTGGAAATGGACCAATGAAAATTTGCTTAGATATTCCGGGTAGATCGGCATCCAATTTGAATGCTTAAGCATGGCATTTCATCGTTAATATTAAAAAAACTGTTGCATACAAAAATATGAAAATCGGTGGTATTATAGAGAAATGTTTGATAAATACGCTGATGCAGACAGTTTTCAAATCAAAGAATTATTTTAAGAGATATTTAATGCTAAAGTTGGACAAAATCGTTCCATTAAAAAAGTTTTATTGGAGCAAAAACTATACATGAGAATTTAATCATTTTTAGATCATTTTATACGTTATAAGTTCCCGATGTGCAGATTGCATTTATTTTTCTTATTTGACTCATTTTTTGTGGTTTTATTTTATTTTTAAATTCAAATTTTCAGCATTTCGAGAGATATTTTTTACAAATTTTAGAAAATGTTATTAATTTAAACTGTTGCCAGTTTCAACCATTATCGTGAATTCGAAGACAGTGCAAATAATATTTCCTTCTAACAACAAAAGTATTTTCACGTGAATATTAATAAGAGAAATAAAACTTTGGTGTAAATTACGTCAGATTTGAAACGATACATTTAAAATAAATTATTTAAAAGAACTATCTTATAGCGCTGTTAAAAAATACCGGGAGACAATGGCACTGTTTACTTAATTCATTTTACATTAGCTTATTTTCAAATGTTTAAGTAATTTTTTTAATTAAATACGAAAACAGCCATTGTATCTCTTAACAGCAGCAGATTTGGCCTTAAAAATCTCCAATCTAAGGAAGACGAATGGAAACCCGTTTACAGAGAGATCGCTACTGGTTTTTTTTTTAATTTTAATTAATATTTTTAAAGCCGATCAAATTAGCGTGCTTTTCGGATTTTGGTATGCCTGAACGGGGGTTGGCGAGCGTAGCTCGTAGGGGGCACAGCCCCCTAGTAAGTATAAAAAGTTATTTCAAGAAAATTTGAAAAATAAATTTATACGGGGCCAATTTTCAAAGATCACCAACCGCATCACACATAATTTTTAAAGACTATTTTAAGTACGCTATATATTATGGAATTTTATTCCACAGCTTCTTAATATGCTAAAATCCTGATTTCGCGTTTTTACCCTTCCAGAGGCAAGAATTGTGTTGGAACCGAATTGAAAAATCGTCAATATTTACAAACAATTTCGTCTGAAAATGCAATTTTTCCCCCGTAGAAATGATAAAAGTACAGTTTAATTCAAACATTCTAGTACAAACTTTGATTCAAATTAAGTAGCGTAATTAATAACCACCATTCTTCAAAGGGTTAAATCTTACACATACACACCATCTTACACAAGTATAAACGCTTGTTTAACAGCTCAAGATAGACAGCTGTAAACAGAAAATGAATGACTTCCTTCATATTCCAGAAATTCAATTACCTGGATTCTGCAGTCACCTGCTTTAGTTACATAAAGGGATTATGGTCGTACTCTCCATGGTCGAGCCCTTCAACCATGTCCCCCAAATGTATTACGACATGCAACCATTGAGTCGGAGTCTCATCAACCGTGCAGACTTCGAGCTTTCTGTTTTAAGCGGTTTTCTGGAGCTGCTGTGAATAGAAATAATCCTTAATTAGCTGAAGTTATTGTTTAACAAAACTGAAAAACTACTCAATGAATTGAAATGATTGATATTACTGAGGTGTTACAAAGTTCTCAAATCATTGTTTATTACTTCTTTTGCATCTTGATGGTTTCTGTAGCTTCTGCCTAATCTGTTGTTTTGTATTGTTCAATAGATAAATGGTTAGACTAAGATAGATCAAAAGATAAAACTAGTCACCGGTAATTGATAAAACTGTCGAAATTAGACATGGATAGGAAATGACACACTTCTCTTCACTCACTTAAAAACACCCGTTCGCTAAGGTTAAACCTATGGGCAGGTTGTTTTCGAATTTCTCGTTTAAATTTGAATGTTTTAAACGATTTTTCTGCATAAGATAGCTGAGCTCGATCTCTAATCGGCTATTTTTTTTACTTTTTAAATTTCGGTTGCAAATTTTTTTAATAAAGGTACTTTCACTTTCGAAAGTGAAAGTACCTTTATCAAAAAAAATCTGCAACCAAAATCGAAAAAGTACGAAATGACACTATTAGAGATCGAGCTCAGCTACTCTATGCAAAATCGTTTAAAAATACTCAAATTTAAGGCTGTTCTTAACTGCTCTGCTCAACAAGCGCAAAGCGTTATGACACATTTACAAATTAACGGAAAGATATAAAATTGGAAAGCCTGGACATGGAAGTGATTTGGAATTGAACTGTTTCTTCCATTTTTTTGATCAATCAATTACCTATTGAGTTATAAGCGAATTCGATCACGTGACAAACACGTTTTTCGCCCGCTCTTGAGTGCTCTTTCTCCTTTAGCGTGGAAATTCGGTTCAAAACGCCCACTTTGACATTATTTTCTGAAAGATCTATTGTGTTTGCAGAAAAAAAAAAGGAAAAACAGCTCAATGACATAGTTTCTGGACAACAACACCAGCTAGTTTCGTACATTTTCGAACAAAAATAAATTAAAACTTATGTCAGAAAGTTGCCCTTTTGAATTTGAGAACACCCTTAAACGAAAAATTCGAAAGCAACCTACCATTAGGTTTAACATTAGCGAACTGGTGTTTTCAAGTGAGTGAAGAGTCCCCTTAATGCGTGAAAGTAATTTTATATCATAGATGTCTTTTTCTGTTGGCATGCAACCAGTTGGAGTTGAGTTGGATTCTGATCAATCGTTCTGTTTTAAGCAGTTTTCTGTAGCTGCTGTGAATAGAAATAATCGTTAATTAGCTGAAGATATTGTTTAACAAAACTGAAAAAACTACTCAATGAATTAAAATGATTTATTTTTATTACTGAGGTGTTACAAAGTTTTCTCAAATCATTTGTTATATTTCTTTTGCATCTTGATGAGAGTTCTGTAGTTTCTGTAACTACTGCCTAAATCCGTTGTTTTGTATTGTCCAATAATAGATGAATGGTTAGATTAAGATAGATCAAAAGATAAAACTGGTCACCGGTAATTAATTAAACTGTCGAAATTAGATATGGATACAAAATGATAGGTTTAATGCGTGAAACTAATTTTATATTATCGATGTCTTTTTCTGTTGGCATGCAATTGAGTCGGAGTCTCATCAACAGTGTAGACTTTAAGCTTTCTTTGAGCTGAAGTTATTGTTTAACAAAATTGAAAAATTACCCAATTAAATAAAATGATCAATTTTTATTACTGAGGTGTTACAAAGTTTTCTCATATCATTGTTTTTACTTGTTTTGCATCTTGATGAGACTTCTATTTTGTAGTTTTTGTAGCTACTGTCTAATCTGTTATTTTGTATTGTTCAATAGATAAATGGTTAGATTAAGAAACATCAAAAGATAAAACTTTTCATCGGTAATTGATAAAAATGTTGAAATTAGATATGGATACAAAATGATACGGCTACTGCCTGAACGTAATTTAATATCATTGATGTATTTTTCGTTTGCATCACTTATATTATATTAGCCTTATATTACATTAGCTTATACTATATAGACTTATATTAAGGTTGTTCTCAAATCCAAACTGGCTATTTTCTGACGCATTTTTAAATTCCATTTTGTTGGCAACAGTACCAAATTGGCAGGGGCTATGTAATAGAACGGTTTTTTTTTTTCGTTTTTCTGTAAAGGCAGAAAATTATTCATAAAATGTAAAAAGTGGCCGTTTTGAACCGAATTTCCGGACGCGACAGCACAGGAAAATAAAAAAACTGCCGCCCGGAGACATTAACCGATTATAACTCAAGATGTATTTCATTTATCGGAAGAAAAAAAAAATGTTAGATTACAAATAACTTTAATAATCCTGTCAAAGTATTATGTTCTTATGTTTAAAACTGAGTCAGAAATTTTCAGGTTGTTAAGCGTTTTGAGACCAGCCTTAATTTGTATTTTATTTGCTTATTTTTTATGGGGGTTGGGGGTGGGTAGGGGGCTTATTAGCATTTTACAACAGCACTTCTTCAAAACTCATGAAGCGAGTGTGTTCGATAGATGAGTACGCTGTAAACTGAAATGTCTTAAATTCAGACATTTAAGTGTCTGAAACGGAGTGTTCAATTTTCAGACGTTTTAAAGTGTCTTAATTTTTAAGATACTTGTATGCGTCTGAATTTCAGACACTTCAAATGTCTGAATTGCATCCATGTTTGACCACTTTGACAAACATTTTTTCACCTTTTTTTTTTTTCTTCTGTAAGCATTATACACTGTAATATATATATATATATATATCTCGCTAAAAATATGGAAATTGTAGCCACTCGAGACTCCGGTATAATTTACATATATTAATGGAAATTTTCTGATCTAAATTCCAAAAAAAAAAAAAAAAAATCCGTTTAGTTTGTGCATATTTCTGTATTTAAAAATTTCCATTTAAAAAGATAAAATTTACTTTTCAAGGACTAACCACCATATTTCAACAAACACCTTCCCGAAGGCTCACGGTATACCTAATTTGTATTCAATTCTACAGTAAACTTTTAATACTTACCCGAGGTGGGATTCGATCTGAGGTCCTGATGTATAGGAGTTAAGTGCGTTATCCATTCGACCACGCTTTCATCGACCGATCTTTGAAATAAAGTATTTATAAAGCACAAGGCAATGTTTTTAAGGGGACCGGGTAAGTCCTATCTCCGCCATGTTAAATTCACCAACTTTATGTACTTTTTTCTCAGAAATTGTGAAAGACAGAGGTCTAGATTTTTTAGAGTAGTTAAAATAACACGATTTACGTATTTTAACTGACTATTTTCTTTCTAAGTGAAACTCAAAATTAATTATTAATTATTTATTGAAAGTCATTTTTAAATTATCACTTTTGGTAAGATTTCACTGCCAAAAATAAATAATTCTCAACAAATCATTAATACCCCGTGTTAAAATATACAATTTATCATAATATAAATATTAAATAGAAATCTGAGTTTTTAATTTTAATAGATATTGAAAAAAAGGAACATAAACATGAAAAATCTAAGTTTTAAGAAAAAGTCAGATTTAAATGGCCATTAAGCTGTGAAGTATTTTTAGAAAAAATGATTAATTTGAATACTTATTTCTTTTATATATAAATATGTGTGACACAACGTTGGAAAGATAAAAGTTTGAACTATTTAATGATATAAAAAAGTAAAAATCGATTTTTTAGTTGAATTTTGCTTTCCCTGTCCTCTTAAGTAGCAGTAAGTTTTTTTTTTTCTAATTTAGTACAATTGTAAACATTTTTCACACAGTGTTGTAGTCGTAAAAAAATTAGAGGGTATACGCTAGAGGCAGAGGCAGAGGGTATAGGCTAAAGTCATGTATCGAGTTTTCGTTGTAGTTTTATTTGAGAAACAGGGTATACGGAGTATTTTTTAAAAATCCAGAAGGTATACGGCGTATACCCTCCACATCCCTGTTACACATTTTCTTTCTAGAAATTTGAATATGTGGTATTTTAAGTTCAGCTTTTTCTTTTCTACCAGAGGAATTGTTAGAGTGCAAATGAGGACCCCCCCCCCCCTCCCCACCAGAAGCCAAGGGATGCACGCCATAAAATAAAGGTTTTAAGTAAATTGGGTTATAAGTTGAACATCAGTAGTAATGTACTGATTTAAAATATGAAACTGCTGCTTATTTAATAGTGGTCTTTGAACTGTTATTAAAAGGAAAGTGGACTACAATTTTTTTTTTTTTAAATTTAAATAGAGATTATAGAGGTTACGAATTAAGTAGTTTGCAGGGTTTAATTATTTGACTTCTAGAATGCAGTACATAATTAGAAAATCCTTTTCTTTTTACCAGCAAACGAATAAAATTGTTTCCAGATAGACTACTTTGACCATAATAGATGGCGGCACTATTCAACTTAAAATTGAATGTTTAATTTCTAATCAAAGAAAAATTCTTCTGGCATGAAATATTTAATGTTTTGGAAATGTATAAATTTTTACTCATTTTTGTTTGTGGTCGAAATGATGAATAAATTACCTATCGAATTATAAGCTATCCTCTTTAAACAGGTTTTTATAACGGTAAATTATTATGCAATCAAACATTTTAAGACAGAATCGTATGGGACTGGGCAAAATTTCACTTTCAGCATGGTTATACCGTATTTTTTTAAATGGACTACAGAACATTATTTGCTAAATGAAACTCAATAAACAGTAAATAAAACTGAAGTAAACCTCTGTATAACGGAAACTTGGCTAAAATGAAAAATTTCATGGTTTCTGCGAAATAACACACATTCTAAGGTTAGAACAAGCTTTTATTGAAACTTTCGTACTTAAATTTGACATTTTCTACACAGCAGCCCGCCTCTTGGATACGAAACTGGTTTGAATATAGATAAATAAATCATGTCTAATATACGTGGTTTTTGAAAGTGGGGAATGAATTATATGGGTTTGTCCTTGAAAAGTTACATTTTATCTTTTAAATGGAACTTTTTAAATACAGAAATATGCAAAAAAATGGAAATTTTTCTGGAATTTACGGGGAAAAAATTACATTAAAATACGTAAATGGCTGAATAGCCAGTACAACTTCCATATTTTAACGGATATTTTTTACAACGTATAAAGCTTTTTAAAAAAAGACGGTTGCCTATTGCCGAACATGCAGGTTGACCAAAGATGGATGCGATTCAGACGTTTGAAATGTCTTAAATTCAGATGCATACACGTGTCTTAAAAATTAAGACACTTTAAAATGTCTGAAAATTGAACACTCCATTTTCAGACACTTAAGTGTCTGAATTTCAGACATTTCAGTTTACAGTGAATTTATACCATGATCATAGTAAGACACTTAAGTGTCTTAATTTCAGACATCTATGGTGTCTGAAACTTCATATTCAGACACTTAAGTGTCTGAATTACTTTTTCAGTCACATATGTGTCTGAATTTTAGACGCCTTTATTTGCAGTGTAGGTTAGGTTACAAAGATTGCAATAACTGAGTGCTGGCCAGTGGTTGGTATATAAGACATTCATTAGCCGACAGAAATTCCGCTCGAGTGACAAACAAAATTAGATTAATTTGGGTTGAATTTTGCCGATCTCTAGGATAGTAAGAGTGATTCACATATTTTATATTATATCCTGATTAAGGTAATGTTTGATCAAATCTTTTCGACATAATTTTCAATATAATTATAATTTTATTATGCATGATTAGCCCCCCTCCCTAGTTACACAAAGCTTAGATTTCGCGTTTGAAATATAGAGAGTTCATTTAAATGATTGCTTTATTAGGACAAAACTAATATTTGAAGCAAAATTACATAAAACAAATTATGTTAATCAACATTTATCATTTGCATCTTTCGGAATCATGAGAATTATGAAGATATGATCTTAGAAATTTGCTATGACACAACTGTAAAAAAATCAATTCTTCTACAATCAGAAATCACCGAGTTACGATGCTTTGAATTTTATGAAATTTCAAAGTTTTCCGGTAATACCACCACCCCTTTTTTTTGGGGGGGGGGGTGCCTGTAAGCTAAGAATTTCGTACCATTCAAGGCATCCCAACTATGCATTTTGGCCGTAGAATAGAAATTTTACAGTTGTACTTGCCAGGGCATGGAGAATTTTTTATAACTTATACGATTCTGGGATTGTATAAAAATCTTAATTAATTTTTTTTTTTTTTTTTATTATTATTATTAATCGCAGAGATTTCGAAAACATAATATTAATCCCGTGCTTAATTTGAACCCTTTTGCAATTTACAGATTATCTCTAACAGACAAAAAATTAATGCACGTTTCACTTTTTTGGGACATCCTTGTAATGGTATTTCATTGTTATATCGAGCATGTTAAAAGGTAACAAAAATCAGTATAACCGTGAAAATTTTGAAAGTGAAAACATATATCTTAACAATTTATGTCTCCAATGATTTTTTTTCTTGATTTGTATTTACTTAAAAAGTGTAGAAAAGTTATGGGTTTCGGAATATATATAAAAAAAAAAAAACAAAAAAAACAATGTATCCAAAAGCGTGATATAATGAAGAGCGATATAACATGGGCATACCGACCTAAAATATTAAAAAGATTTCTCGCATAAATAATTTTAAATGTATCTTATGGCAAATGCTTTTTAATTTATCATTCAAACTACAACAAGCAACAACTTAGAATTTGAGATTGATACATAGCAATAAATATGATGACATCTGACGCGTTAAGGTCGAAGACCACATAAGGAAAGTTATCGACATAAAACAGGCAATTCTTGTGAAATAAAAAAATTTTCTGGCATTAACCGATCTATTTTCTCCATTCTAATTTATTATCACCTACATCAAATATTAGCTAAAAGCATCTCTGCTTTTGTTTTTCACTCCACTGTCCATTCGGAAAAACTAAATTATTTCCTAAAAATCTCGCGGATTTACTTATCCAAATTGAATATTCCCATTCCACATCTAACATCATCTATATTGCAGTCGGTATTTAGGCAGCCGCCCCTGAAAGTCGCGTCCTAGCGTTACCATGACAACTAGGCGTCGCCGCTGCAGTCTGATTCGCGTCTGGTTTTCTATACATGTATGGTTAGAGAGCCCACGAAAAAAATATATATAAAAATAAAAATAGTTGAGGGAAAAAGGTAGAAAAGGTGGTAATTTGGTCGCATTCAGAAAATTTTTGCGGGGTTGGGAGGAACGAAAACGTGTATGTGCGACTGCCAGCATTTCTAGCTAGTCTCTGGGACCTGTCATTAGCTGGAGACAGCCAAATAATAATCATTATTCTTGGATATCGAATCGCGAATTTTGCTTTGGCTGAATGCATAGGGGTTGGACTTTTCTAGAAATGAGTAGCTTGAGTTTTCACCGCCTATCTCACGAAAAACATGGGGTTGTAGGAGGAAAGTCCGGCTTGACGCTGGAAATAGCGATGAAGTGAAACGAAAGTAACAAAAAATAAATGTATTATAAAGTAGTCATTTTCTTTTCTCTTAGCGGTGAAGTTCTTGGAGCATTGGGATAAAAAAAGAGTGGGTAGATAGGTTACGACATGCTTCAGAGACTTTAATCTCAGTCACAGTTACAGTTATGCAGTTTTGGCGGAATTTTTCCCTTTAATTTAACTATCTGCCGAAAAAAGAAAAAAAGAAAAGGGATAACCTAAGCAAAATTTGACAATGCTTGATAGACTTAAAAAATAAATCAATATAAATATTTTGATAAAAATATTTTTTGAAAAATTTAACTTGTCAGTGTGGTAAAGTTAAATAAGTCTTATCAAGCTGCAAGCATTTGGAACTTTATCACTCATAAAGTTGCGTTTAAATTTCAGAGATTTTTCAATCTTCTAAATTTAATTGTATTTGTTGGAGTTATAACATAGCAATATATTAAATTATATGCTTATAATATTACTATAGTGCAAGAATTTTTCAAACTTGTTACTATCTGTAGAAATGGTCTATTTAATGGTTATAACAGTACAGCGCTGATTCCTATTACAGGTACAGTGTTCGAATCCTGTTTTGAAATTACTAGCAATGAAGTGAAACGAAAGTAATATATATATATATTTCAAAGTTCTAATTTCTCTTTGCGGTGAACTTCTAGGAGCATTAGTAGGATAAAAAAAAAGAAAAAGAGTGCGATTATACGTTGCGATATGCTTCAGAGGCTTGCATCGCAGTCATAGTTCCGCAGTTTTTGAGAAGGTTTCCCTTTAAATCTAGCAATAGATCTTTCCGAAAATATGTCAAAGTGGGCGTTTTGAACCGAATTTTCGAGCGAAATATGAATAACCACTCAAAAAAGGGCGAAAAAGTCTTTGTCACGTGATCAAAATCGCTTCTAACTCAATAAGTAATTTATTTATCAAAAAATGGAAAACACAGTTCGGTTCCACATCGTTTCCCTAGTCAAACCTTCCAATTTTATATCGTTCCGTCTACAAATGAATTTGTAAATGCGTCAAAGTGTTTTGCGCTTGTTGAGTAGAACAGTTGAGAACACAGCCTTAAAAAGAAATCATTTCTCAAAATGTCCTCCACGTGACACTTACATAAATACCTAAACCTATAAGTTGTTAAAATATAAACTTATACACTGAAAATAGAGACGTCTTAAATTTAGACACATATGTGACTGAAAAAAATTTCAGACACTTAAGTGTTTTAATCTGAAAATTAAGACATTATAGATGCCTTAATTTAAGACACATAAGTGTCTAACTATGATCATAATACTATAATGGAACTGAGAAAATGCCTGAAAAATCAGCAAACGTCTAAATTTAAGACACTTCGTTGCTTCAAACGTGTCCTAATTTAAGGCTGTTCTTAAATCCAAAAGGACAACTTCCTGGCATAAGTTTTAATTTATTTTTGTTCGAAAATGCATGAAACTAGTTGGTGTTGTTGTTCAGAAACTATGTCATCGAGCTGTTTTTTTTTTTCATTTTTTTGCAAACGCAATAGATTTTTCAGAAAACAATGTCAAAGTGGACCCTTTGAACCGAATTTCCGCGCGAAAGTAGAAAAATCACTCAAGAGCGGGCGAAAAACGAGTTTGTCACGTGATCGATATCGCTTATAACTCCATGGGTAATTGATTGATCAAAAAATGGAAAAAACAGTTCAATTCCAAATCACTTCAATGGCCAGGCTTTCCAAATTTATATCTTTCCGTTAAAAAATGAATTTGTAAATATGTCAGAACGTTTTGCGCTCTTTCAGCGGAGCACTTAAGAACAGCCTTAAAACATTTTGTTTCTTCCGTTCTTCTTACGTAGTAACCACCAGAGGGCACTCCCAGTTGCGCAATGCGTTTTAGATTTCTTTCGTTCGAAATTGATATCGTTGTAATTATGTATTTATTTAATGTAGTAGTGTATTTATTTAATAAATCCATACACCCGACTTCTGTACTTGACGCCAAATGACTTTTACAAGCTGTCGTCGATATAAGGACGGGATAGACACAGAAGAATCAACACTTGAAAAATACATCCGGAAAGTGTATGCAACGGACTTAGTGTTAATTTGTGTTAATTTGTATCAATAATATTGTGTTATTCGTCTTTGTCTTGTCGAAGCAGACAGAAAAAACTTGTCTGGCGTGTTATGTTTTGAGGATGAAGAATTTCATCATTTTAATATAACCAGCCGGATATATCAAGTGATTTTCTTCTAAAATGATGCAAGCCTTTCTCTATCACTGTGACAGATGTTTAAATTTCAAATCGAGGAATATTTCTTACTGCTTGCAACAACATTTTAAGTAAATGTCATGATTTTCTTTATAGTAATAAAATTAGAGTATTTTGTGATGATTTTCTTTATGGTACTAAATAAAATATTAAATTTAGTTTTGAATCTGTTAGCGAAAAAGCCACTAAATCTAGAAGTATACATTGTCAGACTTATGACTTTGCCATGTATTACAAATTATGTACCGTATTTTATGGAAGAAACGCCGCACTCCTCAAATTGACTGGAATAAGCTTTAAAATATCGTAATCGCCGCGCCCGTTGTAAACGCCGCATCCATTGGAACGCTACTTTTGTTGACAGTGTCACATTAACCTAATTTTAATCAAAGTTTTCTGAGCAGTGTAGGATGCCTCGTTTTTAATATCTTAAGATGTCTGAAGTTTTATTTAAAATATTTAAATACGATTTTAAATATATTTATGAATTTTTAAATTAAGGAAACTCATTTGGTATTTAAGAAAAATCATAAACGCTGCACTTGGAAAAAAAATTAACTTTTTAACTCGTAAACGCCGCGGCGTTTCTTCCATAAAATACCGTATTATAAATTCTCATCTTTTTCCCAAATTTAAAGTAATAATATCTCTAAAAGACAGACATTTAAATTTAAATTTATTCCCTTCTAATCTATGCCAGCTATCTGTCAGTAACCGCTAACTGACCACAAGGGACCAAAAAAAAAAAAAGTTTTAAAAGATCGTGTATAATGCTTTTGAAAATATCTACCTTCGTCTTCATGAGGTAGGTAGGTCAATTTATGGCGTTGTCATACGACTCATGTATTATGTAATGTCAATCTACGAGCAACTATAATAAACTGTAACACTGCACGTACAAATATGCATAAATGTTGGATTTGAAACCAATTCTAATATTGATTTTTTGATTATTTTTAGTAAAAAAGTAATTTGAAATTTAAAATTTGTATTAGTAAAAAGCTATAACTGGATTTTGCACTTAAAATTGTGGTTCTTATAACTTTATATGCACTTATATGAAAAATACAAAAATGAGAAATAGATGCTAAGATATATATTTAAGACAAAAGAAGTTTGGAAACTATAGTAATTTTTTCTTCGTGTTATTAATATAGAATATTTATTTATTTATTTTTGTCAATAGTTAAACAGCTTTTGTGATTATCCTTTGATCTATAGAAAAACATTGTCCATGTGGCGATATAAATTTAAAAACAATCTAACTTTTTAAATGATATGAATTTTTTTTTTCTTTTTTTTTTTTTTTCTTTTTTTTTTTTTTTTTTTTTTTTTTTTTTTCGGAGGAGGGTGGGCGATTTTGTATGCAATTTTCATTCAGCTGATATCTTAAATCTTTTTCGACATTGCACCGATTAATATAATGAATGTTTTGAACTTTTACAGTAGGACAAGATTAAAAACAAAATATATTTAACCAAATACCGAAAAAACTCTCGATAACGGACACTTCGGGATTGCGGAATTTGTTCGTTAATCGGAGGTGTCTTCTACGTGGAAAAAATAAACAAATATGTATGGGTTTTGGATTAAAAAAGATTTTTGCTAAATAGAGTTGCCCGGAATTAGGTAATGTCCATTAACCTCTATAACGGACACTCTCGATTACCGGACACCACTATTTAGCGAACATAATGCAGAGTTGGATTTTTTGAAGAAAAGGTATTTGATTGAAGCTTGGGCAAACTGGATATTGTCCCCCCTTCCTCTCCCTACCATTTTGGGGACCCCAAATTAGATATGCAATTTTTGTAAAGCTAATATTTTAAATTTGTTTCGACATTGTTCTGATTATAATCAATATTTTAAATTTCTAAAGAAGAATATGGTTAAAAACTAAATAAATAAAAACATCTAAATACAGTAAAACCTCTCAATCATGTCCGTATTAAGGTTTTGCAGTAAAATTTCCATAACAGGCATTTCTAAATAGAGGACATCACTGTTTAGGAAACACATTTTTTATTCACAACATGCAATTTTTTTATGTACTTTTATCACAGAAAAGCATGCACCTCCGAGTGGCGGACGAATTCCACGATCCAGAGGTGCCCGCTATTAAGAGGTTTTACTGTATTTAGATAAATATTTTTTGTTTCTAATCTTGTTCTACTTCTGAAGTTCAAATATTTATTATTATCAGTACGATGTCAAAAAAGATGTAAATTATCAGCTTTACGAAAATTGCATACTAACTTTGGGAGCCTCTAAAATCAGGTTGTATGGGGGTGGAGGGGGCAAGACCATGGCCAAATATTTTTACAGTATTCAACGAGGTCAAATATGGCTATTTATAATGCTTACAAAAAAATGGCTGCGATTTAGACGCTTAAAGTGTCTGAAATTCAGACGCAAAAAGTGTCTGAAAATATTAAGACATTTTAAAACGCCTTAAAATTGAACACTCCGTTTCAGACGCTTAAGTGTCTGAATTTCAGACATTTAAACTTAGTGTATATTAAAAATAATAAAAATCTCTAATTTCCACATTAGCAAGTTGTTTAAATTTGAGGATACAACAGGATTGTTAAAACAGCAGTAATATGTAGAAAGCTGTCCCACACGTGATATAGAATAGCCATTTAATAGGTTTAAAAAATCTCTACATTTTTACCGTAGACCTAAATAATCCGATCGTTTTTAATAGGCTTAAAAATCTCGCATTTTAAACCCTAATCTGCCCGTTTTAAGGGCCATTCTACGGAAAACGAAAAAAATGCCCTGCGCGTGACACTTACATAAATACCTATATCTATTAACCTTTAAGGGTGTTCTCAAATCCAAAAGGGCAACTTTCTGACATAAGTTTTGATTTATTTTTGTTCGAAATTGCAGGAAACTAGCTGGTGTTGTTCAGAAACTATGTCATCGAGCTGTTTTTTCCATTTTTTTGCAAACGCAATAGATCTTACAGAAAATAGAGTCAAAGTGGGCGTTTTGAACCGAATTTCCGCGCGAAAGGAGAAAGAGCACTCAAGAGCGGGCGAAAAACGTGTTTGTCACGTGATCAATTTCGCTTATAACTCAATAGGTAATTGATTGATCAAAACATGAAAAAAGCAGTTCAATTCCAAATCGCTTCCATGACCAGCCTTTCCAATTTTACACTTTTCCGTTAAAAAATTAATTTGTAAATGTGTAAAAATGTTTTGCGCTTGTTGAACAGAGCAGTTAAGAACATCCTTAAGTTGTTAAAATACAAACTAGAGATTAAAAATAACAAAAATCTCTAGATTTTCATAGCACCATATTTTTAAGTTTGAGGTTATAATAGGGAAAAAAGCAGTAATAAGCAGAAAAGCTGCCCCACACGTGACATGGAATGGCCCAAAATGGGTTATAAATTATTGATGTGTTCTGAGATTAAAGAAACATAGGATCTTACTTTATTAAGACATGTAAAAAAAATTCATTACCGGAATTTGACCCATTTAGTTTCCAAAGTAAAATGAAAAGAAATCTCAATTTAAGTCTAATCATTGTAAACTTCATAGCATACACACATTAATACGGAATAAATATTTTTTCTTCAGCTTTGAAACAGATAGTGGAAATAAATAAAACGTAATTTTGACAGGAAATATAAAAATTCTGATATAATGACAGATAAACTATTTTACAGAAAATTTGCTTTTTATGCTACAAAAGCTGCATTTGACCATTAAAAGAAATCTCGCAAAACGAACAGTATTTTTAATAAAAAATGATAGTTTTTATTGTGCTCACAGTTTTTTTCTTTTCTTTCTTTCTTTCTTTCCTTTTTTTTTTTTTTTTTTTTTTTTTGGTAAGTACATAATTTCTGTATTGAATCGAATTCGGTGAAAAAAGTAAGTTTTGCTTATCAAAGTTGCTAAACAGCCTTAGATTATTTCTATGCAGGGCCTGTGACTAATGCAGGCGCATGCGGGATCCCCAACCCCCTTTTTTTACGGGCCCTCCATGGGAATAATCAGGATTTTCATTATAATATGTCAAACGGTTAAAATTGGCCAAAAGTGATCAAAACTCATATTTTTTAACCATTTAAGAAGGGAGTGCGGTCCCTCTTCTCTTCTCTCTGCTGCTCGTAGCTCTTCCACTCACGCGAAAACCACCTAAAAAAATGAACTTATTAGAAAACTAATGATTAAAATTTTATTATAACAATTTACTAGTCTATTTTTTTCACGAGAAATTCTTTATTGATTAGTAAATAAATAAATAGAAATGCTTAATTCATCTATAAAAAAGTTAAACTATGTGCAAAACTACTTAAAAGATGAGACAATATTTTTAAAAAGATGTTAAATTACTTTAATACCTTAGTACTTTTAACTATAAAAACATGGTCTTCGTCAGAGAAATAAAGAAATACTACTGTTATTAACGTCTTCAAAATTCACGTAGATGGTGATGAAAGGAGTGAAAGTGGGAGTCAATTTTTAGATCAGGAAAACATTGACTTCCACTTTCACTCCTTTCGTCACCCTCTACGTGAATTTTGAAAATTAGACGTTAATAACAGTAGTATTTCTTGTATTTTTCTGACGAAGACTATGTTTTTATTGTTGAAAGTACTAAGGTATTAAAGTAATTTAACATCTTTTTTAAAATATTGTATCATCTTTTAAGTAGTTTTGCACATAGTGTAAGTTTAACTTCTTTATTGATGTTTTCCTCGCAACGAGGCATGTTAAAACCATTAATTATGACTAATTGGGGGGGGGGGGATTTTCTTTTAGACATTTTATAACGTATGTAAGCTATGCAAAGTAAAAGTTTGCAAACAATTACTTCTGTCAACCAAAATATAATTTTTTCTACTGTTATGATACTACTATTTTTTTTTTAAATTAAATTGTGACCATCTTTTGATACCCTCTGTCTATATATATGTGTATATATAATGTATGTGAATAGTATTTGGTACGAAATTTATGCATACATACAATATGTATGAAGTTTAGTATTAGTCACTTCCACGTTATTCGCAAACAACTTCTATGGATAGATAGAAGGGGGAGGGGGGATGCAGAATGATGCTTATCCGGGGTCCTAGAGAGCCTAAGTCGGGCCCTGTTTCTGTATAAAGACTTGTAACTTTCGATGCATTGAAGCCTACGAAAGAACTTGCAGTCAACTCTTTCCATGCCTGTAAATACACTTTCACAACAATAACAATACAGCGATGCGAAAAACAATTTCATGACGACGTCATCGGTGAAAAGAACTTGTCTGGAATAATGCACATAAATTCTTGTTCTTTATACGGATGAAAGATAGTAGCAGAAGTTAATATAGTTGCATTGAATTATGCATGCAGATGGTTATAACGAGTGATTCAAAATACAAGTTACGGCGATTATATCTCAAACCGCTGCTAATAGAGAGGTTACAGTTGTGGAAAAAAAAAAAGTAAACACTCCTACTAATTCTGGAACAAATTATCGTAGAAGAAAGTTCCTGGTACCAAATGATTAGAAATAAAGTCTTTTAAATGATGTATATGAAATTTGCTTAGGGAGCCATCTACATATCAAAACAAACCCAAACTTTGTTTTTCTCAACACCAATGCCCAATTCTGACACCATAAATAAATTCTACACCCTTAAATTAGCTTAAAAATGATTTTTCAGGAAATTCATACGATTAGTTTTAGAGAAATTATTTTAAAATGATCCTCTTTTAGAGTCTGTATCCACATTGAAGTTCGGTACTCGATTGTTGAAATACTACAGAATGACTATTGCCAAATATGACCATTTAACTCTTAATTTGTTTCGACTTTTGCCAGCTCAAATGTTTCAATAAGTTAGTAAAATGTTAGTAAAATATATTTTTTTTCAAATTTTGCTTTTCTGCACATCATAAACGTCCCCTTAAACCATCATTTTCACGTTTTTTAATCATAATTCGAAAACTACTAGGAAAAAAAATTTGAAATTGAGATTTAGTATAAAGCAGAACATAATAAATATAAATCTATCAAAAAAATTGTAGGTTGCAATTCATATTTTTTTTTCGAAGATTAATCTCATAATTCATATTATAAAAATTCTAAAAATACTAATTCAATGTTTGGGTTTTTAGTATTATAACCGCACAAAAAATTATCACATTCAGATTGTAATTTCAGGAAAAATTAATAAAAATATGAATGTAATTTAACATTAGAAGCTCTAAATTTTGAATGTTTATAATTCAAACACTTATCTCCAAATAACTTGAAGTTTCGTTTCTAGCCATAGTTTGAACCGAAGATTTGAAATATATTGTCAAAATTGGGTGTTTCCATTGAAAAAACAAAGTTTGGTCTGATTTTAATTTGTAGATGGCCCTCTAAGCAAATTTTATATGCATCATTTAAAAGTAGACTTTATTTCCAATCTTTTGGTACCAGAGACTTTTTTCTTTTATAATTATTTGCAGAGTTAGTAGGGGGTGTTTATTTATTTTTTAATCCACGGCTGTACTTTCACTTACAAAAAGTATAAAAATTACGAATTGCTTTTAGATATGGCACTTATTTTGCAAGGTGTTGTATACATATAAAAATATGACATTTTTTTATGTGGTCGCCGAGTCCTATAAGTTACATGCAGAAGGATTTTCTTGCGCTAAAAAAACTGTAAATTTTTAGTGTCTAACAGCTCCAAATTCCCCATAATTCTAAAAATCATAACTAGGTGACTTTTGGCCGTAAAAGAATCAAATTCTTATTTATTCTTGTCAGAGTTGGAGAAAATGCTTCTAAATAACTCACAGAGGCGATATAAGAAAATAGATTTCGTAATTAACATATATATAGCCATTTGAAAAATAAACGCAATTTCTAAAAGCTGCGCTTGATTTATATGCTTTTTATAGTTGGAAGAAGTTTCTAATCATCATCGATTTAAGAAAATCGGCATAACTTTTCTTTTTAATCAACGTTATTCACTCGTATCAGGCAAAAAATCAAAAGAATCATGCGGAAGAAAAGAAGCTCTTCTATATCTAAAAATAAATTAAGCTAGATTATTATTTTTTTTTTTATTTAAAAATCATTGTTAAATCAAAATAGAATCCAGTTCATGCTTGACGCCGGATTGTAGTATATTTACTCAGATTTATTATTTAACAAATTATAGAACGACCAAACTTTGATGCTTCCTGTAAACATTTTTCAGGTTTTTGAAGAATTACCCAGTCCAGACTTTACTTGAGTTACTTTCTTTATTTTTTCTTTCTTCCTTTGAGTTATTTCCTCCTTTTTATTAAAGATATTATTTATGATTTTTTCTTTTTTGTTGTTTAATTCTCAATTGTTATAAGCTTGGAGCCTAAGTTCCTGAACTAACAACATGATTCCGTGAAAATTTTAAGTTTTATTTATTTCACTCTTTTTTTACTTTTTTTTTGTGTGAAAATGACAGTTAATGTCACTTTCCTAATAATAATATTAATAAAAACAATAATGTTTAAAAGTATTTTTTATTAATGATTGTATGACTGAAAAAAATTTGCCTTTCGTTTCAAAATAAAGAATTCTCGTGCATAAGCAATTTATATAGTAAAATTAATTAAAATTTTGATGTATCATTTAAAATTTTACTAATAATTTTATTAGTCTTTAACAGAATGCTTCTGATATTATGTTGTACGGACAAAAAGTATATAAGTGTTTCTGTAAATGTACAGTTTAATGTATTTTTACAGATAGTAATGATAATGAAAATAAAAAACCCCTGTTTAACAACGCGATACGTATTTTCTGACTCATTTTTTAAGGTAAAAGCAGGGTACTTGCAGACATGATTATTGAAGTGATTTGTAAACGAAGATTTTTTTTTTCATTTTCCACTACATGAATTACAACTTGAGTTATAAGCGATTGTTGTAGAAGAATGGCAATTTCCAAGTCACGCCTAGAAATTTGGTTGAAAACTTTGGCAGAATTTTCTGAAAAATATTTTGCCTTAAGGGGACTCTTCACTCACTTGAAAAGACCCGCTCCGTAATGTGAAACCAATGGGTAGGTTGTTTTCGAATTTCGCGTTTAAACTTGAAAATTTTTAAACGATTTTTTTTTCATAGGATAGCTGAGGCCAATCTTTAATATGACTGTTTTTTACTTTTTCGATTTCGGTAACAGATTTTTTTAATAAAGGTACTTTCAGTTTCGTAAAAGGTTTTGAAAGTGAAAGTACCTTAAAAAAAATCCGCAACCGAAATCGAAAAAGTACACTCTCAGAAATGGATACTCAGATTTCACGAAATTTTCTTTGTTTTTGACGAAACGGTTTTCTGGGAAATGCTCAGAGCGAACATTTCGTCAAATTGATGAAATTACTTTCTTCACTTGCTTGACGATATAAATTTCGTCAATAGTTTCGTCAAAAGAGGGCTGGTGGTGCCATCTACCAAACAGTTTGGGAGCTCCAGTATTTATTGACAGGAGGAAGAAAAAAAATCACTATTGGCTTTCCTCGGCGTGATTCGAACCATCGACCTTCGGTGTGGGAGACCGTTGCTCTATCAACCTCGCTACTGGAGACATGTAAGTATGCGCTTTTAGATTGGTGCAATGAATTCTGCTGCGTGTTTATATTTTTATAAGGTAGATTGCAATTTTATCGGCGCTGCTATATTTTCTGAAAGTTTTAAGTAATGCTAATTTATTATTATGGTTTTCTCATGTCAAAGAATAATTATAATATGGCTTGATTAAATAATTTACTAGTGAAATTTTCTTTGATCAATGAATGATTAGAATATGGTCTGGTTAATTTGTTGCTCACAAATAACGAATTGTGAAGTGCATATTGCGTGAGATTTTATCACTTTGAGTAGGTGGATAAGAATTTAACACTTTACTGTTTATAAAGGGGAGAGGGATAAATTACGTTTATTTTTAATTTGATTGAATACAGAATATACTTCTTAAAATAAATAAATAAATAAAAAAAGATTTCCTGGAAGTTTGAAATTTTATTGAACAAGTTTTCTTTTTGAATGGTTTTGAAGAACACAGGAAATTTATTCTTTTCGAATTAAAACATAACGAACAACAACACATAAATAAATAAATAAGAAAAAATAATAAGCATTCCTAAAAATTCTAACAGCTAAAAAATAACTTATGAATAAGGGGCTGTGCATATATAACGTTATCAAGTTTTTGGAAATTTTGGACCCCCTCCCCCCCTTACGATATCATATGTTATCATTCCTCGATCCCCCCCCCCCCCCCCCCGGTAATGATATCGTTATCAATGTATAATTTTTTTTATATTTTTGAAATTTTTTTCTTTTTCTTGGAGTAATATACAAATATGGTTGCATTAATTTTTCGCATACTTTATTGATTCAAATGAAGAGAAGTCAATAAAAATGTCACGTTATTCATGAAATAACTTTATATCAAATAACACTTAAACGAAATAGTTACTATTTAAAAGTATTCAATAATATATTTTTGTTGCACAATGCATTCAACGTAATAATGTCTTCTTGCAACTTTCCCGCAGGAGATAAGGCAGACAAAAATTTTTATCAACAAAATAGGTGGACATTCTTTCCATTTTATTTAGTAGTAAACACAAGTACCATTTCAAACATACCTCGCATATGGTTTGTCGAACAGCGGATTATATATGCATACAGAAGAACAGGAATTCCAAACGTTGGGGTTTTCTATATTTTGGAATTAAATAATTTTATAATCACTTAATGATTTTAGTTATAATTTTGTATTTTCATAAAAGTAGATAATAGACTAAAAAAATATAATTGTAACATGTGCTTATGACAATAGTAAAAGATAATCGTAATGAACATACTATTTTGATGTAAAGACAAAGTTACAAATAAAAAAAGAAAATTTTGGCTGGAGCAGAAATGATAACGATATCAAAAGTCAACCCCCCCTCCCCTAGAGATATCTTACGATATCATGTGCCAAACCCCCCTCCCCCCTAAAATGATAACGTTATATATGCATAGCCCCTAAACAATAACTACCTATATTTCAGTATTTTCTTAAAAGCACTGAAAAGTGCTGTTTTAAAATAAATTATTACAGGACTAACATAAACAAGCAAATATCTGCTTGCTAAAATCGTAGGATTTGAGGAGGTACAGCAGCTGTTTTCTTAAAATGCATCGAGTTTGGCCGTGATTAGGCAAAACTTTCGTCAAATATTTGAGAGTTTACGTTTCGTTAAAAGTCACGTGATGTTGATAGGAAACGATCGTCAAAAACGAAGAAATATAGCTCGAGGATTGCTGAATCGACAAAAGTGAGAGTTTTGTTTCTGAGAGTGTAAAAACAATCATACTAAAGATTGAGCTCAGCTATCCCATGTGCAAAAAAAAAAAAAAAAAAAAAAAAAAAAAATCGTTTAAAAATATTCAAATTTAAACGAGAAATTCGAAAACAAGCTGCCCATTGGTTTAACATTACGGAGCGGGTATTTTCAAGTGAGTTAAGAGTCCCCGATTACATAGTTTCTGAATAACAGCAGGGATGACCGTTTTGGGGTACCTATCTTTCGCTTTTTAGAGTATAAGGGTAATTCCGGGCAGAGATTCACACACGTAACACAGGCTTTAATTTTCATTTATTCAATTATTAATTAAATTTTAATTTTAATTGGGATTTCAGGTGGTATGGTAAATAAGTTATTACCACATTTTTTAATTTAAATGTGTGGAAATAAAACTCGCAGAAATATATCATTTAATTTCATTACTCAAAACTTGCTTTTTTTCTAAGTCACACACGTAACGTTTTTAAAAAGCTATTTAAGAAATAACTATTATATCAAAATGACAGTTTTTTGCATAAAAGGATACGATAAAGTGCATATTTTTTAAAGAACTTTTGTTTGGATTATTAAATAAGAAATGTATTGAAAAATCCTTGATTAATTAGAATTTTTTTTTTTTTTTTTTGTTCAGAATGTCACACACGTAACATGGAATGTCCCATAAGTGCAATCCCGAGGGGAAGACTCAAATTCACTGCATATGATGAGATACATTAACAATGATTAGCTTTTACAATATTTTGCAACAGTTAATAACAAAGAAAAATAAATTCAGTTTGCTAGTTTTGACTCTGAAACTAATACGAAGTGTCATACATTGACCTGCATTGTACATGCATTGACAGGAATTGTACTATGTTCTATATATGAATAAACAATTACAAGATATAATCTTTGAATATCAGAGTTGGAAAATATCAAGTAAAATGGAGTATGCTGATAATTATAACGAAAATACTAAATTACTAAATAAAACAAACCAATGTAAACAAGACAAATATTTACATTATGTACAAAACAGGGACTTCCGTCTGAAATGGGAGCTGAGAACAATGAGTTGACTCAACTAGCTCAGAAAGGGAGGGGATTGGTAAAAATAAATTCATTGTCTTCTAAAAATTTCATACAATCCGCGATACATGGAGAACTGGACGGTCAAGCAGGTAAGTTAGCCAGTCTTGCAGCGTCGTGGCTTTTTAATATGGTTGCGGGACATTAATATGCAATGTAAAATATAGGTAGTTGATAAGGATTCACAGATGCAAAGAGGTGAATCTCGTTTATTAATGGTATATAAGTGTTTTTGGAAGGGTTCATATAATTTGTGAGAAAGAGATACAGGGTCTGCAGGTGCCAATTTGATGTATTTGGGACCAAAAATGAATTAAAAAGTAGAGCAGTTTGAATTTGAGAACAGCCTTAATAAAACTATTTTGCTACTTTTTATTATATGAATAATATTCAGATAAACTGTCGCTAGAAATTAAAAATTTAAAAATGATCTATTTTGTATTTTTACGAATATACTAATTTAGCTCAGATTCCTGTGACATTTTTCTCACTATTAAGGTATTTAATAGCAACAAAAAACAGTTACATTTAATATTCTAATTTGTAAAATTTCATTAGAATGTTCCGGATCATCGAAATGCGCCCATTTGAAGTACTAGCAGTTATAAGTAGTTTTATACCAAAGTAAAAGATATTTTAACTTTTTGATGCAAACTTACTATTTTTTTCACACAAATTTTAATTTCAGTCGTACATATAACATGGTAAAAGCAATTCGTCTTTTCTATAACCTCTTTTTATCACCAGTCACATTTACTCTACTGAAGAATGCTTCGATAAAATATTCTTTAGGAAGAAAACTGCATTTCCGACTCTTTCATTAAGCAATATTTAGTCCATCCTTTTCTTTTCTTCTCGGATCTAACCAAAAGAGAAGATAAAACCACGCAAGAAAGGAAGAAAAAAAAACGAAAAAGAAAAGCAAAGCAAAAGTAGTTTCGGCGCCCGATATAAAAAAAAAAAAACCGGGGCTTTAGGATGGTGGTGAGTTCGATCAACACAGGGGCTTTAGGTCGGCTTTAGCTTGATGGGCGGCTTGATCTCTGCGCACTCATGCTCGGGGCCTGTTCAATGAAAAGGCTTTTCATGTAGCAGTCTCATATTGATCCGCCAATGTATTATTTACTGTAAGGCCGATGTGTTAGGGAGAGGTTCTTCGGAATTGTCATTGTATAAAGAAGAAAATCTTATATGTCAGTCCTGAGATACATTTGCTGTAAATGTGGAAAAGGGAATACATTTTTTTAATATTAGAAATTCGGTTAAGATGAATTTATAGATTATAAACTACACTGTTAAAAATTTTGCAGCATTCTGGCAGGTCATTCGACCGTTTTTTGCAAAAACGGTTTTATAACCATAATTTAACTATATTCTGACCATAAAACGGCCAATAATATGGTCAGAATAGTGTTAAAATTACGGTTGTGTAACCGTTTTCGGAAAAAACGGTCAAATGACCTGCCAGAATGCTGCAAAATTTTAACAGTGTAGGTTACACATTGTAATTATTTTTAATCCAAGAAAATAATTGTTTATGCCATTTCTATACTAAATAAATTTAGGTATATATTTTTTAATTTTTCTCATAAAGGCTATTCTCAAATCCAAACTGGTTACTTTCTGAAAGATTTTTTAATTCATTTTTGTTCGCAAATGCATGAAATTGACAGGTGCTCTTATTTAGAATGTAATCGAACTGTTTTCTTTCTTTAATTTCTGGTAAAGGTAGAGGATCTTTCAGTGAATGCTATCAAAGTTCACATTTAAAACCAATCATCGAGACGTGAAAATGCGGGAGAAGAAGTTTAAGATGTAATCCATTTATCGAAAAATGAAAACCGTTCGATGATAAATCGCTTTAATAATCATTCCTGTGGGTGCTATTATTTTACGTTAAAAAATTAGTCAGAAAGTTTCACGGTTTTGTGAGAATTTTTTTTTCCGCTTGAGAACCTTTTTAAAGTATATAATTATATAATTTATATTATACTTTATTTTATAAAATTTTGCATTGTGAGACCGATGTGTTTGAGGGAGGCTCTTTGGATTACCCATTGTATCAAGACGAAAGTCTTAAATGTATATTCTAGTACATTTACTATTATAATTTGGAATATATGTATATACTTGATTTTCAGAAATGTATTTTGAACTGTTCATAAAAATAATTTACAGAATTGCCATTATAAAACAAGATAGCTCTGCTATAATTCCTTAAAAGAAACTAAATCTGTTAAACGTAGTCCTAATCTTAAAAGTACGTATTTAGTGAAATATATTTATATAACCATTATAGAATATTTACAGGTCATCATCTATTTCAAATATATTTTATAAATTGAGTATCAGGAGATGATACAAACATTTTACATTTTAAATTTGGAACAACAATTATTAAATTAAATAATCACTAATGAATTTTTTTTAAGACTAAATCCAAACACTTATAAATGAAGTACTAAAGATACAAGCATTATAACATTTAAATTTGTCAAGAGATCAATATTAATCAGGAAGTTAAATGCATAAAAACTATATAGGAAATCAGAAATATTTGACATATTTTGTCAAACTATTTGTAACTAAAACATTTTAACAAATGAAAGACCAGAAAAAAAAGGAAATCATTGACTGCACCATTAAATCCCTTGTTCGAAAGGCAGTTCAGTATATATTGGAAAATACATAAATTTAATAAGAAAAACAGCAAAACGAAGGCAAAAAGGAGATAATGTGGATATTCCAAAAAATTGACCTTATAATTCGAAACTCGTTTTCAAGGGCAATATTTCGACATCATAAGTACAATAAGGTTAATTTCCAAAGTAGAAGTAAGAAGCCTTGCTTGAACACAAATTTCTACCTTTGCCCAATTAACCGTATCAAAAAGTTTTGGACACAATCAAGCCATACATAACAAAAATGAAGAAAACATGTGAGTGAAAAAACTTACTGTTTTAATTGAAACAAAAAGATGAAATATCTAAAATTTCAGAATATACACAAAATCATTCGTCCTAAACAACATAGAAAAACCCTTTCACGTGTTATAAGAATCAGTTACAGTTAACAGCAAATTCTGATAGTTGAAAATTAGCAAAGCAAATTAGCAATTAGAATAATTATTATTAATAATATAAATATAATAAGTATATTATAGTAATAAAACAAAACATAAATTTATTTTATATGCTAATTAAAGGAACACAGAGGAAATTTATTAAAAAATAGGATTGAAGGAATGCGGGTATTAAATGGAAATGAAGTAATCGGCGAAATTTGCAGAATCTGCCAATCGTAGATATTTTTTAAATAAAAAAAGAGGAAAGAATATGAACGAATCACAGTGTTGTCATCTATTGGTGAAATTTTAAGTTAAGTACCATTTTAAATAGATAGGGTGTACTTTAAAATTATTATAGTGCTGCCATCTATTGTCGATATTTTAAATTATATACGGACAATGATATTTTAATTATGATTAGAATTTATAAGATTTTGAAAATAAAAAAATCAAGTTTTATTCACTATTAATTTTAAAATACCCATCAACATAGCATTTTTTGTTTAATTCTAAATCAAATAATTAGAATATTGATTATAAATAATTAACATTTAAAATGCTTTCAAGCTTGCTTTAAATTTTAATTAAAAAAATAGCTTTTACTATTCCCTTCCCTTTATAAAATTTAATTTGGGAGGGGTTGGGGAAGGGGGGGGGGGTGATATATCCGTGCACTCATACGGTCTGTTCAGTGAAACGGCTTTTCACATAGCAGTCTCAAATTGATTAATGTATTAGTTACTGTAGGGCCGATGTGTTGGGGAGAGATTCTTCAGAATTGTCGTTGTATTAAAAAGAAAATCTTATGTGTCAGTCCTTGATACATTTACTGTAAATGTGATCAAGGGAATACATTTTTAAATCTGCGATTAGAGATTGTAATTTTTTATCCGGGAAAATAATTGTAGAATTATCAAGAAAGTAATTGCTCATGCTACTTCCAAACTAAATAAATTTATATATATTATAAACTTTTGCATTGTGAGACCAACGTGTTTCAGAGATGCTTGCCAACGTTTTAGATCAACGCTTATGGATTTCACAACACATATGGACGGACATATGGAAAATTTTGCATGTAAATTCTGGTATATTTACTATAAATGAATAAATTGGAATATATCGCTTACCAGCAAGTAAAGTGACACATCTCGCACAAATTCATTTTGAGTTTTATTCCACTAATAGGTCTGTCATAGGTGCGTCTTGCTAACGAAAAAGTTTCATAGGTGTAGTTATCGAATAACCAATTTATTACGCTATATGTCCATTCGTGACCACAAAACGGAGGTGGATTGTGTGGGGAGGTAAAATTACTCAGTCCTCTCCAAACCTTATATACGTCTTCACTTCTAAGAGTTTTACTCTTTTGCGCACATTTTTATTCATGCATGCAGAGCTGAGTTGCCATAATTTCATGTTACAGTAAAATCATACAAATTTTCTTTTGCCTCTGCCGTGAAATTAACTTTTGCTGAGATGTGTCACTTTTCTTGCGGGTTAGCGATTGTATATTTGATTTTCAGAAAGGTACTTTGAAATATTCATACATTTAATTTATACAATTACTGTCTTAAAACAACACACTTTTGAACAATTTCTTCAAAAAAAAAGAAAAAAAAAAACCCAGAAAAAAAACCCCGTTTATACTCGTGTATAAGTCGACCGCCCCCCCCCCCCCTTCCAACTCTTAAGCAAAATTTTCAAATAAAAAATTGAATGTTCGTGTATAAGTCGAACCACATTTCTGGTAGTCTGTTGAAAAATGATTTGTAGTCGAGGATAAAAAAAAAAAAATAATAATAATAAATTTTCATTAAATTTGTAAACTTTTTATGTTTTCAATCAGACTTTTTTTTAATTCAACGTTTTAAAACTGTATAATTATGTAAAACCAAATAAGTTTAAACTATTTTGAAACCTATTCACATCGATTCAGTGATACTTAAAAAGAAAAAAATTCTTTCAAAAATCTATTCAACCAAGGGTAAACAACTTACAAGGGTAAACAAATTCTTAGACTGAAAAAATATAGTACTTCTTTGTATTGTAGGATTTTTCGGAGAGATATCTAGAAGCATTCTCAAATTGAACTCTTTTTAAAAAGGGGATTAAATTTTGAAAGGAATGCCCTTGTATTGAGGGAAATTCTAACCCAAGAGAAAATGGGTTCTGAACAACTACAGGGACATTATTGTTGAGCTTTTTTATTTGTCAGTCATAGAGAAATGACCATTGTTCGTTTTTATCTCTCATGCGATTACTTATAAGACATGCCTATTCGTTGATTATCTGCGATTTTTTTTTTTACTACCTCGTGTATAAGTCGACCCTCCATTTTGAACTCCCAAATTTTGTCTAAAATTCTTCGACTTATACACGAGTATATACGGTAAACATTAAACCTGTTGAACGTAGTCCCATATGTAAAATTATGCATAAAAAAAAAAAAAAAAAAAAAAAAAATCTACACTCATGTTTGAGGTCCATTTGATGGAAAGGATTTTCATGTAGCAGTCTCATATTGATCCACTATCATATTATTTACTCTAAGGCCTATGTGTTGGGGATAGGTTCTTCAGAATTCTCATTGTATAAAGAAGAAAATCTTGTCTATCAGCCCTAATATATTTTCTGTAAAAAATTGGTAAAGGGAATGTATTTATTTATATTAAAATATCGGAATTAATTTTGGAAGTTCGTATGAATTTAGCCTATAGTTTATGCTTATTTGGAAACTTCAAATAAAAAATTGTATACTAATTTTAATTTAAAAAGGTGTAAATAAAAACAGTAAAAAAGGGTTCATTCGATTATTTACATGTTCCGACTCTACCCGAGTCATTTTCAAAACAAATAAATAAAAATATTCTAAAATTGCACGACCTATGAAACGATAGCATTCAATTTTTCACGTACTTTTTCATATTAAGCACCTTATTTATTTATTTATTTATTTTTTACTTGGATGTTTATTTATTTATTTTGTAACCATTGAGTAACTCGAGCCATAACTTCGGTAAGTTAAATGATACTGCACCCAAATTATAGCTCGAGTTACACAATGGTTGTGAAAATAAAAATAAACATCTAAGTAAAAAAATAATAAATAAATAACGTGCATAATA
Organism: Maratus speciosus; assembly: GCA_963932465.1. Taxonomy (NCBI): domain Eukaryota; kingdom Metazoa; phylum Arthropoda; class Arachnida; order Araneae; family Salticidae; genus Maratus; species Maratus speciosus. The sequence continues at coordinate 488,635,061 of OZ010795.1, forward strand.
GGAAAGAGTACGTTAGAAATTGAAGGATGGCGTTCCATAGACCGTGAAATTTTAGAATATTTTTATTTGTTTGTTTTAAAAATGACTCGGGTAGAGTCGAAACATGTAAACAGTCGAATAAATCTTTTTTTATTGTTTTTAAAGTTTTAACTTAGGCATTTTAGCAATTAAAATTAGTATATTTTTACAAGGTGTTAATTTGTTACATATTTAAAAAATTGTACTTTTACTCACTACAAAAATTATATTTATACTTTAGAATTATTATTGCAAGCCGTGCTTTTTTGTTTTTTTATTGAGAGGGCAATAATAAGTTTGACTTTTCCGGTTTATCATTGTATAAAAGGAAAATTTTATACGATAGTTCCAATACATTTACTTCAAATGTAAGAATATTGAATATATTTAATATTTAACTGGAAATTCAAAAATGGTATTTGGAAAACTATAAATTAAATTCCATTAAACAAATTATCGCTTATTGTTATTTTATTAATAGGATGCATCTTTGATTATCGTAGATTTCTAACAGATAACCCACCTTTCCATTATTATCCTTCGAGAATAGCGGTTTAAAACATCAAATTAGCCTGTATTTTCAAAAAATCTTTTACTTTTTGAGGAAAAAAGTATAAGATGACCTATTTTTTAAAACTTGACAAACTGAATATTTTATAGATAAGTATACAAGTAATTTCGTGTTTGTGTCAGAAAAAAGTAACCTTAGATTTGAGAAAAGCTTTAATTATTTTGAGATACAATGTTATATTGCCTCTCTGTTCATCACGTATTCACCAGTTTCAAAGTCTTAGATGTAATAAAAATTCATAGAACAAACTTTTCCTGCATTTTGTTAAAGCTTTTATCATTTTTTTTTATGAGTTTAGATGATTATACCCCTACGGTACACACTCTTTTACCCTTCTCAATTGCAGGCTTAATAAAATAACCCACTTGTAATTAATGTATAGTAAAACAAACAAAAAAACTGATGGAAAGAAATAATGACTATAATTTATATATCACTTTGAGGAAACTTTCTTCGTTGAACGAAAAATGTGTACTTTTCTTCACCTTTGTAACATATTCGATGCAAATTCGTGTTCTTTATTTAAAGTTACTAGCCAGTTATTAAAGTTAGTCACAGCGCCAAATTAAAATTTATTCGCTTGAAATACTTGATCTTGCTGTTGCGTCTATGTAATCACAAACCTGGAAAAACGGGAAACACAGTATTAATTTAAAGTGCATTTAATCATGACATGTTGGAGTCATAATTTGTTCAGTGAGCTAAATTAATAATGTTTGTTGGAGCAAATCTTCACAATTTTTCAGAAATATATTGCTGCAATTAAACTGCGACGCCTTTTTTTATTTTATTTATTTGTACGTGGAGTTGCATGAATTGAGATTTTATAATTTTACATACTTAGATATATTTCTGAAAATAAAATAATGTTAGATGTGTATCTGCTAAGTTGGAAAGTTTAACTTTCTGAAAAATAAAAGAATAACATAGATACATACATTTGAAATTTGCCTTTTTTTGTTTCCTAAAAATAAAAATTGGGGGGGGGGGGGGGGGGCGTTGGAAGAAAAGAAAAAGGAAGAACTTACATCTTTAGATATTTATCAAATTAAAAGCAATTCGATAGTTCAAGATTCGATGCATTTAGTTAGATTCATTTTTTGACCTTACCTCCTTTTTCTAGAAATTAGTTTTAACAACTTTATTGTAGTAATTCAAGTTATATATTTTTTGTATTGTGGCAAAAATAGCTAATATTCTTCGATAATGATTTTATTTGGTGAGAATGTCTCGGATCTTAAATTCATTGCAATTAATAACTTAATTTTCGTCTGCTTCTAAGCGATCCACATACTAAGTCCAAAAAGTTTTTCAATAGGTCTCTTTTTAAGTGAAAGAATTTTGAGAAGTGTCATTGATTCATTTTTTGACTTTACTTCCTTTTTCTAGAAATTAGTTTTAACAACTGTACTGTAGTAATTCAAGATATATATTTTTAGTATTTGACAAAAACAGCTAATATTATGGATTAATGATTTAATCTTAAATTCAGACACATATGTGACTGAAAAAGTTATTCAGTCACTTCAGTGTCTGAATATGGAAATTAGACATCATAGGTGTTTGAAAGACACTTAGTAAGACACTTAGGTGTCTTACTATATGATCATGGTATAAACTAGCTCTCGCAGCGAAGATGCGAGCCTTCGTTCGGCGACATAGGCCTCTCGGGACCCAGACTGGCGCGTAAGTGGCACAGAATGAGCCCTCCCTAAAGAAGTTTCCTCATCGTGATGCCGCCGCCAGCACGCGGTCGCCCAAGAATACGCGCAGACCATAGCGCACCATACATCCTGCGCCCAAGAGTTAGCGTCCGGTCGAAATAAGATAAACCCCACCCAGCCCGAAGAGCCAGATGGTTCCTTCTCTTGGCCCCTCCGCAGTTCACCCCGACGACCCGCAAGATACGAACACCTATAAAGAGTCGAGCCCACGAGCCAATGCCGAGGATCCCTACGGGGGTTGCTTTACCGAAGCCCCTTATGATCAACCACCATTATCCGGCAAAGACATCTTTGAGGAACAACCCATGAAAGTGAAGGGAACCCCTAGCTAAAACCCTCGAAGGAACGGGGAAAACTCCTCCTGGCGAACAGAGCCCCGCTCAGGGTTTTTCATCCGGCTCCCGCACCTCACGACAGAGGCCCTCGCGGATCGGCGTTGGAGGCCCGGGAGTCGAACTAGGTGCCATTAGCGATCCCAGGAGGTCACGGAAAGCTCCTCCTAGACGGGATAGACCCCACCTCGCTAGGGGTTGGACAGCCCGGAGTCCCGCCGGGCCCACCCGCCTCCCCCACCTATGGAGGGGGCGATGGGAGGGGGCTGGCAAGAGCCCGGCCCCCTCTACCTTACCTCACGGCCACCGAGGTTAACCGAGCACGAATGCTCCTGACCCCGTGCAATAGCGACCACTACATGTTAGTTCGCCGAAACACAACTTCGGTCGGAGGCTACGTACACGAACAGGCGGTCGAAGCTCGCTCACGGCTCGCGGACCCAGCCAACCGACTTCCGTCGCGTACCGAGGCTCCAAGACGAACCCAAGAATGTCCGGCTGTCGGTAGACCGAAAACACGGATAGGGGAGCGAATCCCAGGCGACCAGCTCAATCGGTACCTAACTCCTGACCCAAATCAGGTCCACCGGGAGACCTCGGGGCTTGCGTTCGAAAATTATGTTTAGAAACCGCTATGATCACACCTTCGGGCGCGGCAACCTCCGAAAGCGTCTAGACACGCTGGTCATGAGTCAGACCAAGAGTTTGTACGAGATTCAACGCGCCACCGCGTTAGTCGGCGACCCTCCGGCCCGGTTCCCTACGAAGGCGGATCAAAGAAAAGGTACCGCAGCGTCGTCCAGCCACTGCGGGACGAACCCCTCCCAAGACAAGACGACATGGCTTTGGGACGCGTTAGCCTCCCTCCGCGGCCGTCCTTTGGTACGACCGGGCTTCTCCTCTCTTCGCCAACCTAGGGGCTGGCTCGCAACTATCTTAGCTACTAAAATTTTGGCGGAATGAGCCACCTGACACAAAAAGTATGCCAGGCGCTGTTCGAACCTCACCCTTCGATGGCTCCGGGAGCTCCTGCATGGCGTTCTCGCGAGACCACCGTCGTCATAAATGAGTACCGAGACCTAGTTCTTAAAGGTCCACAATCTCCTCTCAGGCTCCCTCTTGATCAATTTGTGGGCAGGGTCCTTCCACATTTGCTTGCCCTTTGCCCAGAGTCACCACCCGGTTAGAGACAGGCTCTGGTATCAGGCTATGGAGCATCGCTATCGTGCTTACATCGAAAACCAAGGCCCCCGGGGGGATGTGGAGTCTTTTGTGCCGACAGAGATAGGCGACCAACCCCATGCACGACGTCCGTTACCCGTGGCCGCCAATTCATTGCATCTCGGTGCTGAGTCTCTCGGGGAGGCTTTGGTTCGTACCTGTGCTGCCCCTCTGGCTCGACACAACTAGCACTGCCGGGCTCCAAGTCTCCTTTTCCACTCAAGGGACCGGTTTCGGACCACCCGGAGGGCGGCCACATACGATAATGGTATAGACACGGTAAACTGAAATATCTGAAACTGGAGTGTTCAATTTTCAGACATTTTAAAGTGTCTTAATTTTTAAGACACGTGTATGCGTCTGAATTTAAGACATTTCAAACGTCTGAATCGCATCCATTTTTGACCAACCATCAGGTTCGGCAATAGGCAGCCAATTTTTCACTGTTTTTTGTAAGCTTTATACATTGTAAAAAAATATCCGTTTAAATATGGAAATTATACTTCTAAGTAACAATATTTGAGCATCCAAGTTGTGAAGACGTGGCTGAGGGGATAAGTCGTCTAGTCTATAAACCATGAGGTCCCTGGTTCGTATCCTGCGACGGGTAAGTGCAATATTTGTTGATGTTGTAATTTGAGTTAAATGAGTAAATCATGCGAAATATGTGTTTACCCTTTCTTGAAAGCTTAATTTTTATTTTTTAAATACAGAAATTAAAAAAAAAATTAAAATTTTCTGGAAATGGAAGAAAGTTTCCATAAAAATACGTAAATTGTACTGGCGTTTTGATTGGCGGTACAATTTCCATTAACGGATTTTTTTTCTGGCTTACCGAAAAAAGGTGAAAATGGCTGCTTTTGCAGAAAAATTAAAGGTTGTCAAACATGGTTGCGATTTAGACGTTTGAAATGTCTTAAAGTTAGACACATACAAGCGTCTTATATTGGAAATCCTCGCACCTATAATTAGTTTTGTGAACAAATCAACTATACATATATTTTACCACTCGCGAGTAATGTTTGTGATAAAATGCTTGTGACATGTGCAACGACATTATACCTCGCGTTTTGTGAGTGAACTATTTCAACAAATAACTTTCTTCCTGTGTCACTAGAGGGCAGTACCAAAAACTGTGCATCTTACCTTCCATTTTCTACTCCCAGCCATCAGAATTCACGGACTAACACTAGACGGCAGCACTGAACAGACTTCAATTAGACATTTAATTTCAAACTTTGATTCAAATAAAGAGAACTGCTGAGGCAATCAAAAATGCTTTGTTTTACTAAATAGAGCGACCTGATGACACTTTTAGCAGCCCCAAGACATTCAGCCTCTGTTCAATGTCCGTGCATACCAGACCTGCTGTCTGATTAATTTGTACCTCTATTGTTCTTGGAAGATATACTCCAAGAATACGGCATATGTTAATACTACTCTTCAAAATGCAGTTTAAAACTGCCACGACCATCATCCTTTATATAGTTTAAATTTTAATCTAATCTGTTTGTTTTTTCTAGTATTTTTAATCAAGTAATAAATGTATAATTGGAAACCGAAGACACGCTCTCAACTCCGACTGTTTTATTGTGCAGAAGTCTGCCTCCACTCTTCATTCTTCACTAAATAAAACAAAATTATTACAGGTACCAACAATCGTCTGCCACTCCTACAGATCTATCTCAGGAAGGACATTTTATTATAGCTCAACTGTTATATATTTTCCAATTAATTCAAATGGGCCACTTGGCCTATGGCATTTATCACTCTCGTTTTTCCCTTAACATTTTCAAAATCTTAAAAATTTAGACACTTTAAAATGTCTCATTATGGAACACTCCGTTTCAGACACTTATGTGTCTGAATGTCAGACATTTCAGTTTACAGTGCATAAATACAATATATTAGTAAAAAGATAATATCATATAACAATAATTCGAAATAGTATCTGCTTATCAGAACCTGACAGTCATGAATATTAAGTTCATTTCAATTAATAAATTAAATTTCGCCTGCTTCTAAGCGATCTATTATATGTCCAAAATTTGTTTTAAAGGTTCTCTTAAGAGAAAGAATTTTTAGAAGAGTTATCGAAAAGACTTGAATTTTTCCCAAACCTGGGATTCCTACGGATTTTCACAATGCTTTTGGCGAAGTTCAAAGTAGCATTGCACTACTTAGACATCAATCTTTACAATTTTTCTTCTCAACTAACATTACATCCACAAAGAAAAATTAACTCTAAAAGACAGAATATGTACTAAACAGAAAGGGACTACCAATTACTAGACTGGGTCCAAAAATTGGTTGCAGACAGGGATCTTCAAATAGTGGATTCATAAAACGGTAAAAAGATATATAACGGTAATAAAGGTAGATATATAACGGTAAAGATATAAGAACGGTAAAAGATTATATATAACTCTATGACCACCACCTTCCCCCTAATCGTGTGCATTTCCAAAAATATTTTTACACCGAGATATAGATCAATACAATTGTACAATACTTGAGTAATAAAACGTTCGAAACATGAAGAAACAAACAACTTCAAATGATTATAATCCAAATAGGTGATATGTTGAATGTTGTTATTGTATGAGCATGCTTCCATATCATAAAATGGTACATATCACTTCAATCGGAATTTTAATACCATATTGATTTACAGAGAACCGGAATGGTAAATTTATTGCAAACGTCAAAAGATTATATTCCAATATACACCATATTGAATGCATCAACCATACCGCCTAAACTGAACACATTACAATGGATATATATTGAATGTTGTTATAAGAGCATGCCTCCATATCATCAAATTGTGCATATTACTTCAATGGAATTTTTAATATCAATATATTTATTTACAGAGGACCTGAATGGTACATTTACTCCAAACGTAAAAGTTTGTCTTCAAAAGATTATTCTCCAATATTGAATGCATCCCCCATTCCGCCTAAACTGCGCACATTACAATGCATATTATTTGAGTTCAAGATGTATTCATACATCACGTAACTCATATCTTGTGTAATAAATTCTACCATAACTTATAATATTTTTAGATAGGCTTTGACCAATGCATTTACGAACGATTCAAGAAATTCAGCGCACGTTTAAATTATTTCTCTGCAAACTATGCTCATAATCAAATCTTTGAAATTCCATTTCAAATAATTAACTAAAACTAATATCCATTAACATATTTTTGATACAGTAAAAGTCCGTTATAACGACAAGGCATAAATTGTTGTCATAATGGACTTCTCGCTGTAAGCGAATGAAAGTACAATATAATTCCATTGCAAATGACTCGTAATAGCAGGATTTTCGCTATAAACCGTACTCGTTATGTCGAAATTTTACTATAGATGTAATTTTTTTTGCAATATGATGATTGGCAGACACATAGAATATAAAATTATTTGCATAAAGTCCAAGAACACATACTGAACTTTGACACTATATAACTATTAAATATACTTTATGCATATCCGCATAGCATTATATAAATTAATTATTTAGGCATATCCATAACGTCACAAAATACTTTTACAGACAGGGGAAATAGGTAGACTGAAAAATCAAAAAAGAATCGAGACACGACAGTTTAATGTCTTTAGCAAAAAGAAAAACAAAACAAATAAAAGAGTAAGAAAAAGAAACAGAAAACTTCGGGAAAAGAACGAAGGGGAAAAAAAATCGAATCTAATACAAGGCGGCGGCTTATGTAATGAGACGAGATACCTTCGAGCAACAAAATCGAAAGCGAAATGAACTAAAAAAAATATATCGAAGTTGGGAAGGAGAATCGAAGCATAATAGAGACCGGAATAAGTAAAAGCTCCTTTGTGTGTATATAGAGCGAGGGCCGTTCGATTTTAGAATGCAACAGGGGACCCTTTGGAATAAACAGGCCCCCGAAAAAGTTTGACTATCAATCACTTGGTACTCCTTCAGATGCTATCCCCTACGGACTGCTGGTCCGAATTCTGGAAGGATGTTTTCCGTTCGCCTGATTAATGGTTGTATCTGGGAGATCTGGTCTAGGAAATAACATGTGAAGATCTCCCCTTCTTTATTTTTTTTTTCAATCACGGTATCTTCTTTTATACGTTCTTCTTCTTTGTGTTTTCTTATTAGGTTTAGCGCAAACCATGTAAATTTTGTTTTGGAGGGAGGGGGAGGTCTTCCCTTGGGTTTCGATACGCATTCCTATACTTTCTTTTAAGCAAGGAATTGTCTAAATTGCCGGCTAAATTTAGAGTGAAATGTTTTTCAAGTTTTCCCTATTGGTTTAACGAGGAAATAGAGTGTTGGATAGAAATGTCTCTCTGTTTCATACTGAAGTTTTTATTTGTTGTGTAAGTGAAAATTTACTCTTGAAAATGTGTCAATTAACGCGGCAGTTTAATGGTGAAAGTATGAAGCTTAATGTAAGGACAGAATGTATTAAGTTATTTGACAATTTTTTTCTCGTCATAAAATTGCGAGAAATGTGACACAGGTACTTCATTTATATCTGTAATTTATTAACTATGAAATTTTGCTTAGTATTTTCCTTTAAGTGTTCCGCGTCATTAATCATTTTTTCCATTTAAAATTTCATAAACACACACCAAATGAAATTACTTAAAGTGTTGTAAATATAAAAATTTAAATTAGGAATTGTTAGCAAAAGAGAAAAAAGACAATTATCACACTTTAAATAAATTTTATAATAAATATGTATTTAGTTCTTAGATAAAAGAATGGTTATTAAATTCCAAGAAGATGGAGTTGTATGGGACAACAAGAAAAATGCCGCTTTACACAGGGTTTTGTATTTTTCATATGTAATTATATGGCATTCATTTCAAAGGGTCAATGAAAATTTACTCTTGAAACTGTGTCAATTAACGCGGCAGTTTAATGGAGACAGTATGAAGCTTAATGTAAGAACAGAATGTATTAAGTTATTTCACAATTTTTTCTCGTCATAAAATTACGAGAAATGTGACACAGGTACTATTTCTATAGAATCTCAGGAAATACCAAAGCGATTTCAAAAGTAATGCTTGCAAATTGATTATGACAGTCCCTACTCCAACATTTTGATTTTTTTTTTTTCAATCTCGCTTTCGCTAGAGAGTCTCTTACTCGGGACGTGGCTGGGGACCTAAGAATCTTGCTTCCGCAAAAGAGTCGGACTAGAGGTAGAAGAATAAAGGGCTGTGGACGAAGTTGGGCCGCTCGCTGCGGCGGTCATTTATATCTGTAATTTATTAACTATGAAATTTTGCTTAGTATTTTACTTTAAGTGTCATTAATCATCGTCATTAATCATTTTTTCCAATTAAATTTCATAAATATACACCAAATGAAATTACTTAAAGTCTTGTAACTATGAAAACTTAAAGTAGGGATAGCAAAAGAGAAAAAAGAATGACCATACCTTAAATAAATTTTATAATAAATATGTATTTAATTCTTAGATGAAAAAAAAATTGCTTATTAAGTTCCGTGAAGACGGAATTGCATTGGACCAGACAAAAATCCCGCTTTAGATAGGGTTTTGTATTTTTCACATGCAATTGCATGGTATTCATTTCGAAGGGTCAATGACATTTTCAGTTTAAGACTGCAATCCCTTATAGACAGGCTATGTTTTAAGGCTCCTGTCCCTGCCGGCGAAGACACTCACGAGCTAATGCTAATCCTATGGGGATGGATTTTTCTAATATCACGTTTGCATTTCGACATTTTTAAATACTTTTTTTTTTCATTGGATAGCCGAGGTCCGTTTCTACATCGCACCTTTTTTACTTTTAAGATTTTGGTCGCAGATATTTTTTATAAAGTTACTTTCACTTTCAAAACCGGTTCTGAAAATGAAAGTATCATTCCAAAAAACTTATGCAACCAAAATCGAAAAAGTAAAAAAGATGCGATGTAGAGATGGATCTTGGCTATCTAATGCAAAAAAAAAATATTTAAAAATGTCGAAATGCAAACGAGATATTAGAAAAATCCCTCCCCATAGGATTAGCATTAGCTCGTGTGTGCCTTCGCCGGCAGGGACAGGAGCCTTAACGGCCTACTTCAGTCAGGCGAAAAGACCCGATCACTAATGCTATTCCTATGGGGAAAAATTATAAAGATATATCGGTCGCATTTCAATATCTTTAGATGATTTTTTTTGCAGTGGCTAGCTGAGGTCGATCTGTATGCAGGACGTTTTTTACTTTTTCGATTTTCATCGATGATTTTTTTCAAGAGGGTGTTTTCATTTTAGGAACCGGTTCTGAAAATGAAAGTGTCCTGATTAAAAATCCTTGTAAACGAAATTGAAAAAGTAGAAAACGTCCTGCATACAGATCGACCTCAGCTAGCCACTGCAAAAAAATCGTCTAAAAATATTGAAATGCGACCGAGATATCTTTATAAATTTCTTCCATAGGAATAGCATTAGCGAACGGGTCTTTTCGCCTGACTGAAGTAGGGCCTTAAGAGGCTACATGAGAATTTGTTTAGGAGGGGGGGGGGGCGTCAGAATTTCACCGTCAGGGGGCTTTTTTTAATGAATTACATATTTAGCACAAATTTACGATAGTTTACAAATTTTATTTATTAACTTTACCTGATCTTAAAGACTCACGACATACTCTTAGCATTTCCCACAACACACTGCAGTCAACTGTGGGACACTATTGGACATGCTATCTTACGATTCCGGATGGTAACTGAAAATGATGGCTGTCATGTGCTCCTTTTGCTGTTGTAAAATTTAGTAACTTTCGTAAATGTATGCTAAATGTTTCACTCATTAAAAAATTCCTCCGGTGTCGAAATTCTTAAGTATTTTTTCGCTTAAGGGGTCTCAGGACTCTTAAAATTGGAAAAAAAAAAAAAAAAAAAAAAAACAAGTTGGAAATTGCTCGTCAAACGTGGCAAATGAGGTGCGTTCGTACTATAACTAGTTTTATAATTATTTTTTGCATCCCATATTGTACTGAATGTATAATTTTTTGCACTTCATAAAGTGCATAGTCTGTAACATCATAAACATGCACTTCCAATAATTTTTTCCCCATTCCCCGTAATGTAACGGAACACTTTTGACTGTCCCTGTAATTAAACTATACATCCGATTTTCCTATAATTTGAAATGGCTCGACAAAATTTTGCAACAATTATATCTTTAAAATTTCAGACCATTCGGAAGGCTGTAACATCATTAAAATGCACTTGTAATAATTTTTCCCATTGGCCGTAATGTAAAGAAAAACTTTTGACTGTCCCTGTAATTAAACTATACATCCGATTTTCATAAAATTGGAAATGGCTCGACAAAATTTTGCAGCAATCATATATTAAAAATTTCAGACCATTCGGTGGGGTAGTTTTTGCTCTGTTATATGCGGACAGACAGACGGACGGACAGACGGACGGACTGAACGACGACTATAGGTGCTACGTATTTATATAATTACGAACGCACCTAAAAAGACCATTTTCAACATATAATATCTTAAAATGTAATTGATTTTAAGACAAAATTTTATATTGGGATGAAAGATATAAGTATGTTCTTTCATTTCATGTATTTGAAAAGTTACAAGATGCAGAATTAGAATTTACAAGGGGCTCCAAAATGTCAGACATTTGACGAGCGGAAAATCGGCATAACATATTATGCGCGCGATTACAAAATAAATTTTGCAAGTAGGAGGAAAATTTTGAGCCCTACTAATGCTTCACATTATAATAATTACTCTGAACCTAAATAAATTTGTATTTAAAGCATTTTTCTATTTTTAATACAAAGTTGTATTTAGTTAATGCAAAATTTAGAAATTTTCAACAGTATAAAAACCTATAAATGGAGCCTGATTAATGCACGGGCCTCCGGGGCCTCGGCCCTGGGCCCACCAATTTCAAAGACCCACAAATTTGTGTGTATTTTCTCACAATTTAAGTTTTTCCACTGTTTGCATTTTATATTTTGGTCCCTGACGTAAAAACAAAGTTTTACTGTAATACAATACCTCCATATTTAATTTTTCTGTAAAAGTCCTTTTCAATTTGAGAGTACCTATAATTTTCAAAACTTGCCGTATCCAGAAAATCAAATTTGGGGAAAATGCCAAAAACTGCATACTGTGTCTATTGGTTTCAATATAAACAAGGATTTTACAATGTCAAAATTATAGTTTAAAATGATTACTAGACTGTTAGGGAAAACACAATTTTTATGATTTTGGATAAGGCGAGTTTTGAAAAAGACGTCCTCATTTATTCTGCAACATAAACTGTGGATCACAGATGTTTGTGAATTATACAAATGCTTATTTGAGAAAGTGGACAGTAATTAATTTTCTTGATTATTCTTGTAAGTTAAATTTTTTTTTGTAAACTTGAAACTTTCACCCAAACAACTTTGTCAACTCATCAAAAAAGCCTACTTTTTTTCTGAAAGTGTCGCCGGGAATGGGGAGGTAGGGGGGGGGGGCAACTTTTTAACAGGCCCTGGGCCCAACTTGAGCTTGATCGGGCTCTGCCTATAAAGACTATATTTCTGAACAATAAGAAGGAAATTTTAGGTTCAGTTTATACAGACTAACATGAAACATATGTTTTGAAAATTTCATGAAAAAAAAATTCAGAAGTTTTTGAGATATCGTGCGCGTTATGCCCAAAAACGTCATTTGGAGAAAATTGACTTCAAAGTTTCTGAAACGCCCCTTCAGCTATTGAGCGTGTATAATTCTAAAAGCCATAACTTCTGTTCTAATAGGAATTTCAAGGAAACATTTATACCAAAATGTTCAGAAAAGATAGTTTAATATCTAAAAAAAAAAAAATTAAAAATTCGAAAATTTTAAAGATTTAAGGGTCCTGAGACCCCTTAAACAAATTCTTATACCTTCATTATGTACTCCACAAAATTTCAGAACTTTCTGAACAATATAGTTTCGTCTGTAGACAATTTTAAAGTAGGGTCGTTTAATTATGGACACCCTGTATATTGAAGCAAACTTTTATTTATAATTCTGAAATTTTAAATGCCATTAAATGCCAAACGAAAAAAATAATACGTCAAGCATAGCTTATAAAATACTTTCCAACACATCAAGAATTCCGAAGCAGAACTTCACTGTCTAAAAAGATGAAAGATGGTATCTAAGTAAACAACAAAGAAAACGTATAACACATTTGAAAACCAGATTTCAGCAGTTATCGTCCATGGTTGGAATAAAGCTTGGTGGATCCCTGTACAAGATGTAAAGACCTGTATAAGCACTACATAGTGTGCTAAAATCAGCTTAGTTACAAAATGCACAACATACTGTATTTTATGGAAGAAACGCCGCGGCGTTTACGAGTTTAAAAGTTAATTTTTTTTTCAAGTGCGGCGTTTACGATTTTTTTAAATACCAACTGAGTTTCCTTAATTAAAAAATTTATAAAAATATTTAAAATCGGATATTTTAAATAAAACTTTAGATATCTTAAGATATTAAAAACGAGGCATACACTGCTCAGAAAACTTTGATTAAAGTTAGGTCAATGTGACGCTGTCGACAAAAGTAGCGTTCCGACGGATGCGGCGTTTACAACGAGTGCGGCGATTACGATATTTTTAAGCTTATTCAGGCCAATTTGAGGTGTGCGGCGTTTCTTCCATAAAATACGGTACTCACCATATTCAACATTTTCCACCGTTAGATAGAAATACACTCTAATAATTTTGTACAGGCCTCCATATTATATACAGATGTTTTATACACGGCTCATATTAAATTAATATTTCACTGAAGAAAAAAAATCAGTATTGAAAGCATACTTTCAGAAATTACTGTCCATAGATGATAAGGTATCCAGTTCTTTGTATAGTATATGAATTCATTTGTATTCTACAAACATATCTTAGTATATTAAATGTTAATCTGGAAAATGCGTAACTCAAAAACACACACTTAGCAATTCACGCTCGTACACAGTTCTTACGAATTATTTTGTGTAGCCCTGTATATGATCGATAGAATTTATACACGCCACGTAATATTAAAAAATTTAGTTAAATACACATACCACAACTGAAAATTTATTTCAAGCATTTATCGCTCATAGACAGTGCTACAATATGATTTTGTATGTCTCTGTAAATGTATGATAATTGTTATGCACGTCATATTCTACAATAAGCATCTTGTACAGCACACCAATAATGTATATAAATTTCATTATGTTTGACATGTTAGTTGGTTCATTATGGTTGGTATTTTATTATGGTTAGTATAACATCATTAAAATACATTGCAAAAAATAATTTTTCCATAGACCATTATGTGTTCGAATTCGTTTGTGTGACCCTGTAAATGAATGATAAATGCTTTGCATTCCATATTCTAAAGGAAGCATGTTTTAGTGCGCCTTAGAATAGCATGTATTCTCAATAATTTTGAAATAGTGTAACATCATTAAAATACTCCGCAAACAATTTCTCCCAAACACTATAATGTAAAAAAAAATGGTCTTTGTAAACGAACTATGAATGCTATACATACACCATTTTCAATAGCAGGCATGCCATATTAAATTTTAATAACATATCTGTTCGGTGCCAATACGGTGATAACTATCACTCCAAGTTTAATCCACCATACATAAAGATGCAAATAAACACTCCTTAGTTCATATTCTGCCATCGCCAGGTATGGATACATGATACCGGACACGATGGGAGAAGGTTGGGAACTAGTAACTAAAGATACTTCAAATAATACTAAGTGGAAAATTTATTTACAAGATGTTTACATATTTACAACCAAACACACTAATTTCATTTATAGGCACAGATATAGCAGATCCTGCTCAACATTAAATAAGACTTTAACCGAGCTACCAAGTCTCCGGCTTTTTGAATAGCGGTATTTTAATACAGAAAATTTTCTTTTATTTAATTGAAACACTATGGATTTAAAAGAACAACATTTTCTCTAAGATAATACTGGTGTGCAAAAAGCCGGAGATTTGGCAACTCTGCTTTAAGATATTATCTATATGCAGTAGGTTATATCACTACAAATACCCCCTTCTCGTCTCTATTGATAGTACTCAGCTACGCTTATTCAGTGGGATAACCACACAAAGTCTCTCCCGAACTCTCGTACATACATACTCTTCACTCGAAAAATATTCCGTGCCCGCAGCACGAGTAATTACTTTTTCCAAACTACACGTTTCATCTCCAATCGAATACATGACAATCTGAGTATATTTACAAGAGTTAAAGCAAGGACAGACGGCGGACAGACAAAGCGAAGCCAAGCGCTTTTCAACTACATTGAAAGTGTTAAAAATACATGTTTAGATTACGTATTTCGTTCTGAACTTCAAAATTAGTATACGGCGTAATTATTTTTTTTTTTTCCATTTGCACGATATTATAAAAACTTGTTATTTTGTTTGCTACTTTTTTTTTTTTAATTGTCAGGGTGGATTTTAATTGAAATATTAATTTTTTTTACTGCTGTTTTAAAGTGAGAAAATAATATTGGATGAAACTATTCCTCTGTTTCATACTAAAGTTAAAATTAAAGTTTTCATAATTAAATTTGTTGAAAAAGTCTTTTTATGATGATTGAATTTCAAATTATAAACTGTTAGCGAATTTATTACATAAAACAAAAGTAACGTATTGGGATTAATTTTATTATTTTGAATTTTTGTAACTTGTAATGTGTTGCGAGTGCAATTTAAAAATGCAATGATTCTGACTCCCACGATATAGAAGAATTATATTTTCTAAGCTTCTTTTATGTTTGTTGATCCTGTCGTTTAAATTTACGGGCTAAATTTAAATTTTTTTTTTAATTTTCCCCATTGTTTAACAGGGATACAGTATTGAGTAGAAAAATATATTTGTTTCATACTAAAGTTTTTAATTATTGCAAGTGAAAATTTACTCTTGAAAATGTGCCAATTAACGCAGCAATTTCCTGGTGAAAGTACAAAGCTAGTGGAAGGACATGTCTGCATGTCTGTGGAACAAAATGTATTGAATTATTTAACTTTTTTTTCTAGATATGATTACGAAAAAAATAGCACATGTATTTCATTCATATTACTAATTTATAGATATGAAGTTACGTTTAATATTTTTTTACATTTTCTCCATCATTAATTAATTTTCCTTTTAAAGTTTAATTAACATTCCACAAACAAAATTTCTGAAAAATCTTAAGAGATTTTTCAGATATGATAAGATTAAGTTATGATAAAATAAAAATAAGACTGTACATTATACCTGAGAAACTATTTGGCCAAATTCGAGGTTTTTTAGATATAGATTAAATTATGAACTATGCACTGTTAGAGAAAGAGAA
This sequence comes from Maratus speciosus, assembly GCA_963932465.1. Classification (NCBI taxonomy): domain Eukaryota; kingdom Metazoa; phylum Arthropoda; class Arachnida; order Araneae; family Salticidae; genus Maratus; species Maratus speciosus. The sequence continues at coordinate 488,651,304 of OZ010795.1, forward strand.
AAGGGGGAAATTGATATGGAAAATAAATTTTATAAAAAATAATTATGTAATCTGGGGGGGGGGGGGGGGTTAAAAAATGGCAGAATAAAATGATGATAAATAGGATTGAATATTAAATTATGATAAGATAAAGTTTAAGATAAGATTAAATTTTGAACTATGAACTGATAGAGAAAGAGAAAAAGGGCAAATTGATATCGAAAATAAATTTTATAAAAAGTAATTATGTAATTTTGGAGGAAAAAAAAACCTGCAGAATAAAAGTTGATAGATAGGATTGATATTACACAGGGTATATATATATATATAAAAGTAATAGACTGTGGCATGTTTTCATTTATTACTTTTTGAATTTTACAAATGTTTTATATAACTTGCAGAATTTACAAATTAAACTATTTTCACTGATTAGATTATACTGAATCTGTTTTCCAAGTCTTTTGTTATTTTTAATATTCGTTTGCATATAACTGGTCTTAATTTAAATTGAATTCTTTTCAACTTTCCATCATTGGTTTAAATGACTAGTTGGTATAAGGCATTACCAGTCATTGTACACAAATTCGTTAAAAAAGATAATAGTATTGAATAGAAATGCCTGGTTCATAACTATAAGTTTATATGTGTCAAGTGAAACTTTACTCTTTAAAGTATGCTAATTAACGAGATAGTTTAATGGTGGGAATTTAAAGCTGGTGGAAAGGACGTTACAACATGCCAATAGGACAGAATGCATTAAATTATTTGACTTTTTTCCTAGATAAAAATGCAAGAATGATTATACAGGTAATTTATGTCTAACTTATTGACTATGAAATTCCTTTTAATAATAATTAAGGACTTTACGATGTATAATCGAATACTAAAGAAAATAGAGATTGATATCCAACGTATACTTTATTCACAAATTTAAACATAATGTAAAAATAAAATCACACACACACACACACACACAAACGTTTCAATTTAATCTTGGAAACCATCCTCAGAAGTCAAACTGTCTAAAAACAAAAAAATCGGCAGGATACAATATACTTGCTACATTGTCAAAAACTTTGTTGCTTCTTTCAGTTTGAATAAAGTTTTTGACAATGTAGCAAGTAGATTGTAAAAACCCAAATTGGCATGAAACAAAGTTTGATTCCTGAGAATCGTTTTGGAGATTAAACCGGAACGAAGAGTTTTATTTTTGCGATTTTATTTTTACATCATATTTAAATTTGTGAATAAATATACGTTGGATAGAAATGTCTATTCTGTTTAGTATTCCTTTTAATATTTGCTTTTAAATGCTCTGCATCATTAATTCATTTTCCCTTTAAATTTCCTAAACAGTCATCAAAAGAGGTTTTTATAATAGTCTTGTTATGATTAAATTTTAAATTATGAACTGTTAGGGAAAGAGAAAAGGGGAAAAAATTCATACTGTAAATAAATTTTATAATCAATATTTATATAATTTTAAGATAAAAATAATTAATTGTATAACAACTAAATATAATGTTCATATAAGTTTCATTTCACTTTCAATATTTTGCAATTTTTTATGCTATAACCGCAATCTAAAAATAAAATGATTTTCACTTTGATTTCATTGATATAAGAATACAAGCTGAGCAATTTTTTGTCGGCTAAACCTGTTTTTTATTTTAAATTTCCCCGGTAGGTTTGAAGAGAAAGTTCTGGATATGAACGTATCTTTTTCTCCCTTTCAGTGCAAGTGAAAATTTATTGTTCAAAATGTTTAAGTTAAAGCAGCAGTTTAATGGTAAAAATATAAAGCTAGTAACACGCGACACTATTCTGGTGTCACATGACATTTTCAGAAAGGTTACACAGATACAATTTCACTTCACACATTTCAATTCTCTCAGACATTCAGCAAATAAAATTTCTTACACAATCATCTTATGATTCAATTTTGAAAACTGGAATCATTAGCCCCCGGTATGCTATTTCTTTCTCCCACCTATTAATGTGTCGTCTCCCAAAAATAATGTTACGTTGTATAAGCCAGCCGTAAAACAAGGCAGTCGTATCATTGTACGGAATAATCTCTATAGAAATTATTCCGTGCACTAAGCATTGCACATTTTCAATTTTTATACCGTCGTATTGGGAAAAAAAGTACTTTTAAATGCAATTTGTTTGAAAACTACATCTCCATTTATTTTTGAGATATTCATTTTTTTTTTTTTTTTTTTTTTTTTTTTGTAGTTTTTAGCATCATTTGTTTAATTTTGGCAACTCAAGTACTCAATTTCTGTAGAAAGTAAAGGGAAAATAGTTGAAAAATAGCAATTATATCTTTTTGTTGACATTTTGCCGTAAAAACTGAAAAAAAAAAAAAATTAATTAAAATACGTGATATTTTGAAAAAATATAAATGAATGATTTCCGATAAAACATGGAGCTATTATAAACTGAATTTAATTTTAAGTATCTATATTAATATTACAAATAAATGAAGGCATATGAATCATGAGATAGCCAATTTTTTTTTTGTCCAGTTTCTTGAATGGCGAAATCTCTTTTTTTGGATTTGTGTATTATTCAGCGATAGTCACGTTCTTGCATATTTTACTGTAGATGTTGTTTAAGACTGGATCGTAAATGAGGAATTCTTTAGCGGATGTGGATGATGTCATTTTATATATATAAAAAAAACGCGTGTTTGGAGTCTTAAAACTGAACTATCTATATTTATATACATTTTTTTTTTTTTTTTTCATCGGGGGCGACACTAAGTTCTGAAAAAACAGAATTCCTGTTTTCTAGTATTTTTTATTTATTTTATTGTAAAAAAGAAGAAGCAGTATGTAAATGTGTTTTATAATAAATATTTATACAGATTTTGTGTTCCTAAATACTTTGTGTTATGCATGAAATAAAACTAGAATAGTGAAATACGCAGTCGCCCCGGACGTGGAAATTGAGGGGGCGCAAAATTTATACTACAAAGTCCGTTTTTTCTTCTTTTTTGGAAGAAAATTATATTGGGAATTTTTTTCCCAATAAAAGTCCATAAAAGAATGTCCGAGTTTCAAGGTATATTACAACAGTTTCATTTAGACTATTTACAACAAATCATACGTCAAATTGATGGTAAACTAACCTAGTTTTCCTTACAGATGTTCAATAGGTGCACCTTTAGTTATACAGCACACATCCAATCAGAACCTTGCGAAGCGGAAGGCAAAGGGGGCAGTCGCCCCGGACGTGGAAATTGAGGGGGCGCCAAATTTATACTACAAAATCCGTTTTCTCTTCTTTTTTGGAAGAAAATTATATTGGGAATTTTTTTCCCAATAAAAGTCCATAAAAGAATGTCCGAGTTTCAAGGTATATTACAACAGTTTCATTTAGACTATTTACAACAAATCATACATCAAATTGATGGTAAACTAACCTAGTTTTTCTTACAGATGTTCAATAGGTGCACCTTTAGTTATACGGCACACATCCAATCAGGACCTTGCGAAGCGGAGGGCGAAGGGGGCAGTCGCCCGGGACGTGGAAATTGAGGGGGCGCCAAATTTATACTACAAAGTCCGTTTTCTCTTCTTTTTTGGAAGAAAATTATATTGGGAATTTTTTTCCCAATAAAAGTACGGTCATTTTTCGTTTCAAAGGTTATTGCATGGTCCTTAACCCTAGACCCAAATACAAATTTATGAATAAGGACTTTTCTTTCTGTTCAAAAATTGTTTTAGCTTTTTGTCTTAGTCTCTTTCGTTAATCTTCTCTTTTCTGAGTTTGTAATTTTCATTCTGTGCTTGTGATAAAAAGATATGCTCTCAAACCAGCATGGGGTTTTCTTCTGGGAATATAAAAGGGTTGTAAACTGCTATACTGTACTGTTAGATACATTTTTTTTACACTCATTTCCCGATTATCCCTCTTCAATTCTGTGTCTCAACCCTGGAAAATCATTAAGTAGTGGCGGAACGTAGACACGTCTTTTATAAAGCCCCAACGGAAAAATCGCATGGCTCTAACGGCTTTTAAATCTTTAGCATAGTAATAACGCTCTACGTGCAGGAGTCGCACTTTTTGCATATGTGTCACCGCAAGCGAGTCAATAATAAACCAGTACTCGCGCATGTGCTTATCTAAAACTGTTCGAGTTACTCTTTATTTGTGACCTTGAACTAACACTCTATAATGCTTATAGTTGAAATTTATAATTGGGACTTTATTTATGAACACCCTGTATTATTCAACAAGTAAATTACTACTATTTTTAAATATTTCATTATATCTACTACTGAATCAATAAAAATAAGTTATATGCCTGTAAAGAGAAAGTCGGCCTACTTTCGCATGCAGTACTAGTATGGACTACCTTTACCGTGCTCACAACAAAAGTCTCAATATTCGTAATGGTCACCGGTACACTGCAAATAGAGGTGTCTTAAAATTAGACACATATGTGACTGAAAAAGAATTTTAGACACTTAAGTGTCTTAATCTGAAAATTAAGACACTATAGATGTCTTAATTTAAGATACATAAGTGTCTTACTATGATCATGGTGTAAACGAACTGAGAATAGTGTCTAAAATGTCCGCAAACGTCTTATTTTAAGACACTTCGTTGCTTAAAACGTGTCTTAATTTAAGACGTTTTCATTCTTCCAACGCAATAACCACCAGGGGGCACTCTCAGTGGCGCATGCGTTTTAGATGTATTTCGTTCGAATTAGTATACGTTGCAATTCAAACGGAAAATTTGTTTTTATGTACTCGTGTATTATAATTCGTTTTTTGCGGAATGTGAAGTACTGTGATTTTAATTCGTATTCACTTAGTTTATTTATAAATTGAATACATACATCTAATTTGTGTGCTTGACACCAAATGTCTCTTATAAGCTGTCGTCGATATAAAAGCATGATAGAGTAAACAACAACTTGAAGATTACACCCGGGAACTGTACAAAGCGTGTGCAATGGGCATAGTGCTAATTTGTATTGTATCAATAATATTGTGTTATTCGTCTTCATCCTGTCAAAGCTGCAAAAGAAAAAAAAAAGAACTTTTGTCTGGCGGGTCTTATTTTGAGGATGAAACAATTCATTCTTTAAATATGGCTAGTCGGATACATTATGAAATTTTCTTCTAAAATGATGCAAGTCTTTCTCCCGCACGGTGGTAGTTTTTAAAATTCCAAATCGAAGAATTTTTCTTACCTCTTGCAAACAGCGTTTGACGTAAGTGCCATAATTTCTTTATAGTACTAAAATTAGTGTCTTTTATGATTTTATTTATTGTACAAAATCTTGCATGATATTCAATTAGTTTTGAATCTGTTCGCAAAAAACCCCACTGATTCTAGAAGTATATATTTTTAAACTTATGATGCTGTCTTTTATAACAAATCATATATTCAATGGCAGTTTTTAGTTTCAATAGCTAATTCTTATCTCACAGTAAACGACGACCACAAGGCAATAAAGAAAAAAAAAAAGCTTTGAAAGATCACCAATTGCTTTCTTACTTCCTGGCATAAAACCGCAGATTAAAAAATGATAAATAAAGTACATGAGACTCGTCTATTATGTGAAGTTGCCAGTGAAAATATACATATGCATTTGATTTGCAATACACTCTAATATTGATTTGTTGATTATTTTTAATTAAAAAGGTAATTTTAAATTTATAATGGGAAAAAGTAAAAGGCTATAACTAGATTTTGCACTTAAAATAACTTTATTTATATGCACTTATACGAAAAATACAAAAATGACAGTTAGATGTTACTATATATATTTAAGACGAAAGAAGTTTGGAAACTATAAGTTATTTTTTCTTCATGTTATTAATATAGAATATGTATTTATTTATTTTTATTGATAGTTGAATAGCTTTTGTGATTACCGTCTGATCTACATAAAAAGTTGCCCATGTGGCAATATATAAGTTTTTAAAAAATCTAATTTTAAGTGATAATGATTTTCATTTTTTTCGGGGTGGGGGGGGGGGGGGGATTTTGTATGAAATTTTCGTAAAGCTGATATTTTAAATCTTACACTGATTATAATGAAAAGTTTTGAACTTTTGGAGTAAGACAAAATTAAAAATGCAAATATATTTAACAAAATACCGAAGAATTTTTTTTCTCAATGTTATTAAAGTGGAATATTTATTATTATTATTTTTTTATTCATAGTTAAATAGCTGTTGTATAAATAAATAGCTGTATCACCTGATATAGTATATATAAAATTGCCTATGTGACAATATAATTTTTTTTAATCTAATTTTTAAATTATATGAATTTTCATTTTTTTTTGTTTGGGGGGGTGGGGGATTTTTGCAAATTCTGTACATTTGACATTTTAAATCTTTTTCGACATTCAATCGAGTATAATAAATATTTTGAACTTTTAGAGTAGGACAAGATTATAAAAAAAAATATATTTATCCATGTACCTTAAAAGCCCTTAATAGCGCACACTTCGGGACCGCGGAGATATCTGCTTTTGTGAGGTAAAAATATACAAATATGTATGCCTTGCGGATTAAAGAAGTATTCGTTAAATAGGTGTCCGCTATTCGGGAAAGTCCATTAACCTCCACAACGGATACTCCCGAATACAGGACATCTCAATTTAGATAACCATAATGCAGGGTTGCATTTTTTGCAAAAAAAAAAAAAAAAAACTTCTTGATTAAAGCATTGGTATACTGGGTAGTGCCCCGTCCCCCTACAATTGTAGAGCCCCCCAAATTTGATGTGCAATATTTGTAAAGCTTATATTTTAAATCTGTTTCAAAATTGTACTGATTATAATCAATATTTTGAACTTTTAAAGTGAAATAAGATTACAAAAAAATGAATTAAAAAAAATCTAATATTTAGATAAATATTTTTTGTCATTAATCTTGTTCTACTCCTGAAGTTCAAGATATTGATTAAAATCAGTACAGTGTCGTAAAAGAAATAAATTATCAGTTTAACGAAAATTGCATACCAAAATTGGGAGGGAAAAAAAAAAAAAAAAAAAAAAAAAGGCTGTATGGGGGTGGAAGGGACAGGACCACAGCCAAATATTTTCCAAGATTCAACGTGGTCAAACATGGCTACGTGTTATGCTTACAAAAAAAATGGATGCGATTCAGACGTTTGAAGTGTCTGAAATTCGGACGCAAAAAGTGTCTGAAAATTGAACACTCCGTTTCAGACACTTAAGTGTTTGAATTTCACACATTTTTATTTACAGTGTACCTACGCAATACAACTATCCGTAGGCATCTTAAAACCACTTCATTAAAAGAAAAACGTATTAATCAACTTTCTAATTTTTTTTTATAAAACTGTATACAATCTACCTAACCAAATCATTGTGGAATTACCCGACTGCGAGGTATCCGACCCCGCTAATAGAAAACGCCCTAAATACTCGCTTTTGCTTAACGATGAAGACTGAGGTTTCCTCACCCTTCTGCTATACTTAACCTTTCTGTTTGTTCTGTTCTGTTTTTGTTAAAAACTAAGTTGTTTTTCTGCTATAAATATAGCATTTTTACCAGCTTAAAATTAATGTGCGGTCTCTAAAAAGAGTCTTATTTTTATCTATTTTTTTTTTTTTTTTTAAGATGGAGTATCTCCCGGTAGCTTTTTCGCCTGTCCTTTTTGGAACTAATAGAATTTCTTTTTTTCTAAATTTTCTAAATTTTCTTTCTTTTTTTTTCCTTTTTCTTTTTTCTCTTACATTGTTAAATTTTGAGTACTTTAATTGCTTTTTTTTAATTTTTTTTTTTTTTTTTTTTTAAACTTTTTATAGTTATTTTTCTCATTGTGACTACCAGCCACGTTTAAACATTTATTTTTTAAGGCTCCCTAATGCCCTTGCAACACGATCACCTCTCAACTGGATGTAAAGTTGCTACGCAACTATTTAGTCCATCAACAAGATTACTTTATTCCATTGATTCCCAGGCCCCCACCATTGGCTGAGAGGTTCTGATCTCGAATCTGGTAGACGGGTGGTGCTGGGTTCAAAACCAATCGCGCCGTTGACCTAACCGTTCGGAGTTTTCATGGTTTTCTTCTAACCCTGGGGAACCTTGCGTAAATACGGGCTAGGTTCCCTTAGAAAGATCCTCACGGAGGGTATACCTATATCCCTCGTGTAGATAATCGGCCGTCAAAAATCGACCCAACCTAACCCATTGATCCCAGGTACTTGATAATTTTCTCCTTCCTTCTAAATGAGATATATCTTATTTAGGTGATTGCTAACTAATGACCAATTTTTCGTAATTTTCATGACCCGAAAATCAGTTTAAATTTTTCACTTGTGAGAGATGATATATTTTTGCAGGTAAATGAAAAGACAATGTCCTACTCTTTGAAACACGAATGTTGATATCTGGAGCGAATTTGAGCTTCTGAACTACTTTACATTAGTCTTCATATCTCTGACAACATTTCAGTAAGAATGATTTTTATCTAGTTTGACAGCATCTTTTAATGAAAGGAGAAAAGATGCTTGTAGTGCAGCCTTATATTTGGTGCCTGAATAAGTGAAATTGGTAGATTCTTCAGCAGATTCCATTTAAGAACCTTAGGTTAATTGACAAATTTCCAGCTGAATGAAAATGAGAATTTCGGACATTCTTTTCCTGCAAACTTCCGAAGTCTGGGAAAATTCCACTGATTTCAATTACTGTGGGGAAAGAATGGTTGTTTTAGACATTCTTTGTTCAAGGCTTGATCTACAGAAGTTTTATGATAACTAAAATAAAGATTCTAAAAATAATTTGAATTTAAAATGTAAGATTATACATAAGTATCATGTGCAAAATTACAAGCATTCATACAGAGACTCTCCATTTTAACAACATTTGTCTGAGGAAAGGTGGGAAAGTTTGAGATTTATTATAAATGCTTATAACTGAACAAGCTATTAGATCTAGTTTTTCCCTCGGATCTTGTTATTTTTTTTTAAATTTGCCGTCTGAAGTTTTTTTTTTTTTTTTTTTTTATCAGTATTATTTATTCTCAGAATAAATTTTTAATTGAAAAGCACTCCATCTTATGGATAACAATAGACCGGGAGGCAGAGTCCCATTTTTGAAACCAATTTTAGCGTTGCTGATTTTGATATATGTGACAGATTAAATAGAAATAACGAAACTGCCAGTCAGCTAGCGCACCAGTGGGAGGGAGGTTGTCATAGCAACATTCCAGAGGTCACTGCAGTGCTAAACGTATGACAACCAGATTACTGAGGATGCTCTTAAGAAGTCTGGTTAACATCAGTAATCAGGTTGCCATTCATTTCGCATTCCAGCGGGCTGTGCGATGTTTCTATGGTAACCCCCCCCCCCCGCTGATGAGTAAGCTAAGTGATAGTTTCTTATCTGTACCATCTAATATATCATTATGTATCAAAATCATGTAGGCTAAAGTTGGTTACAAAAATATCACGGTGCTTCCTGGACTATAAAAATTGGAAAATATTTATATCTTCTGAAGATACAGAAAATTCACATTAAAGTAGTTAATTACTATATTTTTTAAACTGAAAAAAAAATAGAGATTGCGTAAATCAACTGGTGTCGCAACCTATGCTCAATAGTAAAGGTGTTCAACAAGGAATTAGGGGGAGGGGGTAAAAACCACTTTCCAGGATTAAATAAGGTTTGGTTTGTGTTTATGACGTCCAGTTATCAACACGAGAGATATACGCCCTAAGGAGGGAGTGCCCTAAGTGGGGGTCTTTCTAAGTGAACCTAACCAGTATTTACGCTTGGAAGTTCAAGGTTCGAAGAAAACCACAAAAATGCCGAACGATTAGGCCGACGGTCGCGATTGGGTTCGAACCCAGCACCTCCCGTCTACCAGCTTCGAGAGCAGAACCTCTCGGCCACTGGCGGGACGATTAAATAAGGCAACGAATATTATGATGATTTAGAGTTAACAAACAGCGTACAATTTCGCATTATTCTGCATTGGCAAGCCAATATATATCATTCAAAATCCCTTTTTTCCCTTTCCGTTCAACAGCGCATATCTTAATGGAACAATCGTTGTTAGGGAACCCTAGATTATTATAAATCAAGTACCACCACTTTAAGAACAACAATGCTATACTATTCTTTACGATATAAACAGTTTTATCTGACAATTTGATGCATTTATACGTAAAATTGATTCCATGGATGTGTCTGACTTTTTTGCCTTATTGAATGGCACAAATACACTCGAGAATAGCTTCAAAACGTTTCCATCTATATGTAACTTTACTTCTTAGCAATTAAAGAATTTTAAAAGCGATAGACAAATGTAATAAAATTATTTAACGTAGTCATAGGTTTTGTTTACATTTTTACAACTACGAATGTCTGGTGCGGCAATTATTTTTACTCCCCTGTAAATCCGTTTTACTGCAAAGAGAGTCGTTCTCAAAATAAACTATGTTTCTCTTGCAAATGGACAGTATTCTCGTGACGTCACAGTGGGAATCACGTGGTATAAAAATAGCGGCTAGCGCGTTTGTTTACCTTATTGCGTCATTTGATGCAGCAGAAATACAGGTAAATGCATGCATAAAATAGTGCAGATTTATTTTGTACGAATTATTTTCGATCAATACTTATATACATTTTAATTAAAAACCATACCTACATATTAGCTAAAGTTAAATTTTTTTTTTTTATAAATAAAATTAATAATATGCATGTCATTGCTTTAAAATAGAGAAAAAAATTCATGTATAACCCATACCTGCCCATGAAAAGGTCTAAAACTCCATATACAATAGAATATAAGCATACATTTTCTAAACACAATGCTTTTTCAATGGCGCGGTTATGAATGTTATTCCCAAGCAGACGAATATTTCTAACCTCGAACCGAAGGGGGAGAATATGGTCCATACTATTGTGTTTTTGGAATTTTAGTGTTTTTGGAAATAATTTATTAAGGCTGCTCTCGAATGCAAAAATACATTCTTACACGCTTTTTTCTAATATTTTTTTCGCAAATATGTCAACTTGGCACATGCTCTTATTAAGAAACTATGTAATAGAGTTTTTTGTTTTTTGATAATTTTTCAGAAAATACAGTCAAAGTGGGCATTATGAATCAAATTTCTGGATGCGACAGAGTAAGAAAGGGGGGGGGGATGTAGTCCCGAGACAACAGTTCCTTATAATAAGATGTAATTAATTTATCAGGAAATGAAAAACTGCTCGCAAACAAATCACTCCAACCAGCATGCCTACAAGTAACATGCTTTTATGTTTAAAAATTAGTCAGAAAATTGTGTCAAAGCTTCGCGTTGTAATTGCAAAACTTTAGAAAGGTCTATAGAAAACTTAAGAAATAATCCATCGCACGAACTGTATGATTTTTAGGGTATACAAACGGTACGATACAAACAGTATGGTATGTACAGAACTTGTGTGGAAATATAAATTATTTAAAAACAACGTTTAAACACACAATAAAATAAGTTGATTTGATCAGACGTATACGTTTCGTGAGTACTAGGACTCACATCCTCAGTGTATAAAAACTTCAAAAAACAATCCCCCCAACTACATGTACGGTGAAAACCCAAATGTCAATACCCAGTACCAAAATACCAACAAGTTTCAACAGCCAATGAAATTAATGCGGAAGTGAAGTGTCGTGACACAACAAATCTACCCAAAAAGTTGAGATGTATGGTGTACTAGACAAATCATTAACCAAGGAGTCTTTAAATCTATGGATACACTCTCAGAAATGGATACTCAGATTTCACGAAATTTTCTTCATTTTGACGAAACCATTTCCTGGGATATGCTCCGAGCGAATATTTCGTCATATTGAGAAAATTACTTTCTTCGCTTGTTTGAGGATAACAATTTCGTCAAAAGTGCTTATTTGAAAAGTGCAATCCGAGGGCTGGTGGTGCCACCTATTGAACAGTTTGGAAGCTCTTGTATCAACAGGAGAAAAAATAATAACTTCGGGCTTCGGGTTGATTCGAACTTACGACCTCCGGTGTGAGAGATGGTCGATCTAGCTATTACGCTATTGAGTCCTCGACCAGATACGATTTTACATGCATGTAATGGATTCTACTGTATATTTTTATAAGGTTGGTTGTAATTTTATCGATGGTGTTATACTTATAATTCTTGCAAGTTTTAATTAGTAAGACTAATTTATTATTATTATTTCCTATGGTTAATATGAATAATTATAATATGGCTTGATTAATATAATTTATTAGGAAAATTTTCTTTGCTCGATGAATGATTAAAATATGGTCTGGTTAATTTGTTGCTCAGAAATAACGAATTTTAAAGTACATATGGAGGAGATTTTATCAATTTGAGTAGTTGGTTAAGATTTTGAAACTTTACTGTTTACAGAAGAGAAGGGAGAGGGATCAATTATGCATATTTAATTTGATAGTTATATGAATATATTTCTTAAATGAAAAAGAGATCTTGGAATTTTGAAACTTTATTGACGAAATTTTCTTTTTGAACGATTTTGTAAAACACAGGAAATTTATTCTTTTCGAACTAAACCATAGCGAGCAAAGTAAAATAATAATAATAATAATGATAATATAAATAATAATAAACATTCTTAAAAACTTTAACAGCTAAAAAAATATCTAATGCAGAAACAATAACTACCTGTGTTTCAGCATTTTCTGAAAAGCGCTAAAAAGTGCAATTTTTTAAATAAATTATGACAGGAATAACAAATTTTTTAAATAAATTATGACAGGAATAACATAAACAAGCAAATATTTGCTTGCTAAAGTCACAGGATTTGAGGAGGTACGGTTTCCTTAAAATGCATTGAGTCTGGCCGTGAGTGAAGAAACACCTTCGTCAAATATTTGAGAGTTTACGTGTCGTTAAAAGTCACGTGATTTTGATACGAAATGATTGTCAAAAACAACGAAATATAGCTCGAGGACTGCTGAATCGTCAAAATTGAGAGTTTTATTTCTGAGAGTGTATGAACAGCTTCAAAAAAGTCTAAATCCAGAGGAGTAATGCATTTCTTGATAATGGTAGCTGAGTCAAAATTGAAATTATGTCCCTCCACCCAACAATGAGAGGCGATAGAGATTTCTGCAATTCTTTTTTCTTTACATAGTTTCTGTGTTCATTGATTCTGTAACGGAGTTTTCGTTTAGTTTGTCCAATGTAGAACAAACCACACTGGCATTGGATGTTGTGAACAGCTCAATAATTTTGAGGAGGAATTTGATCCTTAAGCTGCGAAAAAGTTAATTTATTAACTGGTTTAAAAACCACATTAAAATCATAATGTCTTAAGATATTAGCCATCTTAAAGCTAAATCTTTCTTTTAGTAGTTGTTTGGTAGTCTTTTGGTATTGTGTTTTGACATTTGGGTTTTCACCGTACATGTAAATTAAAACATATAATTGAATTATGTACTCTTGATAACGTAATTCAATATATAAGCTTTTCATTTATTTCCATCGGTATCCATATTCTTCTTTTTTTCTTCCATATTAATTCTTGTTATATAGTACAAGGGTCTTTATTTTAAACATAGCAGCTTGTATATTATGTGTTTGGTATCCATTCAGTGTGTTTGGGGGCAACTGTATTACTGTGAATTCATTCATACTATCACAATTTTTGTGGGTGGTCGGTAATTTTTAATGGTTATATATATATATATATACCGGGTGTCCCAAAAAGGACTGACTGATTTTAAAATTCAATAACTTGTAAACGGTGACAGATATTTAAAAAATTCTTGCAGGAGGGTTATGCATAAGGTCAAAAGTTTTTTTACAGTGATTTTCAATTTTAGTTCGAATTACAAACAATAGATGGCGCTGCGATCGATAGACGCTAAATTCAGGCTCGATTTTTGGTACTTCGTGGCCCGGATAATACATTTCCATCTCCTTTTTCCGCATAGAACAAGATAAAGGACCAAAAATCGAGCCTGTATTTAGCGACTATTGCTTACAGCGCCATCTATTGTTTGTAATTCGAACTAAAATTGAAAATCACTGTAAAAAAACTTTTGACCTTATGCATAACCCTCTTGCAAGAATTTTTTAAATATCTGTCACCGTTTACAAGTTATTGAATTTTAAAATCAGTCAGTCCTTTTTGGGACACCCGGTATATATAAACTTTCTGTACAATTAAATCATTTAAACACATGAAAATTGATGCAATAACTAGTTACAGACAAACGATACAAACCAACTAAATAATGTAAAACTATTAAATGACGTATGAAAAAACAAATGAAAGATCAATTGGATGGATGTAGAAGGTAGCTTATAGTGTATTTAATTTTTTCAGGGGTACATGAAATACAAATATGACCAATACACAGCCGATTCCTATAAAAGAATCAAGGTATAAGCTGAAAAATTAATTATTTTATGTACCCAATCGACTATAAACCAAGAAGTATAAAAACAATGTAAAATAAGAATCACATAGATTGAAAGAACTAAGAAAATTACTTGAAATTACTTCTTAAAATAATTAAACTTACCCCTTAGAAAATCATTGAAGGAACCTTAAAAAAACTTACACGTGCAACAAAGATATATATACGGTTTAAGGTGATCAACATCGTTAGCATATTGAACAGGTATAATAGTTAAAAGTTAATATCGTTAAAACATATGTTTCTAAATTTAAACCAAAGAATAAATAAATAAATAAATAGTGAAATATTATAAATGTAAACATTATTCAAAATGATGTACAATTATATATATAAATTAATAAGCTAATATTAAATTGTTTAGATAATAATAAAATTATATACATATGTATATTTCAGAGTTGACATCTAGTGAGAGTTTTTGAAAACTAAATATTTGAAGACCTAGGTAGCTTAAAACCATTTTTTAGTGCTGCCATCTTTTAGCAATTTAAAATCATAAAATATAATCTTATAAAGTATTTATAAATATATAAAAAGTATAAATGAATAAAAAAGCAATTGAATTATAACCCTCAAAATAAATTAGATAATAATATTAAAACAATATTCTTATGTATATATTAGTGTTGACAACTAGTGATAGTTATTTAAAGCTAAGGTTATTTATTTGACAAACTAAGTTTAAGTTACTTAAAAGTCAGTTTTAAGTGCTGCCATCTATATATATATGTATATTACCAATTTTTTTCATATATTTGTGATTTCATCTTTATTATATTTATGCATATATGTAATATAAGGATGATATAAGGATAAGGCCGTAGTTAATGAAAAAAGGAGTTTAATGATTCTGGATTATAGTTTTACATATTAACTCGACATTATATTTACAAGTACGAGAGGGTAAGGGGGTTTTCTGCGGCATACGCGCTCACAGCATCGTCGGAGATTCCATATCGGCCTCTGCTCTCGTCTAGAGCGAGAAAGATACGTCTAACATCAGCCGCGTTGGAATGAAATCTGCTTTTGGTTGTTACTTGTTCCCAAGCGAAGAGAATGCAAAGCTGCATATCAGCAAATTCAATAACATCTGCTGTTCTGCGGTTACATGTTCTCATGGAAAATGCTGATCATATCCTGTTGCTAGGAGTAGAGTTTTATGGAATCTAAAACCACAATTCACACACCCATATATATATTTAAAAAAAGTAGTTTTTCTCTTGAAAAAAATTAAGGCAATTCCCAAAGATGAATTTTTTCCCCGTTTAACAACATGAAAATGTGACATTTTTAAACATGAGACTTGCAGGCAGGATTATTGAGGTGATTTGTAATCGGACAGGTTTTTCCGTTTTACACTAAAGAAATGTATCTTGACTCATAAGCAATTATTGTCTCAAGAAGGCAGTTTTTTTTTCTTTTCCTGCACTGTCCCGACTAGAAATTCGGTTCCACGCGCCAAATTTAGCAGCGTTTTCTGAAAAATCTTCTGTCTTTACAGAAAAACTGAAAAAAAAAAAAAAATTCAATTACGTATTTTCATTATGAAGCACCAGTCAATTTCATACGTTTAAAAACAAAATAAGAATTAAAAAACAGTTTATCTAATTTAATCACTTTCACAAAAATGCAACTTCAAGATTTTTGCTTAAAACCTGTATAATTATTTGGAATGTTGATTCCCTAAAATATTACTGATTTGAAAAGACACGAAACGCGTCCTTTCCCCAAAAGTGTTGTATTCAGGACTTGTTTGTACGTTTTAGCAGTAGTATGGTCTATGAGAATGAGCAAATTAAAGCTTTACTTTCCAATTCCTAGCTGGTAAATTTTGCTCATACACCTAACTGCCCAGAATATTTAAAAATTATCCATTAGAAAATATTTTTCCGGTGAATATATAAAGGAGCGTTCAGTAAAAATTAATATTTAATTAGCTTGACACATTTTTCTTTTGTATATATAAAAAACTTCACAAATTGCTCTTCTCCGCTCTTAAAACTATGAATATCAATGATGGAGACATTACGAAAAATCATCAAGCAATAACCATCAGAAAGTGTGTACACATAAAAAGCAACCTTTTATAGAAAATTACTTAACAAATCGTTACGCTCCTCTATAAACGCTCCATCTTAACTTGTTAGTACATACAACTTCACGATTTCTGCTGAAAATCTTTACAATAACTTGGAATATCGGTTCTCTGTTATATTACTAATTTGAAAGGCACGAAACGTGTGCTATACCCAAAACGTGTTATAGCCAGGCCTTGTCTGTATTTGTACGTTTCAGCAGTAGTATGGACCATGAGAATTAATAAATTAACGCTTTCTTTCCAATTCCTAACTGGTAAATTTCGATCATATCCCTAACTGCCCATAATATTTAAATATTATCCATTAGAAAATATTTTTTTCTAATGAATATTTAAAAGAACATCCTGTGAAAATTGATATTTAATTCGCTTGACACATTTTTCTTTTGTGCATAAAAAAACAAAAAAAAAACCTTCACAAAGTACTCTTCTCCGCCCTTAAAACTAAGAACATCCTGGATAGAGACATTACGAAAAATCATTAAGCAATAACCATCGGAAAGTATGTACATAAGAAAAAGCAACCTTTTATAGAAAATTACATGATAAATCGTTACATTATAAACTCTCCATCTTAACTTGTTAATACATAAATTACAGCTCCCGAAGAAATAAAGTACTCCAGCGATAATTTCAAAGCCTTAAAAAATATTTAATGGACTAATACGTGAAGATTATTTTTCCTGCAACAACTAAATAGGCTAAATAGAGGAAAGCATCATTACAGAGCTTAAGAGCTTTCACGTTAGAAGGGAAAAGCTCTTGTATAAAGGTGAGAAAAGATCGATACGAAGGAGCGAGTGAACACATCACTCACGTGGCGTATTCAAGACTGTCTTTTTAAATGGGCTTTTAAGAGGCTTCCTACTATAGAAGGTTTTTATTTGGCAGTGTCATGTTCTTAATCAAGATTGCTCCGCCCACCATTTAAAAACGGATTAACGCAATCTGAATATTAAGATCCGTGTTCCGAAGTACGATTAGAGCGATAAAGGGAAATGTAATTTTAAGAGTTTCGCAAATTGATATAGCTTTCTCAAATTGATTCTAATGTAAAATAAATGGAAATTTGAAAATTTGAAGGGTTTTTTTTTCAGATTTTTTATTATGATTATTCATGTAGGAAGGTCTTTTTTATATTAAAAAAAACTATTTGATGGAGTTGATATGTTCTCATTGTTACACATACACACCAGCGGTCATAAAACTTTTTGAATTATAGATGGCATTACAAATCATCTATTCATGAACACTCTAGGAAGCTGTTTATTGTTATTTCTTTTAATTATTGAGTATGATAATTATGTTTAATACTTTTTTTAATTTTATATGTGAAGATTAGGACAATAAAAAATATATACTATATGTAGGCTTTAGTTTGAAAGTAGAACGTAGGCTAATGAAAATTAAATTTTCGAACGGTTCAAACACTTACTCATAAAACTATACACATAAAATATGATTAACCCTAGAATAGCCAGAAATTTTACTTAAGTGTCACTTTAAAAAAACTTACACCAGCATTTTTGTTTAAAATTAAATTAATTCTGTGAGGTATAACATTTATCTATTTTATGAAGAAATATCTGGCGCAAAGATATTTATTAAGCCCATGCAATTTTATTTATTTATTTATTTACTTATTTTTTGTACATCTTTCCAGGGGGGGGGGGGGGCAAATTTTACCTATAAAATCAAATCCAAATGTACAATCCAACCTTAATTATCAGCCAGATATATAAATAAAAGAAGTTTTATTCTTGTTTTTTCAAAATCGTTTTCATTCAGCAACCCATATTCTCTACATAATGCTGGTAAAATATTAGGAATCTGTTTCATCTTCGTATTTGATTATTACAGAAATTTTCTTATATAATTTTTATAATTATTTTCATTTAGAAATTCACCATCTTTAACGCAATTATGAGAAAACATTAAATTTCTCCCTCATCTGCAGATGCCATTGGTGTAACACTTTTCTTACGCATTTTTATATTCAGCATCTCATTTCTATACATATCGTTAGGAATACATTAAAAATCAGCTTCATCACCAGAGTTTATTATTGCAGAAATTTTCTTACATATTTTTTATAATTATTTTAATTAGCGATCTATCTTCTATGCGTAATTGTTAGGAAACATTCCATTTCTGCCTCATCTGCAGATTTCTTTAATACAGAAATTTTCATAAATATTTTTTGTAGTAATTTTCTATTCAACAACTCATCTTCTCAGTGTTGAATTCAGGATGTGGTTGGGGGGGGGGGGGGACATCCCCCCCGGAGCAATTAGTTGTCACCCCCGGAAGATTTGAGATTTTGTATTTTCAATTTTCAAAAAGTGTACCCCCCCCCCCCCCCCTCCGGAGTCACAGAAATCCCTCCCGGAGAAAAGTGTCTGAATTCAACACTGCATCTTCTTCACGTAATGCTGGGAAAACACTAAAAGTCTGTATCATCTTCAGAGTTAATTATACAGAAATTTCATGTAAGTACCACATATTTTACAATAATTTTAATTGAGTAATTTATCTTTACGTAATGCTGGGAAAACATTAAAAATCTGCCTTATCTGTAGATTGCATTGATATAGCACTATATATATATATATATTATATAAAAATTTTACTTTTACTATTCATTTAATTATTCTAAATTGCCGGCCTATTCATTATTTCCTTTTTTTAAATACGCTCTATTATTTATTTCTAATTAAATTACTATAATTTTAAAACGCGTATCTTAATAATAGTTTTATTCCAAAACGTAATCTAGACTTTTAATCCCTTCATTAATTTTTATCGTCTGCCAAACTGTAAAGTTCTGAACGCAGTTACTTATTTTTCGAATGCTTATCAAAGCCATTTTTACATTTTTATTCTATTTCATCTCATTTTCCCGCCCGCTAGGAGACAGCCTTCCCATCCAAATCCTTCCATCAGTGGCGTCGGGATTCTTTCCTGTGACGTTTCTTGATCGCTCTCCATTGGCTGAGTGTCGGATCCCAGTTTCACTTCGAAGCTCGTTCGTGATTTTGTTTGGGTTAGCCTGAAGTTTTCATTTCAATCGGAATTCCTCCGCGCATCCTAATAATAGTTCGAGCATGAGCTCAGAACAAGTTTTTTGTGCTGTTTGATTGTTTACATAACCTGTTACCCGGTATCCTAAGCCATGTAGAATAATCATTTCGTGAATTAACATCTATTTCGCATGAGTAACTAGTTTATGCTCGAGTGGAATGCTCTGATTTCTCATCTTATGAGAATTGTTTAGTGTTGGTATGTTCTGATGGAATAAACAGTTTTCCTATGACTACGTTTCCATGTGTTTAATTGGGAAAACCTCATATTTCTTCATACGCCTTTTTTCACCACTCACGCTACCTTGTTTTCATCATGATTAAATAAGAGTTTGATTGGACTATACCAATATTATCATCGCTCTACAGCTGCTAAATTTTCACAGAGTTGATACCCCCACTAGCGATGCTTGTGCTAAGTGGTATGATTGCTATACAACATCACGAGCGGCTGATTAATATGTGATACTAATCAAGTAATATGTCGTAATAATCACGACGTGATATTTCAACTACACCCATTAAATTGTTCCGCAATATATATATAAATATATATATATATATACATACTTTTTATAATTTTTATTTAAGGGTGTACTTAAATCCAAACTGCTTATTTTTTTACTCATTTTTAAATTCATTTTTGCTCTCAAACGCATGAAATTGGCAGGTACCGTGTTTGTCAATTTTTTGATAAAGGCAGAATATATTGCAAAAAATGCTGTCAAAGTTTACATATCGAACCAAATTTCAAAAGCAATAGTAGAAACAAAAAAGAAAAAAAAAGGTCGTACAGCGAAACGAATTGTTTGTAAATAAAGTTCTCATTAACTGAACGAAAAATAAAAACACGGGTCGCTTTATAAATCTCTTCAAAAATCACGTCAGCGAGCTTCATGTTTTTACTTTAAAAAAGGAGCCTGAAAATGCGTCATAAAATTTCCAGTTGTTGAGCGTGAAAATTAATATTTTTTTATACCGTCTTAAGGCTCCGCTGCACCGAAACTTCCCGATCGCGAAATCCCATGTTAGCCTATGGGAAAACATTGAAGTGCGATTACTCATTATACCTAATATAATTATTGAAATACCGTTTTCACGATCAGAAAGCAGACATCAGATACCGTTGATGTGCGTTTTTAAAAATTAGCTCCGTAAATTTTAAGTACATAAAAAATCCTTATAAACTTTGAAATTTCCATTTGATTAAATTTTATCATATTCTTAAAAATACTTAAAATTTACGTAGACAATTTTTAAAAATGCACATCATCGACATCTGACGTCTACTTTCTGATGGTGAAAATGGCATTTTAATAATTATATTGGGTAATGAGTATAACCGCGCTTCAAAATTTTCCCTTAGATTAACATGAGATTAATCTCTTAGATTAAGGGTGTATTCCGATCCAAGCTGCTATTTTTCTGATTCATTTTAAAATTCATTTTTGATCTCAAACGCACCAAACTTGGAAATTCTCTTATTTAGAAACTATATAATGTGTGGTGCTTCTTAATTTTTTGATAAATGCAGAAAATACTGTAAAAAACGCTGTCAAAGTTGGCATTTTGAACCGAATTTTCCGAAGCGGGCGATCTGGGAATGAAAAAAATGGTCATACTGAGAAAATAATTGTTTAAAAATCAAATTCTAATTAATTGAGCTGAAAATAAAATCACACGGCATGTTAAACATGTCTTCAGAAATCACACCAGCAAGTTTCATGTTTTTACTTTTAAAAATGAGTCTGAAAATGTCTCAGAAAGTTTCGAGCTGTTGAGGGTGGAAAAATACTTTTTCGAATACACCCTTAACACGATCGGGGAGTTTCAGTGCAGTGAGCCATCTTCTTTGTACAATGCTAGAAAACCAGAAATAATCTGCATCATCTGCAGATTTCATTATTGAAGAAATTTTCTTATCTATTTTTTTAATAATTTTCATTAAACAACACATCTTTCTCCTCGAAATGCTGAAAAAATTAAAAATAATTCATAAGCAGATTTCACTAATACATAAATTTTAAATAGTATATTTTTCTATTTTCATTTAGCATCCCATCATCACTACGTAATGCAGGAAAACATTAAACATCTGCCAACTTGTACGTTTTTTTTCTTACCACGAAAATTTAACGAAATTTTTACCTTATTGAATCGTTTAAAAAAACGTTAGATTTCGGCGATTCAATTACGTAAAATTTGCTTTTAAATTTTAGCGGTAAGAAAAAACCGTACAAGTTGGCAGCTATGATAGTTACTTCTGAATGGGGTGTTTGCGAAAAATATACCATAAAAATGAAACATTCAACATTCGCTAGCCTTAGACCCAGCCGTGTTAATGAAATGTGAAAGGCAGTTTTCTTATACATTTTTATAAGCATTTTAAATTCTTGATCTATCTTTTTTATACTAAAATTATGCATAATCATTCACTTCTTTGGACTTTTGGTTATAAGATTCATTGTTTGAACAAACAGCAGGTCATTTCCTAATTAACCTAAAACTGCGTAGGGCTACATAAGCCTGAGAGAAAAAAATAAAAAATAAAAGCAATTTAACAAATTACAACGTCCATTTGGAAAATTATTTTTTCAAAGGCTAAAATTTAAGACATAAAAAATCGCACGGAGTTGGTCATACATTACGTACGCCATGAATTAAACATTAATAGTGTTATTACACGTAAAAATTGCAAGCGACAAAAATCGCCTGCGCCTCGTCAGATTTCCTGAAACTTACGTATTATCCACCTGAAACTTATGTATTATCCAAGCATTTCATTGGCTGTTCGGGAAAAGGCTTTTCCATCATAGAAATCTGACGACCAATTTTAAATGAAATTTCATTCTTATACTTTTAAACATCCCACAATATTACTTTTCACACCGTCGTATAGAGAAAAAAAATGTACTTTTAAATGCAATTTGTTTGAAAGCTGTTCTCAATTTGTTTCTGAGTTTTTTTTTTAGTTTTTATTACTTTTTTGTCATAGTGGCAACAGAAGTATCCATCTCTGTTGAAAGTAAATGGAAAATACATACTGTATAGTACTGTATAGACCAATCGCGAATAAAATGCGGATTCAACTAATAAAACGCTTCAGAAATGCTTTTGATTTCCTACCCTGACGAGGACAATAACCATTTTTCCAAATGGTAAAAAATCAGGTTGATAGAGAAACAAATGAGGTCCTAGCCTAAAGCTGCACTGTAAGGCTCTTTCCAATGAGCCTGACAAATTGGAAACAGGCTGATTGGAAAAAGGTAGAGGATTCTCCAATTAGCTTACGATATATATATGTATCAACATTTGAAGGAGGTGTGGTTTTGAGAATCAAGATCGGTGAAAATATACTGAAATCGCTTTTATCCGGACGGCTATAAAAGTTGTCGGGTCATTCACACGGATAAGACACAATTAGCTGTAAAAAACTGTCGAAATATTGAAATTATAGAATAATTTTTTGAAAAACAATGCGCATCAGAAATTCATTACTTTTAAATTTTCGTGTTTGAGATCTCCTTATACTGCGTAAAATGTTTGAAAAATAACTGAAAAGATAGACAATATCAGAAAAGTGAATATCCGAAATCCATGGAGGAGACAAGAACAAAGTTTTGAATTTTTAGGTGGTTTGGTTTTCAGGTGGCTAAATTGGTGCATTTCTTTTTATTAATTTCAGTATTAAAACTGTCTGAATTTATATTATAAACTAGCTTAACCATACCTTATGTATATGATGGCCGCACGGAGTATACACTGATAATTTTTCTAAACACCAAATAGAATTAATAAATTGGAAAAGATTCAATAACTTCACAACAGAACGAAGAACAATATCTAAAAAACAATGGATTTCTTTCTCTCAAACAAGATAATGGTGATTTTGCAGGTACTGTCATCTATGGTACTTATGGTACTATGGTACATTTTTGTTAGTTGTTTTCAGTGTCCTGGAACGAAGGGCTAGGGACAAAGTTTATAAATTAATTAGTAAAAATAAATGTATAAAAAATATTAAGTTAGAACTTATCGAAAGGCTTAGTTATTATTGAAAAAAAAAAAAAATCTTTAAACGTCAGTGAAAATGTTCCATTTTAGATGTAAGAACATCCACGGAGGGGAATTTTGACTTATATTCGTTAAAGTTTAATGTTAAAATTATTCCGTCACAAATGTATTTAATAACTTCTTAAAATTTAAATACACTTACATTCAATAAAAATATTAGGAAATTTGCTGCATTTCCTCATATTTACCCCTTTATGACCGAACAAAGCACTTTTTTGTGAGAATGGCGGAGGTTGACTTCACTTTTTTAAAATGGAAGCTACCTTAAAAAAAAAACTGAAGCTATTTTATCACACAGTATATTTTTTTTATTCTGTTCTTATCGGCTTTTAAATACAGTGTGTGTAAAAACTATAAGGACAGCAAAAATTTTGATAAATTGAAAATGCAACAAGTGAAATGGTAATTTAATGTTGATAATAAAGTGGAAATACTAATATAAAAGTTAACAGAATGTATCTGTCCTTTTTATTGCGAAAAAATCATAATTATGCAAAAAAACGCTACTTTTTGCCTGTGTAAAAACTTTAAGGACACCTGTATTTTTTTTTTTTTATAGAAATGGTATATATAATTATTATTAAGGATCGACCGAAACAGGTTTTTAATGCCGAAACCGAATTTTGGAGATCTTCCTATTTTCGGCCGAAAACGAAAATGTCCAAAAACTTTTCTAAAGTAATTAAATTAGTATAATAAAGTATTATAGTAATTAATAAATATATAAATATATTATTAATTAATTACACGTACTTATTAAATATGCATAATAATTAATTAGTTATGCGTATTTATGAAATATACATAATTATTAATTAATTATACGTGTGGCCCAAGTCTCCGTGCCTTAGATTCAAAACTTTTTTTTCATATAAAATAAAACGTAATTAATTCATCAACTACACAGAAAGATTTTCCAATTACACGAATTTCATTTAATAAAAAAATAATTTAGTTTTATGTATACACACTAGGGTGGAACTAAAAAACGAAGTTTCGAATTTTATATTCTAATAGTGATTATTTTTTCCTTTTTGACTCCATAAAAAGAAAATATTTTTCTTTTAATTTTAAAATGATATTTTCCGGTTCCTCAAAGCGCCTGATTTTCCATAAAAAACGAAAAAAAGCCAATAATTGCATGAAAAGTTTTTTAAGCTTATTGTTAAATTTATATTTTGCAAAATTAAATTAATTAAGTGTTAATGTCCTGTAATAAAGAGAATAATTTAGTTTGAGTGCCTTAGAAAAGTTAGCCCCACTTTATTTGACTTTTGTAGAAGCCAGCATCGTGGGCATCGGCTTTCATTGTCTCTGATTTATTTGGCTGCGACACATAACAAGTTAGTCCGATTTAACAGGCGTTAACAGTTTCTTTAATTATTTTTCGATAAACATTCGGTATCAAAAGTGACAAAGTCTGTTAATGTACCTAAATCTAGATAATTGTTGAAGTGTCCTGTATTTCGTGAACCAAAACAATTAACATTAGACTGTCATCTTTGACGAACATATGAAGAAGTTATGAAACATTATTTTTGGGTTCAATTTAACTTAAAATCTGACAGCTGGAATCTGGTAGACACTATTTCTAAAATATCTAAAGCTGTTGATGATACAATTAAAAGTGTATTGCTGAGACCTTCAATTCCAATGGTTTCTGATACACAAATGATAAAAAATAATTAGAGACTAGTGCGAGAAATGTCAAAATTTGAAGAAAAATATTAAGATTAGAAAGAATAATCCCACATCCAATATAAAATTGCAAAATGTTAGGTAATCCTGTAAAAAACATTTCTTTGTGTAAAAGCACTAAATATTATCGTGTATCAGAACAAGAACGTCACTTTCTCAAAGACCAAAGAGAGATGGGGTGATGACAATAGGATCAATAGATATAAAAACTACAAAAAATGTGTAGCAAGACTGGAAATGGAAATATCAAGGAAAAAAGTTATTTTAAAACAAAAAAATGATGTTTTGATTGAATGATCGTCAAGTGTAAAAAAACAGTTCGGAAGGAAATAGTTCAATCGGTTGTTTTTCTAAACCTGAATTTGATAATCAACATGGTGAAAGAACCGGAGTATTAGACAGAACTGCAAATTTGATTGCAAATGGCACCTTAGAAGATATGGGTATTTCTGATGGTAATAAAGAAAAGGTGACTGAAAGAAGGACTTGAAGACGACAAAGAGAAAAGAAAAAGAAGAATTTGAAAGAACAGGAAAGACGAAATGAGTTAATTTTAGAAGGTTAGTATTTTGATGGCAGAAAGGATAACGCTATGATAACTGAAGCAGAGGGAAAAAAGTATAAAGAATCATTAAAGATGAACATCTGGTCTCAGTTCAAAAACCAGGATAAAAATATATTGGTCATATTTCATTGACATCTTCTTCTTATATTAATATAGCCACTGCAATTTTGGTGCATTTTCAAAATAATACAGACATTTCAAGTTTGAGAGTTATTAGGTGAAGCAGAAACACCTTTAATGCAGGATGCAAATTTGGGAGTTGTTAAAACATCGGAAGCAATACCCTAAAAACTTTATAATGGATAATTTGATTATTACATGCAAATGAACTTTTTTCTTAGATACTTATTTCAACATCTTGTTGGAAAAACTACGGGTCAAAAGGATTTTCTGGACCAGTAGGAAAGCGACTTGAAAAAATGCGAACATATTGAAATTATAAACTATAAAAACATTGATCCTATCTTGACGGTCTGATCGGATGAAGAACTTAAAAAAAGTACAAACAGGGGATACACCTGAATTTTATATTTTCCTTGTCATACTCAAACAGTGGAAATGTGTGTCAAAATTGTCCCGCGAGCTGCATCAACCGTCTTTAAATATTAAGCAAAAGATGGCTTAATCTTGGGAAAGTTGAATTCCCACAATGTAATGACAAAGTTTGCCTAAAAAGACAGTAGGTTGAAATCCAATTTAATTAATTCATAACAAAGGGAGGTAAGGAGGGTGGAAGTCGATATTTAACCACCTCCTCATGGTGACTTTTGGATAGTATTTGCTAAATAAAAGAAGATATGAGCTAACAGCTACGTTGTTTACTTTAAGTTACTTTATACTGAAATTTCAAAACTTTGACCTCCTTGAGGAACCGGAAAACAACTTAATTTAAAAAAACCTTTTCAGCCAAAAGTTTAGACATCCAAAAAGGAAAAAAGTTTTCACTATTACACATTAAAATAAAAAAGTTTTTTTTAAACCCTATACTTAAGTTCCACTCTAATACACACCTCGATTTATCTTTTATAATGATTTCTGTTAATGATCATCTGTTATAGTTGAACTTTCTCAAAGAGTATTCGAAACTCTTCTGCGGTTTCAAACTGAAAATTTTCTATTACTGTTATGTCTGCAGCTTCTAATGAGCACGTTAAAAAATTTAGTTATATATACATTGCTTGCTTTATAATTTGCATTCAAGTCTTGAGTCAGTCATGACTGATAATTACAAATAACGAAGTTCGTAGCAATAAATAGTCTCATTTGAGCCGGCCGACAAAGCTCAAATCGATGAGAAATGTTAAAAATTTCCGACGGAAGAAACGAGATTTTCGGAATACTGATTTTTTCGGTTGAGTTTCAGTCCAAAATCTGAGTTTCGTTTTCGGCGAAACTCAAATTTTGGATCTAAGGCACCGAGAGACAATTTGGGCTACACGTATAATTAATTACTAATTATGTATATTTCCATAAATACGCACAATTAATTATTATGCATATTTAATAAATACGCATAATTAATTAATAATATATTTATGTATTTATTAATTACTATAATACATACAATTTAATTACTTAAAAAAAGTTTTTGGACCTATTCGTTTTCGTTTTCGGCCGAAAATAGGAAGATCTCCAAAATTCGGTTTCAGTTTTGGCATTAAAAACCTGTTTCGGTCTATCCTTAATAATAATTATATATACCATTTCTATAAAAAAAAAAATAAAGGTGTCGTTAAAGTTTTTACACAATCAAAAATAGTGTTTTTTTGCATAATTATTATTTTTTCGCAATAAAAAGGACACAGATACATTCTGTTGACTTTTTAGTATTTCTACTTTATGATCAACATTAAATTACCATTTCACTTGTCGCATTTTCAATTTATCAAAATTTTTACAATTTTTTGCTGTCCTTATAGTTTTTACACACGCTCTGTACCTATTTGACACAATTTTCGGAAAAAAACTCTTTCCTTTTAGCCCAGTGGTTAGGGAGTTGAATTCGGAAATAATTAGCGGAAGGCTGGAAATTGTTTTAATCCCTTCAGTTTAGGACTAGAATGAATATGCTACGTTTTCCCCCTCGTACTAGATGAGCTTTAAGAATTATGCATAGATTTATAGTCAAAAAACACGTTTTTTAAATACTATAACATTATCTCGAAATCATTAACTCTTTCAAGAAAATTCTCAGTACAATTGTTGCAGAGCTTAAAATTCTGAATAAAATGAGTACCTACACTTAATACTTTTGTTGAATATTAAGGTCACAATTCTACATTAAAGTTTTAGCCCCGTGATCAGAGGATTGAACTCAGAAATAATTAGGGGAAAACTGGAAATTGTTTTAATCCCTTCAGATTAGGTCTAAAATGAATATTCTATGTTTTCCCCCTCGTACTAAGTGAGCGTTAGGAATTATGTACATATTTACATTCGATAAACATGTTTCTCCTTAATTTTTTTTAACAATACCTCAAATTAGTTAATTCTATCAAATAACATTGTCAATACAAATGTTGTAGAGCTTAAAATTCTGAATAAAATGAGCACCCACATTTAGTATTTTTGTTCAAAATTAAGGTCGCAATTCTAATTTCAAAATTTTGCGTTAATCGCTAAATCAAGAGCTTGAAGTCCGGAGAGACCAAGTTACCTAAGAATATCTCAAAACAACTAAATCTATCAAAAAGATTGCCAGTACAAATGTTGTAGAGTATAAAATTCTGAATAAAATGAGCACCCACATTAATATTTTTGTTCGAAATTAAGGTCGCAATTCTATTTTTAAATTTTGCCTTAATTACTAATCAAGAGCTTCAAGCTAGGAGAGACCAGATTACCTTAACAATATCTCAAAACAGCTAACTATATCAAAAAATTGATATACAGATGTTGTAGAGCTTAAAATTCTGAATAAAATGAATACTCACATTAATATTTGTGTTCAAAATTAAAGTCGCAATTTCAGATATTGTTAAAAATATTAAAGAAAAACGTGTTTTTCGAATGTAAATGTGTACATATTTCCTAACGCTCACTTAGTACGAAGGGAAAACATAGACTATTCATTTTAGGCCTAATCTGAAGGGATTAAAACGATTTTCAGTTTTCCCCTAATTCTGAGTTCAACCTTCTGACCACGGTGCTAAAACTTTAAAGTAGAATTATGACCTTAATATTCAACAAAAGTATTAAGTGTATGTATTCATTTTATTCAGAATTTTAAGCTCTACAGCATTTGCATTGACAATGTTTTTGGAAAAGTTAGTGATTTCGAGATAATGTTATGATATTTTAAAAAAGCGTGTTTTTTTTTACTATAAATCTATGTATAATTCCTAACGCTCACCTAGTATGAGGGGGAAAACGTAGCATATTCATTCTAGACATAAACTGAAGTGATTAAAACAATTTCCAGCTTTCCCCTAATTATTTCCGAATTGGGCCTTTTTTTGCTCCCCTACCACTGGGCTATTTATAGAAAGAGAAGCGCTATTCATCCTTTTAGCAGGATGATTCCACGTCACGTGTGGGACAGATTTTCTACAGTCGCGCTTGGCGACCAGTTTGGTCTCCCTTACAATTTATGTTTGGGAAAGCATGCCAAGCATTGTATCATGTTACTTTTATTCATAATTTAATTTACTTGGACTCCCTTAAACATAAGTAATATAATCCCTTGAGCTAATATTAGTTTATGCTGCATTAAAATATCTCACTTTGCTAATTTTCTGTAAGCAAGTAAACCCTATTGGTTTACAATGGAAGTCTATGGGAATTTGGTGAAATATTAGAGATATCGTAAAGTTGGCGTCACTTTTGGCGACTAATTTTGTTTGCCAAATTTGGCGATATATCGTCAAGTTGGCTGCATTTGGCGACAAAACAAGGTCCTCCTATGGTAACCCCGGACGCCATTGATGTTGTGTGCGCTTTTTCGAACTCCTGTTGTAAAGTTCATTTTAGTGGTAATTATATACTCCAGTTCTGATTTAAGCGCATAATCCTATTCTCTTAGTTATTTGAAGTATTTGTTATATCAATTTATTCATTTCTATTAACTATTTTTTTGAATTATTGGACTTTGAAATTTTTTCACTCTGTCTCGCATGTCGATGACATTTCATTTCTAATGCAATAGCTTTATTTTACTAATATCTCCTTATATATGGTATATTTATTCAATTATACTAGTTCATAATGTGTATACTTACCTAGAGCTTCTTTTCGCTAACTTTATTTTATTTTATCTTCAGTATTTAAGTAGTAATCCATTTTCAAATTTTTTGGTGGACGTTGCATGTTTCCTTCCCATATCTATTTTGGTAGCCATGTTGATTTTTTGCTGAGTTGAGTGTTCTTGTGCCTGCTGCTGTAATTTATTGTTTTTTATTAGTTGCTATCTAGGTTGCGAGCTGCGGCTTCTTGTTATCTTTGATTGACTGTATTTTGATATTTGTAAAGTGCTTTTGTTTGTTGAGGTGTATATTTTTGTATTTAGTTAAACTCTGTGTCTATGCTGGTAGCCTAGGTTACGTTTTGGTTTACTGTGACATGTAATTGCTTTCGCTGTGTCTCTTGCGATAGTTTTAATGTTTCCCTATTGGTAGTCTATTTGTTTGCTGTTGTTACTAGGGGCTTTTGTCACGTGTCTAAGGTGGGCTGATTCAAGTATTTCACTACAAGTGATTCACTTGTAGACTGATTCAATTAACCGGCGAGGTGATCAGTTTATCCGGTGGTTCTATTGGAGTTTCATTTATAGTTATGATTGCCTGTGGTTGGATCACTGTGGATTTGGTTCAATAGAGTTGTGTCTGACACTAGGTCAGCTCTTATATATACTGAAAGTTTGTGTTGTGTGTAATCATCCTCTTGTGCTCCGACGTCGGGAAGTTCCAGTTGTGATAGAGGGTCATTGTGGCTCAGTTATTGTTGATTTTTTGAATTCTTGTGTTGCTTTTGGAGTCTTTGTGTAGTGTTGTTGGGTTGGAGTGCAGAGTGGGTCCACTAGTAGGTCTGATCCATTTAACCGGCGAGTGATTGTATTATCCGGCGGTTTTCATTTTTTGCATCATGGCTGATGGCGACGTGGATAGATGGATAAAGGAGGTAGAAGGACATAAATTTACGTCAATTGTTATAGATATCCATGCAAAAATTTATGATCTTATGGAATACAAACGGTCGAAGACTGACAAGGTGACTGCGCCCCTGGTGGCTACTATTAAGAAAGCTATGGATTTCCTTCTGAAACAATGCACAGAAATTAGTGAAGAAAATAGAGCACTGAATACTAGACTTGAGGATAAGACGGAATATGGGAAAATGATGGAGGATTTGGCCCACAAAATATCCAGAGCGTCTGTAAGTTCAATGGAAGAAGTACAGCCTAAAATAAAAGAGCCGATGACTAAAAGAAGAGATGACTTTACTGTGATACTGACACCTACTGATGAACAACATGATTTGATACAAATAAAGGAGAAGGTAAGATGAGGGGTTCATCTTCCGGTCCCAGGCCCTTTTCAGGCCCATTTGTCGACGCAAGGAACCACCCGTGAAGCAAGCCCCGCGACGCGTCCCGAAGGTCGCCGCCAGACAAGCTCCAACAGAGTGGAACCCCACGCAAACTCCGGTCAGGTCGACGCACTGCCCAGCGCACGTCACGCCGACTATTCCCAAGTTGGTGAACAATCGATGCGATAGTTCTCACCACCCAGCTAGAAAAACCAAGTGGTCCCTAAACTTGGTTACTCGAGCCGGTAGACCCCGCAAGCCATCGCAGGAACCAGACGCCTATAAAGACGCTGGGCCCACGGACTGAACCGAGGCTTCCCGACCCGAAATTAATTTACGGACAGGCCCCCAAGATCAGATACCATTTTCCGGCAGAGACATTTTTGTGGGCCAGCCGATAGGAAAGTTATTGAAGAGCCCCTAACTTGAAGACCAGGGAGGACGGGGAAAATCCCTCCGGCCGTAAAACGACCCAGCTCCTGGCTTTTCGCCCAAACCACCCGGCTCAACCGACGGAACCCCTCGCGGATCACGCCGGGAACCAGTTGGCCCAGACTAGGCGCCGTTAGCGACCCCAGGCGGGCACGGAAAGCTCCACCTAGACGGAATAGACTCCGCCTCGCTAGGGGGTTGGACGGAACGGAGTCCCGCCAGCCCCCACCGACTCGACTCCATCCTAGAACAGAGAAGCCAATGGAGGCCGACAGAAGCCCGCCCGCCACTACCTTACCTCACGGCCGTTGAGGGTACCCAGGCCCGAAGGCCCCTGACCCCGTGCAGTAACCGACCGCTACCTTTGTTAGTGCGTTCGAAAGTTAGGTGGAGACACCTCTAGGTCCTCATCAACAGGCGAGGAAAACTCCGGTACCGCATAGACACGGAGGACCTGGATCGGACCAAGAGTTCACCCAAGGCACGATGAGCCGCCGCGTTACCGGCGAGCCTCCGGCCCGTTTCCCTGCGGGAGTAGTGTTCGATGGTGGACCTGCCGGCCGACCCCCTCCCATGGGGCACGGCACGACGCGGAGCAACCAGATCCATACTGGCCTCCCCACGCGACCGCTCCTTGGTCAACGGGGGCACCGCCAAACCCCACCACCCTTAGGGTCGGCTCCCAACTGCTCCAGCTGAGGTCCTTGGAGGGATGAGCCACCCAAGTCATAAAGTAACCTGGGCGCTGTCCGAAACCCTCGCCCTTCGGTTGCTCCGGGAGTCCCTGCATGGCGTTCCCGCGAGCCCCATCGTCACTAGCGAGCACCGAGGACTTTCCACTACAAAGCCCTCACTCATACTTCAGGCTCCCTCTTAGTCAAATGGTGGATGGGGTCCTATCGCCTTAGCTAGTCTTTGCCCGGCGACACCGTCCGGCCCGTAGACCGGCACCGGGATCGACCTATGGAACGTCGCTACCCGGTTTGCCGAGAATACCCGGGTGCCGGAGGACCGCCCTCTGGTACCCACCGAAGCGGGCGACAGCCCTATGCACAACGTCCGTTAACCGTGGCCACCGTGCTCGAGAGAGGGCTGTCGGAGATGAGCCTCTCGAGGAGGTGGCGAATCGTCCCCATCCGGCCCCCTCGCATTCGTACATAACGAACTCTGCCGAGCTTCCGGTCACCTCCCCCACTCAAGGGGTCGGAACCACCCGGAGGGGCGGCCACTAAAGGAGAAGGTAAAGGACTTATGTAGGGGAAGGCAGGATCTCCCGACTCCTAATGATGTGATAATGACTAAGTCGAATCAAGTGATTTTGAAATATAAGAATAAAAAAGAAGTTGAGACAATAAAAAATACCTTTACAGAATCAGAGGATATAAAAGAACTAGCGAAGGTGAATGTCCCTGTAAGAAAAAGAGACAGAATTCTAATCTTGAGTGTTGATCCTACTGTAAAGGAGGAAATGATAAAGGAGGAGGTGGAGAAACTGCTACAAAGTGCAGGTGCAGAAGATACGTATGGCGGTATCTGGGAAAAGTTGGAGTCGACTACATTGGATATGGCAACAAAAAATCTCTTGGAAGGACTATTAAGGAAGGTTGATACTGAGGTGCGTATAATACGTAAGATAGATACTAGACAAGGAAAGGTTAATTGGTTGTTAGACGTGGATCAAGATAGTAAACAAATATTGTTGAGACTTAGGAGAATCTGTTTGGATTACGAGAGATACCGTGTGGTGGAATTTATTTCCATCACGCGGTGTTTTAAGTGTCAAAAGTTTGGCCATATGGCAAATAATTGCAAGGACGGTATAGAATGTGTCAAGAGTGCTGAATTCACATCTGTTAAAGGATTGTAAATCGACTAAGTTGTGTTGTGCAAATTGTTATTATAATGATGCTACTGGAGATGGCGGTCATAGGGCCGATAGCGTAGAATGCCCAGTTTTCCAGAGTTATAGAAATAGTGTGTTGCCTAATCGTAGCTAAGGGCGCTGTGTCCGGCAATGTTCCTGTTGGTGGTCTTAATATTCTTCAAATTAACTTAAATCATTGTAATGATGCCAACGATGCTTTAACTATCTATGCCTTAAATAATAACATTGATACAATACTCTGTCAGGATCCTTATGTGTCAGATGGGGTGGCTTCGGGCATCCCGCCTGACTGGCCTATATTTTTCTCCGATTCTTTAAACTCAGCTATTATTTTCACTAACAGGGATTATGCGGTAATCAGTAACTTGGTGTTAAAAAATGCAGTTATAATCTCTTTGAATGTGAGTGGTGATGTAATCTATCTAGGATCACAGTATTCATCTCCAAGTGGAAATATTGATAAAGACTTTGTGGACTTGGGCACACATTTTCAAAGTTCCGACAAAGTATTATTAGCTGGCGATTTTAATGTTCCTCTTCTGGAATTGGGGTATACCAGACAAAGTGATAGAACAGAAGTCCTTCTGGAACATTTGATAGAGAAAGATCTAATCATAATGAATGATACAGATGCACCCAGTACTTTTGCTCAAGGTGATTTAACCGGAAGACCTGACTTGACTTTGGGAGGATTAGATATTTGTGATAAAATAAATAACTGGTACGTGGATGACCGAGTCTTTTCATATAGTGATCATAGATATATTAGATTTAATCTTGGATACACTGCAAGGGTCAGCTAGGTGGGGAGGCCTACCAAATGGCTTAAGCACTCACAAGCCCTAAGAAAATGAATAATCGATATAAGACTAAAAATAAAAGCTTTAAAAAATTCAATGGAATCATAAAGGATAAGGAACATTCTTGGCTACAAAACCTTTTGATAGTAAGAAATGCGCAAGATCTCGATGAACATGTAAACAACTTTATGACAGATATTGAATGTATAACAAAGAATTGTTTTAGAATGGGAAGTCTTTCTTACAAATCCACAATAAGGTGGTATTCTGATGAGCTAAGGGCTGATAGGAATAAAGTCGCAGCATTATATAAGAGGTGTGTCAAAAATCCAGATGACGAGAATATAAGAGAAAATTATAGGAATCATAGAAGAGCTTATAGCAAAAAGGTCAAAAAAGCAAAGAGAGATTCTTGGGAAAAATTTTGCAACAGCACAAATAATTCATATGGAAACCTTTATAAATATATTGCGGGCAAGACGACCAAACAGAGTGACTTTATTTTCACAAGACTGGATAATTCTGAGCCGTTTGACTCTTATTATGACGTGGCCAAGCTTTTAATGGAAGAGCATTTTGGTGTAGACAGGATCCCTGGGAATGTGCATGATTTTGTAGCAGACGGAGAGGAGCTGGAAGATTTTAAAGATGTTTCATCAAGAGAATTAAAATATATAATTAGTAAGCAGAGTAATAATAAAGCACCCGGTGTAGATGCATTGGACGCATTAATTATTAAAAACATCTGTAAGACTTGTATAAATTATATCAAGAAATTATTTGGAACATGCTTAAAATATGGACATTTTCCCGAGAGTTGGAAATCAGGTAAAGTTATTTTCTTCAGAAAGAGGAATAAAGACGGGAAGACTGCTAGGGCATATCGACCAATTACTCTTCTGTGTATAATGGGAAAATTGTTAGAAAGATTGATTAAAATCAGAGTGATGCCTAAATTGGAAGCAAGAAATTTTTGGGATAAGGCACAGCATGGGTTTCGTGAAAAGAAGAGTACCATAACGGCCCTGGAATATTTGAGAGCGAAGATAAAGAGAAACCTTAAAGTTTTTAAATATTACTCCATTGCCTCAATAGATATACAGGCGGCATTTGATGCTGTGAGTTGGAATATATTGGCCAGATTGATTGATGGATTACCTATTTCGAAGTACTTAAAAAACATACTAAAAAAATATAGTAGTAGAAGGAAGATTGCTTTTACATTTACAGATGGATTAAAATGGTTCGCGTTGTACAGGGGATGTCCCCAGGGAAGCTGCCTGGGCCCGTTATTATGGTTGATAGTAGCCGATTACCTATTAAAGAAGTACAGACAAAGATATGGCCACATTATATCATATGCTGATGATTTTGTCGTCCTAGCTGGTGCAGATACGAGAAGATAACTCGAAGACAGTTTGAATAAACAAATTAATTGGTTTGAAGAAATTTGTACGGAATTAGAACTTACTATAAGTAGTGAAAAATGTGTAGCGATGTTATTTGGTAGATACCTTTTGGAAAATAGACATCCGATATTTAAGATTGGTAATATGACAATTCCAGTTAAAGATGAGATGGTATATCTAGGACTTACATTAGATAGCAAGATGAATTGGAAAGCACACATGGAAAAGACAAGAGAAAAAGTGAGAAACTTTACCTCAAATGTTAAGAAAACCGCAAAAAGGGAAAAAGGACTGCACGCTATGTATAGAAAAATTTGGTATAAAAGTGTAATAGAAAAACAGATTATGTACGGAGCTGAGGTTTGGTTTCAAGACTTGAACTACCATGCAAAGAGAAAATTAAGCTCAAGTCAAAGATTAGGTCTCTTTACAATTATTTCAGCTTACAGAACAGTTTCAACATAGGCATTATGCGTTTTGGCAGGAGTTTCCCCCATTCATATTACAATAGAATATATGGTTAAAAAGCACAAAGTGTTGAAAGGCGAAGCTACCATTGATTCCGGTGACATAAGAATACACAGAAATAATGTAATGAGAAATTTAGTGACAAGTGACTATCCGAATTATACTGATTTAAAAAACCTCCAGATAACAGAGAAAAAAGATACGTATTATTATAATTCTATAAGTCCGCTGATATACACTGATGGCTCCAAGATGATAAATGGCGTGGGAGCAGCGTTCACAGTTTGCGTTAAAGGAAATTTTATATATGATAAGAAAATATCATTGCATAAATTGAACAGTATATATCAGGCAGAGCTTGTGGCAATCAAGCAGGCAATAGCTTGGCTGATAAACTCAAATTATAATAAAGCAATTATTTATACAGACAACAAGGCTTCTACATTGGCACTGCAATGGAACTTTCAGGTAATGACATAATAAGAGACATATACAAGATCATGAATTCTAACTTGAACAAAACTGTAACAATAGGATGGACAAGAGCACATGTTGGCAACGAAGGGAATGAGAGGGCGGATAAACTTGCGAAGGAGGCAATAGATCCAGAAATGTCAGATTTGACTTTGGAGGTACCATTTCCAATCTCATTGGTTAGGAGACTGTGTAAGGAAGGTATAAAGAAGAGTTGGCAAGAAGAATGGAGCAAGAGTGCTAAAGGTTCAGATACATATAGTGTTATAAGAAAGGTTGATGAAAAGTATCTATGTGTAAGTCAAGTTATCCAATACTATATATCGGGACATGGAAGCTTCCCAGAATATTTGTGTAAAATAGGCAAAAGAAGTAACTCAAAATGTGATTTTGGAAAGACAGGAAATGTTTTACATTATCTTTTCGGACGCTGCCCATTTGTCCCATACTTCTTCTTTTTTGATAATTCTCAGAGTGTGCGCTACAATGTGAGAAGAGTGTTATTCAGCAAAGAAAACTATCGTAAGCTGTGTGATAACTATAACTCACTTAATGCTCTATATTCTTTTATAAGATACAGATTTTAGTATTTATCAATTAAATTGCCGTTTTTTTTTTCAATGTGATTCTACGCAGTTTAACATTTACAGCTTGATTGGACATTCGACTGAACTGTACAGATGTGTCCACTAAAGTACTGAACATTGGCTGTAGTAGGAATATGAATCATACGACTGTGCAATGATCTTGTATGATATAAATTATAAGATAAGCTTCAGGTGTGGTCAAGAAAGACTATATATGGTGTATCTAGTAATACTTTTAGAACTTTATCTATGACTGCTATATATTGGACTCTACTATATTATGGGACTAATGGTTACCTAGTTGTAGAGTTACTACAAATTTACATTTTGTAATATTGCTTTTTATTTTGTTATTTGCGTGTTGTTAGTCCTGTGTTTTGCAGTGCAGTTGTAGAGTTACCTGGATAGTTACATGTTTGTGTTTTAGTTGCATAGTTACCTATAAACATGCATTTCTGTACTCCTGTTTGAGACATAGCGAGTTGCTATGCAGTTTTGCATATGGATTTATGCTTTTGTAAGCATTTTCTTTTGTAATAATTGTCGCTGATAGGCCCGTTTCCCGGCTGGGAGGAACTGGATGGTGGAGGGGTTTCCCCGCCAGGACATATAGGCCATAAACCTAGCGGTTGGCGTCCTGGTTGGGTGTCCTATGGTAACCCTTCTTCTAAAACCTGCTATGGCAGACAGGCAGATTGGTTTTCGTTTTCTGAGAGGCATCAGGTGGTTCAGGATTTTCGTTGGCTGCCCGCAGGGTTCATGTCTTGGTCCACTGATGTGGACAATTGTTGCGGATGTCATATTGCAAAATGGTCGTTGTCTAAATATAGATTTGATCTCATATGCAGACGATTCTTTGGTGGTGGATAGTGAGGATACAAGACGGTCATTGGAGAATAAGATGAATCATCATATAAATAATTTTGTAAATATATGCAGTAATTTAAATTTGTCCATCAATCCTTCGAAGAAGGTATCTATGATGTTTGGGACGAAAACTCTCAAGAAACGTAAACCAATATTTAAGATTCACCCAAAGAGTATACCAGTCAAGGACAGTATGTTGTATATTGGATTCACACTAGATAATTTATTCAGTTGGTCACCTCACCTCGAATTGGTAAGGTACAAAGTTACTGATTTTTCCTGCAACGTCAAGAGAACGAGAATACGCGACAACGGTGTCTCTCTGTATTTTTTGAAAATTTGGTATCAGACGGTATTGTTAAAGCAAATTAGCTACGGTCACGAAATATGGTTAAATGACCTGAAATATCACGGAAAACAAAGACTCTCATCATGTCAACGTGTAACCCTTCTTTCCTTCATTCGAGGGTATAGGACGACATCAACAGATGCATTGTGTATTTTGGCTGGTGTTCCCCGATTTTTATACAGCTCACTAATTCAGCTTTAAAATATGATGTATTAAATGGTCAGAAGTCTATTGATATTGGGATCAGATTATAATTTAAGCAAGTTGGTCTACTCATTCGAATATTCGTATTATAATAACCATAACACAAATATTATTAAGCCTATGAGGAGACACAATACATTTGCTGGTCAAACTGTAATATTTACGGACGGTTCGAAGATGGAAGGTGTTGCGGCCGCTTATGCGATATATGGAAAATATGATACAATTTTCGAAAAGAGGATAAAACTTCAGAGTTACAATTCAATTTATCAGGTCGAACTGGTCGCAATTGCCGATGCCATAGATTGGTGTCGATCTTCAACCTATACAGTCTTATCTTTTCACAGACAGTTATTCGTCATATTACTCTCTTCAGAGACTTTTTCCGAGTGATGATTTATGATTAAGAATGTATGAAAATCTCGATGTCATTATGCGATATATTGAAAATGCGATATATGGAAATACGATATATGGAATTATGCGATATATGGAAAACATGATACAATTTTCGAAAAGAGGATAAAACTTCAGAGTTACAATTCAATTTATCAGGTCGAACTGGTCGCAATTGCCGATGCCATAAATTGGTGTCGATCTTCAACCTATACAGCCTTTATCTTTTCACAGACAGTTATTCGTCATATTGCTCTCTTCAGAGACTTTTTCCGAGTGATAATTTATGATTAAGAATGTATGAAAATCTCAGGGTCTTGAATAATAAAATTATAAACATTGACTGGGTCAAGGCCCATATTGGGATCCACGGTAACGAACGTACGCACTTTCTGGCGAAATCTGTCATACTGAACGATGAATATGATAGAAGAGTTCATTCCATTCCCAATAAGTATGTTGAAGGCTAGCTTAGTAAAGAAATTATCCTGCGATTGACAAAGTTACTTGGATTCAAGCTCCAAGGGTAGGTTTACATATGATATTCTTAGCAAGGTAAATTTTAATTTCATAAGCTATTCACAGATCTGTGTATTTTTATACTGGACATGGAGCTTTTCCGTACTACTTGAAGAGAATGAACAGATCTGAAAGTGACAAGTGTACGTGTGGGAAGAGAGGCGACGTCGAACATTATTTGACTCATGCCTGGTTTCGACGGAATATTTTGATTACATAAGAAACGGATCTGATTCTTGGAACATTGGAAGAGTTCTGGCGTGCCGGGGAAATTACAGTAAACTTCGCTGCATTTACAATAAATTAAATAAAAAAATGTCGTTTATCAAATATACATTCTAATCCAATTTGTATAATATATTTTCCTTCATAAGATAGTGATTATTCTTCTGCCTTTCAGTGATTGTTTTTAAGGATGTTCTCAAATCCAAAAGGACAACTTTCTGACATAAGTTTTAATTTATTTTTGTTCGAAAATGCATGAAACTAGCTGGTGGTGTTGTTCAGAAACTCTGTAATTGATCTGATTTTTTCATTTTTTTTTTTTTTTTTTTTTTTTTTTGCAAACGCAATAGATCTTTTAGAAAGTAGTGTCAAAGTGGGCGTTTTGAAACGAATTTCCGCGCGAAGGAAGAAAGAGTACAAGAGCGGACGAAAAACGTGTTTGTTACGTGATCAAAATTGCTTATAACTCAATAGGTAATTGATTGATCAAAAAAGGGAAAAAACAGCTCAATTCCAAATCGCTTCTACGGTCAGGTTTTCCAATTTTATACATTTCCGTTAAAAAAATGAATTTGTAAATGTGTCTAAGTGTTTTGCACTTGTTGAGCAGAGCAGTTAA
This sequence comes from Maratus speciosus, assembly GCA_963932465.1. NCBI lineage: Eukaryota > Metazoa > Arthropoda > Arachnida > Araneae > Salticidae > Maratus > Maratus speciosus. Next base: position 488,691,992 of record OZ010795.1, read on the forward strand.
GAACAGCCTTAAGACTCTTTTAAAAACAATTCTTCTAGTCAATTTTATTCTCAGTGTATTCAGGTGGTTCTTGGTACTGTACAAATGTAGGTCACTATTCTCAGACAATTTTATAGGTTTTTAAAAACAGTTATCCTTGGACATTTTTATTTTGATATTTTCAAGTTCAAGTGAAGTATTAATTATGCCTTCGATATTAAGTTTATATGACCCACCTGGGATATAATAACTATACATCTTGATCGAATTTGTATATTATTTCTTTCTCACAATATCCTCCTGCCCCTTTTGCGGATATTTTAAGACTCTTTTAAAAAACATTTATTTTGGACAGTTTTATTCACAGCACCATCAGGTGGTTCTTCAGTTTTCCTACAAGTTGTAGTGTTATTATTTTTGGAGTGTTACTATTTTACGGCTTTTATAATCAGTTATTCTTGGACTTTTATTTTTGACACATTTACGATCAAGTGATGTATTAAACATTTCTTGGACATTAAGTTTATCTGACCCACCTGGGACGATGATGTGACAAGTCTGTGGTTCTTCAAGCTTTGCCGAAATGGTTTCTTCTGTCCGGAACTATTTTTGAAGTTATTGGGTAATTCTTGAGTAATGCACAGGGTGCTGAGTTACTGCAAATGGACCAGTTTACAATTTCCAAAGACAGTTTTCATGGACATTTTATCTGTACATTATTATTACGTAGCAGTGACTGGTTACAAATGTCTAACGTGATGAACTTTAATTTCTAGTGACTGATAACATGATATTCACGTATGGTTTGGTTAAGTTTTGTTCATACTGTATGACTTTTTCTACTGTCGGGGTTTTCAAGTGTTTGAGCTTGATCGTCTGTAAATTTACGTTATTTATTGGTACACTGTCGGTGTTTTACAAGATGTGTTCTTGTTCTTTTGTTTAATTTAATTTTGGTATCTACAATCTATGTAATTGTTGTATGTATAGATGTCTTATGTTCTAGTGAGAATTTCACTATAGTTTGTGAGTATTATTTCAATTAACGCCGGGTTTTTTTTTTTTTTTTTTTTTTTTTCTGGGACTGTTCCCTTGAATGTGGTTTTTCGTTGGTGGTGGAGGGGATTTTCTGCCGGAACGTTGAACCTATGCCAAATTTGGTAGGTGCTCCTCGGGTGATCCTATGGTAACCCCACTTATAGGTATGGAGATGCATTAAATGCTGTTCAAGAAACAATGAGATGAGTTTCATTCTGGCGTTGACGTTAAACGATTTACAAATAATCGCGATTTCTGTGCCACGTGCGATAGCGTAATATATATATAGATTACTGCTGTTTAATAATGGTATTATATTTTCAAATTAAAACAACCACTCTAATATGAAAATCTAGGGTTTCTTGTTATTTTTAATGAAAGGTTTACATTCTAACCATTTTACGTGTAAAAATTCTTAAATTTCTAAATTTGATTTTGACTTGATAACTTTATCCAAAATACCAGTTTTATTTTTAAAACAATCTTATGCAACTAAATAACACAACATATGCATAGGTGAATATAACGCATTAAAGTGTAAATTCATAAATAAGCTTGAATCCTACCGTACATTTCAATTAGACTTTATACCCATTAATTTAATGGTGTCTGTTTGTTTACATAAAATATACAGGGTGATCTTTTTTAAAGTGACAGTGTTTGGAGCGCTCTGTAGCGCGATCTTATAGCCGAAATGGCACCAAACTTGATATTTTAGACTAATCAGGACATAGGAAAAAGGATTCCGTGAAAAAAAAATTAGTTCCAAAAATCGCCGCTAGGGCATTTTGTGGCGCTGCTGTAGCTTCAATAACGCGAATTAGCTTAAAACACGGATATCAAAGAAAAATGCAAATGTTGTGCGACGACAGCGCCAGTAATAGGGGCTATAAAAGCAAGTAGTAGGCAGCTCCGACAAATAATCTCAGCTGAAGTAAACGAGCTCCAGTGGACATGCCTCTCGCGTTACCGGAATGTGCGTTACTGGGGAAGCTGTGTTATATGAATCAATGTAATGCATCCGCAGCTCTTTGGGAATTTCGAACCAGAAAAAAATTACGAAAAGGGCCTTTATCGCTGAATGGTCTTAAGAAAATGATTAAGAAGTTCGAGGAAACGGGATCACTGACCATTCGCGCTGGGAGAGGACGTAAACAATTATCAGAAGATGTAATAACTGTTGTGGCAACTGCAATTGTCGAAGGATAGCAGGGAACCATTGCTGGTACTAGCAGCGCCCCGGGTGTAGCTCGACAATTGGACATGAATTATTCCACGGTATGGAGAGTTTTGCGGCGCGTTATTGGATTTTACCCCTACAAAATCCGCCGCTTGCACGAACTGAAACCAAGTGATTATGATGAGCGAGTAACATTTGCTATATAGTTTATTGCCTGGGTAGAAATTGATGATGCTTTCCCATGGCACATTCTGTGGGGAGATGAGTGCCATTTTTATCTCAATGGATCCATAAACACACAAAATAGCCGAATTTTGGCTTCTGAGCAGCCCTACACCGTGCATGAAATCTCATTCACTGTGCATGAAATCCCAAAAGTCACTGTTTGGTGTGATTTCACAGCCGAATTCGTAATTGGGCCATTCTTTTTTGAGACCATCACTCCGACAGGACACAAAACGTGCACCATAAATGCAGAAAGATACCACGAAATGCTGCAAACATTTGTTATTCCACAACTTCAGCAAAGAAACTGTCTCCAACAGACAATCTTTATGCAGGATGGTGCTCTGCCACACATTAGTAACAAGGTAAAGCAGCTGTTGCGCCAAAACTTCACTGACGATAGAGTCATAAGTCGGAGTTTTCCAGTTGCATGGCCGCCTCGTTCCCCTGACCACACGCCATGCGATTTTTGGCTCTGGGGTTATTTGAAATCTCAAGTTTATGTTGGTGGAGTATGAAATTTGTCTATTCTAACGGACAACATAACAAAGACAGTGCGGAATATTCCTTGTGATATGTTACGTACGGCTGTGGAGAACGTTGTGCACAGAATGCACGGTGTTATTTCTGAGAACGGTGCTCACGTTGAAGGTGGTCTAATTCCTCAACGGGGAAGTTAATGTAGTAAATAAACATTAATAATTTAACTGTACGATTGTATGTGTTAGTATTTTTCTTTTCTCACATTTTATACATTGCAAAGTGCCACAAAATGCCCTAGCAGTGATTTTTGGAACCAAATTTTTTTCACGGAATTCTTTTTCCCATGTCTTGATTAGTCTAAATACCAAGTTCGGTGCCATTTCGGCTATTAGATCGCGCTACAGGGTGCTCCAAACACTGTCACTTTAAAAAAGATCACCCTGTACTTTTTAATAACACTCAAAATTAATCTCTTATAAAAGAATAATTTTAATAAATATTTTCCCATACTCTGATACACTTCATAAATAGTACTCCATCTTCGTTGCTAAACGAAAAAATAATGAAAAAAAAAAGAATGAAAGAAAAATAAGGAAACGCGGGAAATTCAATTTTTGGAAATGCTAACATTAAAAACTTTGTTATTGCATTTCACATTCAACAAAAAGTTAATTAAATTTTCCCCCAAAAGGAAAAAAAATATTTTAGAAAGAACACTTTTATAATGAATTAGAAAAAAAAAATTGCACAGTGAGACGAAAATGTATTTTTTTTTAAATCATCTTTTTATCATTTTCTTAAAAAGTCAATTTGTCTCAAAATTTGTCTTGATTTTTTTTTTTACCGATAAGAGATAAGCTTAATATTATCATATTAAGTACTTAAATTTCTTGTTTTCATTGATTTGATAACCTTACCAAAAACTATAACTTTCTATAAAAAAATTTGTTAAACTAAATTAATTACATAAAGAAGTGATAGTATTGTTAGATATTAACCTATTTATTACTGAATCTGGACATATACAAGTCTCAGCGACTATTTTTTTATTTTATTCGCATCACTTTTTGAAAAATAATTTCTACCATATACTTATGCTCAAGGGAAATTCAAGGACAAAGAAATTTATTTGTAAATTGATTATTATGATTGCACATAAAAATAGTCGCCAGTCCTGATCTGTTTTCAAACTGTTAAAGTGTAAATTCATTAGTAAGTTTTTACTCATACTTTATTAGTCTTGTTGCTATTGTGTTATTAGACACCAATATGCTATTTATTTCAGACAACAATTAAAGTGTCGTCCATAAAAAATAACGTTACATCTAATCATCAGCCACCCGAAAAACGAAGCAGGTGTATCATTGTACGGTTAAATTCTGATAGTCTACTGCATTTTTTTAAACCTTCTAAACATGGCACATTTTCCATTTTTACACCATTTTATAGGGGGAAAAATACTTTTAAATGCAATGGACGACAAGAATTTCTGATGTCATACAACGTCACGATGGATTATACGATGGATATATTAACAGCTAATCAACTTCCCGATTTTCCCACAAGCGTTCACCAAAAGCCAATCAAATACGGCAATGCTTGTGGGAAACACTGCGAGCTCCACCCAGTGCGTGTGGTCAATGTCTGAAAATTGTATCAATTTATTTTTGAGGTATTATTATTATTATTTTTAAGTTTTTAATGCCATTTCTGCAATGGTGGCAACTGAAGTACTCCATTTCTGTAGAAAGTAAAGGGAAAATAGTAGATTACTATCTTTTCGTTGCCATTTTCGCGTAACTAAAATAAAATGTAATTAAAATACGTATGCTATATGCCAAGAACATAGTCGGTTCTCAAGTGCATTGCTCAACAAGTGCAAAATTTTCTGACACATTTACTGGCTCATTTTTAAAGGTACTAGATTGGCAGGGCTGTCTGTTGAAGCGATTTGGAGTTTTCCGTTTTTTGATAAATAAATTACTTATCGAGTTATTAGCAATTTTGATCGCGTGACAACCGGTTTTTCTCCTCTTCTGGGGCGTTTTTCCCCCCTCTCGTCTGGAAATTCGGTTCTAAAAACTTATTTTGACGATATTTCCTGAAAGATCTTTGACGTTTTAGTAAAAAATTAAAAAGGTCTTTCGATTATATAGTTTCTGAATAACATCTGTCAATTTCATGACTTTTCAAACAAAAATGAATTAAAATTTGTGTCAAAGTTGGCCCTTTGGATTTGAGAACAGCCTTAAGGAAATGCAGAACACAACTAATCGCATCTTAAAACGTTCTTCCAGTCGCACTGAGAAAAATGACACTTAAATTTCAAATCTGAGTAACTATGTTTTCATTTTGTTATGAAACTTTGTTTCAAATATGGCTTTCAATTCTGAAATACCAGAAATACTCAATTTTAAACAAAATTACTTTTCATTCGTTAAACGTAGTAAATTTTACCAGGATAGTTGAATTTATTCATATTATTTCATTTGCTATGATTTCGAACGAAATGCTCCTTTTAATAATAATTTATAACATGAAATGTGGCGAACTACATTTTTATTGTGTTCGCGGAAGAACACTTATAAGCCGTCGTAATATAATTGCAAAAGCGTAAATTTTATCCTTCAGCCTTTGAAATCAAAGAATGGGTGAATTCGTAAAGGAAAGACTTTGCAGGTGGAATTTGATAATCATCAACAATATATAAATGCAAACATCATGTGTAATCGTGAATAAACATCTCGAATAAAGCGCCATGTGCTCATATTTGAGTATGTCCATGCTTTCAGAAATGAGTATATACATGTTTCAAACTTGAGTAATTTTGATTCGGAGCCATTTTGACTATGCGACATACTAAAATTTGAGTATTTTTTACTGTTTTGAAAATGTCGTTTTTAGACTGCGCTTATACAGAATACGGTAATGGATTTTTTTCCTTATAAATAAACAAATGCATGCTATGCGATTAATATTCTACACCAAACATCTTGTACTGCCACTCCACTAATGCACACAATTTTCAGTATGACTGAAATAGCATAACAGTTTCTAAAAAATACACTGCAAATGATCATAATGTAGGCCATAATGTAATGAAATTCTTTTTTGTGCCCCTATAAATCAATGTCATGCACTCCATATTCTGTAGAACGAATGTTGTATTGCACATCGATAAAGCATACTATGACAGAGTTTCTGTCACATATCATTTTTTCTTCAAAATTAATTTAAAACAATTTTTTTTTTTGCTTTTAAAAGATGTCGTTCTTCCTCCCCTCGTTAAACTAAAATTGTAATTTAATTCAGTGCATACAGATTGCATTCCATACGGAATTTTATCTAGATGTTTTTCCCCCTTTTCTGCTATCGTCTTTAATTCAAAACCGCTAAATATTATCGCGGAATTATAATTTCCGTTAACACTCTGGTCATTAAATAAATCAAAAAAGAAATAAACGCAGTTGTCTGTAATATAAGATTGGCAGTTATTTTCCATTTGTGTATGCCCACGTTGGAAATAATTCAATCTTAATCATTGCTAAATTTTGAGCCGTTGCAATAAAGTAAAAAATAGAAAAAGGTTATTTTACGCGAATGCGGTCTTTGAAATCATTTTCATGTACGCTAACTTTATTTATGGGTAGTATAAAAACATATGCATTTTCTCGGCATGACGCAATTATAGCTGATCATTAGAGTTTGATAAACAAAGCCAGGTTCTATGTCACGGCTGTTATGTAAATATGAAAAACCTTTATTTTGGCAACATTTACGTCACGTGTCTCGTCAGGAAAATATATTATGTGGGGTAATCAATTGTATTCGCCAAAACCTTTGTACACTCTTCGATCAGTATTCCAAAGATTTAAATTGGCGATAGATTGTAACGCCAAGAGATCTAAACTTCTTGTGAAATGTGTCACTTCAATTTTGGCTGTTGATTTGAAAGGTACTAATAACCGCGCTCCGCGCACTGGGTAAATGGAGTCTCTCTCTCCATAACCACTAAAATATAACCCCTGTAGTAACATTTTTTAATATGTTAATTTTTTAAAATAAATTTTAGTTCCCGTATTTAGAGTTGAGTTTTTCTGCACGTACAACACCCGTACCACTGAACACCGTCATACATACCGATTGCAGTAATGTTTGAAATAGTTTAAATTTATTAAAATGCACTGAAATTATTTTCCTTATACAGACCCATAATGTAAAAGGAAATTCTTTTACGAACGAACTATAAATGCAACACGTTCCATTTTGAATAGGAAATCACCTTTGGTAAACCTCACTAATATATACCAAGCTCATGGTAATCCAAGTATATTTACATGCGTTATAGATGACGGCCAGAGGAACCGATGTCAAACACCTTTCAATTATGTTGGAAAGTGTTAACAAATACATAAATAAATCTGAAGAAAATTCACTACACAGTGAGACGAAAATGTATTTATATTCTATTTTTATCGTTTTTTAACACCTATTTTTAAACTTCTCTGTTTCTGTACTGAAAAATCTTGTTCATTTATAGAAAAGAGAATAGCTCTTTAATTTCCCTGTATACTTGAATTAAAAATGTCTACAAATGTACTGTTTAAGAATAAAAATTTCTTCAGAAATGTGCCAGAAATTAGCCTTTTTACATACGAAAACATTCTTAAATTCCCAATTTTGATTTTGACTTGATAACTAACCCAAAAATAGAGTTCTATGCATAAAACCATTTAAGTAACTGAATTAAAAACAAGGGGGTGAGTGATCACAGATCGTACAGAGGATTTCGTTTAATATCCCTTTCAAAACACTTTATCCTTTTACAAAATCTGTTAGTTCCACATTTCGAAACCAGGGGGCGCACTCTATTCTAAACAAACCTATCCGAACGAAACTCCGTTTTACAAACTATCCGTAGAGATATTAGTCGAGGGGATCGGGCCCACAGCACTCTAGATAGGTCTGTGCCCCTGGCGATAAAAATGGGAACTAAAATATGTACCACTATGGTGCATAATATGAAAGAGTGGTTAAGGCTGTTCTTAACTGCTATGTTCAACAAGCGCAAAACGTTCTGACACATTTACAAATTCATTTTTTAACGGAAAGATATAAAATTCGAAAGCCTGGGCATGGAAGCGATTTGGAATTGAACTGTTTTTTTCTATTTTTTGATCAATCAATTACCCATTGGGTTATAAGCGATTTCGATCACATGACAAACTCGTTTTTCGCCCGCTCTTGAGTGATTTTTCTACTTTCACGCGGAAATTTGGTTCAAAACGTCCACTTTGGCATTATTTTCTGAAAGATCCATTGCGTTTGCAAAAAAATGGAAAAAACAGCTCGATGACACAGTTTCTGAACAACAACACCAGCTAGTTTCATGCATTTTCGAACAAAAATAAATTAAAACTTATGTCAGGAAGTTGCCCTTTTCGATTTGAGAACAGCCTTAAAGGAGGGTTGGCAAAAATTAGGAAAGTGCACCCTGGGTGAAAAGGATTGAGGTTAGAAAAATTGCTAACAATATAGAAGTTAGAATCCGGAGGGGTAAATGATATAAGACTTTTCAAAAATTTTATGATTTTTCGTGTGATCGCAAGTGTTCTGCTATCAGTATTCAAAATTTCTCATCTCCAACTTAATTAGGGGCTGAGTTATAGAAAAATTGCTTAAAATACACAAGTTAAAGCCCAGAGGGGTAAACATAAGACTTTTTCAAAGTTTTATGATCTGTCGTTTGATGTGAGGTACTCAGCTAAAAGTATCCAAAATTTCAAGTCTTCAACTTAATTAGGGGGTCAGTTAGAAAAAAAAAAGCTTAAAATACAGAAGTTAGAGCCCAGTGGGGTAAATAGGACTTTTTCAAAATTTTATGATTTGTCGTTTGATGTGAGGTGTCTATAAGAATCCAAAATTTCAAGTCCCCAACATATAGTTTCTAAGAACGGGCTCTGTGACAGACAGACAGACAGAGGAGTGAGACGAATAGGTTTCGTCAGATGAACGAAACCCTAAAAGGAACTGGTGGTATCCTTTTAATATTAAAGTATAAGCAGGGTCTGATTATTCAAAAGGCATCACGTGATAAGCACGACCTTCCCCTCTAAAATTTAAGAGCCCCCCCCCCCAAAAAAAATGGATTTCAAAATGAATCCTCTATTTCCCCCCCCCCCCCCCTCTTTAACCATTTGGAAAAATGGTTATTGTTTTCTGTCAGGGTAGGAAATCAAAAACATATCTGAAGCGTTTTATTGGTTAAATTCGTATTTTATTCGTTTTCTGATTGGCCTATACAGTAATCTGTATTTTTCCTTTACTTTCAACAGAGATGGATACTTCTGTTGCCACTATGACAAAAAAGTAATAAAAAATACAAAAAAAGTTAACTCAGAAACAAATTGAGATACAGCTTTCAAACAAATGGCATTTAAAAGTACATTTTTTTCTCTATACGACAGTGTAAAAAGTAATATTGTGGGATGTTCAAAAGTTTAAGAATGAAATTTCATTTAAAATGGGTCGTCAGATTTCTACGATGACAAAGCCTTTTCTCGAACAGCCAAAGAAATGCTTGGATAATACGTAAGTTTCAGGAAATCTGACGAGTAGCAGGCGATTTTTGTCGCTTGCAATTTTTACGTGTAATAACACTATTAATGTTTAATTCATGGCGTACGTGATGTCTGATCAACTCCGTGCGATTTTTTATGTCTTAAATTTTAGTCTTTGAAAAAATCATTTTCCAAATGGTCGTTGTAATTTGTTAAATTGCTTTTTTTATCTATGTTTATACAATTTATTTAACATAAAGATGCTATTTATTTATTTATTTATTGTACATTGCATTTTTATTGTTTTTGGAAGGGAAAGTTTGAAAAAAGCAAGAGAATATCAACGTACTGTTTCAGAAACTCATCATGTTAACCAGTCATATGGCATACTGATGTGCTGGTTAAAAACCATCTGGGTAGTTAAGTATACAACAACTATATGTACTAAATATATCTGAAGAAAATACAGAGAATGTAAAAAAGCTGTTTGATGAAATATTATGTGAACTCACCTAAGGCAACTCCCGGCAAATATTTAGTAACATTGATAAGTTTCCATATATGTAGAATTTAGAAAACTTTTTTCGAAATGAAAGATTACTCCAAAATGATAGTGTGCTTCCCATATATTCAGAGGGCTGCGTTGGGTTGATTTTAGACGGCCGATTATCAACTCGAGGGATATAGGCTTAAGGGGGAGTGCCCTCCGTGGGGGGTCTTTCTAAGGGAACCTAACACGTATTTACGCATGGAAATCAAGGCTTCGAAGAACACCACGAAAACTCCGAAACGGTTAGGCCGACAGGCGCGATTGTGTTCGAAACCAGCACCTCCCGTCTACCAGCTGCGAGAGTAGAACCTCTGGGCCACTGGTGGGGCTCATATATTCAGAGGATAATCGGGCATTGAGTATACTTTCATAAGTTTGAATAATTCTCTATATATTTCAATTGGACTTCATACACATTAATAGAAATTGACGCTGTTTATAACAAAGTACTATTTGCGTTAAAAATACTTCTTAAGAATTCAAATTAATCCTTTATAAAAGAATAATTTAAATAAATATTTTCCTATAACCTGTACACTTCATAAATAGCACTCCATCTTCGTCGCTAAAAAGGAGCAAAGCAAAAAACGCGGGAAATTTATTTCTTGAAATATGAAACATTAAAAACTTTGTTATTACATTTCACATTTTACAAAAAATTAATTAAATTTTTCGCTAAAAAAAATCTTGACTTTAGAAAAACACATTCGCATAATGCAATTAGAAAAAGGGGGGAAAATAAAAGAAACTGAAGAAAATTCATCGCGCAGTGAGACGAAAATGTATTTTTTGATTCCTGTTCTTACCTTATGATTTATTCATAAACAGGATTTGCGCTTTTCCATCTAATGTTTCTCCTTCATGTTGTTGTCTCCGAATTAACTATAACATGATGAAACAAAAAACGAAAAATTACGAAACAAAACTCATCATGCAAAGAATTAATCAGCCTCAATTATTATTCAGCGAAATGGAATGGTTCGGTACAAGCAGAAGCAAGCACCTTCGGTAAATTTTTAGCTCGCATAAAATTTAATTAAAGACGAACATCACTGCCTACCATCACATTTCAACTTTTAATCAAATGCATTTGCTTTGATAAAATAAAACAAGGAAAAATTCATTGAATAAAAGGTCGTATAAATAATGTAAAGGGTTTTAGTTTAATAAAATCGTCGAAAGAATTCTATTTATTGTATTTTTTTTTTCATTAATATACAAATTAGTTTTGTGCGGGAGTACTTGAAAATAAACACGTGTATGCGTCTTTGGTCACGCCCTTTTTTTGCTTTTTGGGTAGTCGGTATTTCGAAGGGGGAAAAAATCATTTTATGTTGTGAAACAGGGCGGCTTAAGTCAAGACGTATTAATAAAAATTATATTAGCAATAACATATAGGCTTTATTCCTTATGGTTGTTCTCAAACTGAAATTGGCTACTACTTGGATATATTTCTAAATTCATTTTTAGGGTTCCGTACTTAAAAAGTAAAAACGGAACCATTATAAGATCACTCCTGTGTCTGTCTGTCTGTCTGTCTGTAACAGCCATTTTACTCGTAAACTATGGAACGTGGAAAGTTCAAATTCGGGGAAGTAATAAAGATCATTGACCCACATATTTTCAGATTAATAAAAATTCATAAATATACTTAGTAAAAATGTAGAGGGGCTAATTATGCTACTTGAAAAAAAAAAATCTTTTCTTTGTATATCATGTGCGGTATCCTGTGAAAGCTTTCGTAACGCTGAACTCAAAAATACATTCCTTTTAATTTTAGGTATTATATTTTCAAAGTTATTGTCGAAAATGTAGCGCAAAAATATGTCCCCCCCTTCATCTAATTCCGAATCTACTGAAACTAAAATTATGAAAGGTAAGAGAGGTAGTAGACGTTAATATGAACCTTGCCAGAAAATTATAGCGATTAACCTAGGTCACATAGTTTTTGAGAAATTAGCATTTTTCTGTTATACACAAATTTTGATTTACGGGCATTCAGAAAAATTGTTGAGCATCGCTGGATATACCAATCATTGCAGAGGTATAAAAGCATTGTTGATAATGATTTTCGAAAAAAATCATGGGTAATTAGCCGAGATATTAACCTTTAAAGATACGGCCAGTATTTGGACATACATAAGGACAGGGGCGGCGTACTCTATGCCTAGTTTACATTACACATATGTCATTAAAAGTTATGTCCAGCAACAGTATAAAAGCAATAAACGTCAAATTGCTAAAAACATACTAATTTAAGGGGTCTCGGGAACCTAAAAAATGGAAAAAATGAAAAAAAAGACCATTTTCAACATTTAATGTCTTAAAATGTATATGATTTTAAAACACAATTTTAATTGGGATGAAAGATATAAGTATGTTCTTTCATCTCATGTATTTAAAAAGTTGACAGATACAGAATTAGTATTTATAGGGGCTCGAAACTATGTTAGACATTTGTCGAACAAAAAATTGGCATAACAGTTTACGCGCAAAATTACAAAATCATGGAAGACGGTAGTATTTCGAGTGACGCAGCCTTAAGCCTAAAATCGTATCGTATCGTATCATAGAATTCGTAGATGGTGGAACTCATATATACAGCTAACTCGACATCAAAGAAAACGCGAAAAGCCGCCTTTTAATAACTCAGCAGATATATGTCTTATTGTTCTGAATTTTCTAGAACAGTCTTATATCTGCAGTCTAATCGTATACTGAAATTTTTGCATTTCTACGTGCAGTATATTTTGAGATCTAAATAGCCATTTTTAAAGTGAAAACGTTGGTATAATATCGAGGAAGTTCCTAATTTGAAAATCTCGAAAACGGTTCTAACAATTATTTTTAAATTGATACATAATATAAATGTGATTAAGGCGAGGTGAATAACACTTTTCTTTTTTCTGGGAAAACTCTCGTTCGTTAAATAATTCGATTTTTTTTCTCTCGAAAATGACACGGGCGATTTTTTAAAAATCAAATAAATATGTTTCAGATGAACCAAATAACAATTTACTTGTTTCCAGCAAGACTCTTGTTCGTTTTATAATGCGCATGAAAAATCGGACTATATTTCTTCGCCATTCTATGGAAATTTCACCGAAAATGCATGACACAGTATTCATACACACGCTTTCTTTTTAACCACTTTTGGGGAGAAAAATTTTGTGTTCCCACTGGCTGAGTGGCTAAGGGCCATCGTTTACTGACCTTAAGATAGGCAGTTCGATACTCGCTGTTACGTGTTTTCACATGTGAATGTTTTTTTTTTTTTTTTTTTTTTTTAAAGTATGCTAGTTGACCATTATTCTCAGTTCCTTTGTAATTTTTTTAATTGCTATTAAGTTAAATAAAATTACAATTATAATGACGCCAATTTGATGATGATTATTTCTTGGCAATTTTTCAACAATAAAAATATTACCATAAATTTTATAAATATATTTAATTTCAATCACTTTACAAAAAATATACATTAATAATTATTATTTGAATATAAATCACACGATCAGAAACGTAAAAAAATAATTCATTCCAGCTCTTCTTTTTATAATATCATTTTTTATTATTATGACGGTCAATCAATATATAATCACTGACATCCATAATATTATTATTATTATAATTATTATTTTCCTTGCATAAAAGCTATTGTGATGTAATTCTTTTATAATAAATAATTTAGTTGAAATGTTTTATTTATAAATATCAATGAAGTTTGATAACCCCGAGACAATTCTTTGCAATATTTACAGTTTACATAATAAGCATATCAGAATTCTAGTGTCGCCATCTTTTGACGCAATTGCGTAGTATTATAGAGAAATGTTTGATAAAAATGCTGAAGTAGACAGTTTTTAAATCTAAGAATTATTTTAAGAGATATTTAATGTTAAATCTGGATAAAATTGTCTCATTAAAAAAGTCTCATAGGAAAAAAAAATATACATGGGAATTTAATCATTTTCATTCAATTTAATCATTCAATAGAAACTCGAAGTTTGCAGAGTGCATTTATTATTCTTAACTTGCATAATTTTTGACGGTTTATTTCAATTTTAAATTAAAATTTTCAGAATTTCCAGAGATATTTTTTACATATTTTAGAAAAGGTTCTTTTAAATTGTTGCCAAATGTTAAAACAGCGCAAAGAATAATATATCCTTTAAATTAAAAATTTATTCACACGTGACTATTATAAACAGAAAAAAATCCTTTTAAATTAGAATTAAATGATAACGTGTTAAAAGCAGGAAAATATTAAACATTACATCATAAAAATTGTTTTTACACATGCTTACTTAAAATGAAAGAAAATTATAAAATAATCAATTATTTTCAAATTAGAATTAAATGATTACGCATTAAAAGAAGGAAAACATTGAAAATTACGTCATAAAAATTATATTTACACGTGAATATTAAAAGAAAAAGAAAATTTTTAAATAATAAATTCATTGATATGTGTTAAAAGTCGTAAATGGAGGAAATTACGTCATATTGGCCAAAGTGGCCAAAACAGTTTACAAAACACATTGCAAAACATATTGCAAAACAGTGTAAATTAAAAAATATATTTATATGAGAGATTTATTTCAAATTTCGAGATGATATTTTTAACTATAGTTGCTAATTTTAAGGTAGCGCAAATAATAATATTATCTTTCTAATAATAAAAATATTTTCAGTTGAATGTTACAAAGAGAAAGGAAAGTTTGGTGAAAATTATGTCAGATTTAAAACGTTACATTTAAAATCTCTTATTTAAAATCATTTTCTTATAGCGTTGTTAAAAAATACCATAAAGCAAAGACTCTGTTGACTTGGTTCCTTTTATATTTGGTAATTTTCAAATGTTTAACTAATCTTATTTAATCAAGCAGGGAAACAGCAACTAACATCAGCTGATCCGGTTTTGAAATCCCTCAGTAAAAGGGAAACCCGTTTACAGTAAGATCGCCATTGATTTTTTTAATTATACAGAGCAGCCTCGATTATCCGAGCTAATTGGGACTGCACTCTAAACTGAAATGTCTGAAATTCAGACACTTAAGTGTCTGAAACGTAGTGTTCAATTTTCAGACGTTTTAAAATGTCTGAAAATTTTCAGACACTTCTTGCGTCTGAATTTCAAACACATAAGTGACTGAAACTGGAGTGTTCGATTTTCAGACGTTTTAAAGTGTCTTAAAATTTTTAGACACTTCTTGCGTCTGAATTTCAGACATTTCAAGTGTCTTAATTGCGGCCATCTTTGAGCCCTTTTTTTTGCCAATATGAAGCCATCTTTGACCACTTTTCTTTCTAAGTCATATTTGACCACATTGAATCATTTTTTATAAATGAGAATAATTTGTTACCATAAAGCAGAGCTAATTGCAGCGTGGTAAAACTAGGATGCTTCTCTGCCCCCTGATTTTAGGGTACCCCAAATTGGGTACAAAATTTTTATAAAGCTGATATTTTATATCAGTTTTGACTTTATTATGATCGTAATCAGTATTTTGTAGTTTTAGAATAGGATAATATATATAAATATATTCACCTAAATATGTATTTATGCGATTTCATATATGCCCTACGGTATCAAAAATGTTTATTAAATTAATTCCAGTCCAAAGACCTAGTATTTATTCGCCCCCCCCCCCCCCCACCGCCACCTTCATATATTGCTACAAAAAAAAAAAAAAAAAAAAAAGACTGCTCGATGCCATCAAATACATATTTGGATAAATATATCCTTTTCTTTAACCTAATCATATTCTAAAAGTACAAAATATTTATTAAAATAAGTATAAGATCAAAACAAATTTAAAATATCAGCTTTATGGAAATTTCATACCAAATTTGTGGGCCCGTAAAGCTAACGTCCCATAGAAAAAGCCCAGTTTGTCCATGCTGCAATCAGCTCTGCTTTATGGTAACAAATTATTCCCATTTATAAAAAATGATTCACTTCTTCGGAAAGAATTCCATCCCTGCTTTGTTGCACAATTTTTTCTATTTAAATTAGATATTCCCAGTCAATTAGTTTAAGCATTTTTTGGATTTTTATTTCTGTGTTAAATAAAATCTAGCACTAGATTTCACAAAATTATCAGCATATGAGATCCGAACATGAAAAAAATAAATAAACACCTCCTACTAACTCTGCAACTAGAAGACAACAATAATAGAAGAAAGTTACTGGTACCAATCGTCTGGAAATAAAGTTTACTTTTAAATGATGTATTTAAAATTTGCATAGGGGCCATCTACATATCAAAATTAGACCAAACTTTGTTTTTTTTTTCAATGGATGCACCCAATTTTGACACTATATTTTAAATCTTCGGTTCAAACTATGCCTAGAAACGAAATTTCTAGTCATTTGAATGATAAGTTTTTGAATTATAAGCATTCAAAATTTAGAGCTTCTAATGTTAAATTGCATTTTCATATTTTTATTAATATCTCCTGAAATTATAATCCTAATATGATAATTTTGTATGTGGTTATAATACTAAAAAACCTAAACATATATAAAAACATTGAATTCGTAAAATTGCATACCAAATTTGGGGGCACAAAAATCGATGGGAAGGTTAGGGGGCAGGGCCGCGGATTAGTTTCCATGTTTTAATCAGGTCCTGCTTCTAGAAGAAACACTACCCCGCTTTATATTTTTCTAAATAGAGCTGTCCGCTATTCGGGAGTGACCGGTTATAGAAGTTTTACTGTATGCTTCAGTAATAACGGACATTCTCGAATAGCAGACACCTATATAGCGATCACTTTTTTCAATCCACAACATTTGTGGATTGAAAAGCAGATTAATAATATATTGAAGCATATTTTGTGTAATTTGTACTCGGTATGCTGGGTATTTGTACACTCTGGACTTTTTTTACATATGGAAATAAAACCTCTAAATAGCGGGCAAATTCTATGGTCCTAGGGTGTCTGCTATTGAGAGGTTTTATTTAATATATACAGTTATAAATATATTCTAAAAAAGTTAGAAAATGTTTTTTTTTTTTTTTTTTTTTTTTTTTTTTTGACAGTATAGGAAATGTGGTTCTAATAACTTCCAGTACCAGCGGCTTACATTCATTACCCCCCCCCCCCTCTTCCCCTACTACATATACAGCAACAAAAATTTAAACACATTGATGACTTAATATATATATATATATGAACATGTAAATATATGTTTGGATAAATATATCCTTTGTCATTAACTTCATCCTAATCTAAAAGTATGCAATATGATATATAATAAGTACAATAAATTGCTTTGCGCAAATGGATGCATTCTCGTTACAAAGGAACAATTTAAAATGTATTTATAAAACATTAAAAATTTCACGATAACTCCGATTCTGATGCTTTTATAATTATTTTTCAAGTTTTATGCCCACCACTTGAAGCAAAAATGTTCATAGCATTTCCAATACATAAATTTAATTTTGTTACATGAAAACATTAATTTCGAAAATGTAAAAGAATTAAATGATCTGTCATTAAACATAAAAATTCATATACGAAATCATGTTAATATTATCTGTAACTAGAAATTACAACGGAAGGGTTTATTAATAACAATATCA
Source organism: Maratus speciosus (assembly GCA_963932465.1). Classification (NCBI taxonomy): domain Eukaryota; kingdom Metazoa; phylum Arthropoda; class Arachnida; order Araneae; family Salticidae; genus Maratus; species Maratus speciosus. The sequence continues at coordinate 488,709,599 of OZ010795.1, forward strand.
TTTAATAACTTGATCTTTTTAATTATATTTTGCCATGTAGGCAATTTCTTTTACATATAGCATATGGTAATCACCAGAGCTACTAAGCTATCTTTAAAAAGTTAAACACATATATATTTTTAATAACATGCAAGAGAAATAACATCTAATTTCAAAACTTATTTTGCATTAAAAATATATATTTAATTGTTATTTCTGTATCTTTTATAAAAATGAACAAACGTTGAAAAAAAATCCCCCCAATTTTATGTGAAAAATGCAGTAAAATATGAAAATAAAGTCTTTTTTCCGTTCTAAATCTGCAATTTCTTTTTAACAATCAATAAATCAATATTAATAAATTTTTCAATATCTGAAGTTGTACAAAACTTAAATATAATTTTAAGCAATTAAACAAAGTAAATAATGATTCATTTCCTTACTTATTTTATTGTAAATCATTATATAGCTATTATAGAAAAATATTTTTAATAAAATTAACTATTAAAAAAATGGCATTATATTAAATGGCTAATATTTACTGACATTTTTATAGTCAGATTAATAGCTTGTATCCACAACAAAAACTATATAGTGCTGCAACTGCTTTTTTTTTTTTTTTTTTTTTGACAAAAATATAATACTAAAAATGTTGACAAATTTGGGTGTCAATCTACACAAGCAATAACTTTTAATGCTTAAGCAATGATTTAAGCAATGATGATATTATTTTATATGAAAAACATTTATTTATAAATCGAATACTTTAAGAATTATCGAGCAAGTTAGTTAATTAATCCTGAAAATGAAATAAATTTAGTCGAAAATAATAAAAAACACTGTCATACTGAAAAATATTTATTCTATATAGAAAGATACAAATATGATAAACACATGTATTCTTTAAAAAGTGATTTAAATAATTAATATTACATAATTAATATTGTTCAAGGAAAATTTCTATTTCCAAATAAAAATTATATTTTTGTAAATAATCACATTCTTACCTTTTTAGTATTTCCTAAAATGCAATAGAGTAAATCCATGTAATATAAACAGAAACACAAAAATATAGACACTTTCTTCTTACATATTTCACTAAATATTCAGATGAATGCTGATATGCATTCTTCTGATATGAATGCTTAAATGCAATAGATTAAATCCATGTAATATAAACAGAAACACAAAAATATAGACACTTTCTTCTTACATATTTCACTAAATATTCAGATGAATGCTGATAATTGAAAAGCATATAACGAAGACATTTTTTTTTTCATTATTCAACATATTTTTTTCATAATGATATAATTTAATATAATGCAGAATTTAATTCAATTCGCTTTTTCGAATCACATTTCACTTGCACTTTCTTATTCTCCAATCTCTCAAGTACAATTATTGAAATTCCAAAAATGCACTTTATAAGCTGTGTATTAGTAAGCTGCATATACATCTATGTGGATGACACAATTACATTACTCAACGTATCATTTTTATAATAATCGCATATATTATTCCATAAATGAATTATTCCAAAAAACTGTTCCAGCTATGTATATATCACAGTCACGGAATATAAATAATGTTACACATAAAAAAATTGCGGCCAACTTTGTTAAACAGGGAACTACCTCATTGAAAGCATTGAAAGAACCGTTTTAACGCGCCAGTTGCCAACGGACATTTTTGAACAAAGAGAAATAGGCGAAATCAGCATTTTGATTACCACTGCAGTCGCTGATCTCAGCCTACTGTTTATAAACCGTTATAAAGTGCTTGATGAGCTCATTTGAACTTTTTATCAGCGAGAAATAAATCATTGAATAAGAAAAGCTTTATTTTCTTTATTAGGTGTTTTTCTTAATGTGTTACATTTATTTGAGTATAGTTTTTGCAGTTTTTTTTATTTTTAGACATATAGAAAACATACTTTAAATAAAGATTTTATTGTAAAACTAGAAAATAACATATCGAATTTTCAGTGGTCATGAAGAGAGCAATTGTCCATCCCTGAAATTTAATTAATTATATTTTCTATACGTTTGATTATTTAAAAAATACTTTTTTCTCTTCCAAATAGCAATATATTAATTAAACGCTAAGAGAAAATGCTGCTAAGAATTTTTCTCCAGAGGAGCCCCTCACCCCCCCCACTTCTCGTAGAAGACGATTTTAATTCTGTTCTTCTGTTAGTGTTCATATATATCAAATTTATCTTAAATGAGGAGGGGCAGTTCAAAAAAAAAAAAAAAAAAAAAAAAAAAAAAGACAGAGAGAGGAGAGAGAAAAAGAAATCAATTCTCCATTGTGAAAAATATCGTTAGAAACTTATTTTTAAACGATAAATATTTCTTAATTTTTAAATTTCTTAAAAATTGTCTTACACGAGGAGCTCTGGCATAAATTCTTAGTTTAGCCTACTTCATGTTTATATTCTGCATTTTACAAAAGCGGACTGGGCTGTGGACCCCAGGCATATACAGTGAAATCTCTCTGTGCGACCACCTCCATTAAGCGACCACCTCTCTGAACGACCATATTTTTCATGGAACGAAATTTATTCCCACAGGCTCAATACTAATTTTACCTCCAGAGACCATCCCAGTTGAACTCCCTCCATGAGCGACCCATTTCTTTGAAGGAAATGAAACAAATCCCGTTTTTTCCTGGTCGCTTGAAGAAGATTTTATTAGAAAAATAGTTCCGGAGTGCGCATTACTCATCAAACTTCTAAACTAAGTTTAGATTTTTTTTTTACTCCGGTAACTTTTAAATATTTAAACCCTTTTGTGCCTTTTTAGGTAATAAATTGAACTCTGATGACAAATTAAGAATGACGGTCGATAAACTCCCCTGCCCTATTTTGTCGGGAAACTCTCAAAGAAATACATAATTTAATCAAATCGTCTTTATTTGTTCCCGTCAAAAAAGAAAAAAAAAAACGCATTTATTGACTGGGCTTTGAAAAGACTTGGAAACAAAAGTTATAAAATATAAAACCGTAAAATCAAAGCAAACGTCAATGTATTCATTTTTTAAACTCTGCAGTAATTAATTTATATAATTAACTTTTGTTTTGATACTTAAATTTTTATAGTTTCTTTTACTAACGTGAAAAATAAATTTTAGTAACATTAATTGTAACCTTTTTTCAAAAACTAAAATCTAGATTTAAACATGACCTCCATTAAGAGACCACCTCTCGGAGCGATCACTTTTCATTGGAACGAACGTGGTCGCTTTAGGGAGGTTTTACTGTATGTTCTAAAATCTTGCTCCTCAGTACGTTTCTTTCTCCATCTACTCATAACTCTTAGTATTTAGGTGAGCGATTCTCCCTGTATACGATCATGATAACAAGTAATTTTTGGAAAACTTTATATTTTGTGAAAAGGAATTAATTATTTATTGCGCCAAAAATAACTTAGCTCCAAACCTTAGTAAGCGAACTTTTCTAATTTTCTCAGATGTCCCATGATTTCTTCATTTATAAATAAATACTAAATTAAATGGATGAAAGAGTATTTTAAATATTTTTCATCCATTCGGAAATATTTTCTGATAGCGCTGATATACATATTGCAATACAATTATACGTACAGTCATCACTCATATGATACAATTGTATCGCATTCAGACACTTAAGTGTCTGAATTTCTAAATGTCTTAATTTCAGACATGTCACTATTATTCAGACATTTTTCTCCGTTCATTTATAACATGATCATAGTAAGACACTTATGTGTCTTAAATTTAGACATCTATGATGTCTGAAATTTCACATTTAGACACTTAAATGTCTGAATTACTTTTTCAGTCACATATGTGTCTGAATTTAAGACGCCTCCATTTGCAGTGTGTTAGTAAATCGGAATCGGAAATCTCGGTTAATAGAAACTGTGTGTAAAAACTCGCCGTGCTTGCGAATTTAATATCTCTTTAAAAAAAATATATAGAACGTTTTTTAAATAATAAAAGTAAATATATGTAAAGTTCTGTTTCACAGCTTAACAAATTAAAAAAGAAAATCAACTACCAGTAGTAAATTTTAAAATGCAAATTGAAAAATTTACGAAAGTTCACACAGCCACTGGAAACAAAGCATTGTTCGCTATTGACTTCTCAGGGTCCAATGTTTCTTTGGAGTTCAGGGCTTTTGGGGGCAGAAGGGCCTGTATAGCACGGAGAGTGAGCTAAAGAGTGTGGTTATTTTTAAGGCTCATTCAAAAGGAAAAAAAATCAGACTTTGTTATCGGCTCGGTTAACAGAAACCTCGATTAATCGAAGCTCTGTTAATCCAGGTTCTACTATAATTCAATCTTCCGTAATCTTTTTAAAGCAGATCAAATTAATGGACTTTAGCACAAAGTCACATAGCTGATAACTGCCATGCTTGTTGGCCACCTTTTTTTCAAAAAGTTTGCTTCACCTTATTCAATTAATGAGATATCTCCGATAAAATAAGTCACATTTTCCCGTTCTAAAATACTGGTATCCAAAAATCGTAGCATGTAACTGACACTACAAGTACTCATGGAACTAGACTATTTTAAGTCTGATTTTTATTATAGACTATATAAAATTATTAAAAATATATATTATGATAGGAACTAGCGGGCTTCGTCCGCTATTTACGTTACGGATATAAAAATCATGTTTTTTTTTAGGGAAAAAGAAATAAAAACCTATTTGACGATAGGTTTATAAAGACACATTTTGTATTTGTTATATTTCCGGGGATGAGGAAGGGGGGGGGGGGCTATTTTGATTAAATATCGCAATTAGTCTACATGGCAGATATAATTATGATAGACACTAGCGGGCTTCGCCCCTCTATGGCGCCTTATGGGTCCAGCTTCCATAACTCAGAAACTACCTTTCGGACATCAATGCAACAGATTCCAAACGTTATAATTAACTTAATAATCACCCTATATAGCATTAAAGTAAATTTATGAGTACTGCATACTATTTTTTTATCGTAATTTCTGAAGAGAAAAAATTATTTCGGTTCCATTCTTAGGTACTGGTCTGAAAAATTTTGAAAAAGGGGGGAAGGAGGGGACATGAGACTGCTGTTTGTCAAACAACACAACGGGATCTGGCTTATTCAACTTGGTTTTTGATGACTTCAATTGGAAGGTGGTTTGTTTAAAAGAGTGCGTTCCCTGCCCCATGAAAATTGGAACTATTGGTGCTACATCTATGTAAGGATTTAATAATTATAAATTAACATTTTGGATTTATTAATTTAAGGATAAAGTGTTTTTAAAGGAATATCAAATGAAACCCTCTGTGCGATCTGCGATTATACTTACCCAGTTGTTTTTATATACAAACTGCTATAAGGAAAATTGTAATAAAATAGTAAAAATTAAATCTGCATTAAATTCCATAAGTATCTTTTTTTTAATCATTTTATCACTAACCTCAAAAAAGTAATGATATCAATGCAAAAACCCCTGACGGGTTAAAAGTTTCTGACGCAGCACTTTATCTTACGCTCTAAGAATTTTAAATATGGAACTTAAAAATACTGATATCAAATTTTGAGTGACGTTATGCTATTTCTTAAAAAATATATTTGTATTTATTTAACCATTTTATTTTTGCTTTATTTATAATCGCATGTGCAAAAGTTATGTTCAACATGAATAGCTGCATAAAATTTTATTCGCTGTTGCTTTATCATTTACATCTCTCATAAATTCAAAATATGTGTTTTAAAAGATATGATATAAAATTTAAGTGACGCCTTGATGTGACTTTAAAAGGTTTGTTTTTTAAAATTCAATTTAAATTATTTTTGACTTGGTTAAAATATTTTTTTTACATCTACACAATACTTTTAATTTTCCAATTCACTGTTAAATATATCACTTTCATTGAATCTATACTATGTATTGAAATGTATTTAGTTCAATAAATTGATTTATCTTTTGTGTCACGCTATTCAAAATTGTGAGTAAGATTTATGTAAATGGTTTCTTTGCGTCATTGTGTCCAAACTACATGAAATGTATGAAAAAGGATAGTTTGACGCAAATAAACCATTTACATAAATCTTACTCACAATTTTGAATAGCGTGACACAAAAGATAAATCAATTTATTGAAATAAATACATTTCAATGCATAGTATAGATTCAATGAAAGTGGTATATTTAACAGTGAATTGGAAAATTAAAAGTATTGTGTAGATGTAAAAAAAATATTTTAACCAAGTCAAAAATAATTTAAATTGAATTTTAAAAAACAAACCTTTTAAAGTCACATCAAGGCGTCACTTAAATTTTATATCATATCTTTTAAAACACATATTTTGAATTTATGAGAGATGTAAATGATAAAGCAACAGCGAATAAAATTTTATGCAGCTTTTCATGTTGAACATAACTTTTGCACATGCGATTATAAATAAAACAAAAATAAAATGGTGAAATAAATACAAATATATTTTTTAAGAAATAGCATAACGTCACTCAAAATTTGATATCAGTATTTTTAAGTTCCATATTTAAAATTCTTAGAGCATAAGATAAAGTGCTGCGTCAGAAACTTTTAACCCGTCAGGGGTTTTTGCATTGATAAATATTACAGCTAGAATGAAAATGTTGGTGCTTACTTATACTTCAGATTATAACAATTTCCCTGAACTTAAACAAATTTGTATTTTAAGTATTTTTATATTTTTAATGCAATGTTGCATTTAGCTAATACAAAATTTTAAAAATTCCAACAGTAAAATCATCTTTAAAAATATTTTTTTGAATAATAAAAAGGAAATTTTAGGTTCAGTTTATACAGACTAACATGAAATATATGTTTTGAAAATTTCATGAAAAAATATTCAGAAGTTTTTGAGGTATCCTGCGCGTTATGCCCCAAAAACGCCATTTGGAGAAAAATGACTTCAAAGTTTCGGAAACGCCCCTTCAGTTATTGAGCGGGTATAATTCTAAAAGTCATAACTTTTGTTCTAATGGGAGTTTCAAGGAAACAATTATAACAAAATATTCATAAAAGATAGGAGTTTAACATCTAAAAAAAAATAAAATTTCTTAAATTTTGAAGCTTTAAGTGTCCTACGACCACTTAACCTTTTTTGGCGCGGAGAAATTCTATTTATAAAGTTATGAAATAATGAACTGACACCAGAATTTATTAGAAAATGCGAACTTGCTTATTTTCACGAACATGATAAAAGGAAAATTTTAATTAAATATTCTTGGTGCCGTTTGTCTGTTTTGGGGCATTCCACGTCAAATCAGGCAGTAAAATATCAATATGTAACCCACCATCACAGATTTTAATGAAACTGCGTGTGTTTGTTCTTACTATTAAGATATGATCACCAGAAATTTTTTTTGCTCCTTGGTGAAATAGTTTCTGAGAAAAAAATTGTCAAAATTTTGAAAAACTTCCGTCAGTTGGCATTCTTGATAGCTCGGTTTTCAAATGTAGCATGTCATATATATAATCATATTTCAATATCTACTCTACAAATCATCTTCAAATAATTTATGCACAATATTTAGGGTACGCAGCTTATGGAAAAAATATATTGTTACGCTTATAACATTTTAAGTGTGTCTAAAAAAATATTTAAACTTTGAAGTCGTGAATTTTTTATGAAAAATAATGCATTAACAAAAAAAGCATTATCAACAAAAGGCGGTATTTTTATTAAATTTATTTTTTATGGGAGATATACTTAAAGGTGTCCTTTACCTGATTCTGAAATAAAAATAGTGAGATTTTGGGTGTTTTTGGTAGTATTTCCTATTTAAAAATATTTTGAGGTGCATTTCATATCAAATCAAGCAGAGTCATTCCATGTCAGTTCCCCTAAGCCATTTAATCACTGTCACAAATTTCAATGAAATTGGGTTTGTTTATAGCTTATTTTAAGACGTAATCACCTTTAATTTTCTTGATCCCAAGTAAAATATTTTTTAAGATAAAAAATATCAAAATTTTGAAAAATTGTTTTAAATTTTTTTAATGACAGTTCGATATTCAAAGACTGCATTAAAAAAAAAAAAAAAAAAAAAAAAAAAAAAAAAAAAAAAAAAAAGTCATTTCAATATAAAATCACTAAATAGGTTTCAAATAATGTATATGTGACAAATAATGTAGGCTGATTATCATTTCTTGTTTTTTATCATGTTTAAACACTAAGAGTGTCTTTTATCTTATGAATTTTTAAAATCAAGAATTTTGTCAAAAATAATTTGTTAATCAAAAATTTATTATTAAATTTTAAAATTATTTTATTATTATTATTAAAATTTATTATTATTACGTAAAAATATCTTTTAAATGGTTATAAAATAAAAATAGTGAACATATGAGAAAAAAATAGCAAAATTTGGAAAAATGCCACGAGTTGCCATTAATGATTGTTCAATTTTCAAAGGCCTCATTTTATATATAAAATCATATTTCAATAACCAATAAAGAAATCTTCTTTGAATAATTTAAGCAAGGTAAATAAAGTATGTAGATTATGAAAAAAATATTGCTGAAATGTTAAAAAATATTTAAATGTGTCTAAAAAATTGTATAATCTTTGAAATCAAAAATATTTTACAAAAAATAATGAAATTATTAAAAAAACTTTATCAATCAGAGGCGGAGTTTCTATGACTAATTTTTTAATTTTAAATTGTACATAATACTACATTATAACTGGATCTGAAATAAAAATAGTGGGATTTTGGTTGGTTTTAGTAGTATTTAAATCATATTTAAAATTATCAATATTTTCAAATGTAAAACTTATTCAATGTATCATCCCTGGAAATATTTTTATTTATACATTTATTTTATTTTTCAAATTATCTTTTATGTTCGTTTCTTAAGGAAAAAATAAACAATATTGTTTTTTAGTAAAACTTCTAGGGCGAAGAGCAATTATCCCTTTCCAAAAAAGAGAAAAATCACTAGCTCCTCACCGCCCAATAGAAATTTTCAAAATGACAGTCCTAATCTTTAAACTCATATTTGGCTGTTAATATTGAAAATTTAGCATTGAGCTGCTAATATTGAAAAAATATACCAAATTTCACTCTTTTGAAGAAAATTTTGACGTATTGTGCTTTAAATATATGCAAAAAATGCATAATCCATTATATTTATATCTTTCAAATAACTATATCTAAAAAAATATTTAAAACTTAATGAGTTGCACTTTTGTAACTTTATTCAGTTTCTAATGATATGTACCGTAATTTCGGGTGTATAGCCCGCAGATCAAACAATTCAGTTTGGACCCAGAAATTTTATTCAGTATTTGAAGACCAATATTTACGGTGATCTAAAAAGTTACATTTTATTTTTAAAAATTTCTGGGTCGAAACACGATTGTTTGATCCGCGGGCTATACACCAGAAATTACGGTAATTTGATTTATTTCATCACAATATTGCTGAAAGATGTATTTTCAACATATATATGTGTGTATATATATCCCTGTTCTCAAACAAATTATTTAAAAAATATTCATTTATGTTTAATAAAGCATATATATATTGTTTATACACTTATAGAAAATACATATAGTAAATTTTATGATATTATGTCAATAATGTCTAAAAGTAAAGAACTTATCTAATAGTATGTAACGAAAAATTTAACATCTGGTGTAATGACAACAAAATTTTATAATTGTTTTACTTAATTTGGATGAATGAAAAAAGCTTACATGTTTATATTTTATTGAAGTACAGGTGAAAATGTCACAAAGACATTCCTACCTCAACAACCACTGAGTATGTCACATTCACACTACAGATGATTTTTTTTTCTTTTTGATCTTTCGGGTTTGATTTCAGATGGTAATGAATTAATTAGTTTTGTTAGAAGTGTCATTGCAGTCAGCATATTAGGCTCACTATTTTTTTATATAATTTGTTTTGATTGACTCGATGAACAACAATATTTAAAGGGACCATTTCATGACTTTTCAATTAAAAGCTGATTTATAAATTCATCATGTTGTTTAGTTATTATTATCGTCTTAAGATAATAAGTTGATATTAAAATTTTTAAATGCAGTTTATTTATTATTTGAACAGTTGAAAGTATTTTTCAATAAGATTGGTCTGTTGATTTTAAGTCGGCTGTTGAGCAATGTAGTGTTGGTAAAGGAACTGGTACTATTTAATTTAATTTTTATTGCTGTAAATAATATTTGTTATTTTATTATTGTATGTATTATAGTTAAGCAAGAGTAGAAATATACGATATCGTAGTCATTTTAGTACATCTTAGCATGAAAAGCTTAAATATTTATCATTAAACATTCACATTTTATGAAAATTTTGTTAAAATTGCTCATATTTTCACTATTTTTATTTTATAACTATTGAAAAGATATTTTTACGTACAATTAAAAAAAGTAATAATAGCCTGCCTTCGGTTAATAATAAATTTTTGATTAACACATTATTTTTCACAAAATTCTAGATTTTAAGAATTCACAAGATTAAACACACTCTTAGCATTTAAACATGACAAACAACAATAAATAATAATCTGCCTACATTATTTGTCACATATACATTATTTGAAACTTATTTAGTGATTTTATATTGAAATGACTTTTTTTTTATGCAGTCTTTGAATATAGATCTGTCATTAAAAACATTTTTAAAAAAATTTCAAAATTTAGATTTTTTTTTTTTTTTATCTTAAAAAATATTTTACTTGTAATCACCTTTAATTTCCTTGATCCTGTCTTAAAATGAGCTATAAACATACCCAGTTTCATTGAAATTTGTGACAGTGAATTAAATGTCTTAGGCGAACTGACATGGAATGACTCTGCTTGATTTGATTTGAAATACGCATCAAAATATTTTTAAATATGAAATACTACTAAAAACACCCAAAATCCCACTACTTTTATTTCAGAATCAGGTAAAGGACACCTTTAAGTATATCCCCCACAAAAAATAAATTTAATAAAAATACCGCCTTTTGTTAATAATGCTATTTTAGTTAATGCATTATTTTTCATAAAAAATCACGACTTCAAAGATTAAACATTTTTTTAGACACACTTAAAATGTTATATAAGCGTAACAGTATTTTTTTTCATAAAATACGTACCCTATATATTATGCATAAATTATTTGAAGATGATTTGTGGAATAGATATTGAAATATGATCATATTTATGTCATGCTACATTTGAAAATCGAGCAGTCAAGAATGCCAACTGATGGCAGTTTTTCAAAATTTTGACAATTTTTTTCTCAGAAACTATTTGACCAAGGAGTAAAAAAAAATACTGGGAATCATATCTTAATAAAAGGAACAAACACACGCAGTTTCATCAAAATCTGTGATGGTGGGTTACATGCCTGCCTGAACTGACATGGAATGACCCTTTTGGAATTAAAATTAGGTGTCCTTTTTTTAAGGGCACAGCCCTCGGAAGGTTTAATTACAATGAATCGCATAAATACTTTGGGATTCGCGATAGTTTGCATTGAGTGTATCTCTCAATACGCCTCTAGTGACTTTAAAAGTTAATTAAAAACCTATCTGGAAAAACGCGGCACTGACCAAGGCGGCGTTGCAACTTTGAGACTTCCTTTCGAAGCGCGCTTTCGATTGCGCTTAGCAGAGTGCCAAATTAAAACTTTGAACAAAGGTTTTGTTTTAGCTACACTGTAGAAATAAATGTTATTACTACGATGAATTTAGTTTTATGAAATGCCAAATGAAGTTAAACTATGCACTGCTTTTATTGTCAATACCGAATTAAGTTCATCATAAACAGATTAGTATAATATTAAAAAAGGAGTTATACGAATAGCTATATTTGATATTATTTAGGTTCCATGTCTCTTTGAACTTTCATGGTATAATATTTACACTTTTCTAATATATACAGTTATACCCAACCCTACGTTGTATAATTTTTTTACAAAGTTTTAGTATTCTTTTGGCAACGTTTTTTTTTTTTTTTTTTTTTTTTTTTTTTTTTTTTTTTTTTTTTTTAATAATACAATTACAAATTCATATATTTATTCTACGGAACCCTCTCTCTGCGCTAGTAATACTCGCACTTGACAGTTAATTTATTCCTAAACGCACTGGATTTTCTTATTCAGAAATCATGAAATCAAATATAATTTAAATTTTTCTGATAAAGACGAATGTCTTTTCAGGAAAGGTTGTCAAAGTTGGCATTTTGAGCAGAAATTAAGTCCGACAGACCAAGTAGGACGCTCGAACAATCGCTTTTAACTTTAAGTAATAAATTTATAAAAAAAATATATATACAATTATATTTAATTCCAAATCGTTTCAGTAGTAATACCTGCTAATTTTTACGCTTTTAAATTTTAAATTTAAGCTCGTGAATGTGTCAAAGTTTCTCGTTGTTGAGTTGGAAAATTTTTTTCAAACCTTAATTTGTTTCAAAATTATTTAACCCATTTATGCCTAGCGTCCCATTTTTGGGACACTTCGAATTTTAATAAATTTGCATAATTTTATTCTTCTTTATAACACGAAAACCGTATGAAATAATTACCTATAAATAAATGTCTTTATCTGTTACCGAAAGATGACAGCATAAGATGGATATTTGTTTCCTTAAAATGGAGGCTTTTTTCGGAGTTTATAGATTTTTTCTTTTTCAAGATGGTGAAATATAAAAATTTAGTTTATTCGTGTTTTTTCTACCAAGTATTCAAATAAATGTCATAATCTTAGCTTGTAGACTTCTTTGAATGAAATATATATATATATATTTTTTAATTGTGAAATTATGTTAATAGTCTCCGTATAGAAATAAATATATATTTTTTAGTAAATCATAAAAATACTAATTACAGTATATAATACACAATTTAAAAGCTTATTTTATGTAAATTTAGACAAAATATATAACTATACATATTATATTATTAATATGCATATTCCCGTATTTAGAACGCTTATATTTTATCAAATAAATTAGAGGTCTGCACGGGCCCGGGCTTGGCCCGAGGCCCGTACCCGGCCCGGCGGAATGGAGGAGAATTTTCAAACGGGCCGGGCCGGGCCGGCAGAATTAGGACAATTTTTTCAACGGGCCGGCAAAAAAATTGAACGGGCCTGAAGGGCCGGGCCCGGCCGATAAAAAAAATTAATCGGGCCTATCGGCCCGATATAAGAATTTGAGAGGAGCAGATAAAATACGAGATCATTTCCAATGAATATGACTTTTTCGAGAAGTATAAATGTGCGTTACGAGCCGATGCGAGTTTAACAACATCAATACAGAAATGTAACATGTCCATCGTAGAGATCGGCATCGCACAGTTACATGATGCCTGATCCCGGGTTTAATTTTTTTCGGCAGACTTGTGCCGGGACGGAACTGGTCTTAATCGTTCTCAGGAGGTGTAGGACAGGCATTATGTTTTGTAAAAGTATTAATAGCGATAATGAACTTCTGTTAACAGTATCTTTGGAAATGTACCTTAAGGTGGTTCTCATATTTACTGCTCAACAATGCGAAACTCTCAGACACATTTTCTGACTCATTTTTAACTATAAAGGCATAAAATTGACAGGCTGAGTATTGAAGGCAATTGGTATCAAATAGCGTTTCTATTTTTCATAAATTACGTACGGAGATAACAGAGACTCTTGTCACGTGACTGTACGTTTTCTCCTTTCCTGTGCTATCGCTTCCGGAAATTCGATTCAAAACGCTAACTTTGGCAGTATTTTCTGAAAGATATATTACTTTTATCTAAAAAAAACGGCATTTACATGGTTTCTGAATAAGAATACCTGCCAATCTCATGCGTTTTCGAAAAGAAATGAATTCATAAATGTATCAAAATGTAGCTCCTTTGGATTTGAGAAAAGCCTTAAAAATGACAGAAATATTTTCACAAATCTACCTTTTATTATAAGCTTCAAAAGTTATGTTTTTTAACCCTTTATTCTAAACTACAATAATCTTTTAATGAACCCTTATTTAAATTTTGAAACGTCTGTAGAGACGTTGACTAAAACACTGTAAGTAATCGTTAACGTTTACTATTGTGTGTTTTCTATTTTGCGAACACATAGTAATTTAAAATATACTGTAAAATGTTCCCATAAATATGCATGTAGTATTCATTAAAAGAATCTTAATTGTATGTCGAGAAAAAACGGAATTTTTTGTAGACTTTTGTCGGGCCGGGCCGGGCCTGTTTTCACTGATTTTTGTACGGGCCGGGCCGGGCCGGGCCGAGAACGGTAAAAATGTAAACGGGCCGGGCCGGGTTTGGGCCGAACTTTCAATTTTTACACCGGGCCGGGCCGGGCCGGGCCAAAATAGCTTTCCTTCGGGCCGGGCCGGGCCGGGCCCGGGCCTGGAAATTCCGGCCCGTGCAGACCTCTAAAATAAATACAAAAAAAAAAATTAGAGTAAATTTTTTTTTAGCATTTTTCCAGTTCATTTTACAACATTTTAAAGTGGTTTTACCAACAAATTTGAGAAAACAAAAATTCAGGCACAAATAGGTTAATTTCATAAATATGCTAAAAGGGTAACCGTAAAATAACTTTCTTGTTTCTAAGGGCCTCGTAGCTGAAACTTGTTAACGGAATGAGACCACATTTTATATGTAGGTTTTCTAAGGAATTCCGACTAGAAAACAAACATCAAAACTTTTCTGTATTTCGGTACACAAAGCTCAACGCAATTTGTCAATCACTGAAATGAATTATTTGTCTGAAGTTCCTAATGTTTTTTAGAGGTCAATTAGTAGCTCTTCTTTCAAGTAAGCGCTAAACAATTTGCAAAAGCGCAAACCTTTTTTACACATTTACAAATTCATTTTTAACGGAAAGATATAAAATTGGAAAGCCTGACTATGGAAGGGATTTGGAATCGAACTGTGTTTTCCATTTTTTGATTAAAAAAAAAATTGAGTTACATACGATTTTGATGACGTGACAGAGACGTTTTTCACATTTTTTGAGTCGTTATTCTTCTTTCGCGCGGAAATTCGGTTCAAAACCCCCACTTTGACGCTATTTACTGTAAAATCTATTGCGTTTGCAAAAAAACAGTTCGATTACATAGTTTCTGAACAACAACATCTGCTAGTTTCATCCATTTCCGAACAAAAATAAATTAAAATTTATGTCATAAAGTTGTCCTTTTGGATTTGAGACCAGTCTTAAAAAAACTTCATTTTTTTTTTTTACTTTGATAGTGCCAAAAAATAAATTAATGTTGTATTTGTTTTTATTTAAAAGCTGTTCTATAAAATCCAAACTGAATGCTAGTACCAGAACATCAAATATCGAAGTATTACTGTACAGGTACAGAATAACTCGAAGCAATACTGGGCGCAATTCGTTAATCATTGAAATAGATTATTTACCTAAAGTTCCTAATGCCCTTTTCAGTGCCAATCAGTAGCTCTACGACAGATTAATAACCATGAAGTTTTGATACCAAATTTGTTTTATGTTACATCTAAAATGAGTAATAAAATTTCAGAACCTGACAGAAATTCTTTTAGTAATAACAGGCTACAGCCAATAGGCTACTTTTATATTTTTTAAAAGCAGTAAATACAAACAAAATATTTCTATGCTAAATAATTTGCCATATTTCTTTGTTTACTTTATTGTACAGTTAAATAATTACTTTAAAACAATATTTTCTTGCAGAGAATAGGCAATTATTAAATATTTTGAAAATTCTGCATTACAGTATAACAGAGTTAGATAGCGGACCAATGTACCCCATCAGTGGGTGGTGTTCGATATGGTGGACTGTAGACGTTTAATTTTCATTTTAATTGAATTTATTCACACTTAAAACTGCACAAGACACTTACACAAACATAAATTTCACAAATTTGAATAGATTGCAAATCATAATTAATATCCATCGCGTAGTTTGGATGGAGTGGTTTGACACACGTGTTGATGCTTTGACGATCAACAGCTTAATTACCTTTTTTACAGACTGCTCGCTAGGGGGAGCTCGTGATACTTCCGGAGCGGAACATGCCACCCGGGGATGAAATATGACATATTTCAGCAATTAATATAAACATAATACAATAGATAACTAATTAACACTACAAATGATACTAAAATACAAAATACTTAATATACAAAACAATCAGGAAAATTACTTTAAAATAATATATATAAGAAATACAATGATGCATAAACATTAATTAAGAGTCCTGACAGGGACACTTTTGAAATGCCTCTTAAAAATATACCACATGCAGTTTTGACTTTGACTGCACGAACCCTGTTGTCCATGCCTGGAATTATCTCCATAATCCGGGCAAGAGCCCACTTACATGGTGGGAGATTTTCTTCTTTTAATAACACTAGAGATCCTAGCTTTATGTTTTCTTTTGTAAATTGCCATTTACCGCGCTGCTGCAAGTGATTTAGGTAGTCTATAGACCAACGTTTCCAAATGCATTGAACATATTTGGTAATTAATTGCCAATGGGTTAATCTATTGTCAGAAATATTCATAACATTAGACTCTGGAATACTGTTAATGGGTCTGCCAATTAAAAAATGCCCTGGCGTAAGCACTTCAAACTCATTTATGTCATCAGAAAGCGGAAATAAAGGTCGGGAATTTAGGATCCCCTCAATTTGGACTACTAAAGTTTCAAAATCCTCTAGAGTAATTTTATTATTACATACGGCCATAAGCAAATGATGTTTGAAGGAGTTAACACCAGCTTCCCATAGACCGCCAAAATTAGGAGATCGCGGAGATATAAATTTCCAAGTAATGAAGTTATTTAATCCTGTTGAAGCACCTATAAAATTAGTGGCATTGTCAGAAGTTAGTGTATTTACTTTGCCTCTCCTGGCGCAAAATCTTAAGCGCAACGATGAATGCAGCAGCGGATAACTCGCTTACTATCTCTAAATGAATAGCCTTGGTAGCCATGCAAATAAATATGGCCACATAACTTTGGAATAAGTGCCCTTTCTCTGATTTTTGTATTTGATGTGAAAGGGGCCACAAAAATCGACACCTGAATGGAGAAACGTGTGGTTCGGTGTTGCGCGTTGCGATGGCAGGTCTCCCATTAACTGATCTAGTGCTTTTAGGTTATGCTTGAAACATGTGACACAAGTGTGCATTGTTTTTCGGGCAATGCTTTTAGCCTTTATAGGTCAATATTTCATCAGTACTTTATAAACTAATCCCTGAGCACCTATGTGAAAGTACTTTTTATGAAAGTACTCAAAAATTAATTTAGTGAACTTGTGATCACTGGGCAGAATTAATTGGTGCTTAGCATCAAAGGGTAGGTCAGAATTGATTAATCTGCCACCGACACGAAGTAATCCACAGTTGTCAATGAAGGGATCTAATCCCTTTAACTTACTGGAAGAAGGAACAGTTTGTCCCTTTCCGAGTGCTGCTAATTCAGGAGCGAACTTACCTTCCTGGACCTTTTTTACTAAAAATTGTAAACTATTTTGTAACTCAATCCCAGTAAGCTGCTTCCGTTTTATATCTCTACGGCGGCTGTTATTGATGAACCTAAAAACAAAACTACATATTCGTATTAGTTTCAGGAAATTATTAGAAGAATTACATAATACATGAAACAAATTTATAATCTCTATGAAAAGTCAATAAATTAAAATCAGTTTTGAGTCCACGATCACAGCCAATGTCTTCGAGAGTAGGAAATTGCTTGAGAACTATAATTTCCCTTTAAAGAAATTCCGGACCAAACCACCACAAATCATTATTGATCAGATCCCTGGCTGTTGCACCTCTTGAGATGATATCTGCTGGATTGGATTTTGAGGATACATGGTTCCAGTGATAATTCTCAGAAATAGACTGGATCGTGGTAACTCGGTTGGCAACAAATGTTTTAAGTTTGTAGGGTGGTGTATTAAGCCAAAATAGAACAATCGAAGAGTCTGTCCATAGCCACACCTTTTCAAAGCATAGCTGTAGGATGGGAATTATTTTTTGAACCAGTTTTGCTAAAAGTAGAGCTGCACACAACTCTAGTCGCGGGATGGCCATTGACTTTAGGGGGCCACACGGGATTTGCTGCACAGAAGATTAAACCTGAACTGTCCAGTTGTGGAGAGAGTTTTTATGTAGATGGCTACTCCATAGGCCTTTCCAGAAGCATCTGAAAATCCGTGTAAATCTAGACCTGCAATGTTGTCAGACAAAACATACCGCGGAATTGTAAGATGATTTATTTCTGTCAATTTAATCAGAAAACTTTGCCATTCCCGAAGAGAACTGGCAGGCAGATGTTGATTCCAATTTATCTATAATTCCCATAAATGTTGCATGAAAATTTTTGCTTTGGTTAGAATATGGCCAATTAGGCCCAAGGGATCGTAAATTTTAGCAATTTGTGCCAAAACTTCTCTCTTAGTATAAACATCTTTGGGTTCGATACTAATTTTAAAAGTAAAATGATCCGATTGAGGTTTCCAAAGCATCCCTAAAGTTTTTGCATAAATTTTACTGCGAGTGTTCGTCAAATGCATATTCTGATATGGCTGCGTCTTGTAATAATTCAGGATGATTAGAGACCCACTTGTGTAGCTCCATCCTTCCCCTTTTTAAGATCGGAATTAATTGAGATTGCAAGTCCTGTGCATCTTGTACGGAACCTGCACCAGATAAACAATCGTCAACGCATATGTCGTTATGAATCACTTCTGCAGCCTTGGGAAAATCTTTGCTTTCTTCATCAGCAAAAGCTTTCAACGTTCGCGTGGCAAGAAAGGGAGCACTAACAGTGCCATATGTAACCGTGTTAAGTTCATATATTTTTATCCGAGCGTCCTTAGGTCGTCCTTAGCTTCCAAAGAATTTTTTGCAAATTTCTCTGTAGTGGGTCGATTATTATCTGCCTGTACATTTTCTTAATGTCTGCACAGAATGCATATTTGTGGGTACGGAATCTAGTTATAATCGAAAATAAATCTTGCTGAACCGTTCCCCCATTTAATGAAATAGAATTAAGTGAATAACCACTAGATGTGTTTGAACTTGCATTGAAGACAACTCTCAGGGGAGTGGATATTTTTTCCGGTTTATACACAGCATGATGTGGAATGTAACAAGACAGCTTATTTTCTTTTTCATTTTTAATTTGTGTCATATGCCCCAAAGTTCGGATTCTTCCATAAAAGCTGTATATAAATTAGCCATTGTTTTATTTTTATCTAATTTAGCCCATAAACTATTTAGTAGCCTAGCTGCAATTTCTCTAGAACTTCCTAACACTGATTCACAAAAACTGAACACTAGAAAAAATTCGCCGGCAGGGGGCACTGTAATAAAGATTTTTGTGCGATTTTCAATATTGTACCATCCAAAAGTGTATGAAGTTATGAATAGAATTGAACCAAATTTTTATTTTAAGTTTTTGGCTATGACAAGCAGGTCCTCCCTGAATTTGGAAAAAATTCGCCGATAGTGGGCGCTGTAATAGCGATTTTTGTGCGATTTTGAATATTGTACCAAAGAAAAGTGTATGAAGTTAGGCATAGAATCGAACCAAATTTTTATTTTAAATTTTTGGATATGACAAGCAGGTTCTCCCTGAATATCGAAAAAAATCGCCGGTAGGGGGCGCTGTAATAGCGATTTTTCTTCGATTTTTGTGCCATTTTAAATATTGTATCATCGAAAAGTGTATGAAGTTATGCATAGAATTGAACCAAATTTTTTGTGTTTCTTTTTGGCCATAGCACGAAGGTCCTCCCTGAATTTGGGAAAATTCTGCCGCTAGGGGGTGCTATAATTGCGATGTCTTTACCATTTTCATTATTGTCCCATCGAAAAGTGTATGAAGTTATGCATATAATTGAACCAAATTTTTTGTGTAAGTTTCTGGCTATGGCAAGCAAGTCCTCCCTGAACTTGAAAAAATTTCGCCAGAATTGGGCGGTATAATTGCGATCTCCGTGCCATTTTCATTATTGTACCATCGAACAGTGTATAAAATTATGCATACAATTGAACCAAAATGTGCATGTTTGTGCATGTTTTTGGCTTTGGCCAACAGGTCCTCCTTGAAGTTGGAAATATTGCGCAGTAAAGAAGCTCTGTGATAGCGATTTTTGTCTACTTTTCTTGATTTTTCGTAGTTCTATTATGCATTGGTGGCTCGTGCAGCGGCGGGAACTCGCTTCCTGCTAAGCCGGCTATTCGCAAACACCTGATAACAGAATAAGGAAAAATTAATAATTTTAACAAATATCATGATATAGATTAACTCGTTTTTAGTCCGTTTAATTGACTGGAGCAGAAATTTAAGATGAAAATCAAAGTTTGTATAGTATTGAACTAATAATTGAAGTATTAACATGTGTAACTAGGTTTTGAAATATTAAGATGTATAAGATAGCAGAGAATTTTGGGATTGGCACATCCAACTAGTTAATTTTGTTTGCATCATAAATATATATATTTTTTACCCCAGATGTAATTAAAATATAAGATGTCATCATGATTGCATTAGTATGACTGAAAATTATTTTTTCACATTTTCTTATTAAATTATACTTTGTTTTCATTCCAAAGTTATGTTAAAATGTCATTATTTAAAAAAATTTAAATTTATCTGCATTGATAAAATTAATATATGTAGTATTGATATTATATATTCCTTAAATTTTAATTAGGTACATTTGATAAGAAATATAATTTTTATTTACAGGGTAAGCAAATTTCAAGTGGATATAAGATAAAACCCTAAAAATTTATAAAATTAGATTAAATTTCAACGAAAGAAATAAGAAATAATTTGGATTTTATTTATTCAGAATGAAATTTTAAAGTTATATAGTTGAAGCTTTTAAAAATTGATCTTGAACTGAATGAATGCGTCCTGCCTATTTCTTATAAAAACTGCAATTTTAACAAAAAGTTCCTTCATTTATATTAATTGTCGATAGATGGCGCCAAGTCCATATTTAGAAACAAAACAAAGTTCCATTCAATAGGTGTTTTGTTCCACCCCTAATGGAAAGCTGCTTAGTGAACCATTCATTTAAGGGTGTTCTCAATTTCAAAAGGGCAACTTTCTGACATAAGTTTTAATTTATTTTTGTTCGGAAATGCATGAAACGAGCAGGTATTGTTCAGAAACTATGTAATCAAGCTATTTTTTCCGTTTTTTTTTTTTTTTTTTTTTTTTTTTTTTTTTTGGCAAACGCAATAGATTTTTCAGAAAATAGTGTCAAAGATGACGTTTTGAACCGAAGTTCCCGAAGAAAGCAGAAAAACCAGTCCGTGAAGGACGAAAATCGTCCTTGTCACGTGACCAATATCGCTTATAACTCAATAGGTAATTTATTGATCCAAAAATGAAAAAAATAGTTTGATTCCAAATCGCTTCCATGGCCAGGTTTTCCAATATCTTTCCGCTAAAAAATGAATTTGTAAATGTGTCAAAACGTTTTGCGCTTCTTGAGCAGAGGAGTTAAGAACAGCCTGTTCTCAACTGCTCTGCTCAAGAAGCGCAAAACGTTCTGACATATTTACAAATTCCTTTTTTAAAGGAAAAATACAAAATTGGAAAGTCTGGCCATGGAAGCGAATTGGATTTGAACTGTTTTTTCCATTTTTTGATCAATCAATTATCCATTGAGTTAGAAGGAATTTCGATCACGTGACAAACCCGTTTTTCGCCCGCATTTGAATGATTTGTCTACTTTCGCGCCGAAATTCGGTTCAAAACGTCCACTTTGACGTTGTTTTCTGAAAGATCAATTACGTTTGCAAAAAAAGGGAAAAACAGTTCGATGACATAGTTTCTGAACAACAGCAGCAACTAGTTGTCATGCATTTTCAAACAAAAATAAATTAAAACTTATGTCAGGAAGTCTCCCTTTTGGATTTGAGAACAGCCTTTACCTTTTGAGCTCTGCCGGGTGAATTTTCACCCATATAAAATCAAAATATTTTAATTTCCTTCAAAACGACTCGATTTTAAAAGCAAAAACTGGGTTTTGCAGGTTTTACATGTCTTCTTCAAATCTAGATGGCAGCACTACTCTCTGCCTATATCTAGTTGTTTTTAATGCGATCCTAAAAACACTCCAATTTTGAAGGTTTAGAAATTTTGCATTTTTCAAGCATTATAAAGAAATATTTTTCAAAGGAGGTAACTTTTTTTTTCTCTATGACACTTCAAACATTTAATAATAATTACATGCAAATTACTAAACTGAAATTTTAAATAATTACAGGGGATAGAGATAAGTAATGGTAGAGTTTTCTAAAACCAGAGTTCTAAGGAATAGAAAAATGTGATTTTTCACTAGGTGGCAGCACTAGAAATTACACACTAGACAGTGTTTTAGAACCAAAATTTAGATGCTTTTAATTTAATACCAAGGGTTCTAAGTTTGTGTTTCATTCAGCAGATTGAAGAGTTTATTATGTTTTAAATATTTCTAATCAAAAATTAATTATTTTTAACATCTGTTTCATCTATAAATTTGATATATTTTTGATTAGTTTGTATTTTTGTATTATGATTTTAAAATTTTGAATTTTCTTATTTAATAATTTTTTTAAATATTTTAATAGTCTTAGAATTTGTCTAAACAATGTAATTGCTTAAAATATGTTGAAATTTTAACAATTATAGTAATTTTAGAATAACTTTGCGGTGTCATTTCTTGTATTTGTGTGTTGAAATGTGCCCTAGAGCTCAGATGGTGGAAAAACTTCCCACGTGTCCTAGCCTAAAGGGGGTATTTAAAAATATTTTTATTCACATAGTTCAATTTCAGACAGTCCCCTAATCACATTTTAAGTGTTTTTCTAGCATATTTTTAAAATTTTAATAACCCGGAGCTCAAAGGGTTAAAGTTTTGTGATAGCTTCAGAAATTGTGTTTCACTTTGCTAATAAGTATTTTTGTTGCAATAAATACTGCTGTTTGTTTTTTCCATTTGTTGAACTATTTCAGAAATTGAATAAAGAGTTTATTTTTTATTTATTTATTTATTTTTTTTAATATATATATATTATATATATTTGTATTTGTAGAAATCATTTGTCATTTTTAAAATGCACTTTTCTACAATACAAATACCCTTCAATAATAGAATCTTCCTAGCTTAATAGCCTAGCTTCAATAATAGATATATCTAATATATCTTCTAATATATATAGATATAATAATATCTTCCTAGCTTCAATAATAGAATCTTAGCTGTGCGCTTATCTGTCGGGCGTCACTCGCCCGGCGTGTCGAAAAAGATATGGAACCGGTACGGCGGCCGGTATCGTGCTGATACCGTCAGTAACGGCAAAGCGGCTGTCGGCCGATTGTTTACCGATAGCTCTGTGTTTGCTGGGTTCCCAGGTTCGTAGAAGAACATGTATAAGATATTTACCGGAAAAGCTGCAATAATTTCTTCACACTTGATTGAAATTTGCTTGTAACTGTTTACTTCTAATACAGCTCTATCTTTATTTGAAAGTATTGTCAGAGTCTTGTTGAAGAACACTATCAAACGTAGGCTTAAAAGATTCCCGCGTGTGAGTGAAAAACCATGTAGTATACTTATATAGATCCTTACAAGTAGTGATTATTTCCTTGGTATTAATCTGAAGATTTAGAGGTCAAGTTTTTTTCAGAAAGGCGGGGTCATCACATGTCCAGGGGCTCTAAAAACTACCTTTCTCCAGCTCTGCATATTAGTGATTGCTCAACAAGCGTAAGAATTATAGAATGTAGATTATTTAAAGGTAATACTGAAAATAACTGTGTGTGTAAACGAAACGTTTTCTTATATTTTATATGTGTTTCGTTTAAAAAATACGTTGTATTAATACTATATTAATAATTAAAAAAAGAAACTTGTAACATTCTATCTTATGCATGTTTACCGAAGATTTCCAAAAAACCTCGTAGATTAAAATCCGATGACAATCATAAAATATTTTAAAACAAATTTAAAATTGTTTTTATATGCAACTCTAAGAAAAATCATTCTATAAAGTGGGAATATTTACATAAAGTATATTGGATATAAGGATATATATATTTTTTTCAGAATACTTGGTCAAACAAACTTTTTTTCCTGTCATTTTTATGGCAGAATCTAAAGTAAAGATGATTGATGATTTCATATATTTAATTCAATTTTAAAAGATTTTTCATAATTTTGATCATTTTTCATGCCGCATTCTACGCCATGCATTCAGCACGAGCAATAAACATTCAAATGAGCAAGTCATTCATCATACATTCATCATTCAAAACTCGTGCACTTCTGCCATCGACTAACGCCACTTATCCTCGGGCCATCAAGCTCACGATTTTGGTGTTCCTTAACAGATTAAAATATTTAATCTATTTACCGGCTTCCAGGAGAAAATTGAATTCAAAATGAAATCTTGTTTGCCCCAGTAAATTAAGCGGAAAACCAGTTTTCTTTATGGATTTTTGTTAACTTTTATTTCTAATCTTTTAAGATTGGTAGTATATATATATTCAACATGCCCTTTGTGAAAAATTAAAAACCAAGAACGTAATTGATTTTTTTCGCCACTTATTTCCTTTCATGTTTTCAGGCAATATTTTTCAAACGGCTTTCTCGATGAAATCAAATAGTTTACGAAGGAATTAATTATAATGTAATGTTTTCTTTGTTAAATGTACAACAAATTTCATTCTTGTTAAAAATAAGATTAAAAAATAGCTTCCCTTTATTAGAAAAATTCATTATTTTTATGCATGGGATCTGGTTTTATCGGGCGAATCTCTTTGTTATTAATTATTTAAAACATAAAGAATTACACAGAATATCTTGTTTGCAGAAATTAAAACAGAGATTCATTTTGAGCTAATCGAATTTTAATGACATGTAGAAGATATTGTCATTTCCCTAGTTTCATTTGGTAATTATATTTCAAATATTTAATTTATAGATGACATATAAATGATCAGATTTAATTTAAGGTTTCATAAATTAAGGCTGAATTTTAATCTATTAATCAATAAAAGAGTCACACTTCTCACTTTAATTCATTTGTGCCTATTACGTCACATTAGTAAAAGATTACAATGCACTATTTATCGGTAATAAATCTTTCTGCTGAAAAAACAAACAAATGATGATAATGCTTTTTTACTTTCTTCTATCTATAAC
This sequence comes from Maratus speciosus, assembly GCA_963932465.1. Taxonomy (NCBI): domain Eukaryota; kingdom Metazoa; phylum Arthropoda; class Arachnida; order Araneae; family Salticidae; genus Maratus; species Maratus speciosus. The sequence goes on from OZ010795.1 coordinate 488,734,753, forward strand.
AAAAGAAAGTATTGTAATCGAAATTTTTTTCGACTTCAGGTTTTCAACGGATTTACACGTTTTAGGGGTTAGAGACCTCAAAAAAAGATGTTGGCACAAAATGTGTCTGTCTGTCTCTGTGTCGCTTTTCTACCAACGAACAGTGCATGAAGTTATGTATAGAATTGAACCAAATTGTTTGTGTATATTTTTGTCTTTAGCTAGCATGTCTTTTTGAATTTGGTAATACTACGAAGGAAGGGGGCGCTGTAATAGAGATTTTTGTGCCATTTTCCTAATTGTGCCCTCGAGAAGTGTATGAAGTCATGCATAGAATTGAACTAAATTTTGTGTATGTTTTTGGCTACGGCCAGCAGGTCTGCTTTGAATTTGGAAATATTACGTCGGAAGGGCGCGCTGCAATAGCGATTTTTTGTGCCATTTTCATTATTATACCACCGAAAAGTATATGAAGTTATGCATAATATTTAACCAAATTTCATATAGTATATGTTTTTGGCTATGGCAAACAGATCCTCCTTGTTGGGGATAATTCAACGGAAGGCAGAGCTCTGATAGCAATTTTTGTAATTTTCTCGATTTTTTATACTTCTGTTGTGCATTGGCGGCTCGTGCATCGACGGGAACTTTGCATCCTACTACGCCGACGATTAGCAAGCAGATGAGGTACAACAGAATAACGAAAAAAGATTGATTTTTATTAAATATTATGATCGAAATTAACTCGTTTTTACGCCGATTAATTGACTGAAGCAGAAATTTAATATAAAATCAAAATCGGTACTGTATATAACTAATAATATTGAAGTATTAACATTTGTAACTACTTTATGAAATATTAAGATGTATGAGATAGAAAGTTTTGGGATTAGCACATCCAACTAGTTTAACTTTATACAGTCCCTGGCCAAATTATTAGACGCACCGTAAGATTTTATAGAAAACGTTAATTATCAGGTGATACTGTACAGCTGTATTATTTTTTACGAGATACAATGTATATTTACAATATTATTAATCACGTAAGTATCTGTAACACTAATAAAATACCGTCATTATAGAAAAAATATGTATTTATTAACTCTTGAACAAAAATGAAGAAAATGTAATGAAAAGTTAATATTTTGTTGATCCACCTTTAGTCGCTATGAGAGCTTTAATTCTGTGCGGCATGCTATCAATGAAAGACTGTACTGTCTTCTGCATTTGAGGATGATGATTTCATACATGAATGATCTGTTCTAAGAGCTAAGTTTTGTTTGTAATCACAACTTTAACCAGTTCTCTTTTCATGAGTTCCCACGCGTTTTCAATTGTGTTCATATCGGGGCTATTACCCGGCCAATCCAACAGAGGGATACTTTGCTGTACTAAAAAAGCTTTAACAGACCGTGCTGTGTGGCAGGGAGCTCCATCTTGCATGAAAATGAATGGTTCCTCATTTGGAAACCATTCTTTGAGCTGCGGAATCAACCGACTTTGTCAGACGTCTTTGTACTGATCTTGCCTCATTGTACCTTTTACCACGTACAGACGTCCAGTACCCTTGCTGCTGATGACTGACCAAATCATGATTTTTGTAGGGTGCTTAACAGTCTGAATGACACAGCCAGGATGGAACTTTTCGTCAGGACGACGACACACAAACTGAGCTTTATTCTGCAAAATTTCAAATGTGCTTTCATCGCTGAAGCAAACCTGTCAAAAACAGAAAAAAATACAAACATCTCTGCGGATCTTGCGTCATTGCATAGAAAATGATATTGAATGTATGACTAGTGATGAAATTATAATAACGTACCCATCTCCAGAAGCCCACATCTTTATCACGCCACTGTTTGGCAAACTTCAGACGCTTTGCTTTCATTGCAGCTGTTAACTTGCGATTCCTGGCAGGGCGGCAGGCCTTAAAACCTATTTCTGTTAATTTTCTTCGAACAGTGCGCTCAGAAACATTTACGTTAGCATCTTGGAATTGTGATTTTATAATTTTTGTGGTAGTCCATCTGTTTTCCACACAAATTTTCCTTAAACATCTCTCTGACCTTGGAGTGAAAATGGGCTTACTGCCACATCTTTGCTTTCGTTTTGGGCTCAAATCATCCCCTGCCTCAATTTTTTTCTTTATGCGTCGTACACTAGCTTCAGAAACCTTCAATCTTCGTGATGTTTTGCGGTTTGAAAAACTTATAGCAATCACGATGGCCTTCACTTCAGCTTCTTTACGAGGTGACAGATCCCCGTTTTACCCATGCTGAAAATGTTCCGCGTGCTTATTTAAACACTGCACACACAAAAAACAACTAACTACGTAGCATACAACTTTGAAACAAATAAACCAAGCGCATAACGCCTCAGAAACACGTCCTAAACTGACGAACTAGCGAACGCCGGTTTGAACTGACTGCAACCGGTTTCCACTTGTTTACGTCCGTGTAGCCATTGGTTCACATTGTGTTGCCATACGTTAAAACAAAATACTAATAGGAAGTATATAACAAATCTCCTGAATAAAAATTCATTAAATCTATGTTTAAATATAACAAAACTGCAAATAAACTTCGTCGAAAACATGTATTTCGTAAAAAACAACGGTGCGTCTAATAATTTGGCCAGGGACTGTATGTCTTCGTAAATGATGCTATACAACAATAAGTTAGAGATAATCTAGGATACATTTAGTTTCGAATATGCCTTCATTTTAATGGTTTTCTATGAAGGGGTTAAGGACCTTATCTCTGCTAAATAACGTGAATATTTCTTATATTTACTAAACTCATCTGAAGAGCCAAGAGAAAATATGATAATCAATAGTAGTTTGGGTTTTCATTTTGTTTGCTTTTTATACAGACCTCTGCTTTTACCGTTCTTGCTGCTTGATACCAATCTTCAATAGCATTTTTTTTAATAGAAATTTTACGAATACTTTCCGTTTATAATTCACTTTTTTTAAAAGAGAATTCTGATCATTTTCACCTCAATCCAAGATAGCCAAACTATCTACGACTGTGAATAGATGGCATTGTCATCTAAAATTTTACAAAAATCAAAATGCTGCCATCGTCATATTTTCCTTTGACCTTTCATGTTAGAAAGTAGCTAGTTTGTATTTGAGAACAACTTTAATCTGTAAGATTTTAACAGAATTTCTGTTTTTCATTAATCTTTTCAAGATTTCACAAATAGTCGTAAAAAAGGACCAAGTATTGATAAATGATTCCCAGCCTTTTTGGAGGGAGGGGGGCGAGGGGATCAGCCTACATCTCTGAAGTCATAATCCCCCCCCCCCCCCTTCTGCCGTAAAATATACTTTATTTTTTAAAAAGAAGTCTTATTCACATGAAAGAAGCCTAAAATGGTATTAACAATGACAAGAGCAAGCAGCATTAGTCTGGAAATAATTAACATTTTTCTCACAAATATATTTATGAACTTTACCAACAAAATTGTATATTAAAGGTACATATATTAAGACAGACTTGAACACAATTAATACAATAACTCAACAGGAGTGGAAAATTGTCCTGGGCCAGGACTCGAACCTGGGTCCACAGCGTGCCGTGCTGTTGCTTTAACCACTAAGCTAAAGCAAGAGCATGATACGCTGCGAACCCAGGTTCGAGTCCTGGCCCAGGCTAATTTTTCACACCTGTTGGGTTATTGTATTAACATTTAACTGATGTTACTGGTCTCGCAGACCACTGTTTTTCTCTATTTTTACATTTTAACTTGCAACTTTTAGTTTAACTACAAACACTACCAAAATATTGTTCCGTTTGGAACTTTAATACTATCACCAGAGACTTTTGAACAGATGAATTATAAAAGTCCTGTACAAAAAGTTAAGTTAAAAAACTCCATCCTATGAGTTAATCTCGCCTTTTATTCATCTTTCGATGGAGCGGTCTGACAGACCACTTCACAGTAGTTATGTGACAATTTCTCTCAGATCAGTTAAAGGTTAACTGTGTTCAAGTCTGTCTTAATATATGTACCTTAACACACAAAAACCCAAACCTCTAAACTACAACATCTTTAGAGACTCAAATTTGCTAAATACCAATTGCAATTAATGTATATTATATATCGGTATAGGAATACATTCGTTTATATAAATGATTAAAAGTTTGCATTAAGTATAATTAACCCCATTTAATGAACATTACTTGTAAGTTAACAACTCTATCAAATATTACTTTCCTCTTATAAACAGTAAAAAGTTAAGTAAATTTTGTATTTTATATTTATTTTTTAAGTAAATGCATACTTTTTTGTGTATATAACATTAATAAAGTGTATTTACTAATAGTAAGCCAACAGCAATGATTTTAACTGTAAAACACATGAAAAATAATTTTGGCCAGGATTTTGCTTCCAATACTCCACTGCACTCTAAAATTGGGAGGAGTGAAAAGCTCACTCTTTGAAAGAGTGACAGGCATTTTTACTCTTTTTTGAGTGAATTTTATAAAAATACACTCCTTAAAGAGTGGAATTTTCCGCTCTCTAGAAAGGAGTGAAATGCCCCACTTCTGAAAGAGTGATTTACTTACATATGCATTGCTTATTAATCAATCAGAGCAGCAAGGCGACGACACCCTTAAAAGATAAGAAAAATGATCACTTTTTCCTCCGCCATCTTACGATTAACAGATTAGGATATCATTAAAATTATTCTTTATGGAATACATAAAATAAAGGTAAATCTTATTTAATTTTAAGCATTTATCCTTGTAGATATGTGGAATGTTAAGATTATTAGCTAAATAGTTGTACATTGTATAGAAATAGATTGATCGTTAGAGTGTTCAAAAGTGATTGTCTGTTATATTTCTTCATGTAGCGGTTTGAAATATAATTCTTTTAACAATTGAATACGCACTAGAGATCTGCACGGGCCGGCTTGGGCTCGGGCCAACTTTCACTCACGGAACTCGGGCTGGGCCCGGGCCACACTTTTTCTGAAGGCTCGGGCCGGGCCGGGCCTAACTTATTTTTTCTGTACAAAGCCGGGACTGGTTCATTGCGAGTCTTCACGGCTCAAAATTTTCCGTCCTAATTTTGACCCAGCCAGTATGAAAATCATTGTCTCAGCGTGGTCTGGTACATTCAAAGGTCAGTAAAATTAGGCCTGGCCCAAACATTTTTGCAAAAAATGCATACATTTTCAAATGGCCATTATTCTACACTTAAACAGTAAAATTTATTCTTTTTAAAGAACACTAGATTTCTGCGCTTATTAAAATATAGCTAAATTAAAACATAGTAAAACGTGTCAAAAAGAACCTGCCTATGACGGAACCCAGTTTTAAACTCCCTAACGTGTTGATCCATGCATAATTAATATACTAATACATAAGAAAAGAATATATAATACATTTACACTCGCTATGAAGGGAACTTGTCTAACGCATTTTTCTTCTTTCCTATGCAATTCCGCCTTACTGTATAGCATTTTTCAGATTTTTAATACTTCAAAGGAAAAAAAAAAATCAATGTTTTATTGAAATTCACTCGGGTCGTGCCGGGCTCGGGCCGAGATTTTAACTTTTTTCCGTGCCGGGCCGGGCTCGGTTCAAACTTTTAAGTTTTTTACCGGGCCGGGCCATTTTTTTTCTACGGGCCGCGCCGAATTTTTTTCCTATGAGTTGGGTCGGGCCCGGGCTTGGAAATTTCCGCCCGTGCAGACCTCTAATACGCACAATGCTTAGCACATCATTACCTCGGGAAATGTGAATAAAAAAAATGACTGTAAATATTTTATTCTTCTCTTTCAATGCTGTGTTGCAATTTATTTCTGCCGATAATCAAATCAAAAAAGTTTTATCTCTTTCGTTTAAAAGGGTGACTGACTCATAAGAGAAGATATCTGGAAGTTTTAATTTCGTAGGAGAGGCATTCGAAAACATTAATTTACCGTTACATGAGATTTTTTTTTTTAATTTGTTAATTACTGATTTCGGATTATATACAGTTAAGGGTATTTATTATTGTTTCGGAGTTAAATATGATATTTGATGTTTATGCTATTATGAAAAGGTTGGTACAGTGAAACCTCCCTGTGCGACCAACTCCATTATGCGACCACCTCCCTGAACGACCATTTTCTCAAGGAACGAAATTTATTCCCATAGGCTCAATACTAATTTTACCTCCATTCAGAGGCCATCCCAGTTGAACTCCCTCCATGAGAGATCGATTTCTTTGAAGAAAATGAAATAAATTCCGTTTTTTCCTGGTCGCTTGAAGAGGGTTTTATTAAAAAATATAATTCCGGAGAGTGCATTATTCATCAAACTTCTAAACTAAGTTTAGATTTTTTTTTATCCCGGTAACTTTTAAGTGTTTTTAAGAGTTTTTAAGTCCCTTTGTGCCTTTTTAGGCAATAAATTTAACTCTGCCTATTACTATTAGAACGTGAGGGACCCAACTTATATTTCTTTTCAATAGTAATCAAACATTTTCAAAGAATAAAATTAGGTAATCAAAAGTAGCTCACCTGTGAATATTCCTTCATGGGGCACAGCGCTTCATATACTTCCTTTTTTGACTCTGAAAAATGTAATAAGTTGTTTCTTTTTTATTTAGTGTAAGTATGATGGTGGAATTGAGGACGCTCCGTTGGAGAAGATTACTTTAATTATATCACTATTCACACTACAAATATTCTTGATTAATGTTCAGTAACTGAAAAATATAAGAAATAATTAATAAAGGTTAAAATTAGGCATGGAGGGGGCAGTGCTAAATTTTTGCATCCGTCCCGTTCATAAAATCCATTCGTACTGGTAAAATAGAGAAAATTCTACGCGTACATTTAAAAATGAAAGAGTCAGCAAGTTCTTTTTTTGTCACAGAAGAAATTGTAAAGTTCAATTCAGTTTTTTGGAACAAGACACATCGTCCGAGAATATTCATCAGTTATGTGCTGCCCGCTCGCGGTACACAAGTGAATTACAATCCATCTTTCGTTTTAACACCAAACACTTAATTCTTTTCTTTCCAATACCTCCACTTTCGGTGTTGGAAACGTGGGGATGACAACTGTAGTTGTGATCTCAGTTTCTCAAACTGAGGTTTGGGCAGTGGCTTCGTCAGCACGTCTGCCAGCATGTCCTTTGAGGCACAGTATTCTAGAGACAATGTCCCGTTTTGTTTCAAGTCTTTGACGTGGTGGTACTTTATGCTGGTATGCTTGGTGCGTGACTGATGTTTGTCACTGTCAATCAATTTTATACAAGGAATGTTATCCTCGTATATGACAATGGGCGTTTTATGCTGTAAATCTAGATTACTGAGCACTACCAGAAGAGATTCCAGTTCTTGCGCGGCACTAGACTCGGCTATAAACTCGGCCTCTGTTGAGGACAGAGCTACACACTCTTGCTTCCTAGAGGTCCATGATAGGGTGTTATTTCCTAGTTTGAAAAGTGTTCCGGAGGTGGACTTTCGGTCCGTTTTATCCCCTGCCCAGTCGCTATCGCAGTATCCAGTTAGAATCGGGGGTTTGTGTCTGTCGATCGCGAACTTAAAGTCTTTGGTTGTATTCAAGTATCGGATGACTTTTTCAACAGCTAACCAATCGGCTTCTTTAGGATTTTCGTTGCGTCGCCCAAGGATATTCACGGAGGCGGTATATCAGGCCTTGTAATCGTGGATATGTATAAAAGAGCCCCCACTGCTTTTCTATAATTAATATTGTCCTTTAACAATTTGTTCTCGGGGTCAATGTTATAATAGTCCGGGCTCATAGGTGTATAGGTGGGCTTCGAGTCGCCTAAGTCGAAATTTTTGACAATTTCATTTATCTTTGCTTCCTGATCTAGCATTAGGCTCCCATCCTCTAAATGCGTGATTTTTACGCCTAAGTACTGAGTCACAGTTCCTAAGTTTGTAATCTCGAATTCGCAAGACAACTGCCTGTGTAACTCTAGTGTATTCGCTGCATCCGCAGCCACAAGTATATCGTCTACATAGACGATGATGTAGGAACTTTTGTTGTTTTCGCGTTTCTTGAAGAGGCATAAGTCTGATTTCGACTGATTATAATTGAGCTGTTTCAGCAATTCGCTGATTTTCATGTTCCAAGCCCTGGCGGCCTGCTTCAGGCCATAGATTGTTTTTCTTAATAGACATACTTTATCTTCGTCACCGGTTTTAATGTATCCTTGTGGTTGAGTCATTAGCACTTCGTCTAAGTTCCCATGAAGGAACGCGGTTTTTACGTCAAAGTGTGTGACATTTAAATTTTATAAACCGCGGCATTTAAGAACGCTCTAATTGTGGTATGCGCGACTACGGGAGCGAAAGTTTCGTCATAGTCACAGCCGTATTCCTGTGAATACCTTTTAGCTACGAGCCTAGCCTTGTAGCGCTTTATTTCGCCATTGGAGTTGCATTTTTTCTTAAAGGTCCATTTGCTGCCTATGACGTGCTTTCCGGGAGGTGGCTTTACCAACACCCAGGTCTTATTTTGTTTTAGTGAATTAATTTCCTCGTTGGTCGCGGCTAACCATTTTATTTTGATTTCGGGATCTTCGATTTTCTGAACGTCTTCCCAGGTTTTTGGCTCTTCTATTCGGCATATATTTGCGCTGTCCCCGAATCGGTAGGGAGGCACTCCCCGGTTTTATCTTGTTGACCTTCGTGGTTGTACGGGAGTGTGTGGTGCATCGGAGCTTTGATCGTGTTTATCGACATTTAGATCAATTTCAATTTCTGCGGAAGGGGCGTGAGTTTCCTCTAAATCCTTATCAACATTATTTTTCTCATTTTCTAGGAATTTAAGTGTTCTAGATATAATGACCTTGTTGTCGCCGGTGTATACTCTATACCCCTTGCTCCTGTTGTCGTACCCCAGAAGAATTCCCTCGACGGCCTTTTCATCGAATTTTGACCTCTTTATCTTTTCCACGTAAGCATATGCTTTACAGCCGAAGGTTCTTATGTGCGAAAGATTTGGCTTTTTTTTATTTTATAATTCGAACGGAGTTGTGTTATTATTGTTGGCCTTCGTTGGTAAGCGATTGGTAAGATAGGTAGCGGTGAGAATTGCTTCACCCCAGAAGCGCTTTGGCAAATTAGCGTCGGAAAGCACGTGCCATCTCGACGAGCGTTCTGTTTTTACTTTCCGCCACGCCATTCTGAGGTGGGGAATACGGTACACTTAGCTGGTGTTCGATACCGTTAGCTGTCAAATAATTTTCGAATTTGCCACCTAAGTACTCTCCTGCATTGCCGGTCCTAATTGCTTTTATTTGTTTTCCGAATTTATTTTTAGTAAGCGCAACGAACTTTTTTAACTTGGTTATTGCTTCTCCCTTATGTGAGAGTAAGTAAGTTATAGTGAACCTGCTGTAGTCATCTATGAACGTGAGGAAATACTTTTTTCCTGTAAAGGTTTCCGTTTTCATCGGACTGCAAATATCGCTGTGTATAAGCAATAAAACTTCTTTCGACCTGTTCGAGGCTTCTTTGGGATAGGGCAATTTTGGGAGTTTTCCCTTTATGCATTTTATGCATGTGGTTTGGTGCTGACAGTTGCTCAGTTTTATGCCTTTTGCGAGGTTTTGATTCACTAGGAATTTGATTGATTCGTGATTTTTATGTCCGAGGCGTCTATGCCAAGTGGTTATGCAGTCTGAGTTTTTGCAAGATGCCTGTGTTTGGACTGTGTACCCGTATTCGTCTTTCGGTTCAATTTTGTAAAGATTGTTGTTCAATGCTGCCGTTAGCACTGTTTCGTCGTTTTTGATAAAACTACAATTGTCTTTATTGAATATAATCTTAAAATCATTTTCGGTAGCCTTTTTAACGGACAGCAGGTTACGCTGCAGTTCCGGGCAATATATAACGTCCTTTAGCGTGACCGGGTGAGACGAACCGGTGTTTAGTGTAATATCCCCTTACTCCGCGCGAAGTTAGCCTTTTCCGTCGGCTATCATGCTTCCGAAATTTCCGGGTTTGAAATTTGTAAATTTCTCCCTTGCGAATCCAACGTGACGCGTAGAGCCAGAATCTACAATGAATCTGTTCATATTAACCGCCTGCGCTTTGTTTATGAAGGGTGTTTCATGTTCCGCAGTTTTTTCGGAACCGGCGGCGGGTGGTGAGTGGTCCGATTCTTCTACGATGTCGGCTTTCCCTTCAAAACAGAAGTTGGAAGCGTTTTTCGAGTTATTTTGGTCGTTTTTGTAATTTGCGGAGTTGTTTTTGAAACCACTGGAATTGTTGTAAAACCTGTTTTTATTCCAATCATTTTTGGGGAAATTATTTGAAGTTTTATTCTTTAGTTGGTAGCATTCTGACACGTTATGGTTTTGGCGTTTGCAGTAGCTGCAGTATTTTTTGCCTTTAGAATTTTTGTTAACAGCTTTGTATGCTGATTCACGCGAGCTTGAACCTGTTTCGCGATTTTCACAACGGTATTTGTATTCGTCGGTGAGTTTGTTTTTGACGAACTCAAGGGTTAAGTCCTCATCATTGCGGGCCTCAAGCGTGGTTACTAGGGGGTCATAGGAATGTGGAAGGGAACATAATAGCAGCGCACATATGTGCGAATCGGCTATTTCTTCGCCTATGGCAAAGAGTTTATCCTTCAGTGACAATATATTATTTATATGACCGATCGTGTCACCGCCCTCGTTTAATTTTTCGAGTAGAGCTTACGAAGTAAAAATAACTTTAGTAGAGCTTACGAAGTAAAAGATAGGTTTGCTCGTTGGTGGACCGATTTTAGTGCATTCCAGGCCTGTTTCGCAATTCTAAGATATTTTACATAAATGACCTGCGAATCCTCTATACATAAGTTTATTATCGCTTTCGCTTTCGAAATATTTTTGACCCAATCTTCCGTTTCTGGGTCTGGCGGGTCGGCTGTGACCATGCCGAACAAGTCCTCTTTTAGCAATAGATTCTCTAATCTGAACGCCCAGTTGCTATAGTTGCAATTATTTAGCTTTTCAATAAGCGCAATTTCTCTGCCAGCAGCCATTTTCAATGTTAAGTACGGCTTTATATGAATTGCTTATGTATGTGTGAGTGTTATTGTGTATTATATAATATCGCGTAATTACGAATCTAATTCGGCTGTGATTCGTATTTTTAACCTACTCACTTTACTAACTAATCCAGTAGAAACATTATACATATATATATGTCACACACAATGATTTTTCAAAACATTCACTTTTACTTTATAATTCAATGTTTCTATATATCTATACTTTATGTTCAGTAGCACAGTTTTTCTATATCACAATATTTTTTCATATAATCATGTGATTTTTTTTCATATACTATCATATAATATTTCAGTATGTTTTTCATATATATATTCATTTATTTTTCTTTTACCCTTTTTTTTAATGTATATCAAGAAAATATTTAATTTACTTGTTGGGCCATAGCGCAACATCCAATCGTAATCTATTAGAACATGAGGGGCCCAACTTATATTCCTTTTCAATAGTAATCAAACATTTTCAAAGAATAAAATTAGGTAATCAAAAGTAGCTCACCTGTGAATATTCCTTCATGGGGCACAGTGCTTCATATACTTCCTTTTTTTACTCTTAAAAATGTAATAAGTTGGGTTTTTTTATTATTATTTAGTGTAAGTATGATGGTGGAATTGAGGACGCTCCGTTGGAGAAGATTACTTTAGTTATATTACTATTCACACTACAAATATTCTTGATTAATGTTCAGTAACTGAAAAATATAAGAAATAATTAATAAAGGTTAAAATTAGGCATGGAGGGAGCAGTGCTAAATTTTTGCATCCGTCCCGTTCATAAAATCCATGCGTACTGGTAAAATAGAGAAAATTCTACGCGTACATTTAAAAATGAAAGAGTCAGCAAGTTCTTTTTTTTTGTCACAGAAGAAAGTGTAAAGTTCAATTCAGTTTTTTGGAACAAGACACATCGTGAAGTCCGAGAATATTCATCAGTTATGTGCTGCCCACTCGCGGTACACAAGTGAATTACAATCCATCTTTCGTTTCGACACCGAACACTTAATTCTTTTCTTTCCAATAATTACAAATTAAAAATGACGGTCCATAAACTTCTCTGCCCTATTCTGTCGGAAAACTCTGAAAGAAATAGATAAAGTAATGAAACCGTCATTATTTGTTCCCGTCCACATAAAAATGCATTTATTTACTGAACTTCGATAGGACTTGGAGATAAAAATTATAAAATATAAAACTGTAAAATTAAAGCAAAGCTCAATGTATTAATTTTTAAAACTCTGCAGTAATTAACTTATGTAATTAACTTTTATTTTGATACTTAAATTTTTATATTTTTTCCAAATGTGAAAAATAAATTTTAGTAACAGTGTTACCATTTTTAAACAATTAAAATCTAGATTTAAACATGACCTCCATTAAGAGACCACCTCTCGGAATAACCCAATTTTATTGGAATGGTACGTGGTCGCCTTAGGGAGGTTTTACTGTATATTAATTTTTTTTAATTGTATGTAAACATTTTTCTGCGCGTTATGATTTTAAAATTTCGAGACTGAGTAATATAAAAAAATTTAATTATAGATATTCTGCATCAGTTATTAAATTTCTTTCTATTAGAAAAAACATTTTCTACGTTTTTGATACACGTAATTTTTGGCGCTAAACAATATAACATGATATTTAAGCATTGGAATAAAAGGTTTTTTTTTATACCTGTTTTGAAGTTTATGGATAAGACTGCTTTAGTATATTTTTTTAAATGGTCATATATTTACTTACATAATACAGGACTGAATATTTTTTAAAGAGATTAATAATCACTTTTGTACACTAAAATGTTTTAAAAACAATAAGAATATTGCTAATGCAGTCATTTACTTTATTTTTAAGTTTCCTTTTTTTCTATTTCCGAGGTCAATCTTTTCCTATAAAACATATAAAATCTATTTTGCTCATAGTCACAAAATACAATATCTAAGGGAATAAAAAATTTAAATTAAATATGGCTTATCGTGGGTTATGGCAATAACGGACGAAAATTAAAAATCATGATTAAGTTAAGGAATATGTTTAAAAGAAAAAAAATATACATATTCCAGAGAACTCAAAATTTAGACTCCATATTCATATTAAATAAAACAAAAGCAAATCACAGCGGATAAAAAAAAAGACACATTCTTAACATTTAAATCATGCTTAGAACTTATTTAAAAAAGAAGTGAGTTTATAAGCATTGCGTTTAAATGGAAAGATTAAAAATATTTTAGAACAATAGCACTTTGCAAAAATAGCAATAATTTAAGGGAAAAGTACGGTTTTATATTTAAAACAAAAATTAAAATGAGATCAAACATTGTTAAACATATAACATCCACCTATTAAAAAGTTATTAATAAAACTTTAAAAGTAATATCTTTATAGGGCATGCAATAAAAGCAAACACAAAGGATAAGATTGTAATAAAATATTTTAGTTTATTTCTGTCAGTAATCTAATTTAAATTCGTATGTAACTTTAACCGAATTTTTCCTTAAAAGTTCAGTTAGTGTTACAAACTATGAATTAAATAAATATTGCTAATAGAGTATTTTATTCCAATCTTTACCACGCTTGTATCTATTTCCATTGCATGCCGTAAAAGATGCGATTCTTTTAAAATGACCATAAAAGCAAAATAAAAGAAAACAACCTACTACAAAAAAAAAAAAATGAACATTTACTCCTATGAAAGAGTGACTATTCACTCCTACCAGGGGTGAAAAACTGCACTCCTTTAGCAAGAGTGAATAGTCACTCCTCCGAAAGAGTGATTATCCACCCTTTGTTAGGACGGATATTCACTTTCAAGGAGTGGCTATTCACTCTTTCAGAGAGTCAAAAATTTCACTTTGGCTCAGAGTGAATAGTCACTCTAAAGAGTTTGGGCATATTTTGATTCTGCGATAGAGTGACTATTCACTCCGGAAGAAAGAATAGCCACTCTTTTTTATTTAGAGTGTGTGTTTCATGTGTATTCCAATATTTATTTATAAAATAATACGTCATAATATTACGTATATCAAATTATGTAATGCGAATATATAAATATTAATATTTGTGAAAAACTGACCTCGGAACCATAAGAAATTTATTATAAACTATACTATCTTTATGGGATCTCTATTTCGGTATTTATTTTCTAGGATTGATAGCGCGTAGTTTAGAAAATTAAAATACAGGATGTCCGGGCTATAAATATCCAAAAACTTATGTCTTATTATTACGGAACTACTTATTAGAATATAGTAAACTTCACCTCTTTAGATTGGAAACCCCTCAGAGATTTTAAAACATTGAACAAGACAAAATACAAACTGTGGGTGAGTGGAAAAAGCGTATCATAGAAGCAATTAGTCTTATAACTCCTGATATGCAGATTCAGATAATATAGACGAACACGCGAACGCCGTTTGCAGAACATTTTCAAAGTTTGCAGACAGTTTTGATGGGGGTTTTTTTTGCAAATTTCTTTATTTAAAAAAAGAAAAACAAGACCCCAGGCGGAGAATCGGTGTAACGCACGTTGCAGACTATTGACAAGGTTTGTAGACTGTTTTTCAACTGGAGAAAAAGAAAAAAAAATTGCTAGAAAGTATATGCCATGTACCATAGTACAGTATTTTTTGGAAGAATCGCCGCGGCTCATACGAGTTAAAAACTTAAATATTGTAAATGCGGTGCTTATGCCGAAACGACGGGTACAATTCCCTTTCCCCCCCCTCTGGCCGGTAGCAGAAACAGTGCAGCACCGACGCGACGTGGGTGCTGTAGATTATGTTCAGTCTTTGCAGATTAATTTAACAGATTAAAAATAAATTTTGTGTTAAAAAATAAATGTTAAATGTTGATCTCTTTTAAATAAAGTTTATTTGGTTGGAAATTTTAGCGAATGTTTATGTGCTTGTATATAACTTTTCATTTTTGCTGTTGGCGGCAATATAGGACTCGGGAGGAGCACGGCGTTTTTTTGCAGAAAATTTTAAAGAAATTATTTGAGTTCGCAGACAGTTTTACATTTTATCTAAGTCTGCTGATATGCTATGAAATATGGAGAACTGGATTACCATTTAGGCGTTTGTCGTGCCACCGAAGGTGCACACATCGAAGTCTAATGATATTAAAACTTTGTGAGATGCTACTCTTATTTAAATAATTTTTTTTTAATCATTTGGAAAAATGGTTATTGTTCTCGTCAGGGTAGGAAATGAAAAGCATAGCTGAAGGTTTTTATTGGTTTAATCCGCATTTTATTCGTTTTGTGATTGGTCTATACAGTAATCTGTATTTCCCTTTAGTTTCAACAGAGATGGACAACAGAGTGTTGCCACTATGACAAAAAAGTAATAAAAACTACAAAAAAAAATTAATAATAATAATAACAACAACTCAGAAACAAATTGAGATACAGCTTTCAAACAAATTGCATTTAAAAGTACATTTTTTTCTCTACACGACGATGTAAAAAGTAATATTGTGGGATCTTTAGAAGTTTAAGAATGAAATTTCATTTAAAATGTGTCATCAGATTTCTTGGAAATCTGACGACGGAAAAGCCTTTTCCCGAACAGCCAATGAAATGCTTGGATAATACGCAAGTTTCAGGTGGATAATAACTAATGAAAATGAAAGAAAATGAATAACAGTTTCTGCCAAAGAGTTAATTTTAATTTGTAAGATTTTCACGTGCAAAAGAAAAATGGAATAAGCCAACAACAACCAAATAACAAAAAAGATAAATAGGACAGGAATGAATACATATGAATATTTCACACTAAATACGAGTCGCAGGCGATTTCTGTTGCTTGGAATTTTTACGTGTAATAACACTATTAATGTTTAATTCATGGCGTACGTAATGTATGATCAACTCCGTACAATTTTTTTTTTTGAGTCTTAAATTTTAGTCTCTGAAAAAATCATTTTCCAAATGGTCGTAATTTGTTAAATTGCTTTTTTGCTTTTTTTTAAAAAATTCTAATGGGTAGTTACGTAAAAATAAGCCATAACTTTTATATACTTTTTTGCCCGGACAACCTGTATTTTTGAGGTTAAATATTTCTATTGGTAAAAGTTTCTTCATGAGATGTCGCAGGGTGAATAGGAAGATAGGGTTCATTTAATATTAAAGAACCGGAAATGTTGCGCAATATTCTGAAATACGGTATTAACCACAAAAATTGTAAAAATATTCTAATGATAAAGGTGTCTAAAAAAATAAAACACTTTACATTGTTCTTCTTGTAATAGTTGTATTTTGGTTTCGAAATAGGAACTTTAAATACTTAATAATAAAAAAAAAACTTTAAAAAAATTGCATTTATTTTTATTCTTAGACTACAACATTAAATTTATTCCATAAAACAGACAGATAAATTGGGAAAATATGGGTTAATTACTGGATTGTTAGCCGTTGGGAACTACTGGTTTAGATTTAAAGGAACAATCAAATTAATAAATCTAGAATCATTATTTTACATCAGGGCCATTCCATGTTACGTGTGTGACATTTTAAAAGTAAAAAATTCTAATTAATCTAGGATTTTTCTATATATTTCTTATTTAAAAATCGTAACAAAAGTTCTTTAAAAATATGCACTTTACCGTATTCGTTTATGCAGAAACCTATCATTTTGATATAATAGTTATTTTTTAAATAGTTTTTTAAAAACGTTACGTATGTGACTTAGAAAAAAAAGCAAATTTTGAGTAATCAAATTAAATGATATATTTCTGTGAGTTTTATTTCCAGACATTTATATTAAAAAATATACTAATAACTTATTTAACATACCACCTAAAATTACAATTAAAATTAAAATTTAATAAATAATTGAATAAATGAAAATTAAAGCATGCGTTATGTGTGTGACTCTGCACGGGATTGCTCAAATCTAGAATCATTATTTTGCATGAGTGTATTTTATCTTATATTTTTTATTGGGATAGAGATAAATTTGGAAAATTAACCATTACTTTTTTTTTTCTTTTTTTTCAATTGAGAAATAACCTTTATCTCATTCCAAAAATTGGTACCATCCCAGGTACCATCTCAAATAAGGGGCAAATTGCTATTTCTGAAACTTACAATTTAGGGGTAATGTGTAACATGGGGTAAACTGTTTATTAAAAGCACTGAACATTGCAACTTAAGATGCCAACACCTTGTGGACCACCCAATTCGCTCATTGTCTTGCTTGCTGGTTGCTTACCTTTAGTATTGTATACTGACTGCTTCTTCTTTTCAAAGGATTGTGAAAAGTTACCATTAATCTCCTTTAGTACTGTCAAAACCTGTGACATGATACTTAGCGGTTTGCTTTTGTAACTGCGTGTGTTCCAAGATTTTTATTGGTGTACAAGGTGTACATTGACTTCAGACTGATTTCATCTGTTTTCATGTATAGTTGTGAGAACAAAAACGAACAAAAGAAAAAATTTCTTTACCTTTTGAAAGTAAAACTGCAGTGTTCTTTCTCAGGTGTTCCGATACTATGCCTGTTTATGTGTTATTGAGAAAAGACTTCACTGTTCCCATTCTGATGACTAAAGAAAAGCGAGAATTTTAGTCAATTTTTGCCTGCTGTCACAAAAATTGACGTATAGCTGAAAGATGAATAAAAGGTTCCATTAATTCATATGCTATTTTTGTGCTAAATTTTGCGTACAGGACTATTATAAATAAAATTCATCTATGGGCAATTCCATTGTAATAGACTAACAATCAGAGGAAAAAATGACTTTACCTTATTTAAAAAATAATAATCGGGTAATTAAAAGACGGCTACAATTAGTATATGATATTATAAGATAAATTAATATAGTTATTAGGAATAAATTATTTAATGGGAATAATTATGATTAACAAAGTGGAATTGCTACAGACAAACAGGAATTACCATGCTTTTCGGACACCTTAATGTCTATCCATGTTATTTATAAAATAACATACAATGTATTATAACAAAAATGTATTTTCATTCAAAAGCAGTTCAGAAACATTCGACTTCTACAAAATTTGACTGTTGCCACAATGGGGTCGTTCAAGTATTACGTAAGCAGTAAGTGGGGGAGGGGGGATCCAGTGTCTGCTTATTTTTGCTGACAAAGGGGAGAGGGGGATCACGAAATTCTTACGTAAGAATTAGACAACGAAGCAACTATAGTTTAACAACAAAAAGCAAAAGAGCATGATTTAGATGAGCGTTCTGCGGATGTTGAACGACTTGAAAAAAAAAAAAAGATATGGAGTAAACAAGGACTGGAAACGAGGAACATTCCAGCCCACCACTACATTGAAAACTTTAAAATAGACAATGCAGAAACATGGATTCAAAGATCTTGGACACCAGACTAGAAATGTGAACGCCAAAAACATAATATTCCTATGATTCTTGTTAAAATTTTTAGTTATGTGCCTAATTAAGTTAGGACCGGTTGTATTTCTTAAAGTTTTTTTATTGTTGTTCAATGCGATAAATATATAAAAACTATTTTGTATTCTTTGAATTGTTTAATGCCATAAGTAACAATATATTAAACCGATTTTTTTCCCTTCAATACCACAAACCCTATGTGTCTGTTTATGTAAATTTGCTGGATTAATAATGGAATTTACCGCTAACTGTAATTTTTTTATGGCAAATAGTGTTGATGTTAGAATGTCATAAAATCTTGCGTAAGCAAAAGGGGGGGGGGGGGGTCCTAGTATTTGCTTATTTTTTCTTACAAGGGGACGGAAGGGTACAAAATGACTAAAAATATGCTTACGTAATACTTGAATGGCCCCAATATAGTTATGAAAAATATGTAATCTTACCTGTAACAGACCAACATCCAATATGTAACAGACAAACAAACACATAAAAAGAAGCTATGTTGATTATAATGAATTTTATTGATTTTGAATATTCAACCTTTTATAAAATATATTGCAAATAAAAAATTTAAAGGTTTAATATTATCAGAAAATATGTGTATTACCCATTTGATGCAAAAAATAAAATACTAAAAATGGTAACATTGGCTTGGAATTGCACCTATTCAAAAATCTAGTGGTTGTACTAGGACTCTAAACGAAAAAAAATTCACCAGTATCTATAGTTAAACTGAAAGTTACAATTTAAATTTTGAAAACGAAAAAACATCAATCTGGTGAGGCAACTAACAAGAGTTAAGAGATTGTCAAAAATATTTTTTCCCGCTCAACAAGACCAAATTTTCTGAAACACTGACTGATTTTTAAATATAAAAGCATGATACATGTAGGTATGATTTATTGAATTGATTTGTAATC
Source organism: Maratus speciosus (assembly GCA_963932465.1). NCBI lineage: Eukaryota > Metazoa > Arthropoda > Arachnida > Araneae > Salticidae > Maratus > Maratus speciosus. Next base: position 488,754,063 of record OZ010795.1, read on the forward strand.
GAACAGGTTCGATAAATAAGTTATAACTTGAGCTATAAACGATTGTTGTCTTAGGACGGTATTCTTTTTTAATTAGAATTCGGAAACTTTTATTCAAAAAGTGTAATTGAACTGTTTTTCTATACAGATAGAAGATTTTCGGAAAATTCTGTCAAAGTTGACATTTTGAACCGAATTTCGAAACGCGAAAGCGCCGGATAGGTAAAAAAAAAATTGTTGTAGTGATTTCTATATTGCAGGGCAAAACTGGGCAATTTCATTAGTGACCAGTAGTAGCAATTTCATTAGTGGCCACTTTTTAAAACTAGCAGATACTTTATTTAAAAGTGCTAAAAAGTAAACTTTTGTTAAAATTTTTAGTAAATATTTATCTAAAGTTAAATATATGAGAAAGTGCTTTAGTTGGGACACTTTTTTCATAATATATATATTGATCAATTGTCAAAATTTTACTTGGTATTTATTCTTTTAACTTTTGCCTACATTATTAAACAACTTTTGATCTTATATCCATTAGAGACATTTAAAAATATATATATTTATCCCATTTATTAAATATTCCCATTAATATTTATTAAAAATCCCAACACCTTCGGACAGTTAAAAATTGATCTGAAAAGTTCAATAATTGAATTATAATATACATGGACTTATTTTTTCAGGAAAAGAAATTTATTTAAAATGATAAAATTTTTGCAGGAGCTTTTCTGAATATTATCAGCATGAATTGCTGCATTTTGTTTTCTTCTACATTTCTAATATTTGCCATTGATAAGCTTAATGTCTTCTTAAAAGAAGAAATAATAACTATTAATAAATACGTGTTATGTAAATTAAATAAAAAATGCTTTAAACGCAATATCTTTCTGTTAAGATATTTCGAATACAAGTTAGCTAGACATATCTTGTGGCCCAATGTGCATCACCTCCATCTCTCCCAAGAATGAAATTTTACCCACTATGAAATTTTAGAATGTCATGCTGTTAAGCTTAGCACTAGAACTGTTATTATACATGGGAGATTCTCAAAAGGTGGGATCATTAAACGTTAACAATATGTAATGTTTCAAATTTAAGGCCAATTTTTCTTTAATAGTATAGTATTTTGTCTATAAATATAATACAGTGAAACCCCGATTTAACGTTATTCAAGTGACCATACAGAAATGACGTTAAATGCGGGAAAACGTTAAATCGGGGCAAAACGAAAAGAAAATAATGAGCGTAAAAGAAAGACTAATTTAGATAAGATACGTTTCATTTTTTGATTTACAATGATTTAGACATAATTTTTCTAAATTATGTTTTAAAGAATTGGGTTATTTTATTATACGTACTGTTTTTAGTAGCTACAAATTGTTTTCTAAACTTAGAGGACATTTTTTGCAAGCTTTTTTATTGATCTTCTCTATTTCAAAGGAATAATCTATATTTTACCACCATATTTACCATCTAAAATTAATAATAAATTTCTAACGAATGCTATTAGTTCCGTTCTAGTAAAAAAGCATAATTGAATAAAAAAAAGTATTGGTGCGGATGGAGAGGGTTTTCGAATATTGCACCCGCAGTTGGTAAGAAAGACAAAAATAGGAGAGATTCCGAATTTTGAGAGTATTGACAACAAAATTTCTTTATTTTTATCACAATTTTTTACTATTTTAGAAAAATTTCTTTGAGTTTTTACCTCTGAAAAAACGTTAAATGCGAGAAATATTTCAAAATGATAACATTAAATCCGGGATTTTTTAATATTACAAATGTAGGAAATTAACTGAGACTAGTGAAAAATGACGTTATATGCGGGAAATCATTAAATACGAGTTACGGTAAATCGGGGTTCCACTGTATATTAATATTTTTAATAGTATGTCTACAAAATGATACACAAACATTAAAAGATAGCAACTATTCTGGAAAATTAATTATTAAAGCATTTAATTATACCAGTAAATATTATATTATAGCAGTTGTGTACGTTACAAATTTTGGACATTTTTTCGCCCGTATACGTTACAGATTTTGGACGTTGCTCTTAGTATTTAAAAAATTCTTAAGACTAAGAATGTAGTAAATGTGTCCTATAATTGTATGTGTATACATATATATATGTATAATTAACTTTTTGTTATCCAGTAATAATAATAATAAAATCAAATGCTTTGTCACGTACGTTACTTTCGGACATAACAAAATACAAAAAATTTCTTTATAGAAAAGTCCTTCTATCTTCAAAAAAGCAATAAATCAGCCTGCCATCTCTTAACGAAATTATCAAAATATCATCCGTTTCCTTTATGCATTCGTTGTTTACCATTAGAACCACCTGGAAAAAAGTTAAAACTCTTTTTTTTTTTTTTTGGTGGTACATTGGAGCAGTTAACGTTAAGAATGTCCGAAATTGGCCTCTTTAATATAAAATAAAATTTTAAGATATTTATACAAAGCTTCTACAATAAATTATGTCATTTTCTGTCTCTGAATAGAATTAAAAACTCAGTGTAAAAAAAAAAAAAAATAATAATAATAATAAAGTCAATGATAATTAAAGTTATGTTTGAAAGGCTTAAAGTTATGACGTGTGTCCAGTGCCCACCTTTTGAGAATCGCCCACATAAGTTTTATAGATAAGCTTTAAATTTCATTATATTACCCTTTATTTCAAAATATTTTCAAATTCCGTTTTGCAACTTATCAAACTTTTACATGAAAGTTACTAGACAGGTTTGCAAAATAAAAATCTCAATAAATTCTTGCCTGCTTCATCAATGAAATCAAAACATGTCTGAAAGTTAGATTTTGCTGCTATCTATCTGCATCTGCAAGAGTTAAGAGTTAATTTAAAATTTAGGTAAAAAATAAAGCTGTCCCGAGGCGTAGCGTGTCCCAAGATGTGCCTTTCTCCCCTATGTTAATATTAACTGTTGCAAACAGCAAAATCAGAATTATTGATAGCATTCAAGAAAAATTTTCTCTCTCCTAGTAGGACTTTTCCCTAATGAAAAGGTGGCCCAAAATTATACTGTGTTTCGCGTAGTTCCAAAGGTTAATAGGGCCCTGTGCACAAGAGTGCAAGTATATAAAGTATACATAAATATGCAAGATGTATGTATGTAAGCATAAAAAGTAATGTTTTCATGTAGGGGAGACCAGGGTACAGTGGTCCACTAACATTTTTTTTTTCTCTTTAACGGAGAAACCAATGTACTTGAAAATATTTTTGAATATTCTTTAAACCTTTCTACATGCCTCATAATTTTCACAGAACATAATTTCTAATACATTTTTCAAAAAAAAAAAATTTTTTTTACATACACTCGTGAAGTGGACCAGTGCACCCCGCTTCCGGGGTACACTGGTCCACCCACTGGGGCACAGTGGTCCACTATTAGTCATTGTCTAAAATACAATATAAATCTATTTATAATTAATCTAATTCTTTTTTATTTCCCCTTTACCTCCAAAATAATATAATAATACAAATTTGCAAGTAGGATTTTGAAACAAAAAACATATAAAACTAAAGAACTATCAAAAAATGTATTATATTTTGAAAATAACAATATAAGATACAGGAGTGATGGCAAACAAGTTATTAATTAAGTACAAAAAAATCAGCAAACATTAAGACAAATATGATGATGAAAAATTTATTAGAAGCTTAAAATAGTCAGGATAAAATAGTTTATTATGAGCTAACCATGTGCTTTGAAATTATAAATAACCAATCCAGTGAGGTCATCTATTACTTATTAGGCTACAGTTATATTTTTCAAAATACAAAACAAAATATTTCTTAATATGTTAACTCTACAATGCATGATTTTCATTGCTCTCCTCCCCCCCCCCCCCCAAAAAAAAAAAAAAAAAAAAACTGCTATATTGAACAAGAAAACTTATTTTGAAAATCACATGTGAACTGTTATCCATAATTTAGGATAAAACTAAAGTGTCAGATGGCTACATTATAATCCGAACAACATAATAACATAATAACATGAAATTTAAAGTGTGCCAAATGGCTAATCTATGCATTGTAGGGTTAAATAATTTGTCATTTTTCTTTGTTTACTTTATTTTATAGTTAAATAACTATTTTAAAACAATATTTCTTTATAGAGAATAAGTAATTATTAAATATTTTGAAAATTCTTCATTACAGGAGCAGTATTCATTGTGGACAACTGTACCCCAGCAGTGGGCGGTCCACTGTGCCCCATGTTGAAGTTCAATATATATTCATAAAAATATTATTTAAGAATTTCTTTTAAGCATATAAACTTTTTAATTAAATAAAGACCAGTGTCTTACCTTTTCAAAAAAGTTGTTTTATCTTATTTATCCATAACCTTTAATTACTCAATAAAGAGAAGTATGATGATGAAAAATTTTACTTTTAGGAGCTCAAAACAACCAGTCAGGATAAAAGGGTTCATTCTGAGCTAACGATGTGTTCTGAAGACTATAAGTAATCACTCCAGTGCTGTTATCAATTAGCCTAAAAGAAAAGCTTTAAAAATTTAAAAATAACTAAAATATAAGGGGTGGTCCACTGTGTACTTAGGTCCACTGTACCCTGGTCTCCCCTATATTATAAAATATACATACGTATATAAAGTTCACATGCACTCACGTAAACACGTGCAAGTAAAGACAATGTGTGGAAACATAACTATTTAATGTGGAGTATTTAGCAGGAAGGTTATATAAAAATAAACAAGTCGGAAATTGTACGTCAAACGTGGCAAATGAGGTGCGTTTGTACTATAACTAATTTTATAAATATCCAAATCTTGATGCAATAGCTGTTGCACACTTATGCAAAAATGCATGAATGCAAAATTTATTGCGATTATATACATTATATTCAATAATACGGAAATAATAGTACTACATCTTAAATAGGACGTAATCATCATGGCAACCTAAAATCATTACTTATCATGGGATATCATTGAATTAATTACGTATGGTAGGACTTAATAGAATGAAGAAAACCTTTATTAATATCTTTTTAAGTTTTGATTCGATTTTCATAAAATTTGAAAAGACAAGACAAAATTTTGAAACGTTCATATATATTAAATTTCAAACCATTCGGTTGAGTAGTTTTTGCGCTGTTACATGCGGACAGACGGACGTACCAGACGACGACTATAAGTGCTGCGTATTTATATAATTACGAACGCACCTAAAAAACAATTGTAACTACTCTGGCACGGAAATAAAATCAACCAATATGATTCTTTTATTGTTTAATACACCCTCCCCCTCCTCCCCACATTCTTCTACATCAATCTAACACAATATATGGGAGCCTCAATGTATATTTGATTAAATGCACGCGGATACAATGCATACGTTCTCACTGCATCCAACATTTTTAAAAGTTATAAAACGGCAGTTTCCAATGTAGTCGAAGAAAACACTTAAAAGTTACTTCTTTCAATTGTCTTGTGACTCGGCTCACGTGTTGCCAATTCCTTGGAAGATGTATCGGGTCGGGGTCAAGATGGCATTGCCAATGCATTTTAAGTCTGCTGATATTTTAGACAGCTGTCAACTAATTGGTAGCACTCTCTTACTCGCTACTTTGGAATATGAATGATTTTCATTTTTTTTTTCATTTGCTTCTTTAGATGGGGGAAATATATAAACAAAATGTAAAGAAAAAATTTTGGGGAAGAGATTTTTGCTGATATCAATGGCATAGCCGCAATTTTTTTGCGCACGCGTGTGTGTGGGGGAGGGGTCAAACTTTCCATTTGAATTCACTCATTTTATTACCATAAAAGTTTTCAAAAAATATGTTTTATTGAAGAACTATAAAAGACAATGTAAAAAATTATACCAAAACTTTTGTATTTACCAGTTTGTTAATCATTATTTAAGTTGCGACAAATTTCTAGCTATGGCTGATGTCTGATTTTTTTTATCTGCTTGAGGGCCATTCTATGAGAAACAAGATATTTTGGGGGGCAGAGAAAAATATTGTTGAATAATTATATATGTTGCTGAAGTTATTTTTCAAAGTCCAACTAATGCATATCTAGGAATTATTTTTTTAATATTTCACTTTTAGCAAGTGGCAACAGTGCTTCAAAGATAGCCGCAATCAGCTGAATTACCATGCGAATAAAACGCATCGACTTCAAACGAACCTAATAGGTTTTCTTTTTTACTTTCAGATTTTTGCTGTTACAGTTCATTATATGAAAGTACCTTTTCCATTTTATGCTTTGTTTTGGGAATTTTCCGACATAACTAGTTATGTTATTAACAATTACATTTGCTGTAAATTTATGTCCCACATGTAACAGAAAAAACAGTACTTTTTAATTTTTTTACTGAACCAAGAATTATATTTTTAAATGCTTGCGGCTTATAAAGAGCCTCATTTATGTATAAACATTTCCCAAATAAATTTTTAAATAACAACAGTTTATAAATTTAATAAAACAATATTTTATGCTGTCCCGCACGTGACATTTCAATTAAAAATATTTCTAAATAATGATTATTATTTATTTATTGTGGGACAATTACTGTGATGGAAAACTATTTAGAAAGCATAGTGATTCAAATGAACTTGTTTTGTGATAAAACATGCGAAAATATGGATGGCAAAAACTGAACTACAAACACAAAAGTTCTCAAACTAGATATGAATAGGATACAATAATGGAACATATGACTAAAATGATGAAACATTTAAATGTTAAGAAGAACCCAATATGCGAAATTTGAAATGAATAAGAAAAGCACATAAAATATTGAAAATTGACTTTGGAATGTCATTTTCTTTTGAATAGCAGAATGAAGTACAAAGTGCTTTGTGGTCGAGGGTAAGTGCGTTTTTGTTCGCTGCTACAATTTTGTTCCATTGGTAACTATCAGACTTATCCCATTTGTCTAACTACCAGAAATAAAGGCAAAAATACTTGCTTTTTCTTTTCGAGAATTTCTTTATCGAGAAAAGTTTCACTTAGACAAAAAGCATCTACAGAAAGAAATTATATGGATTGATGGACCATCCTCTAAACATAAATCCATGGCAAAACTCCTTTTGTATGGAGGAAAATCATTGACATGGAAAACAAGCAGTTGATGGGGGTAGGAGGTAACATGAAAACACTTATGTACCAAAACATAAGTAACAACAAAATGCGCAGTCGAATCTGCAAACGATTCTTTTGACTTAGCTAGCCAGCCTTCACACATCACGAAAATATTCTACATGCGAAAAGAGGAAATGGAAGAAAGAGTTCATAAATCCTTTGAAAAAAGTAACTAAAATCAAATGAATTTCATGCTTTCATATCACTGAACACAACCAAAGGAACATACGTCTGTCACAACTACTGCCTGTCGGAAGAAAAAAAAAATATGAATTGGACAATTCAACAATATTAATTCCCAATGAAGATTAAATTTTAAACAAGTTGGAAATTGCTCGTCAAACGTGGCAAATGAGGTGAGTTCGTACTATAACTAGTTTTATAATTATTTTTTTCACCCCATATTGTACTGAATGTATATTTTTTTGAGCTTCATAAGTGCATAGTCTGTAACATCATTAAAATGCACTTGCAATAATTTTTCTCCCATTCCCCGTAAAGTAAAAGAAAACTTTTGACTGTCCCTGTAATTAAAATATACATCCGATTTTCATAAAATTTGAAACGGCTCGACAAAATTTTACAACAATTATATATTTAAAATTTCAGACCATTCGGAAGGTTGTAACATCATTAAAATGCACTTGCAATAATTTTTTTCCATTGGCCGTAATGTAACGGAAAACATTTTACTGTCCCTGTAATTAAACTATACGTCCGACTTTCATAAAATTTGAAATGGCTCGACAAAATTTTGCAACAATCATATATTTAAAATTTCAGACCATTCGGTTGGGTAGTTTTTGCTCTGTTATATGCGGACAGACAGACAGACGGACGGACTGAACGACGACTATAGGTGCTACGTATTTATATAACTACGAACGCACCTAAAGATGGATTATTTTGAATTATGAGGGCAAGCTTTATCCATAAAAAAAATTCTAGTAAACTAATACATTTTTTGAAAATGCCAAAGAAGAGTAAAAAATCAGTTTATTTCAATGGTTACCAAACATCGAGGTAAAATTTCGTACAAATGTGAAGAAATAATAAAAGCTAATTAAACCATTTGTGTCCAATTGTCGCATTGGCAAAAGTCCATGCGACAATTGTTGTTAATAGTAAATGCTCCTATAAATATGAAAACTAAACATTTGAACCATGCATTCAAACTTCTAAAACAAAGCAATAAAACTTGTTTTGTCATTAATACTGTATTTTATGCCTGTTTCTTTAACATTAATGTAGAAACTTTCTTAAATAAACTTTTTCATTTAATATTCAATTGATTTCTTTTTCTTAAAATTAGGAATCCGTACATTGCCCCACACGTGACAAGAATGTCCTGCACATAACACTTATTATAAAAATTATAACTTGGACTAAATTTTACGTTTTCAAACAAATAGCGCAATAAATGGTTAGTAAGGAGAGAAAAAAAAATTATAGCTGTATAAACACTGTAGAATCAGAGGATTGTTTGTTAGAAGTAAAGCATTTGAAAAGTCGTGTTCAATATTGTGTCGTGCACGTGACAGCTCTAATTATTTTTTCATTTAAAAACGTGATTTTGTTTGTTTTGTTGATAATATCACATAAGTATAGAGTACTTAGGGGAGACCTGGAGAATGGCGACACCTTAAGAGAATTTAAATTTTTTCATTTTTAAAAAATGTTTATTTTTAAACAGTAAAAATTCTAAAGCTGAATCATGATCTTTGGTACCTGTATAAATTTAACCGCAAACTTCTTTCAACCTCTGCAGAGTGGCGGGATTACCCAGGGTACTGGGGGATTTCGCCACTGTATCGGGGTAATGAGAATGACGCCACTCTTTAAAGACCTAGTAAATACATCAAATGGATACTAGGAAACACATAACCTACTGAAAATATTTGCAAAGCAAAAGTAATTTATCAGTTACAATTTAACTCAAATTGAAAAATCACAAATATAAATTTCTGCTGAATCGGCTCCACTACATTCAAATGAGGCCATTTCTCCCCCGATTTGTATGGTGGCGGTATTACCCCAAGAGGACAATATGGCGGAAATTCCCAAGCAAGGCCGAAAGAAGAACCGAACTTATTCAACACACTGCATCAAAATGTCGGCCAATGCATGTAGATTACGGGTAATATCTTAAATGCCTAACGTTACAATAAAAGGTGCTTACCTCTACTCATTTGAAGCTCCAAAATAAGAAGCAACTAGATGAAATCTAAATTTTTCCCTAGAACAAACGAACTACGTTCAGCAAAATCATTCTCACTCTAGGCACTGTTTATATTGTTGGCCGCTATAGTGCAGGCACATTCACTATCTCAAACTGCCTTTAGTTTTTAAAGTAGGCGGAGTGGCGCCATTCCCCTGGTCTCCCCTACTCTGGGTCAACAAAAATCTTAAATGAGTTTCATAATTGCAAAAGTATTCTTGAAAAATTAGTCTAATTGTACCACACGTGACGGTGGAATCGCCCTTGGATAATAAAGGAAGTCTAAAACCACTCAGACTGCACTTATTTTATTTCTCAAATAAGTTTTTACCCTTTTAAGATGCAGCAATGTTTGTCAGCTGAACATGAAACGAGAAGAGCTTATTTAAGGTTGTTCTCAAATCCTAAGAGGCAATTTATGACAAATTTTCATACTTTCTTCTGTCTTTACAAGAAGAAAGTATTGGATTCGTGAATTCGGCGGATTTATAAGCTTTAGATTGTCCTGAAGACGATTTGACTATTTTTAGAAAATGTCTGTCTGAGTGACTGTGTGTCTGTGTGTGACACAAATTTTGTGGACGTTTTACCTAAAAAGCAATACAGAAGTATAGGAATTTAGAAAAATAAGAAATAAAAAAATAAGCTTCGGTTCTTCCATCTCTTCCCTCTCTAAATGAAGAATTGAAACAGTTCATTAATTTTATCGTCAGAGGGCTCCGCACTCCCTGAATCCACAGTTTAAGATAATTTCTAAACATATGAAAGTAAAAAGAAAGACTCAACTAAAAGTTGTTTACCACGCATGTTCACCTACATGTTCCTTTCTCTCACCCCCCCCCCCCCTTTTCTCTGAACAAAAGTCCTTTGTTCCTAAGGACACATTTTACGTTACTCGAAAGAAACGATTTTTTTTTTCAAAATCAGAAAAAAAGAAAATTTAATCAAAATGAAAATACAGGGAGCCCCCTCCTCTTTTCATTTTTTTGCAAGTGTCCATACTTGGATCCACAATTATCAGAGTAATTGTAGATGGATTTTACCAGAAAAGTGGTAAATATTAATTTCCTAAATATACACTATGACGCAAAAGTTTAGACAATGGCGTCATTCAGCTTTAAAATGTAGAATTATGACGTCAGAATTACAAAAACCTGTAAATATATTGAAAAACTGATTTAAAATGCTATGTACAAAAGACAGTCGTTTTATTTGCTATAATAATTTTTTTCATAAAAATTCAAATGTGCTTGTCGCAAAAGTTTAGACACTATTCTAAATTTCTTTGAATATTCGCTGGCATATGCAAATTTAGAATCGATGATGTCACAAATTTGGAGTACTTAAGTTCTGCAAACGATTGCGCTTCATAGTCGACATGCCGAGAGCTAAAGAAATTCAAGTGAATGAGGTTTCAAGGATTTGGCAGTTGAAAGGTGAAGGGAAGAGCGTTTCTGAAATTTCTGCTATTATTAATAGGTCAAAAAAATCTATTTATCGAGTTTTATCGAGTGGTTCCGAATATAAAGCAAAATGTCGGTCTGGGAGGCCACGTGTGACAAATGTACGAGAGGATCGCCTGATACAAAGACTAGCGAGTACTCAACAAATGAGCGTACGTGGAGTTCAAAGCTCATCGGGACTCTCTGTATCAAAGGATACGATTCGTAGACGAATTTTGGAAAAAGGAACAATCGTTTATAGCAAAATGCAGAAGAAACCAGCTCTGAAACCACATCATAAGTTACAAAGACTTATGTGGGCTCGAAAGCATATGTCATATGGAGAGAAATGGCAGTCAGTCATATTTAGCGATGAAAAAAAGTGGAATCTGGATGGTCCAGATGGTTGTTTATTGTATTGGCATGACTTGCGGAAGGAACCTCGACGTTTTTTTAGTCGCAGACAAGGAGGGGGCTCGGTGATGGTTTGGGCAGCCTTTTGCTATAATGGACAAGTATCTCTGACCTTCACCAGTGGTCGTCAAACTTCACAGCATTATACACAGACATTAGAAGAAAACATACTGCCATTTGCTGAGCTTCTAGGGGGTCCTCAGTGGGAATTTCAGCAAGACAATGCTTCAATTCACACTGCAAAACATTCAAAATCTTGGTTTAATTCCCATAATATAAGAGTTCTCGACTGGCCAGCATGTAGCCCAGATCTTAACCCCATAGAAAACCTTTGGAGCATCATGTGTCGCAAAGTTTATAGCAACGCTAGACAATACTCTTCTGAAAAGGAACTTAAGACATCTATTGAGAATGCATGGTACGATATCGATCCACAAACTATGCAAGATTTAGTTTCTTCCATGCAATCTCGTGTATATGACGTAATACATAAGCATGGATGCGCAACCAGGTTTTAAAAATTGTTTATTTCGATTTTATTTAATTTGTGTCTAAACTTTTGAGACAGCAGTTTATTTTTGTTACCATTTAATTTATTGCAATATGCACAATTCCACTTTTCTTTGTTATAAATATTGTTTATATGTACAGCACATTAATTTCAAGCAGTGATTTCAAAATTGAATAAATATTTTTCAAAGTATGTAAGAATTTCTTCATTGTCTAAACTTTTGCGTCATAGTGTACACAACATGATAAACATGCATAACACATAATACAACTTAAATACATGCTTATTAATTTTACTGCACATATGCACACATTAAGCACTAAAAGGTAAAATTCTAATAAAACAAATTCATGGCTGTGGCATTACTCTGAAAGCTTCATACCACGGTAGAGGAAACTGGTATTAATTGCTTTAAAACTAAAATATTCGGGTTCGCACTATGCCATTAATTCGCTTATTAACAGTCAAATGACGTGGCAAAAATTGTCATATAGGTACTGTTAGCGGACCCTTGGACCGCTTTATAACAAAGATGAATAAAAGGCTAGATTAATTAACTTTAACTGATGTTACCGGTCTCTCAGACCGCGGCTTTTTTCAATTTTTATAGTTTAATTTGCAATTTTCAGTTTAACTACAAACACTACCGAAATTTTGTTCCGTTTGTAACTTTAGTACTATCACCAGAGACTTTTGAATAGGTGAATTTTAATTATAACAGTCCTGTGCAAAAATTTTAGTACAAAAACACCATCCTATGAGTTAAGCATGCCTTTTATTCATCTTTCGTCGCAGTGGTCTCACAGACCGCTTCACACTAGTTATGTGACAATTTCTGTGACATCAGTTAAACGTTAATGGGAAACTGCTTCTGTAACTAAACTTTATGTACATGACTATTAAAATAAAAATTCACATATTCAGAAGTCGGTATCGACATTATTAGTGCTTCAAACGTAATAATTTTCCACTAGCATCAACAGTTAAACTGCCAATTACAAGTTAAACTGTGAAAATTGGGGTGGGGAGGTTGTCTGCGAGAACTAACAGAAAATACGATTAATCCTACAATCCATCATGTAATGCAATTTCATCTTTCATATTGTACAATTGAAAATGTGGACAATCGACACACAAACTTTTCCTATAAACTACGCTCAAAAGTTCACTGGAGAATATTTTTTTAAATATTTTTTCGTATTATACACGTAGTTACCAGAATTACTCTTTTTTTTTGGGGGGGGGGGAGTAGGGGGGAGATAAAATAGTACACTGTAGGATTAATTTGTTCAGAGCAGTATCTCTATTAACAAAGAATCAAAGAATATTCTGAAATGAGTTTTTTACTAAAAGTACCATGAATGAGTACTAGTAAAATCTTTCAGCACTGCAGGCCAAACTGAAAATAAAAGTTGCTTTCTGGGCAACAGTCTTTTTTATTATTATTCTTATTTTGACACAGTAGATAGCTTAAGTATATACGTTTGACATGGTAAACAATATCTAAATATTAAAAATCGCGAATATTTGACACTAAATTGTCATACTTCTAAATGATTATTAACAATATTATAAAATTGCATTACATAAAAACGTAATTTAAAATGTTACTTATCTCATATCATGGATGAAAGACAGACCAATCGCATAAAAGGATTTTCTTAATGTGACACTTGACATAATGTGTATCCAAAAGTAAAAGCGTATAATAAAACAGAAGGATGTGGTTCAAACAAAGTTTTATTAAATTTTCGTCGCATTTATAACATCATTTTCATAAGTAAATTCATCAAATTTGTATACATTCCTACTCAAATTAAACATATTCCTCTGTAAGTGTAACACGTCGACTGATGTTGCGATGCGCTTAGTAGATTCATAATAGTAATAGATCTCACTTTCGCTTGTCTCTCCTTATTGTAAAGTTGCTTATTATCGTATATGTTTCCAAATAATGAGCACACAACTGATGACTTCTTATAGAACCCTATTCCAAAGAATAATTGAAAATGATAACTCTATATGATATGAGTTTACAAGCTCCTAGATTTCCTTTGTCAGGAGTATAAATAGACATAGACATTCATGCGGATGCAGCAAAAGTACGGCGACAACAACTTTAAGCCTAATAGGGCAGTGCTAATCACATTTGGCCGATGGTATTATTCTAGATTCCATTGCTAAAGAAGGACATCGCCAGGTGGAGAGAGCTACTTGAGTGATCAAGGCAATGCAGCAAGGGAAACGTCTTTAGTCAAATGACACAGCCTGGAAATGTAGCCTATTTTCATCACATTCGTATGTGCCTAAGAAACTGAATTTCCCACTGTGAGTACAATAAACTCATAAGTCAGAAATTTTCGTTCTGCGCATTTTTTACAAATTCCTTTTGATGCGCATGGGCTGCTCATTTCTCCATTGCTGGAAATCGCGGTTCTCCAATTTTCTTACTACAATATTAGATTTTCATACATGAAGTGAGCATGTTTAATAATGTTATCTAAACATTTGATGAATTTTGACTAGAATTACATTGTGAGTACCTATTTTAAAATTAAATTCTGCTTTCAGTTGCTCTACTCTAAAAAACTGTACTTTATTCCGAAAGTAGAAAATATTCGCGTAAAATATTTCAATTATTGTTAGTATACAACTTCAAAATTTTCGTATTTCTATCATTTCTAGTTACTCTAAAAGAACACGGTTATACTTTGACCACTTCCTGTAGACGAAAGTTTTAGAAACAATATCAATATGATTAGTTTTTTCACGTAGGAGACAATTATTTTTTTAAGGTTTTTTTTTTTTTTTTTTTTTTTTTTTTTTTTTTTTTTTTTTTACTTTCTGACACAGTCACAAAATTATTTTCCTCAATTCTCAAATCCAAAGTAGGTTCTTTCTGTTGAAATCAGAAAATCATTTTCCTTAAATCATCAAATCCAAGCTCGCTTTTTTCTGCCATACTCACAAAATCGTTTTCCTCAAATCCAATCCGAACTTGTTTCTTTCTGATACAATCGCGAAATAATGTTTCTCAATTCCAAACTTCTTTATAATTCAATCCCAGAATGTTGCTTTCTTTTTCCTTGTTTTCAAATATAAACTTTATTTTTTCTAATATAATGCAAATAATAAAAATAAAAATTATTTCTTTAAATACTTGTTTCTTTCTGCAACAACCCTAAAATCACCATTTTTTTTTTTTTTTTTTTTAAATCGAAGCTCACTTTTTGTTTCTAACATAATCACAAAATTATTTTCCTCAAATTCAATCCAAACATATTTCTTTCTGATACAATCGCGAAATAATTTTTTTTCAATCCAAATTTCTGTATTATTTATCCCAGAATATTTCTTTCTTTTCCCTTGTTTTTCAAGTATAAACTTTCTTAATACATGTCCATCGATGCTGGATTTAATTAAGTTTCGTGTTCGCCCCAGGTCGGTGGCTCACGATAAATATTCCATCTTGTGCTGCGTTTGTAGCTTTGCCAACATATAATAGTGAGAAAATTTCGAGGCTGGGTATCCTTCCATGTGGTTGAGTCGGTAGAACGTCAGTGCGCTATACTGATGGCCCGGGTTCGAGTCCCGGCATGGAATGTTTTCACTATGTTGACCTTTGCGCCTCTTAAGCAATTACTTTGAAATTTAATTTACATTTGAAATAAACTTTCTTATTTCTAATATAATGCAAATAACAAAAATAAAAATTATATTCTTAAAATAAACTTTCTTATTTCTAATATAATGCAAATAACAAAAATAAAAATTATATTCTTAAAATACTTGCTTCTATCTAATATAACCTTAAAATCACCATTTTTTTTTTTTTTTTTTTTTTTAACACAATCGCGAATTTATTTTCCGCAAATCCAATTCAAACTTGATATAATCCTGATACGATCGCGAAAATAATTTTTCTCAATTCCAAACTTCTTTATAATTCAATCCCGGTATGTTCCTTTCTTTTTTCCTTGTTTTTCTATTATGAACTTTCTTTTTCTAATATAATTATTAATAATATAATTATTAATAATATAATTATTTTGCACAAATTCTATCCAAACATATTTCTTTCTGATACAATCGCGAAATAATTTTTCTCAATTCCATCCTTTTTTACAATCCAATCCCACAATATATATTTTTATTTTCTATTTTCTTTAATAAAAACTCTCTTCTTTCTGATACAATGGGGGAAAAAAATCAGATTGTTTAAATACTTGTTTCTTTCTGATACAACGCTAAAATCACCATTTTTTTTCAAATACAAGCTCACTTTTTTTTTTCTAACACAATCACAAAATAACTTTCCTGAAATTCAATCCAAACATATTTCTTTCTGATACAATCGCGAAATAATTTTTCTCAATTCCATCATTTTTTACAATCTAATCCCACATTATATATTTTTCTTTTCTTTTTTCTTTAACAAAAACTCTCTTCTTTCTGATACAATGGAAAGAATAAATAAATAAATAAATAAGATTGTTAATACTTGTTTCTTTCTGATACAGCCCCGCAATCATAACCCCCTCCCCCCCTCCTCTCTCTCTTCTGACATAATTACAAAAACATTTTCATTCCTTTGTGTAAAAAAATTTCAGACGTTTTCACGGTTTCAGAGAATAAACGAATATTTACATTTTAATTTAAAAAAAGCATCTTTCAGATTTCAGGGTGAAGGGGACTATCAAATTAAATATATTTTGAATCAATTTTCGGTCTGAGAGAATCACAGAACGTGGAAAAGGCTAAGTCATAGAATGATGATTTTGGGGGCACATAAATTTGGAAGCAATAAAATAATAATAATAATAATAATAAGTATTTATAGAATTTATAGCTGTTCACACAATACTGCATGTTCAACTTCCATAAAAGCAAAGTTAACCGAAAAATCATTCTCTCATATCAACAATCAGCGATAATCTTTAAATAAAGATTTTATTTTCACGAAATAAAGTGTTTGATTTATTTAAAAATAAACATTTTGCGCATTGAGTAACGAAAATTATTTTGTAGTTGTTCCGAAAGACAGTTTAAATCGACATTTCGTCTATAAAAAATCGCTTTTATAAAACGTGCTATTTTCTGATAAAATTTTGAAAATTATAAAGTTCTATTTTAATCCAAATTCCAAATAACAGAACAGTGTTTTTTATTTATTTCTAAATGCGATACTTCCACTTTAGCCTTTTTTTTTTTTTTTTTTTTTTTTTTTTTTTTTTTTTCGCATTTTGTTCACTTTTTTTGTTTATGCACAGTTTCTGTATTTCACCTAGGAAAATTAAAATTTATCTAAATACTTGTGTCAGATAATTAAACCATTTGTGCCTTGAATTATTATTATTTATTTATTTATTTATTTATTTAAATTTTTTTAGATCCTTAGTACTTTAAATACCTCTTGTGTTTGTCATTTATTACACAAGTGTACAATGAAAAAACTTTTTTGATAAGTTAAGTTGTTCTTAATGCAAGTTTAGGGTACTGAATTTAAAAATCACAATAAAAATAGCGTACCACATACCATTTTTGCAAGAACTTGATTTTTATGATATGTACGAAATCTTAAAATGTGCTTATTGAAATTACAATGACTAATTCAAATTAAATAGAAAGCATTTTTTTAACAAGGAAATTTGATATTCAACAAAATTACATATGTGTAATGTTACACATTCCACTATAAAAATTTATTTCACCTATTTTGAACTGAAACTTGGGAATGAGTATAGACCATGAGTTAGGTTCATGTATAATATAACTTAATATATACTATATTATAGTACAGTATATCCCAACTTACGTCCCCTTGACTTACGTCACCCCGCATTTACGTCGTCTGGCTTGGAAAAAAAAATTCTTTAATTAAGATGCACTCTGAACTTTTTTGAAGATTTTTGGTTCTATGGAGGGAAACTTTCCCGCGACAGTCACCTGATAGTGATAAAAAAATAAAAAAAGTCACTAGAAAAGCTTAGAAAAATCTACTGTTATACAGAGCTTCTAAGAGAAAAAAAAAACAATGTTCAAAGCTCTGTTCTACAATGTTCTTGCAATGAACTCTGTTCAAAGTTCATTGTAAGATTTTTTTCATTTGCTCAAATATTTGAAAGGGGTAGCTAAAAGAACAATAAACTATAAGTTAAACGCGTATTGATTTATTAGAAATTCTTGTATTACAAACGCATTTTTTATTTTGCTCATATAAAGTGATTTATGTAACATAATCCCTAAATACAAAAGAATATGTTCATTAGATTATTGAGAATTTTTAATAATTATCCTTTTTTGCTTATCTAAATGTATCTCGACTTACGTCGTTAGTATTGAAACGGATTGCTGACGTAAGTCGAGGTATTACTGTATATATTATATACAATTGCAGTATATGTATAGTATTTCATTATAGTATAAATTACAATAATGTTGTTCAAAAGTAAATACAAACATTCAGATGTGTTATCCCATTGATATTTAGAGTATCTTAATAACACACCGATGATTGTTTCGTTTTGCTCGTGCAAAATTAATTGATACAAATCTAAAAACAAGAAAGCCTTTGTGTATAATAAAATCTCAAATTCTTGTCATTTAAAAAGACAAATATTATTTTTTGAAATTAGGGGTACGAATGCTGAAATTATATAATTGTAGGAAATCTTGCCAAGCCGAATAAATGGATTAAAGTGTAAGACTTTTGTATATGAGTACCATAAAAATTATAAAATAGCCACAACAAATTAGATCATATAAATTATGATCTTTCATAAGGTATAAAGTCACACTTCGTTTGAAAGACTTGCCTCGTGCGTTTGTTTCAAATCACGTGTGGTTTTACACCTCATTTGCGTTTTCTTGCTCTTGCGTTTATACTTTATCATTTTTATAGTGTGGAGAATTATATGTTTTGACGCCAAATGGGCGATAAAGGGATGGCAATGGCTCTATTGTTTACGTAGGGTTACTCACTCCTGGGCTCATCTCTGGCTCTCTTGGTACGAGGAGGTGTTGTTGAAAGAATGTTTTTAAGAACACGGTTTCGTTTTTACTGTAAATAAAATGTATCATAGTGTATTATAGCTGTAAATATGTGTCTTCCAATTAAAAGAAAGAGAGAAAAATGATATCCCGTGGACTTCACTGAGTAAGTGCCAATTCATTTATTTTAAGATAGCGTTAGTTAACTAAGAAATCCACTGAACCAGAACCGATCACCCGCCACATGGTACTCTAATAAGATTTGTATTAGGGCACCATAAGAAAAAAAAACCCCGCAAAGTATATGAACAGACAAGGAATGTGGCTTACGGTTTTTCTCAACTGTTCTGTGCTCAACAAGCGCAAAATATTTGACACATTCACAATTTCATTTTTCAACGGAAATATATAAAATTGGAAGACTTGACTATGGAAGCGATTTGGAATCGAAATGTGTTTTCCATTTTTTGATAAATAAATTACCTACTGAGTTATAAGTATAAGCCATTTTGATCACGTGACAAACACGTTTTTCACCCTTTCTTGAGTGGTTAATCTTCTTTCGTGCGGAAATTTGGTTCAAAACGCCCACTTTGATACTAATTTCTGAAAAATCTGCTGCGTTTGAAAAAAAAAAAAAAAAAAAAAAAATGGAAAAATAGTTTAGTTAAATAGTTTCTGAAGAACAACACCTGCTAGTTCCATGCATTTCCGAACAAAAATAAATTAAAACTTATGTCATAAAGTTGCCCTTTTGGATTTGAGAACAGTCTTAAGAACTTTATATTTACAGAATTTTTAAACCTTATATGTCACCTATAACCCTGAGCTTAATTTGCACATCAGGAGCTCAGCTGTGGTACCTATTTATATTTAGTGAATATTTAAACATGAGCCGGAAACCACCGGAGCTCTTAAATAAGTACGCAATGGAACCATGGGCTGCGGAGTCGGAGTCAAGGCCCATTTTTGAGCGAAAGAGTCGGAGTCGTCCATTTTACAAGCAGGGCTGCGGAGTCGTAGAGTTGGAGTCTGAGTCGGGCCTATTTTTGAGGAGAGAGTCGGAGTCGTCGGATCTGTTAAAATTCCCGGAGTCGGAGTCGTCCATTTTCCCACCGACTTCACAGCCCTGACCGAAAGCCATCAGAATAGAATTCAATATTCTGCTTTCTGCCTTCTCAAAAGAAATATTGGAACAGATTATAAGTAATTTATCAATGAAATCAACATCATTAACTCGAAACGTTAGCCTATTGCAGAATCAATTAAGACTATAGCAGAAGGAAACGAAGTCATCGAATTATACAAATTTTTTCATATATTAAATGAGAGAAAAAGAAATGAAAAGGGAACTTAAAATATTAGCTTCGGTAATTAACCCTTTAATGCATGATTTTTTATTTTGTTCGGAAAATATTATATTTGAGTCTATTTTTGTTAACTATCCACTAGAAAAATAGTAGAAAATCTATTGTATACACTACACTATCATACGTGGCACTGAAATCGCGATTATTTGTTAATTGTTTAATGGCAACGCTCGAATGAAACGCATCTCATTGGTTATTGAACATCATTTAATGCATCTCCATACCTATAAGGGGGTTACCATAGGGGGGGGGGTCCTGTTCTGTCGCCAAATGCCGCCAAGTTTGCTGCCAACGTGACGATATATTGCGAAATTTGGCGACCAAAATTAGTCGCCAAAAGTGACGCCAACTTGGCGACATCTCTAATATTTCGACAAATTTCCATAGACTTCCATTGTAAACCAATGTGTTTACTTGCTTACAGAAAATCAACAAATTGAGATATTTTAATGCAACAAAAACTAATATTAGCTTAAGGGATTATATTTATTAATAATTAAGGGAGTCTAAAAAAATTAAATTATGAATAAAAGTAACATGATACAATGCTTAACATGCTTTCCCAAACATAAATTTTAAGGGAGACCAAACTGGTCGCCAAGGGCGGTTAGTGTTGGCTGTTGGACATAATTTCATAATGTCACTTCTTAGTTAGTTACATAACAAAAAATGGCTCAAAAAATGATAATTTAAAATTATATACCGTATATATTGGTACATAAGTCAGACCCTCTTCCCCCCCCCCCTCCCCGTTTCTTAAGCAAAATTTAGAAGAAAAAAATTGAATTTCCGTGTATAATTCGAACTACATTTCTGGTAGTACGTTGAAAAATGATTTGTAATCGAGGATTAAAAAAATAATAAATTTTCATCAAATTATTAAACGTTTTTAAGTTTCTAAGTAGTTTTTCACTAAGTAGTTTTTTTTTAATCCAACGTTTTAAAATTGTATAATTATGTAAAAGCGAAGAAGCTTAAACTATTTTGAAACCTATTCACATCAATTCAATGATACTTAAAAAGAAAAAAAATCTTTCAAAAACCTATTTGAACCTTATTTACAAGGATAAACAACTACTTAGACTGCTAAAATATGGTACTTCTTTGTATTGTAGGACTTTTAGGAGAGATATCTAGAGGCATTCTCAAGTTGAACTCTTCTTAAAAAGGGAATTAAAATGTTGAAAGGAATTCCCCTGTATTGAAGGGAATTCTGTCCCAAGAGAAAATGAATGCAGAACAATTACAGGCACATTATTGGTGAGCTTTTTTTTTTTTTTTTTTTTTTTTCTTCATCACAGGGAAATGACCCTTGTGCGCTTTTATCTCTCCTGTGATTACTTAAGGCTGTTCTTAACTATTCTGCTCAACAAGCGCAAAGCGTTTTGACACATTTACAAAATCATTTTTTAACGGAAAGATATAAAATTGAAAAGGCTGGCCATGGAAGTGATTTGGAATGGAACTATTTTTTCCATTTTTTGATCAACCAATTACCTATTGAGTTAGAAGCGATTCTGATCACGTGACACGGCATTTTTCTCCCCCTTACTGACTGGATTTTCTTTTTTCGCTCGGAAGTTCAGTTCAAAATGTCAACTTTGACAGTATTTTCTGAAAGAACTATTGCGTTTACAAGAAAACGGAAAAATCAGCTCTATTACATAGTTTCTGAATAACAACATCTTTTAGTTTCATGCGTTTCCGAACAGAAATGAATTAAAACTTATGTCAGAAAGTTGACTATTTGGATTTGAGAACAGCCTTAAAAGACTTGTCCATTCGCCAGTTATCTGCGATTTTTTTTTCAACTCCCAAGTTTTGTCTAAAATTCTTCGACTTGTACACGAGTATGTACGGTATTTACTTTAAAGTGTTTACACTGAAAAAAAAAAAAAAAAAAAGATTCAATATATAATAGTTTTTATAATGCTTTTAATAGTTTTCAGAATTATTAATTACTACCTTATAAAGGTAGAAAAAAAACTCCAAACGAACATATTGCAAGCAGTATCAACCTCCTTGTGATAAAAAATCAGAACAAAAATCGACTTCACGAACTGCATGTGCACCTTAAATGCATGTAATCACCACGTAAGTAATGCATAATTAGTTCCCCAAAAGACCAATAGAAATCGCCTGCGCCAAATGGCAAAGAAAGATCATTTAAGGGTGTATTCGAAAAAATATTTTTCCACCCTCAACAGCTCGAAATTTTCTGAGACATTTTCAGACTCATTTTTAAAAGTAAAAACATGAAACTTGCTGGGGTGATTTTTGAAGAGATGTATAAGGTGCCGTGTGATTTCATTTTTCGCTCAATTCATTAGAATTTGATTTTTAAGCAATTATTTTCTCAGTATGACCATCTTTTTAATCCCCAGATCTCTCGCTTCCGGAAATTTCGGTTCAAAACGCCGATTTTGACAGCATTTTTTACAATATTTTCTACATTTATCAAAAAATCGAGAAACACGGCACATTATGTAGTTTCTAAATAAGAGAATTTCTTAGTTTGATGCGTTTGAGAGCAAAAATGAATTTAAAAATGAATCAGAAAATAAGCAGTTTGGATCGGAATACACCCTTAACTCCTGAGTTACACTATGCATTTAAGGGTTAATTGTATACCTGTATCAAATGCTGACTGTAAACGAGAGTTTTCCTTAAAAGATGATTTTTTTCTTCTTTTGCTGAAGAAAAATTGTTTTAGCTTTTGAAAACATTGATGAAATTACAAATATGCGGGTTGAAAGTACGGGATAGAACTGAGGGTTCTACGGAGGATAGTACTGCAGAACAATGGAGTTCCTGCACTTTGGTTGTTACAAATTTAACTTTGCTATGACTCTTTCTGTGTCTGTACTTTATAAAGCTGAGTAAATCAAGATACGAATTGCAAATAGAAGAAAATAGCACTCCTAATCCCATGAATGATACACCCTAAGTAATATTACCCATGCTATCCACATTCCATTGAATGAACCTAATAGCAAGTGCTGACATGGATGACTCAGCCTATGAAGACCTAAGTAATATGCTAGAAAGCTCTGGTAGTGCCCGAGAGGGTTTGCCCTTACGGCATAAATATCAAACAACTCCCCTATTAATTCCAGATTGGGACTATCTTTAGTGAACTGTGGAGACGAAAGTCCACGCTCCCTATCATTGTAATGGACTCATTTTTACTTGAATTCGGAAATAAATAATTTGTTTTGAAGCTGTCGAATCTATTCTCTATAGAATTACACTAGAGCACCGATTATCTGAACTCCAATTAACCGAACTTCCAATTATCCGAACAACCTATTTCTCTCTCTCTTTTTTTTTTTTTTTTTTTAAGGATGTATTCCGATCCAAGCTGCTTATTTTCTGATTCATTTTCAAATTCATTTTTGTTCTCAAACACATCAAACTGGGAAATTCTCTTATTTAAAAACTATATAATGTGCCGTGCTTCTTAATTTTTTGATAAATGCAGAAAATACTGTAATAAACGCTGTCAAAGTTGGCGTTTTGAACCGAATTTTCCGAAGCGGGCGATCTGGGAATGAAAAAAATGGTCATACTGAGAAAATAATTGTTTAAAAATCAAATTCTAATTAATTGAGCTGAAAATGAAATCACACGGCATGTTAAACATGTCTTCAGAAATCACCCCAGCAAGTTTCATGTTTTTACTTTTAAAAATGAGTCTGAAAATGTCTCAGAAAATTTCGAGCTGTTGAGGGTGGAAAAATAATTTTTCGGATACACCCTTAAAGCGAACTTCCATTTATCCGAACAGCCTATTTCTCTAAAAAAAATTTCTTTAAGAAACTTTCATTTATCCGAACAGCCTATTTCTCTCAAAAAATTTTTTTTAATGATGATGAGATTGTGGATGAGATTTAAGATGAAATAAAAATTGAAGAAATGAAAACGAATGTTCTGAAAATGACCCAGGTCCATCACAAAACCTTTGAATGTTTGGAAACAGCTATGAAATGTCTTGAACGGCAGAATAATTCTGATGCTATTCAACTAACGTATTTAAGAATTCGAAATATGGCAGCATTGAAAAGTACGTCTTCTTTAAAGCAAGCATCAATCGAATTCGTTTTTGCTTAAATTATAATCTCTGGAGTTCAGAAAATGATAAAAGGAGATAAAGAAAATTTTAAATGATAAAAAAGTAAAAAAAAAAAAAAAATCAGTTAGCACTAACTGATGCTGCCAGTCCTAAGCCTGCATAAAGTGTGAAGGTTTTAGTATAGTCATAAACATCCTTTAAATTGTCTGTCCATTTATCCGAAATTTTTGCGAAATTGGCGAACTAGGGTTGGTCTTGACTTGTTCGGATAATCGGCGCTCTACTATATTGAGAATTATAGAAATTTTTTATGTGAATTTTTAAAATTTACCCTAGGCGCTTCTTACATTTTAATTTCATTTGTTTAAGCGCGTAGTTCGATTACATGTCTTAAATTTGTGTTTAATTGATATTTTATTGTTTTATTTATTTATTGATGAATGCTTTAATTTCGCTATGGAATATGAGCTGAAAAGAAGGGCTGAACTACTCATATTAATATAAGTGCAAACGGATTTATCGTTCGTAATCGTCTGCACATGATAGAAATAGATTTAAAAAAAAATCGTGCTTGAAAATTATTTAAAAAACATTAAAAATTGAGAAAATATCGATATATATATTTAATGCGGTACAGTTTTTAAACAAACTGCGTTTGAAAGTGCATTTTTTTCCCTATTCGACGGTGTAAAAATTGAAAATGTGCGATATTTTGAAGCTTAAAAAATTGAAGCAAAAGCAAAATTTATTCGTCTGCTGTTGCCACCGTCAAAATGACTTCAACGTTACGGACGGACACGTTTGTCTCTTATAATATAGATTCAAAGGGGTAATTTCTTGGAAACATACACTCTTGCTTTTCCGCTAAAATAAAACAGTTTTAGTATCATACCTATTTTTCATCCATTTTCATTTCAACGCAAACGTCTGAAATTCGGTTAAAAAAGTGTCTTAAATGGATGGTCAGATTTTAAGTGAAAAAAAGGTGTCTTACTTTTTAAGACACCTTTTTGCATCCGAAGTTAAGACACTGAAAACGTCTTAAAACGCGGCCATTTTTAAAACACTTGAAATGTCTTATAAAGCCGCCATTTTTTAGACATTCGAAACATCTAAAATGCTGCCATTTTTAAAACCCTTGAAACGTCTTAAAAAGCCACCATTTTTTTAGACATTTGAAAAATCTAAAATGAGGTCTTTTAAGACACTCGAAACATCTCAGAAGATTTTTTTTTGTCTCTTATTTACACTGTCTCATTAACAGCAGGCTAAAACTTAGACTTACAGTCAAGCTACAAAGCAAAATAAATGTTTGCTAATTATGAAGACTACAACAGACTGCATTATTTATTTTTATTTATTTATTTATTTATTTATTATTTTTTTTTTTACATTCATCACATTTGATGCAAAGATTATATTAATCCATTTTCAAGTATTTAAAAATATTAATTTCTCTTTGTTTACTTTGGAAAATAGTTGAAGAAGTTTATTAAACATTTAATCAATTTAAATTATTAGACACACATACAAACCATATCTGGGATTATTATTTATGCTATTTTTCCATAGATTCAATGTAATTAAAAACGAAATTCCTCACCCCTTCAACATTGTAGACATGATAAATATTATGTTATTTTCAAATCTACAAATCTATCCTCCTCTTTATGAAGTTTTTCTATGCTTCATAAGGTAAATCATAATAAATTTTTATATTTCATTTATAATTCAAGGAAAATGTGCACAAACACAAATCCGGGCACATTTTCATAAACAAACATTTGAAGCATACTTAAAATTTCTGATTACATCTTTTTTTTTTTTTTTTTTGTAAGGTGAAATTTAAAATAATCATTTACGTATGATTTTATTATTCAAAATTATCTTTCTGTAAAATATTAAAATCACTTAAGAAATCATTTTATGATACAACAGTTAATAATGTGCTTGTTAAACAGGAGTGAATATTTTAAATAATTTTGCACATAATTTCAAATTATTAAATTCACCGTTCATATATAAATATTTTCCGTCAGATAATTAGAAAAATCTTAAAACATTGTATGTATTTTTTCTCCAATTTAACATATAAGCGCATTTAATAATTAAAGTTGTCAAAAACGTATATGTTAATTCATTCATGTTTCCATTGGAGGGAAAAAAACCTTACTTAATTCAGTGTGTTTTAACAATAAAATAAATGTTTACGACTGTTGCAATAATACATATAATTAAAAATGAGACCATAATTTTTTTACACAAAAATAAATAAATAAATAAATATGATTAAAGTTTTTTTTTATATAAGAAAATAACTGCGTAAAAACACAGAGTTAAACAATACTGTACTGCATTTTATAGTACGGAAAAAAAACCCACAGAAAACAATAGCGTAAATATGGATTAATATTAATTTAAAATCTTAGACATAAATGTATACTTTAGAAATGGAACCTCCTAAAAACATAGATAGCATTAATGTTTGTTAAAATGAAATTTGTTCTAAAAATAATATAACATATAGAAAACATTAGCAGAACAAAATGGAGTATTATATTTTATAAGTCACTTACCTTTTTGCATAGTATACATTTTCTAGTAAGTTATATTCCTTTGTTTAGATGGAGGAAATATATTTTTTTTGTCCAACAAAGATTTCTAGATAACTGATTAATATATATTTCATTTAAATTAACCAGCTATTGTAGAAAACCCAATTAGACTAAAGTCTTAGAATTACCACGAGGTTCACATACTTCGCGTTTCTTTTACATGTGCCACTGCATTCCACGGAGAATAATCTCAGTTGTCAGAAAGGGTATTGCATTTTCACCTGAAAGGTTTCGACAATAAAGATTGAAATGTTTGTCTACTGTTCATTTATTCGCATTTCACAGTGATTTTTTTCACATTCATAGAAAGAAATCGTTTTCGATTCGCGCACGGCACACAACAATAAATAACAAATATAGCGGTCGGCTGCGGTATGCTATTTATAACATTTCATCATATTAAGACACTTAATACTAGTTCATTTCTACTACCAGTCCATTAAGACACACAAGTATCTTAAATTGAGGTATCTATTATGATGTCTAAGCTGTATATTAAGACATTTACGTGTCTTAAATGCTTTTTCAGTCTTACTTTAAGACTTTTTTATTTGCAGTGTTTAAGTATAATAAAGTATTTTCATTCTCAATAAAATGAACTTTGCTTCCACTCTGTACACAGCATAGGAAAAATAAACTGCATTATCATACATGAATGCAGTTGGATATTGTCCGAAGTACAAGTTGCTGAAGTAACAACACTCGCCATCACCTCTTTTCCACCTAAGCAAATGAAAATATTTATTTAAATGTTTGAAAAGTATAAATTTAAACAAAATAAAATGATTCAGCATCCCGACATTAGAATAAAAGAAAGTCATTAATTGCAGATACTTAACTATAGCATCTAGAAAATATAGTGTCCGCATACAGCGTTCGAAAAGATTCTAAACAATTGAAGCCAATAAATGTCGAGCAATGTTGAACGACAAATGTCGATTTCAGGAACATCTGGTAGCTCAAACGTAAACATTGTACAAGGCGGTTATCAAGTATCTACTAGACGCTACACTGTACTTATACAATGTTTACATTTGAGGTACCAGATGTCGCTGCAGTCGACATTTGTCGTTCAGCATCGTTCGACATTTATCGACTTCAATTGTTTAACACCTTTTTAAAGCATTACTGGAATAGCTTGTTGTCACACCATATTTTCTACTCTAATTTAGATGCTTATAGGGTCAAATGTATATGTCTCTATAAATGATGTATACCTCAAGATTTTTCTCTTTATTTTTTCAGCTTAAAATTGCCTACTTTTTCTCTTATTCCCAAATAAAGCAATTTTTGTTTTATGCCTCTTTTTTTCACCATCTTTCTTTATTTCTTCCTCCTTTTTTCTCTCAACGTTTGATACACACTTTCGCGCTCGATAGAAATGAACTTTACTTTCACTCAGTACATGGAATACGAAACATAAACTGTAATGCTATACATGAATGCAGTTGGATATTGTCCGAGATTAAAGCCTTGCTATTGCTCTCAAAGGCTGCGTGATGCAAGTCATTGAAGGGGCACCGCTTGTAATGTTTCATTCTGCACTTACGGCCAGTGCAACTGGTGAGAGATACACGAAAGGTCCCGTTGATTAAATCTTCACGCGAATTTCTGTTGTGGTTTGTCCTAGGAACAGTTGAACAGAATTCTTCTTGCGTGATCGGATGAAGACCCATGGTGGTGTTCTCGGTAAATGAGTGGCGGTGGAATGTTTGGCGGCCATTCGTGTGGAGTGACAGTTGTGGTACTGGATGAATGATGTGTGGATAATAAGAAAAGTCGCGTGATCCGTTGGGTGAATCGAGATTAAACTCGCGAAATTGAGATGTACCTCTAGTAATTAATTTCTCCAGGACTTAACTAATCAATCAAAAGTTTGGAAGTAAATAATAAGGCTGTTGATTTCCTTATCCGAAAATGATGGATCGGATTCGTTATTTATGACTGATGTGATAAGATTATGCCATTGTGCGCAGTCTTCATACTCTCATTGAAAGTCCTGTTTCTATTTGTTTGTTTTGCACAGGGCGTAAAAAATTATGCCATTTAATCCATATATTTTCACTTAAGACACGGTGGAGCATAATTTATGCAGTGTTAATTAATAAACCAAAATAAGTGCTGAAATGGAATTTAGTTTAGAGTCTGAAATATTTTATGCGTATTTCGCACATTCATGAGCTATTTTTGCTTACAGTTTTTATTGCTGAATTTCGACCCTAAACACAGGAAAACGCGTTTTAGTCAGAGTCTTATTAACATGGAGGTATGAGAAGTAATATCTGATCTCGGGATCTCTTTTCATTTAGGGAAAGTTTTCTAAATTCTACACACACGGAAACTTCTGAATGCTAAATTGATATAGACATCAACGTCTCAAAAAACTGGTGACTTGACTAAGTTTATAGTTATTGTAGGTTCTTGATTCAGAACATCAGCATGCCATATGATTGATTAACAGTAATAATCACATTCAGATTCCACGGTTAAATAAAAGAAATATGCAGAAGTAGACTCTTGCTTTAGACAAGTTTTCTCAAGCTATATATATGTCATTTAAAAAAATGGGAACTGGAAAGCCCCCTTTTCAGTTATTTTAGGGCCCCCTTTAATTTTAAAGGAAAGCTCTCGCTTCTGGCGCCTTTTGAGTAATTAATCCGGCTCTGAATTCAGTCGCGATATCTGTTAAAAAGTATTAAAAAATTAATAATGAATGCTAATTTTCAGAAAATGCTAAGCTCCTGTAGCATTCTAAGCATGCTCGGAAAAATCGCCACTGATAAGTTTCATATTATGTTAATGCCGGCTTATTATACAAGTCATTATTCACATGCTTAAAGTGGTTACTCAGGCCTTTTTTTTCTTATCGCAACAGGGTTATTTGTCGACACTTTGCCGTTTTATGGCTATTTTCGTCACTAGACATCAAGCCTTGCAGAAAATGGTAAATAGTACATTGAACCTTAACATAAACTGACACGATTCTTATTTGTAAAATATGTATAATATGAATACCAAGAAAAAACCACGATTTTTCGCATTATGGGGACTTACTGAACTATTTTATTATTTATATATAAAAATATGCGACCTATTTTATAATATTTTCAAGTTTCGAAAATTCTAATCCATATTTTTTTTTTATTTTATAAGGGTTTTAATGTTCAAATTTTTCTATGATCACCCTATACATGGATAGATTCATAGGTAAAGATATTTAAAAAATAAATAAAAAGCTAACTTTTTTTTTTTTCGATACAAGTAAATTGTTATTAAAACATTTATCTCATAGAAATATAATCGTGTATGTTGGAGTAAGATTCACTTTCGTAGTATGCAAATATGTTTTATTAATCAGTTTATGTCAGAAGAAGGATGACAATTCAGCACAGAAAAAAAATAACTCTATGACAATCTTGAAACATCCATGATAAACAGTTTCGTCTTCTGATAAAAACATGCGACAAAATATACGTGGTATGAAAAGGGAAATGATTGGCGACAAATATCAGTATATGTCTTACAACTATATAAAAAGGGAGAGAAAAGAAATAATCCCTGGGGTAAAGCGAAGAAGAAAAAAGAATAACAAAGAATTTGAAGCTAACGTGTTACTTTTTTTTTTATCCTTTCGGATAAGCAGCTTTGGTGTATCCGAATTTAGTAGTTTCAACAGAAGAAGAATTTTTATATCGGTTTTTATGAATATAAAGTGGATAAAATTTTTGTTCTGTTTCACTGAATGGTGAAACAAGCTCTGAAATATTTCTTTATTTTAAACTTTAAAATACAAAACGTGTATTTAAATAATAATTTTTTTTTATTAGCTCATATTAATAAAATTGTGTTAAAATATTCTGAGGAAGCAATAGAAATTACTTTTTAAGACATGCAAATTACCTTCTGTTTTAACACATGAACTCCAGTGCAAATTCCACGGACCAAAATTTCAAATTTTGGCGATTTTGAAAATAATGTTTTCATTAATTTTCATTTTTCATTAACAAAATGAATTTTTTCATAAAAATAAGTATTGCAGTTCGATTCCTGGTGCAATTTCACGTAAGAACCATGCGTTATGTTTTATTATCACAATATTGTCAACTAAGCTATTCACAGTTGGGGAATCCCCAAATCAGAAAGGGGGGGGGGAGGGAAATCCGAACCGTAGCTCCAAGCCTGATGGAATGTTTTCCTACGGACGGCCGAAACCCATTTGGTTAGTCCATCTTTTTGGCAGCAGTTTAAAAAGAAAATGTTCAATGTTTATATTTATGCTTTAGTAATCTCTCTATTCTAAAAAAAAGTAACTACCGCTGTCGCCGCCGCCGGTTTTGAATTTTTTGTGACCGGAGGTCTTTCTTCGTTAATATTAAGAAAAATAATGCATACAAAAATATGAAAATCGGTAGTATTATACAAAAATGTTTGATAAACACGCTGATGGAGACAGTTTTCAGATCGAAGAATTATTTTAAGAGATATTTAATGCTAAAGTTGGACAAAATCGTTCCACTAAAAAAGTTTTATAGGAGCAAAAACTGTTCATAGGAATTTAATCATTTTTAGATCATTTTATGCGTTAGAATTTGCCGGAGTGCAGATTGCATTAATTTTTTTATTTTGACTAATTTTTTGAGGTTTTATTTCTATTTTAAATTTAGATTTTCAGCATTTCTAGAGATATTTTTAACAGATTTTAGAAAGTGATATTAATTTAAACTGTTGCCAACTGTATAAACAGCGGAAACAATAATGTTTGCTTCAAAAAAAAAAAAAAATATATATATATATATTTATACGCGTAAATAAATTAAAAATTTATTTACACGTGACTATTATAAACAGAAAAAAACATTTGGAATTAGAATTAAATAATTATGTACAAAAAGCAGGAACTTATTAAAAATTACGTCATAAAAACTATAATTACACTTGAATTTTAAGAGAGAAAGGAATTTGTAAAACAATAAATTTATTAACATGCGTTAGAAGTCTTAAATAGGAGAAATTACGTCATATTTACGTCACATTATAGTTATTACATAAAATGAACACAAAATAATATTGCAAAACGGTTTAAATTTAGAAATTGCGCTAGACATTTATTTGATATTTTAAGAGGATACTTTTCAACTATTTTTGTTAGGAATGCGCAAATAATATTTCATTTCTAACACAAGTATTTTCATGTGAATATTAAAAAGAGAAAGAATAGTTTGTTCAAAATTACGTCAGATTAAAAACGATTAATTTAAAATGTCTCATTTAAAAGAACTTTCTTTTCACTTTGTTAAAAAATACCAGGAGACAAAGACTCTGTTTACTTAATTCCTTTTATATTAGCTTATTTTGAAATGTTGTTACACGTGTCTACGTCATCAAGTTATTTTTATTTCGATGTTTTATTTGTATTTTAATTAATGTTGTACTAATTTATTTGTTTTTTCGTTATTTAAAATAAAAATTATGTCAATTTGTATAATTTGGCGAGTGGTTTGGCGATTTATATAATTTGGCGAAATTGGTCGACGGGATAATCAAGTAGTACCGCAACGGATTTGGCGTTAAAATTCCCCAATCAAAGAGAAATGAATAGAAATCCGTTTATAGAGAGATCGCCACTGTTTTTTAAATTATAATTCAATCTTTCGAAATCTTATTAAAGCCGATCAAATTAGCGTGCCTTTAGAGTCTACGGTATCTGGACGGGGTTTGGCGACCGTAGCTCGTAGGGGGCCGAGCCCCCTAGTTAAAAAAAAAACTGTAAGATTCTCAATATAGCTGCCTGGTTCAAAACATGACGAATTATAATAAATACAAAATATTAGTAACAAAAACACAGTGTAGAGTGCTTGGTATTCAGTCGAAGTGCGGAGTTCACGCGTTAAAATATAATTTATCTATCTAAACATTCCTCATTTAATTCCGCCAGTTTTCGATTGAAAATTTTGAATCGGTTCATTCAAACGAAAAATGCTTTTGATTACCTTAAAAATCTATGAAGTATTTATCAATCCAAAAATTATGCTTAAAAAAAGAAAATTACTGTAGGAGCAAGAAAAATACTTTTTGATTTTTGGATACGAGTGTAAGCGCATCTCAAACGGCATGTGAAATCACAATAATCATCCAAAAGTATTTGGAATTGTCTTAAACCTTCCTACTATTTATTATATTTGGTATATAAAATTTTATTTTATAAGAGCCATGAATACAAAATGCTTAGAAATGTAAGTTTTCATCTGGATATCTAATATGTAATAATTTATTTCGAAACTCATCCGCAGTTCAAAATGGTTTTGCGTTTATCTTGGTATTATCCCAAGAAACGATACATATAAAAATATTTTACCGGAGGAATAAATTGCTCAGTCCAAGACTTACTTAGATCAAATTTATTGTGTTAGTAAAAAAATTAATCAAAATAAAATTTAGATTTCCAATAGAAACACTGATTGCACCGATATTAGCTTTTTCACCATGGCCTCATGTTTACGATACGTTATTATCAATTTCCGATAATAAATGTGTCCTTTCCCCTATCATACATACCATTTTATCTTTAATTGCTGTTAGCTGACTCACAGACCGTTAATTTTTTCAATTCTCGCAATTTAACTTGTAGTTGTCAACTTAACTAATAGATACTAGTGAAATTTTGTTTTGTTCGGTGCCCTAGTACAGTCGGTAGAGACTTCTGAATAGGTTATTTCTAACTAGCAAAAGCCCTGCTTTGTTTGGATTCGCGAAGCATTATTTAATAAGATAAATATTTGAAAGTAACAATATGTTTT
Organism: Maratus speciosus; assembly: GCA_963932465.1. Lineage (NCBI taxonomy): Eukaryota > Metazoa > Arthropoda > Arachnida > Araneae > Salticidae > Maratus > Maratus speciosus. The sequence goes on from OZ010795.1 coordinate 488,787,610, forward strand.
TATATTGTTTTTACATCTTCATTAAGCAAAAACTTTATTTTCTGTTTTGGCGCATTTTAATTTTAGAAATGTAAATTCAGCCAAATAACTAAGAATTTAATAAGAATTTTTTATTTATGATATAACACTGGTATAAATAAAAATATTTTCGAAGCAAAATTTTACAAAATACTTTTAAATTTTCAACTAAAAACTCTTTTAAAAATATTTTTACATTTTCCAATAGCCTCTGGTGTTTTCTCAAATGGTTTGAATTAAGTATGTTTCCAATCTTTGCAATTCACATCAAATAATCTTTGACAACAATCTTAGAATAATATATTCGAAGAGAGCTTGGAGAAAGTTCCTTCTTCAAAATCCTATTTTCCGGAAAAACATTTGAAATCTGCTCTCTTTGATACTAAGAATTATTAACTTATTATATTATTGTTATTATTCAATCTTCGAATTCAAATAACACTTTACATAACGAATTTAACAATTAATTTTATTTGTTCACGATTCTTTTGTTGCCACTCAACAAAAAAAAAATCATAATATAATTCTTTTAAAATGCGTAAATGTCGTCTGCGTCAGTGATTTCACATAATAACAATTGTGAAAAAACAGTTTGTGAGATATTTTGGAAGAATAATGAAAATATGTTTTATTTATTTAATTAATAATGATTCTATCTGTAATTAATAACTCCATGATTTATTTTTCTTCTGAAAATATACGTGTTTCATTTTTATTTGCAAAACATGCTTCTGTAATGGAAAAACATGTAAAATAAATTAATTAAAATAATAATTTTTTAAAGGTTCTTCTGTAAAAAGAAATAATATTGTGCAAATCTAAAGGCCATAATTTATTTTTATGTTTAATTTCAAGTCAAAATACTGAATAGTTTTTTTGTAAAGTGTACGACAAAATGTAATTTGTGTAGCCTAGTAGAGGATTCGCTTCGCTCATCGTTATTATAATTGTCCTGTATACATAAAGTTTGGTACAGAAACAATATCCTATGAATTAATCGAGCCTTTTATTTATCTTTTGATCAAGTGATCTCAGAGACCGCTCAAAATAAGCTATGAGACAAGGGGGGTGGGGAGGACGTCTCTCACACGGCGTTTTGATTTCTTGTTCAGAAAGCATATAACTGCTTTCACATTATCAAATATGTTTCTAACTAAAATATTGCTACATAAAAGCTTGAAATAATAAAAATTGGAAATTTTATCTTGTTTATATAATGACTTTTTTTCCGAAAAATTCCATAAGCTATTAAAATTGTCGTATAAGTAATATTTGCTGGGCTCCACATAACTGAAATCCTTTCAATGGCCTCCATTTCTTACAAGAGCAAAATATCAAAAGTCACCCGCAGTTCAAATGGTTTACGTTTATCTTATTATTATCCCAAGAAACGAAGCGTATAAAACTATTTTACTCGGAAAATTACTTGTTCCTATAGACTTATTTACTCGGATCAAATTTTGTCGTGTTACCTAAAAAAAATCGAAACCAAATTTCGAATTTCATTATGTTATATATGAAAAAAATAAATAAATAAAAGAAGTCAAATGGGGGAGTAATATTGAAACAATTTCCCCGTCTTTCGAAAAATAATATTTGTCAGAGTGTCTGTTCTTGCCATCTGATCGATAGGCGGGTTCAATTTGATGAATGAAGATATTTGACGAAGAAAGGTAAAGAAAGGACAAAGGGGAAAACAAATTGCCCCGAGAAAAACGTCCTCGGCTATAATGGATGGCTTGAGAAACTCTGTGACGACAGATGGCGATGTTGTTCGAGACCTTTATATTAATGAAGAACTAGGAGGATCAAACGATCCTTTTATTTTGTTTTCAAAGAGTAATCGTATGCATCTTACAGTATTTCAGGAGTAGTGTCGAAATGTGCTTTATCTTGAGTAATAAATTAAAGACGAGACGAGAATCTTTAGGAGAACTGTTCTGCACAGTGACGAGACGATGACAATCAAAAGTGTCTGGAATCAACGACTTTCTTTTTATTTTTTTCTAATTTAATTTTTAAAAAGTAGTAGGCAACTTAGATCCTTGTATTTTTTTAAATAATAAAAAAAAGGTCAACAGCGATTAATCTTTTTGAAAAAAAAATAAATGCCAAAAGCTAGATTTGGCGAGAATCTCCAGGAAGACTGTGTTGGCTCAGTTCTGGGATGATAACGATAAAAAATAATTACTTTCTCACGTGATTTGAAAAATGATTTTGAGTATAAGTCACTGTGAGTAAATATGTAACATTTTGTTGTAAATCGAAATTGGCATTAAAAAATAGCGTTATTTAACTAGTATCTTCAACTTTTCTCAACTCTTAAATGCTCAACCTGTAGCTCTCATGTGACTTCGCCTTATGACTCGTTATCAAAATATTTAATGGTTGCAGCGACTTCGCTATGGAATCAACAAATGACAGTCATTTGCGGAGCCCAACTAAGCCTTTTTGGGAGTCGGGGAAAACACTGACTACTATTTTCAAATAGTAATTTTCGCTTTATTTATGGCAGAATATCTACCGTATATACTCGTGTATAAGTCGAAGAATTTTAGCCAAAATTTGGGAGTTGAAAATGGGGGGGCCGACTTATACATGAGGTAGTAAAAAAAAAAAAAAAAAAAAAAAAAAAAAAATGTAGATAATCAGTGAATGGGCAAATCTTTTAAGTAATCACACGAGAGATAAAAGTGGACAAAGATAATTTCCCTATGATTGACAAAAAAAAGCTCAACAATAATGTCCCTGTTCCAATAATGTTCTGCACCCATTTTCTCTTAGGACAGGATTCCCTTCAATATAGGGGCATTCCTTTCAATATTTTAATCCTCTTTTTAAAAAGAGATCAACTTGAGAATGCTTCTAGGTATCTCTCCTAAAAGTCCTACAATATAAAGAAGTACGCAGTCTAATTAGTTGGTTATCCTTGTATCGTTGAGTTGGTGTGAATAGGTTTGAAAATAGTTTAACCCTCTTCAGGGCCTGATTAATGCACGGGCCTCCGGGGCCTCGGCCCTGGGTCCACCAATTTCAGGGGCCCATAAATTTGTGTGTATTTTCTCACAATTTAAGTTTTTCCACTGTTTGCATTTTATATTTTGGTCCCTGACGTAGAAACAAAGTTTTACTGTAATAAAAAATCTCCATATTTAATTTTTCTGTAAAAGTCCTTTTCAATTTGAGAATACTACCTATAATTTTCAAAACTTGCCGTATCCAGAAAATCAAATTTGTGGAAAATGCCAAAAACTGCATACTGTGTCTATTGGTTTCAATATAAACGAGGATTTTACAGTGTCAGAATTATATTTTATAATGATTACTAGACTGTTAGGGAAAACACAATTTTTATGATTTTGGATAAGGCGAGTTTTGAAAAAGACGTCCTCGTTTATTCTGCAACATAAACTGTGGATCATAGATGTTTGCGAATTATACAAATGCTTATTTGAGAAAGTGGATGATAATTCATTTTCTTGATTATTCTTGTAAGTTTTTTTTTTTTTTTTTTTTTTTTTTTTTGTAAACTTGAAACTTTCACCCAAACAACTTTGTCAAATCATCAAATAAACCTCCTTTTTTTCTGAAAGTGTCGCCGGGAATGGGGAGATAGGGGGAGGGGGGGGGGCAACTTTTTAACAGGCCCTGGGCCCAACTTCAGCTTGATCGGCCTCTGATCCCCTTCGGTTTTACATAATTATACAGTTTTAAAACTTTGAACTAAAAAAAAAAAAAAAGTCTGATTCGAAGCGTAAAAATGTTTACTTAATTTAAGGAAAATTTATTAATTTTTTCTGGCATCGATTAAAAAACCTTTTTCTACATGCTACCAGAAATGTGGTTCAACTTATACACGAAAATTCAATTTTTTTCAAAATTTTGCTTAAGAATTGTGGGATCGACTTATACACGAGTATATACGGTACTGAAAAAAGAAAAAAAAAGATTTTTATTCGGAAATACACCCTCACCGGGTCAACTGTCCCACCTGCCTTTGTGGCAACCAGGATCATTTGTGAGTCATTAAGTGACTAATTAAAGAAACGACATATGACTGTATTGTGACTGCAACATTTGCAATTAATTGTGACGTCTTTGTGGTGTTTTTCTTCATTAAAATTGGCGAATGCTTGTATTATTTTGAAATGTTCCTTCCGGTCACATAGATTTTTTTTTGTTTTTAAATTTGTGATTTTTTATAGTCAGCGCTTTAAACTGAAAAAAGACAAAATACTTGAAAATAAAAAGGTGCTTAAATGGTTTTCATTACCTACCATCAGTGTTTAAAATTATGAACTCTGCTAACAATTTATTTTTAGTTTTGTTTTAACATATCATAATTTAAATAAGAATATTTGTGTGAATTTCAAGATATTTTAAACTTATTTTTAAATAGCATAATTGGCATAAAAGTTATGGGAGAAACATTAAAATGTATAATCTGTAGATCAGAAATTTATTTCCCATTTTCAGAATGCAACTATGGATGAAAATAGTAAAACAGTCGTTTCCATCACCATGAAAAGAAAAAAAAAGTCATTCAAGTGGAATTATTATACACCTTAACAATGTTTTATATTTAATCTTTAGTTAGCAAATGACGCCATATTTGCCGGCAATCAATTTTTCTTATCCAAATGAGTTGTTTCCAATTATTATTTTTTTGGCACAATTTTCTTTTAACTAACTTTGTTTGCATTATTTAATTGCTGAAATTTTCAGATTAGAATAGGCAAAATTTTCTGTGAAAACATACTGGAGTCGAATATTGGAAGCAACATATTTGGACAACAAAAATTTGTTCTAAAGGATATGGTGGCTTCATTAGCAAAGTGTTAACGTTCGATCTTTTATTTTTGATTCTATAGTTGTGCTGTCAAATTTTTCTCTTTTATTTCTTTTCCTCCCTCGTTGACTGTATAACTATTTTTAGCTATGTAAAAGTGATTTGAAAATATAAAACATATACGTGAAATTTCCCATAAGATTGGATGACACAACGTTTAGTTTACCATGCCAATCGATGATGTAAGAATTTGAAGAATTCCGTGCTTTTAAAACTCTTTTATTTTTTTCTTGAACTATTTATAAAGCAAAATCATGGTGTTCCAAAAAATTTTAAACGAGCTTTATTATATTTTATTTTTTTTATCGGGTTTTTTATTTAGGTTTAAGTATAGGTAATGTAAATTGAACACCTGAGTGGAAGAAGACATTATGTAACAAAAATTAGAATTCGAGAAAGTTGAAGTGGAAGTTTTTTCTTGTAATTTAGTTACATTTATTTAATTCCTTCTTAGTATCATATGTTTGAATGTTAACAATGAGAGCAATATTTAAACTTTGCTATCAGTACTTGCGTGATGTTCGGTTTTATGCTCAAAAATAAACTATTTATTTCTCAATATAAAACAAAACATAAGTAAGATAAATTGGGCTTACCTTGTATTTATGTATATCCGTTTATCATCTGGTAATCTGCGTCCGGAAAGGATAAATCGATCTACATATTTTTCTTGTATTTCTGTTTTTTATCCATATGTGATGATGGTGTGAACTTCCATGTCATTTAAAAAGACAATGTTTTTTGTGTGACTTGTAAATCTTAAATTTGTCCGGAAACTTTTAAATAGAAAGAAAAATTAATATTTAATAAAGCTTTAGAAGTTACATTTCTCCTTTGGAGAGTCAAGATTACAAGTGAAAGTAGAGAAAAATACATGTATAAATATTATCAGCAATAAAGAACATGAAATTAGTGATATAAATCACAATAACAAATTATTTGTATCAATATTTATATTTATAGTAATTTAAAAATAAGACTTTATATATGTCCATAGTTCTTAAGTATTGTGAAATGTTTATGGTAAAATGTTTGTTTATGATTGTGCAATCACTTTTTACATTCACTTCCTTCTTTTAGATCGCAATCATTTTTGATGATTGCTTTTATAAATCACATTTGACACATGAAAAAACAATTTACTTATCTTGATTGTTTTAATGTCCTTGTTTGCAGATTATATTTCACAATATCTGTCAACAAACAGGTGATATTAAACTCTCCTAGAAAAGAATATTAACATTTAATTATTAAATATCAGAAATTATTTTCGTAATTCAAATTATTAAATATAAAAATATTAAATATTAAAAGATACTGTCTCATATCTACTGTCCCATATAATAAAATACCCCATAACGCTTTCATCCGTAAAATAAAATAATTTTTGAAAAAAAAAATGTGTCACAACATACACTTCATACACTCAACATACACACATAGTGTTTTCACTAAGCTCTTCAATTGTAAAAGTGTTCAAACTAAAATAAGAAATAAGATTATGTTATTCCTGTTATCAATTTTTTTAAAACTGAATAAAATTTAAGTTTTTATTCGACTCTCCTACACAAATTTGGTTAATTAAGTATTAATTACTTTTGTTGCAACCAGAACATTACAAAAAGCTGCATACTTGTATCTTTAAAATTGAATGAACTGAATTTAATTGAAAACAGATCATAGTGAATGAGGACCATATACCAAATTAGAAGTATAAATCTTTGAGATGTTGTAAGAAAGGGGAAAGAAAGACAATAATATACCTGCAGTTTACTTAAAACAAAAGGTAACACTAGCCTGGAAAATTTGGATTGTGTCATATTTTTTATCTTTTGATAATTGACTCATGTATTTCTTAGCGCTGAATTCGAAAGTGACCTTCAATGAGGAATTTGCACAAGTGGGGAAATCAGATAACTTACATGTTTTTCTGATAATTACAGATCCATACATTCCAAAAATTTCCTCAAAAATGTAAAAAAAGGGGCCAATAGTTTTTAAATTAAGCTTAAAGTTAAGAGAAAATCACGCGACTAGAAAACGCTGCGTGATTGGCTGTGACGTCATTGTTCATGATATGCCAATGTTTACAGTTTTTTAGCAGGCGGCACAGAGCAAGAAAGCGGCGTTTTGTTTCCACAACCCCGTGTTTTGATATCATTTTGAAATTTTCTTTACATCCAAATTTATTTCTTCTTTGGTCTTTATTACATTTCATTAATCTCGCTGTATAATGAAAATAAAATGGCATTATTTCCAGTGTTAAAGAAAAGTTTGATTTAAAAAAATAGCTGCATTAGTTTCTTTCTTTTCAACAAATTAAAAACAAATTCTCTTTGTAAAATATTAGGTAAAGCTTTTTTTAATGTTATAGTTAAAAATTATATACCTAAAGTAGTAATCAGCAAAACAGTTGTCTTAAATCTGCACCAACGTGCTGATTTGAAAGGGCCTATTCTATTTAAATATATATATAAGATGTTGTTACTTTGCATGAATTGCTTTAAAACATTCCATTCTCAAGATTGCCACAAACGACATTTTTTTTCTTTCGGTTACATTTCCCACCACTGTTTTAAAATAACCCTCGTGGTAAATTTCTACTAGAAACGTTATAGTTTGGAAATAGTAGGTAGTTATCAATAAAGAAACGCTTATGGCAACTCTGATTTCTAGGTATGGCTTTGTATTTTTTTTTTTTTTACTGTATATTTGAACTTACGAATATATATTAAGTTTTTGTTCCAGATCTCTTTATTATATTTCCTAGAGAGTGAGATTTTAAAACAAACTCAAATTTAAAAATATACTTTTATGCAAAATAACCTGGCTTCTGGGGTAGACAAGTTTGAACACAAAATCAAAGAATGTTTTAAAAGAAGTCAGAAGTAAACAATATCAGAGGACAAACACTGGGTAGAACAATGACTTTTGGAATCCATTGTGCACAAACTTGACAAGGAATTCCAAAAATCAAGTCTGTGCTGTTTTCTCTCTGACCCCCCCCCCCCCTCCATTCCTTTTACATTGTAGCATGTTGAAATAATTTTATGCAAGCAAACCTCCATGAGTCCAGAAAACAAATTCCAGGGAGGTGCAAGATTTCGGATCAAATGTGCCGATAGTCTGCTGAAAGCTTTTTCTTCCTTTCTTCTTTTTGTAAGGATGATCTTGAAAAAATATTTTTTTCTATTCAATAACGCGGACCCTTGTGACTCATTTTTCAATTAAAAGTATAACAATTTCAGGCATGATTATTGAAGTGATTTGTAACTGAACATTTTTTTCATTTTTCTTCAAATTATTTAAATCTTAAGTTTTGATTGTTTTCTCATTACAGCAGTTTTTTTTTTCTTCTCCTGCGTTGTAACGCCTGGAAATTCGTTTCAAAACATTAATTTAATAGCATTTTCTGCATTTACCGAAAAACTATTAGGTTATATCGTTTCTGAATAAGAGCACCGGCCAACGTGTACTTCCAAATAAAATTGAAATAAAAAACTGTCAGAAAGAAAGTTTCAATTTGAATCTGTTGAATTTGAAAATTACCCTAATGGAGACTATAAGCACGAAATATACTAATTTAAGAACTAAGAGTAATTTCCCAGAACAGTTCGTGTGTGAAAAGTTTTAACATATCAACATAAATAAATGACGTATTAAAAATTCAAAAATAAGCTTCTACCACTTTTTTTTTTTTTTTTTTTTTTCCAAAATGAAAGATTGAATTTCATTAAGTGTGCTCCACCCCTACTTAGAATATTTTTTTACCACATGAATATAAAAAGATAAGTCAAAAATTATTTTCCACAGGCCGTTCAGGAGCCTCTTGACGAAAAATCCTTAGTTCCTCTTCCTTTAACATCTAATTGTTTTAAATCATTTTATTAGAATAAATCTTATTAATTTTTCATTAAATATGAAAATTGCTCTAGAGTTAGATTCGGCAATTGTTATTATTATTCCATCGATGTAAATTCATCTTTTCGATTTTTACAATCCAGGTTATTTGTTCCTTTATAACTCAAACAAATATACATTAATGTTAACTAAAAGGTTTTTTCTTATATCTAAATATGCATATAAAATTGCTTTATGGCCTTGTATAAGCATATAAAAGGATAACTCGCAATTTAGAATATTTAAATGCCACGTTCCTCAAATTGAATTATAGCATCTCTTTCAAATAATAGATGCAGGCAATATGCCTTAATTTGCATACCTGTATTAATAATTATAATATGAAAACTACTAATATAATGCATTTATAATGATTGCGTAATATCAGCCAAAATAAATAACGTAATAAACATGAGTTTTATAAAGAGAAAAAAAGAAAGTCGATATATCAAGTGCAGTATTCAACGTATAGTCGCTCCGAACGCGTATCAACAGTTTGTTATCATGAACAGTGACGTCACAAGACCAGCTAAGGAAAAGTATCGTTTTCGCCATACGATAAATAGTGCGATGTAAAAACCGTTATAAATTTGTAATAATAGCTCGAAATAAAAAAAAATATGTACACTGTCCTTCATATCTTTTCGTTTTCTATTGTATAAAGATAAAATTAGAAAACGTGAAAATTCTCCATTTTAACCATCACGTCAGGTTTTTTCGCAAATCGTAATTTTCAAAGTTATAAAGTCATAAATTAGCAAAAATATGATACAATAAAATAGATGTGATTGTTGTGTTTTTTAGCTTTTGATAATTGATTGTAATGTATTTGGTAGAGCTGAATCCGAAAATTATCTTCATTTTTTTCCATCATGTCCGGATTTTTTGCAAATCGCAAACATTTAAATTTTTTAAAAGTCGAAAGATTGTAAAAAGCTAATACGATAAAATAGATGTAAGCAATTTTTTTCATAATAATTTATTCATCTTTTGGCTTAAACTATGCATTTTTACAGCTAAACGTGTAAAATATTGTGTATTTACAGTTCTTGAAATTTTATTCCATGTGTGGAAGTTTCTTTGAACCGCTCATACTCTGCCTCGCTCTTTTCCTTTTATATTCTGTATGGGATTCATCTCGGTGTCTTCTTTTATTTTGGAAGTCGATAAGACTAGAAATTTGTAGCAAGTTATATTTCAAACGTTTGCCTTCTTTTAGTAATTCTTTGGCAAATTTCTTTGAAAGATTTTCGCTATTTTTTTACTTTTTAACTTTGAAATTTACGATTTGAGAAAAATCCTGACGTGATGGGTAAAAATAAAGGTCATCTTCCGATTCAGTGATAAACTATTACATAAAAATCAATTATCAAAAGTTAAAAACAAAACTATCACAACTATTTTATAGTATCAGATTTATGCTATGTTTTGACTTTTTAAATTGGAAATGTACGATTTGAAAAAAATCCTGACGTGATGGTTAAAAATGAAGATCAATTTCCGATTCAGTGCTAAAAAGTACATAAAAATCGATTATCAAAAGCTTAAAAACACAATCATCGCAGGCTTGTGTAATCGATGCTTTCAACAATATTAGTGGCAAATATACAAAAGCATTATTAGAAGAGCTCAGATATAAAGGTATATATAAATATTATACAGACATACATACAATAAATACAAAAAACCCAACAGGAGTGAAAAAATAGCCAGAGCCAAGAATCGTACGCTGTGGTCCCAGGTTCGATTCCCGGCTCTGGCTAATTTTTCAATCCAGTTGGGTTTATTGCATTTATTGTATGTATGTCTGTAGAATATGTGTATATACCTTTAAGAGTTGAATGCAGGCGTTATTTATGTGTGTGTGTGCGTTCTAATATATATTGTGTATGTGTGTTTTATTATATTAAGCTCAGATATACATTTAGAGTTGACAAAAAACATTTTGAGAATGTCTTATGAGTTTTTGGAATTTTGTTTCTAGGATTTAAAACATTTTTCTCTATATATCGTATAGTTTAGTTACGTTACGCAACATGCAAGGCTTTTGAGCACTCCTGTTATCTTTTTTTTTCTTAATTTACTTATATACATAGCAAAATATTTCAATACTTTATAAATGAACATGATATATCATTTTGGTCTTTTAAATTGTTTCTTTTTATCCTTTTCAGGAAGTAAACATTAGACTGAACGAAAAATATAGAGTAAGTCGTATTGTCTTTTCATTCTGAATCTTTCACTATATAATTTGAAAGTACAAATGAGTTTACTGACATATATTTTGAAAATGCATTTCAAAATGATTACAACTTACATATAGATTTCCATTCATGTCCACTGTATCGTGCTGTGACGAATGAAATTATAGTGTGTGCCCAGTTCGTTTATAATGCTAACTTTGTAGATGATGAATTGATTTTTGATGGATTTAAACGTGTCTTTTTACCGACTATTCGATCTACAGGTGAAAGCAATAATAAAAAAAAGAAACAATTCAATTATGTTCCAGATAAACTTTTCTACATATCGTGAGAAGATCTCACTGCATTAATAAGATTACTAGTTACATTAAAAGAACTTCACACAAATAGTATCCTGAGAGCTATACAATATATGAATCTCAATTGGTAGGTAAAAGTACATGCTGAATTATGGACAATTATCGACTATTCTTTTCTTTCTTTCTTTTTAAAAAACAAATCTGATCAGCCAAAAAATATGCATGTCACTATAGAGCCATTGCTACGACATATTATATTGGGATTAGAAGTTCGGACTTTAAATTGCCAAGACCGTTAGTTTTCGCCGTTTGACAATTATGTCTCTTTGACCAGAAAGTGTTACAACTAAATCTGTAAAAACGGAACCTATTGTTAACGAAACACTGTCATAAACTTTCTAAATATGATTGAGCAAATGATTTTGCATGAAAAGTGCAATCTACTTTTATTAGTAGACGAATTAAATAAATTTTACATTGAATTTTCTTTAATGGTACTTAAAAGTATCGTCAAGATATAAAGGGTTAAATCTTCTGATAAAATTGTATGAAATGGATATATTCATTATTAAATTTATTAATACATTTTAAATGTTGTTAGAGCTTTTGATATGACGCGCTTAGTACTTAACCACCTTTGTATTTTATATTCCAACCCCTTGCAAAGTTTCTACTATAAAGGAAGAGGGGGGGGGGGGTGAATTCAATATACGGTTGGTTACACGGGCAAGGGAGAGAGAAATACGATTATCATAAGCATGACCGCGGCATGCTTAGGGGGCTTTGGTAAACGCCATGCAAAACGGGGCTTCGAAGAAAACCCTCTCCGACCTCAAGCATTCGAAAGAAGGCTTTTCCAGGGCTATGCGCCCCTCCCCAACTCCCATCCACTACATCAGCCTCCGTATCAGTTCCACTAGATTAACTGGGAAGGAGTCTCTCCGGGAATTCAAAAAGGAGAACAAACTATAAAATTCCCATTACGATAAATCCTAGGATATGGGGAGTCAACTCTGGTGTAACTTAATTTGAAGTGTCGAAAAGTTTTTTAAAAGAAGGTGGGATGCTCGGATATTATGATGTGGTTAAAACGATCCTTTAAAGAAAAAAATAACATTTTTATTTGAAGTAAAGGATAAAATTTTGGTAGGCCAAAAATGTTTTCCGAACTTTAAAGCATTCAGCACGTGTAAAGAAAAAATATATATCTACTATGTGAAAATTTCCGTGTGAAAAATGGATTCGAACGTGGGGAATACTGACTCAAGACTGGATCAAGAGCAAGGAATAGTGTTATATCAAGCATCTGTCACGTATATTCAGTTATTTATATCAGTATTATGTATATGAAGCGATTTTCTAACCTTTTATGCCTCAAATTATGAATCCATAAATTGCTTCACCTCAATAATTATTTTCATTAATGTCTTAAGATACATTAGAAAATTCATTATAGTTATAATATGAGATTTATAATCTTTCATTAAAACTAATTTAATAAGTCTGCTTAAAAAAAAAAAAAAAGGGAAATTTACAGGATTAATTAGATATTAATTGCTAATAAAAAAATCATTAAAGAAATCCCGAAATTCTTATAAAAACAATGCAAATAAATATTGTGAACCTTTTTGTAAATAGGAAAGTTTTCATAGTTGCAAATTTTTCATGCAACATTTTTCAATAAGAGAAAAGTTATACCTATGCAAAGGGTAGGATATGCTCATCTCCTAGAATACCGTATTGTATTACCGTGGGAAATAGTTAAAATGAAGACTAATCATCTTGCTGCTGATGTGTGAAAAGCTACAATAAGAAAAAGTTCCTTTTTGTGCGCCTGCTTTTAGTTTTATGCGGTATATGTTGAAAATTAAAGAAAGATATACAGTAGAGCATCAGTGTACATATGAGAAATACAGAAGAGCTTTCCTACTGTGGGAAATTCTTAAACTGAAGTGTTGAAATGTTCCGCAAATCTTCAGATTATCAGTTATCAATCTTTATGACTGAACCCCACGAATTTGACAAAAAGGTTCTTCTTATAACAAACAATCACCAAAGTTGCGCATTGCTTCGTAGTTCTGAGATATATCACAGATAGTTCTAGTTTTAACCACACCGTATTCTCTTTTCAAAGAAGGTGGTTGGGGTTAAAAGGATTTTCAAGGTTTTCAACGAAAATAACCAGTTTGAAAGAGAAAAGTATACTTGATAAACACACCGCTGTATTTCAAAAAGGCTCTTTAAATGTCCCTCATGTGTTATGAAAACGTCTTGAGATAGTATAAAAGAGTTGCATTGTTACTATAAGGGTATTCTAACAATAGTCCATTGTTGCTCTAGGGTATTGTAACAAATAGTCGCGTGTTGAAGAAAATATTTTTGGCCCACCAAATTTGCAAGGGATTTTTCAACCTCCATTTGCTTCTTACAGGACTTAGAATTAAAAATCTAAAATTATGAATACTAGGTGGAAACCGCCGAAATTGAACAACAGAAAATGTTTTAAAATCAACTGTTAAATTAAATGTATAACACACCTACAATAATAAGTATAATACAACATGAATCTTACATTAGCTAGTCTAGTTCTTAAAACAAATATTGTTTTTAATCAAAGTTACCAAAGTACCATTTCCACGAACTTCATTTTTTCAAATTATCAAAAAATTAAACTGTGTTCGTAATAGTGATCTAGATAAATAATCATGATTATCACTTGAAGCTCTGATCTTTGGCATTACAAAATAAAATATCCACAAAAATTACATCACTTTGACCCAATCTCTCTCTCTTTTTTTTTTTTTTTTCCTTTTTGTGAAATCTAAACATAGCGTTACTTTCTCTGTCGCAAAATTTACACGCGTGCTTATCATATTCATACTGAACATTTAAATAAAAAGAAAAGTGCCCAGTTAAACTGATGGCATTGAGCTCAGAAGCTATTCGCACTAATTGTATATTATACTCTTATTTCAAAGAACAATGCCCTCGAAAAATAAATTAAAGGTGATTAGCCCCCACCCATCTATTTCCCATCTTTATACTTAAGCAATGAGCCTCCAAATCTCATCAGAAAAGCGCCTTATCAGAATAAACCGGTATACTAATTTTGAAGCAAATCGGATATAAAACCCATTTATCTAAATTAAGAGGGCGGAATAGCCCCCCGTTCCCCCTTTGTACTTAACCAATGAACCCCCAAAACCAGTAAAAGTACAGTCATGGAAAAAAAAAAAGTAAGCAACCCTTACTAACTCTGAAAAAATAATCGTAGGAGAAAGTTAATGGTACCACACGATTGCTAATAAAGTCTACTTTTAAATGATGTATATAGAATTTGCTTAGGGGGCCATCTACATATTAAAACGAACCATAACTTTGTTTTTTTCAATAGCAGTGCACAATTCTGACAGCATAAATGAACTCTACACTCTTCAATTAGCCTAAAAACAAATCTGTATGCAATTCGTACGATAATTTTCCGAGAAATTAATTATTTTAACACGAGCGTATTGAGCTGTATCCAAATTAAAGTTCAGTTATCGATTGTTGACCGATAGTGCCCCCTTCTTGATCAAGGAATCTTAAGCGTCACTCAAGCAGTCATTCAAGAATTCAAGACAGCTAGATTGCAGGATAGTATAAGAAATTTCAACATATCTAGTCACTTCTATCATAGATGGCCCCTTAAACCAAAATTTTGTCGTTCTTTAACCATAATTTGAAAACTACTTGGAAGAAAATGTGAAATTTTTTATTTCCATAAAGCAGGACTTAATAAAACTAAATCTAAATCCATCAAAAAAATTGTAGGTTGCAATTCATATTTTTTTCGAATATTAATTTCATAATTCATATCATAAAATTATAAAAATTGCGAAGTCAACGTATTTATGTTTGGGTATTTTAGTATTATTGCGACACAAAAAAATAGCACATTAGGAGTGTAATTTCAGGGGATATTAATAATAAACAATTAAATTAAAAAAAATCAAAAAACCCGACTGCGTAAAAAGTGGACTAATTAATTATTTCTCATCAATGTGAAACTACTTTTTTTTTTTCAATTCCTACTATTAGCTCACACTCTCGCTACATATATCTTGTTCAAATTTTCAATCGTTAATAAAATACTTATTATTCATCCAATCAAGCTCAAATAGTTTTTTAAACCTCTAGTGGATGGCACTTGATGTTAATGCAGTTTTATTCAAATATTAATTAATTAATTTAATTTAATTAATTAATTTTCAATAATCGAGAGAGCCCTCTTCTTGATTAAGGTATTTTAAGACCGAGAGAGCCGTCTTCTTGATCAAGGGCCATTCAAGAGGGAAGAAGAATGGGAGAAAAAAAAAATTCTCTTATTGACCTATGTAGGAATTGACTTAAAATATTTTTTTTTATATTACTTGTTTATATTACTTACCCATATTTTTTATTTACTTGTATTGATGACTTTTAAGTTGTGTTTAATTGTTAGTTCCTATCTATAAAAACTGTTTTGATGAGGTCTATAGATGTCTATGATGATTAGAATTGCAGTAAAGCTAGAGATCCTACCTCACACAACTTCCAGGTTGTATAATATTTTAACGGAGCTTCTGACTGCAAAATAGTCAATGAAACATCGTCTTCATTTTGAAAGACCTATCAAATGATATGCCACTCAGTAGGGTGCATAATTTTTTTTGTCTCTACCGCCATTTTGTATTTTACGGCCGCCATTTTCAATTTATAAAAACAAAACCTAGCCTATAACCATTCGGCCGTTAAGACGAATTGATAGAGACCTCATTCATTAACATCCATCCAGTCGTTGGGATGTTTCGAGGGTATAAACAAATCCAGATACACAGATACGAAACACATAACCCTTCTTTTCAGTCGGATAAAAATATGAAAATGTAATTTAACATTAGAAGCACTAAACTTTGAATGTTTATAATTCTAAAACTTATAATTCAAATGACTTGAAATTTGGTGTCTAGGCATAATTTGAACCGAAGATTTAAAATATCTTTTTAAAATTGGGCATTGCCATTGAAAAAAATTGAAGTTTGGGTTCGTTTTAATATGTAGATGGGAAGAAGAGGCACATTTTTAAGCACATTTTATATACATCATTTAAAAGTAGGCTTTATTTCCAATCGTACGGTACCAGTAACTTTCTTCTACAATAATTTGCTGAGGTGTTAGTGCGGGGTGTTTACTTTTTTTTTCCACGACTGTACCTTATCAGAATGAACCTATTTACAAAATTTGAAGCAAATCGGATAATTCTGCCAAAACCCCCATTTATTTAAATTAAGGGGGGGATTAGCACCCGAACCTCCCTTTATGCTTAACCAATGAACCCACATAAGTAATCAGGGGACAGCCTTGTCAGAATTAAACCTATTTACAAATTTTGATGCAAATCAGGAAATTCTGCCTGAAAAACCTACTTATCTAAATTAAGGGGGGGGGGGGTAGCTTCCGTTCCCCCCATTATACTTAACTACTGAACCCCCAAAAGTAATCGAAGAAGCACCTTATCAGAATGAACCTATTTACAAAATTTGATGCAAATCGGGAAACTCTGCCTGAAAAACCCATTCATCTAAATTAAGGTGGGGTTGCCCCCCTTACCCCCTTTATACTTAACCAATGAGCCCCCAAAACTAATCAGGGGAGCGCCTTATCAGAATGAACCGAAATTTGAAGCAAATCGGATATTTCTAGCAAGAGTTATCATGTTACGTGCGTACGTACATACATACGTACATACAGACCCTGCGGGCACATTAGCTCTCAGGATTTGATAGCCAGTGACCTAAAAATATTTTAATGCGCGATATGTTATCAATAAATATACATTTTAAAACTTGACGTGACATTTGTCAGTTACAACTTTGCATGTGAACGTTCACGCTATTGAATTGAGGTTCTTATCTCTGTATCGGTGAATGAAAAGCACAGAAATATATGTCTTTTAGACGCATTCGTAGTGAAATATTTAGTTTTATCGAAGAAAAAGCTCGTTTCCTTTTTAATATGACGTCATTTTTAGCCCTCTGAAATATTTCGATTCACTCTGATATGAACGTCTGAAACTTAGTAGTATCAACGAAATGAAAAAAATATTGAAATAATGAGTACTGATTTTTTTTTTTTTTTTTTTTTTTTTTTTTTTTGTGTGTGTGCGTGTGTGTGTGTGTGTCATTTTTTGAGCGAAATTTATTTTAATAATAATATGAGATTTATGTCTTTCATTAAAACTGATTTAGTATCGGTTGTATAGCTTTGAAAAATATTCATTTATTTATAGCAGTATTATGAATATGAAGCGATTATCTAACCTTTTATGCCTCAAATTATGAATCAAAAAATTGCTTCACCGCAATAATTATTTTCATTGACGTCTTAAGATACATTAGAAAATTTGTTATGTAATTATAATATGTGATTTATATCGTTTGTTAAAGTTAATTTAATAAATCTGCTTAAAAAAGAAGAATTGTACAGGATTAATTAGATTAATTAATAAAAAAAATCAAATAATCGTTAAAGAAATCTCGAAATTCTTATAAAAACACTGCATATAAATATCGTGAACTTTTTTGTAATATTTTTATGAGAAATACACTTTTTTATGAGAAATACAGAACAGCTTTCTTACTGTGGGAAATTCTTAAACTGGAGTGTTGAAATGTTCTGAAAATCTTCATATAATCAGTTATCAATCTTTATGACTGAACCCCACAAATTTGACAAAAAGGTTCTTCTTATAACAAACGTATCACCAAAGCTGCGCATTGCTTTGTAGTTCTGAAATATATCGCAGATAATTCCAGTTTTAAACAGGACCACACCATATTCTCTTTTCACAGAAGGTGGTTGGGGGGGGGGGGGGGGGGAAGGATTTTCAAGTTTTTAATGAAAATAACCAGTTTGAAAGAGAAAAGTATACTTGATAAACACACCGCTGTATTTCAAAAAGGCTCTTTAAATGTCCCTCATGTGTTATGAAAACGTCTTGAGATAGTATAAAAGAGTTGCATTGTTACTATAAGGGTATTCTAACAATAGTCCATTGTTGCTCTAGGGTATTGTAACAAATAGTCGCGTGTTGAAGAAAATATTTTTGGACCACCAAAGTCGTAAGGGATTTTTCATCCTCCATGTGCTTATTACAGGACTTAGAATTAAAAATCTAAAATTATGAATACGAGGTGGAACCCGTCAAAATTCAACAACAGAAAATATTTTAAATCAACTTTTAAATTAAATTTATAACACATCTACAATAATATGTATAATACAACATGAATCTTACATTACACTGTAAATTAAATTGTCTGAAATTCAGACACTTAAGTGTCTGAAACGGAGTGTTCAATTTTCAGACATTTTAAAATGTCTGAATTTTTTCAGACACTTTTTGTGTCTGAATTTCAGACACTTCAAACGTCTTAATAGTATCGACTTTTTTTTAAGCATCATACGTAGCCATGTTTGACCACGTTGAATCCTGAAAAAATATTTGGCTGTGGTCCTGCACCCCCCCCCCCCCCCACCTACAACCTAATTTTTTTGGTGCTCCCAATTTTGGTACGCAATTTTTGTTAAGCTGATAATTTAAATCTTTTACGACATTTTACTGATTATAATCAATATTTTGAACTTCAGGAGTAGAACAAGATTAAAACAAAAAATATTTATCTAAATATTAGATTTTTTAAATTTGTTTTATTTTTAATCTTATTTTACTTCAAAAGTTCAAAATATTGATTATAATCAGTACAATTTCGAAACAGATTTAAAATATAAGCTTTACAAATATTGCACATAAAATTTGTGGGCAGTAAAGTCGTAGGGGGGCGGGGCACGGCCTAGTATGCCCATTCATTAATCAAGAAGTTCTTTTGCAAAAAATGCAACCCTGCATTATTATTATTTAAATTGAGATGTCCGGTATTCGGGAGTATCCGTTGTGGAGGTAAATGGACATTCCCGAATAGCTGAAACATCTATTTAGCGAATACTTGTTTTAATCCGCATAGCATACATATTTGTATATTTTTACCCCGCAAGAGCAGACATCTCCGATTATCGGACAAATTCAACGGCAAGGGCTATAAAGTACGAGGATAAATATATATATTTCTTATAATCTTGTCCTACTCTACTTCATATAATTTAAAAATAGATTTTTTAAAAATTTATATTGCCACATAGGCAATTTTACATATATATCAGATGATAATTACAACAGCTATTTAACTATGAATAAATAAATAAATATTCTACTTTAACCCTTTGCACTGGAGGGCTCCGGAGTGGAGCCATTTAAAATTTGTCTTCAAACTCGAGGGCTCCGCTACCGAGACAATGCAAATAATTTTGTGATACCTGTTTAGAAAAGCCAAGATTACATGGTATTACAAAATTATTTGCATTGTTTCCATAGCGGAGGCCTCGAGTTTGAAGACAAATTTTAAATGGCTCCGTTCCGTAGCCCTCGAGTGCAAAGGGTTAATATTGAGAAAAAAATTACTTCGGTATTTTGTTTATTTATATTTTGTGTTTTTAATCTTGTCCTACTCTAAAAGTTCAAAACTTTCATTATAATCAGTGCAAGATTTAAGGAATCAGCTTTACGAAAATTTCATACAAAATCCCCCCCCCCCCCTCCCAGCAAAAAAATAAAAATCCTTATTATTTAAAAATTAGTTTTTTTTTTTAATTTATATTGCCACATGGGCTTATTGTTATCATTTTTATGAGCTACTAAACAAGACATCTTTAAAGCAAAATAAAGCCAAAAAAAAAAAAAAAACAAGTGGGTAAGTGTGATCACAGATCGCACAGAGGGTTTCGTTTAATATTCCTTTCAAAACACTTTATCCTTTTGAAAAATCTGTTAGTTCCACATTTCGCAACTAGGGGCGCACTCTATTCTAAACAAACATTTATCCGAATGAAACTCCGTTTTACATACTATCCGTAGATATATTAGTCGAGGGGATTGGGCCCATAGCACCCGAGATAAGTAGGCGCTCCTGGCGGTGAAAAGTGGAACTAAAATATGTAAGGCTATGGTGCATAATATGAAAGAATGATCAAAGGGGTGTCGGCAAAAGTTGGAAAAATGCTCCCTGAGTGAAAAGGGCAGAGGTTAAAAAAATTGCTTAAAATACACAAGTTAAAGCCCGGAGGAGTAAATAAGATAAGACTTTTTGAAAATTTTATGATTTGTTGTGCAGTCTGAGGTATTCAGCTATACGTATGCAAAAATTCATATCTCCAACCTAATTAGGGGCTCTCTTAGAAAAAATTGCTTAAAATACATATGTGGCAGCTCAAAGGGTTAAACGTAAGACTTTTTCAAAATTTTATGATTTGTCGTTTGATGTGAGGTGTTCAGCTATAAGTATGCAAATTTTCACTCCTCTAACCTAATTAGGGGCTCACTTAGAAAGAATTGTTTAAAATACACATATGGGAGCCTAAAGGGTTAAATGTACGACTTTTTCAAAATTTTATAGTTTTTCTTTTGATGTGAGGTGTTCAGCTATAAGTATATAAAATTTCACGCCTCCAACCTGATTAGGGGCACACTTAGAAAGGATAGTTTAAAATACACATGTGAGCCCCAAAGGGTTAAATTTACAACTTTTTCAAAATTTTATGATTTTTCATTTGATGTGAGGTGTTCAGCTATAAGTATGCGAAATTTCACGCCTCCAACCTAATTAGAGTCTTACATAGAAAGAATTGTTTAAAATACACATGTGGGAACCCAAAGTGTTAAATGTACGACTTTTTCAAAATTTTATGATTTGTCGTTTGATCTGAGGTGTCCAGCTATAAGTATGCAAAATTTCAAGTCTCGAACATGTATAGTTTCTGAGAACGGGCTCTGTGACCGACGGACAGACAGACAGACAGAGGAGCGAGACGAATAGGGTTTCGTCAGATGAACGAAACCCTAAAAAAGAAGTTAGCACATGATATCACTATGATACACACTTGCGATGCTTATCAGTAAGGTCTAATGGACCACAAGCATTACTGACGTCATACAACGTCACGATAGATTATAGCTAATCAGCTCCTTGATTTTTCCCACAAGCGCTCACCAAAAGCCAATCAAATACCCCAATGCTTGTGGGAAACATTGCAAGCTCCACCCAGTTCGCGTGGTCAATTGGAAAATGACCTTCGAAGTGAAATATATTTTCTACACACTAAGCGAAAACGAAATAAACAAATGATTTCATTTTTCCTGACTGGGTTACATCTATGTTTCCAAGTCAATAGTTTTCCACATTAAAAGATTTAATAGCTTTAGAAATATATCTAAGAAATACTTGAGATAAATATTCTTTTTCAATGATATATAAATTTCATAAAAATCAATTTTTTTTTTCTAAAAGCCAAAGTCTATAAATATATTTTTTAATTTCAGCTGAATATAGTTCAATTGAAAAAAAAAAAAAAAAAAAAAAAAAAGGTAATCCCGAAAATCCCGGGATTTTCGGGATTAAAATTAAAGCGGGATCCCGGGATCTCAATCCGGGATTGTAATCCCTAGCTAGGAAGTAAGAAAGCTTTAGGAGACCTTTCAAAGTTTTTTTTTTTTTTTTTCTATTTCCTTGAGGTCGTTTAGTATGAGATAAGCATTAGCCATTGAAACTAAGAATTGCCATATTGAAAACAAAACAAAACAAGAGAATGAACTTAAAATTTGTCTGTTTTTTAGTGATGTTATTACTTTAAATTTGAGAAAAAAGATGAGAATAAATAATACATAATTTGTAATAAAAGACAACGTCATAAGTTTAAAAATATATACTTCTAGAATTAGTGTTTTGTTTTGCAAAAAGATTCAAAACTAATTAAATTTCATGCAAGATTTTGTTTAGTACATTAAATAAAATCATAAAAGACACTAATTTTAGTACTATAAAGAAATTATAACACTTACTTCAATCGCTGTTTGCAAGAGGTAAGAAAAATTCCTCGATTTGAAATTTTAAAACCTACCACAACCACAGTGAGGGAGAAAGACTTGCATCAGTTTAAAAGGTAATCCCATAATACATCCGACTAGCCATATTTAAAGAATGAGATGTTCCATCCTGTAAACATGACCCGCCAGACAAAAGTTTCTTTTTTTTTTGCCATCTTCGACAGGACGAAGATGAATAACACAATATTATTGATATAAATTAATACGAGTTAACACTAAGCCCATTGCACACGCTTTGTAGAATTTCCGGGTGTAATCTTCAACCGTCGTCTACTTCTGTTCTGTGTCTATCCTGCCCTTAAATCGACGACAACTTCTAAGAGACATTTGATGTCAACCACACACGTCAGATGTATGTATTCAATAAAAAGTCCTTCCGGCCAGTGCCGGGAGGAAGAGGTAGCTTTCATAATCCTTATTTAAAAAAAGCCAACTTATATCATGCAAACACACGAAGCTCAATTTAGTGGAAACCGAATATAGGAGATTCAATACTAATTTTTATCAATACAATGAATGAGAGTTTCTCGAAATTAGTCAGCTTTATCCAAGCTGCTTTTCTTTAAAGTAACTTATATTTGGCTGTCAAATTCGGCAATTTCTTAAAGTGCCTGTCATTTTAAGACAACATGGTGGATGAGGCTAAGCAGTGAACTTGGTCGAGACCTTAGTAATTGCTGTGCACATGCTCACTCACATCGGAATCGGTTAATATATAGGAGTGCTGTCGCATGCAAAAAATCAGATTTTTCAAAATGTCACCCACAATAGAAATTGAAACTGCTATATCTGAGCCATTTTTTAAGGTAAAGACAAACAAAAAATGCTCCTGAATCCTTATATCAAGATCAAATACTTAAGAAAGAAACCTTTTTCAATTTCTAATTTTTTTGCACCTCACTTTAAATATATATATATATTTTAATTTAATGACCGCCATTTTGAAACAAGATGGCTGATGAATCTGGCCAGCGAACTTGGTCGAGGTGTTGATGTATACTATCCACATGCCTTCTTACATCGAAATAGGCGAATACGTGTGTTATCGCGTGACAAATACAAGATCGTTTCAAAATGTTAGCCATGCTAGAAATTCAAAGTGCTATAAATCAACCATTTTTTAAGATATCAACAAAAGAACAAATTTTCAGAAACAAAAACTGCTCCGGAATCTTTCTATCAAGGCCAAACACATAAAAAAAATCTTTTTCATTTTCCAATTTTTTAATACCTCATTTTGAATTTTAAATTTAATTTTTTTAAAATGGCAACCCTTTTGAAACAAGATGGCGAATGAAGCTGGCCAACGAACTCGGTCGAGACATTGGTATGTACTATGTACAGACCAAGTTACATCCAAATAGATTCATAAATACGCCTGTTATCGCGTGACAAAAATCAGGTCGTTTTAAAATGTCAGCCACAAGAGAAATTCAAAATGCTATTACTCAGCCATTTTTTTTAGATATAGACGAAAGAAAAACTGTTCCGGAATCTTTGTATTAAGGTCAAACACATACAAATAAAATCTTTTTCATTTTCCAATTTTTTGGTATCTCATTTAAATTTTTTTATTTTTTTATTTTTTTAAATGGGCGCCATTTTGAAACAAGATGGCGGATGAAGCTGGCCAACGAACTCGGTCGAGATACTTGTATGTACTATGTACACACCAAGGTACATCCAAGTCGGTTCATAAATACGCCTTTTATCGCGTGACAAAATTCAGGACGTTTCAAAATGTCAGCCACGCTAGAAATTCAAAATGCTATAACTCAGCCATTTCTTAAGATATAGACGAAACAAAAACTGCTCCCGAATCTTTTTATCAAGGTCAAACACATAAGAACAAAATATTTTTTTCAATTTTCAATTTTTGGTACCACATTTCAAATTTAAATTTTTCTTAAAAATTTAAATGGCCGCCATTTTTAAACAAGATGGCGGGTGAAGCTGGCCAACGAACCCGGTCGAGACATTGGTATGTACTATGTAGAAACGAAGTTACATCCAAATCGGTTCATAAATACGCCTTTTATCGCGTGACAAAATTCAGGACGTTTCAAAATGTCAGCCACGCTAGAAATTCAAAATGCTATAACTCAGCCATTTTTTAAGATATAGACGAAACAAAAACTGCTCCGAAATCTTTGTATAAAGGTCAAATACATAAGAAAAAAATATTTTTCCATTTTCAATTTTTTGGTACCACATTTCAAATTTAAAATTTTTAAAAAAATTTTAAATGGCCGCCATTTTGAAACAAAATGGCGGATGAAGCTGGCCAACGAACTCGGTCGAGAGATTGGTATGTACTATGTACACACCGAATTACATCCAAATCGGTTCATAAATACGCCTTTTATCGCGTGACAAATTTCAGGACGTTTCAAAATGTCAGCCACGCTAGAAATTCAAAATGCTATAACTCAGCCATTTTTTAAGATATAGACGAAACAAAAACTGCTCCGGAATCTCAGTATAAAGGTCAAATACATAAGAAAAAATTATTTTTCCATTTTTAATTTTTTGGTACCACATTTCAAGTTTAAAATTTTTTTAAAATTTTTAAATGGCCGCCATTTCGAAACAAAACGGCGGATGAAGCTGGCCAACGAACTCGGTCGAGACATTGGTATGTACTATGTACACACCGAATTACATCGAAATCGATTCATAATTACAGGAGTTACAGTGTGACATAGGTCAGATATATATATATATATATATATATATATATATATATATATATATATATATTAATTTTGAACGGAGGGTGGTTTCGGGGTCTGGGGGTCATGATCGATGAAAATATACCAAAATTTTTTGAAATCGCTTTCCTCCGAACGGCTGCAATAGGTAGCTTTTTTGTAAAGAAAGCTACCTAATAAATAATCCAAGTTAATACGAATTAAAATCACAGTACTTCACATTTCGCAAAAAACGAATTAAAATACACGCGTACATAAAAATAAACTTTGTTTGAATTACAACGTATACCACTTCGAACGAAGACATCTAAAACGCATGCGCGGAAGTGCCCCCTGGTGGTTATTGCGTCGGAAGAATCAAAACGTCTTAAATTCGTTTGAAGCAATGAAGTGTCTTAAAATAAGACGTTTGCGGGTATTTTAGACATTATTCTCAGTTCATTTACACCATGGTCATAGTAAGACGCTTATGCATCTTAAATTAAGACATCTATAATGTCTTAATTTTCAGATTAAGACACTTAAGTGTCTAAAATTCTTTTTCAGTCGCATATGTGTCTAAATTTAAGACGCTTCTATTTGCAGTGTAGCTAGTCTAGTTCTTAAAACAAATATTGTTTTAATCAAAGTTACCAAAGTGTCATTTCCATGAACTTCAATTTTTCAAATTATGGAAAAATTAAATTGTGTTCTTAATAAGTAATCAATAACATGTAATCTAGATAATTAATCATGACTATCACTTGAAGCTCTGAGCTTTGGCATTATAGAATAAAACATCCGCAAAAAATACGTCACTTTGAAAGAATCGTAATTTTTTTTCTATGTAATTTAAACATAGCGTTACTTTCACTGTCGCAAAATTTACACGCGTGCTTATCATATTCATTACTGAAAATTTAAAATATATTGTAATACACAATATGTTATTAATAAATATATTTTTTTAACTTGACGTCACGTTTGTCAGTTACAACTTTTCATGTGAACGTTCACGCTATTGACTTGAGGTTTTTATCCCTGTATCGACGAATGAAAAGCCCAGAAATATATGTTTTTTAGACGCATTCGGCTCGCTTCCTTTTTACTGTGACGTCATTTTTACACCTCTGAAATATTTCGACTCCGTCTATCAATAGCGTCTAAAACTTACAAGGAGTGGGCCAACCTTGTTAATCACAGATTTTGATTATTTTAATATATGATGTAGGGTAAAGACCCCTTAGTGTCATGTTCAAAGGATTTTATTCAACGCTCCTTAGCTCTTGAGAAACCGGGGGGGGGGGGGGTGTCTAATAATAGTACACAACTTAAATACTTACTTTGCAACCGCAATGATAGGCTGGTCGTTGCTCTGTTGATATGGCGTTTGCCGGCTGATCCGCGGGCCCGGGTTCGATACCTGAATGCGCTACATTTGTTTTTCTCATTTTTTGTTTTATAAATATACTTGCAAGTATAATCACATTGTTAATTAAAATTTATAATATTGTATATCAATTATATTTTTAACCTATTTAATTTTTTACTTTTCACTAAATAGTTGTATAAAACATCATAAAACTCTTAATTTTTTAAAAATCACTTTTAATATTGAGCAATTGTGTCAATTCGTGATTTTAAAGAAACTTCATTTACGCATTGCTTTAACAAAGGTAGTCAATGCGATAATACTATTATTCTGTTTTTGAAGTAACAAGCATAATTATATTAAAAATTAGCATCAGGATTAAATTACAATCGATTTTTTGCATATTAAAAATTTTTAAATTTGTAATACATATGCTTGCGCTTTCAATTATTTTGCTTTCACCTTTATCTTCTTTCTGCTTTTATTTTTATTTTATTTAAATATTCTTTTATTTTATCATAACTAGATGGCACCACAACAGATTTTGTCACGATTTTGGAATTTTTATCATTCAATAATAGATCCAATTTCTTTTTAAACCTCTTTAAAGGATGAGAAATAATAGTTTAAAAATAAAAAATGATAAATTTAAGTTTGTTAACATTATAATTAATGTATGATATTAAAATTTGTAATTGAAATTATTAAATTATAATTACAAGTATATTTATAAAACAAAAATTGAGGAAAACAAATGTAGTGCGTTCGGATACTGAACCCAGGCCCGCAGATCAGTCAGCGAACGCCGTACCAACTGAGCTACGACCAACCTATCATTGCTGTTGCAATGCAAGTATTTAAGTTGTGCACTATTATTAGACCCCCCCCCCTTTCCGGTTTCTCAAGAACTAAGGAGCGTTGGATAAAATCCGTTGAACCTGACACTAAGGGGTCTCTACCCTACAACATATATTAAAATAATCAAAAATCTGTGATTAACAAGGTTAGCCATCTCCTTGTTAGTATCAACGAAATGAAAAAATATTGAAATGACTGAATTTCTTACTAAAATTCTCAAAATTACTGATTTTTTCTTTTCTTTTTTTTTTCTTTTGTGTGTGTGTGTCATTTTTTGCTCAGTTTTTAGAAAAAAATATTTTTACCTCTACTGAGAAAAATGACATCAATAAAAATATAGTAATTCCTATTATTTCCATTTTCTCTGAAACAATGGAAGTAAATCAATTGCCACTATTGAAAAAATTTCATTAAAGTCTTTTAAAATTAAACAATAAAGCATGAAAATCTAAAAATATTTTAAAAATTATCTAGTGTGTGTTCATCTACAAATAAACAGCTTTCAATTAAAATATTAATTATTAAAATTCCTTTAATAGAAAACCCAGGTTGAAAAAAAAGAAAGTCTTGTTTTTAAATATACTAGGAGATCGTACCCGGGCTTCCCGGGTTACAGAATATAGGTGAAAACTATTTTTTTACTTTTATTGGAAAGTAATATTTTTTTACATACAATATTTTTTTAGATTGCTCACTAAAAGTAGAAAAGAATTTTTCATATAAAAAATATGAATTATGCAAAGCCGCATGCTAAGAGTTGTTAGGCCAAGATTTTGTTGCTTACGGCATCCTTTTATTTTCTGATAATTTCAGAGCTTTAAGTGCGCAGTTCAATTACATGTCTGTTAAATTTGTGTTTTATTTATATTATTTTATTTATTTATTCATAGAAGAAGTTTTTTTTATGTTATATTAGTCGTAAGAAAATGATGAACTCTTTATGTTGTTTTAAGTGCAAACAGATTAATCTTTCTTAATCGAGCATAGAGATAAATTTAAAAATATTTCATGCTTGAAAAGTATTTTTAAAACCGTATACAATCAGTAAACTAAGATGCACTTTGCAAACAAATTCCATTTGAAAGTTTTTTGGCTGTCAAAAGATTTAAATTATTCGATTACAAATATGTTAAATTTGCGTTTTTTTAAAGTTATTCTTTTATTTATTTATAAAGTATTAATTTCGTTATGGAAAATTAGTCAGAAATTAATGCTGAACAATTTTTGTTGCTTTATGTGGAATATGTTTATTATTATTATATATTGAAGCCGGCACGTGATAAGATAAATTATAAAAATCATGCTTGAAAATTATTTTTAAAAACATAATAAATCAGTCAATTATGACACAGTTTTCAAACAAATTGCATTTGAAAGTATATTATTTCATTATACGACGTTCTAAAAATTGAAAATGTACGATGGTCAGAATATTAAAAAATTGCAGTAGCGAAAATTTCAAATCCGAAATTTGATCGTGTAGTGTTGCCATTCGCAAAATGACTTTAGCGTTACGCACAGATACGTTTGTCCTTTATAATATAGATACGTAATCAGTAAAATATAATAAAGGTAAGTTATTATGATGAAGTTATCAATTCAGGCTCTTATGCTTGGTATTCCGGAATGGGGGAAAAAATTATTCCACTTTGACACGATCACAAAATTCTTTCCCTATAAAATCTAAACCCGACATTATTTTCACCTTAACATAGTTTACATACACATCTCTCGTATCAGCATTCACCCTTTTTAAAATACTGGTATTTTAATTTGATCATTTTAAAATCATTTCAACTCAAAACTTGAAGTCACGATTGTCAACAAAATCTTTTATTGTGAACAGTCGCACTCTTAACTCGAGATTCTAATCTCAGTACGGAGAGTAAAAATTATGCTTTTTAGACGCACTTGTGTTAAAAAGTTTAGTTTTCTCTAAAAAAATCCTCGTTTTTTTTTTTTTTTTTTTTTTTAAATGACGTCATTGTCACTTACTTAAGCATTTCACCTAGTGTCTGAAACTTAGTACACATACAGAAGGAAAAAAGTATGGAAACTTTATGAGGACGATATTCTTGACATAGCGTATTTTAATTTCATTTTTTTTTTCAGTTTTTATGAGCAAATGGCAACAAAAAGATACAGCAATCTACTATTTTCCTTTTTCCCCCTTTACTTCAGCAGAAATGGAGTACTTCAGTTGCCACAATTACAAAATTTGTATTAAAAACTACAAAAAAATTAATATCTCAAAAATAAATTGAGATACAGCTTTCAAACAAATTGCATTTAAAAGAGCATTTTTTCCTTATACGACGGTGTAAAAATTTAAAATGTGCGATGGTTTGAAGTTTAAAAATTTCCAGTAGAGAAAATTGCAAAACCAAAATTTCATTTCAAATTTCAAAGTGTTGCCATTCGCAAAATGACGTATGCGTTACGCACAGATATGTTTGTCCTTTATAATATAGATAGATTATGCGGATATGCAATATAGATAAATGGAGTACCGTGTTCAAATAAGAAAGGACAATTCGTATGGAGGAAGGGCCTGTTCATCACAGGGGCACGCGACCCTATACTCCAGTTATAAGGGGCCGTAAAATGCTTTTGTATGTACACTCTCTGAAAAATACACATTAAAGATAACTTCAGTTTACAATTGGCATTAAAAATAAATTTCATCTATTTCACATCACGAAACTATCTCAAACTTGAAAATTTAGAAATGAGTTTAAAAGAAACTGCCGAATTTCCAAAAACTTAATATTATGTGAAACATGCGTAGGGGAACAACTAAACACATTAGAACTGTTAATTGGCATCACAAAAACAAAATAAAGCATTGTTTTAAGCATAAAACAATGGTTTAAAATTTAGATTGCACAATATGATTGTATGTTACGGTTGTGATGACTCGAGTTTGTTTTGGGAAAGGAGGCCTTCAAATACTATGTGTGCCCCAGAACCCCTATGGAGTTATTTGGGCTTTGGTGGGAAGTGAACCTCATTCAGAAAAGGGCATTTAGTTTATATATTTCGGGAGCAAAGAGCTGACTTCCAATAAAATTTTGATTTTATCTGTGGTAAATGTAAGCGAGTTATCCGCCGATGTGAGTTCAAATTTAATATATTTTGCCATAGCTAACATATTAAACGAATACTTATAAAGGAGATGTTTATTTTTTAGTTGTTCGGATGTTTTTTTCAAAGTCGCGTTTTAGTTTCACTATATTTAAAAATCCTTTCATGTTTAAAATTTAATTAATAAAGAAGTCGTAGACGCCAATTTAAATACTTATTATAATTTAAGACTGTTCTCAAATCCAAAAGGGCAAATTTATGACTTAAGTTTTAATTTATTTTTCTTCCGAAATGCATGAAATTAGCATGCATTGTTCTTCAGAAACTATGTAAGCAAACTGTTTTTTCCGTTTTTTTTTTTTTTTTTTTTTTTTTTGTAAACGCAATAGACCCCTCAGAAAATAGCGTCAAAGTGGGCGGTTCGAACCGAATTTCCGCGCGAAGGAGGTATAACCACTCAAAAAAGGGTGAAAAACGTCTTTGTCACGTGATCAAAATCGCTTATAACTCAGTAGGTAATTTATTGATTAAAAAAATGGAAAACACTGCTCGATTGCAAATCGCTTTCATAGTCAGGCCTTCCAATATTATATCTTTCCGTTAAAAATTGAATTTGTAAATGTGTCAAAACGTTTTGTGCTTGTTGAGCAGAGCAGTTGAGAAAAGTTATTGATTTCTTAAGTTTAAAACTTCCCAAAATCTTGTAATGTTGAGTAACTGTATAGGCGTGATAAGCAAAAGTAAGTTTCATGTTCGAGAAAGGTCTTTGGTGATTTTCTTTTTTTAATGAGGATGAGAAAAATAAAATGCATACATATATATAATGTGATGTAGTGGGCCAGAGCTTTTTGGTTCACTAAGCTCTTGTGAGATAATCGTAGAAAAATAGTACATATTTCTTACCAAAGTCCTTTATTAGAACAACTAAAATAGATTTGAAAAATGTAATAACAAACTTTACCATTCATAGGTAGACACTCTCACTTTTTATTAACAGTTCTATACTTCTCATAGCCAACCTG
Source organism: Maratus speciosus (assembly GCA_963932465.1). Taxonomy (NCBI): domain Eukaryota; kingdom Metazoa; phylum Arthropoda; class Arachnida; order Araneae; family Salticidae; genus Maratus; species Maratus speciosus. The sequence goes on from OZ010795.1 coordinate 488,818,923, forward strand.
AGTAAAATGATTTTTACTCGCATCTCTTCCGTTGGTAAAAAAAAACAACCTCACTTCATCAGTGTCACCCAGTCTACTATCAGCCTCCACACTAGCTTCTGCCTGAGTCTCTTTTTACTTTCACTTTAGGGACGAATTCCCACACATTGTCCAGCCACCCCTATTTCTTGGAAAAGTTGAAATACCCTGTTGAGCAGATCCCAAGGGCAGAAGTATGCCTGGTATTTCCTCTGCATGCCTTTACACAAAAGACCATTGTCCTCCACGGAAATGCCTGTTGCTTTCCCCGTCGAAAATTTGTGGCGAAGGTACGATATCACAACACCTCCCCCCAAAAGAGATTTCCACAGGAAATATTTGACATGAATTCACGTAATAAGCCCTTTTAATAGATTTCCCGAGAGGTCAAGCACACCATTAAATCAGCAATAAAATATCATTTAGACTTTTTACCCAATTATGAAAGTTCTACTTAAATTCAAGAATACCCACTCTCAGTTTCAAAGGACATACCAAAATATGAAATTTTTAGAATTTTCCTTACACATAATTAATCAAAAGAATAAAAATAATTTACATTTTTGATGCTAGAACAATTAATTTAAATTTAAAATATTTGAATATAATACTAACTCAAAAAAGATAAAAAACACTATAACACAATCTAGGTAACAAAATTTTTACATACAGCACAATATCTTAACAAAACGCCCTAATTACAAGTATTAAAATTTTGAACACTAAATTCCAAACAGAAAATCTAACTCTGATTCTAAATCTTCCTACTTAGACCATCTGCATTTCCATGTAATTTTCCTGGCTTATGTGTAATTTCAAAATTTAATGGCTGCAAAAATAGAGCCCAACGTGTCAAACGAGAGTTTGTACCAACCATTTTCTTTAAGTACACTAATGGATTATGATCGGTTTGTATTTCAAATTTTTGGCCATCCAAATAATTTAACTTTTTTAATCCATATACTATAGCCGCTAATTCTCTTTCGATCGTGCTATAATTTTGCTCCGCACGAGAAAATTTTTTGCTAAGATACAAAATTGGATGCTCTTCACCTGCAATAATTTGAGATAAAACAATTCCTGCCCCATACAAACTCGCATCTGTTTGCACAATGAATTTCTGCTTAAAATCAGGCGCATATAACACAGGACTTTTCATTAATTTTAACTTTAATTCTTCAAATGCATTATTACGCTTCTCGACCCATATGATTTTTTCTTTTTTTATTTTCCCTTTTAAAGCATCTGTTAACGGCACTGCTATGGTAGCATAATTCTTTATGTACCTCGCGTAATACCCTACCATTCCCAGATATGCTCTTAGCTGTGTTTTCGTCGTCGGAATTGGAAAATCTTTAATAGCCTGCAATTTAGCTTCACTAGGAGACCTTTTTCCTGACCCAACTTCGTGTTCCAGAAATTTTACGTGATCTTGCGCGAATTGGCATTTGGATGGTTTCACCGTTAGATTTGCTTCTTTTAACCGCTTAAGAACCGCTTCCACATCTTTTAAATGCTGTTCCCATGTCAAAGAAAATATAGCTATATCATCGATATATGCACTCTCAGAAATAAAACTCTCCCTTTTGACGATTCAGAAATCCTCGAGCTGTATTTCGTCGTTTTTGACGATCATTTCCTATTAACATCACGTGACTTTTAACGAAACGTAAACCCTCAAATATTTGACGAAAGTTTTGCCTCAATCACGGTCGGACTCAATGCATTTTAAGGAAACATTTCCTCAAATCCTACGATTTTAGCAAACAGATATTTGCTTGTTTATGTTAGTCCTGTAATAATTTATTTTAAAACAGCACTTAGTGCTTTTCAGAAAATACTGAAATATAGGTAGTTATTGTTTCTTCATTAGTTATTTTTTTAGCTGTTAGAATTTTTAGGAATGCTTATTAATATTGTTATTATTTTATTTATATGTTGTCGTTCGTTATGTTTTAATTCGAAAAGAATAAATTTCCTGTGTTTTTCAAAACCATCCAATAAGAAAATTAGGTCAATAAAATTTCAAACTTCTAGGATATCTTTTTTTTTTTAAGAAGTATATTATGTTTTCAATCAAATTAAAAATAAACATAATTGATCCCTCTCCTCTTTATAAACAGTAAAGTGTTAAAATCTTATCCTCCTACTCAAAGTGATAAAATCTCACGCAATATGCACTTCACAATTCATTATTTGTGAGCAACAAATTAACCAGACCATATTCTAATCATCCATTGATCAAAGAAAATTTCAATTGTAAATTATTTAATCAAGCCATATTATAATTATTCATTGATACAAGAAAACCATAAAAATAAATTAGCTTTCCTTAAAACTTTCAGAAAATATAGCAGCCCGATAAAATTGCAATCTACGTTATAATAATAAAACACGAAGTAGAATTCATTATACCAGTCTAAAAGCAGACACTTTCAAGTCCCCAGCAGCCAGGTTGGAAGAACAGCGACCTTCCATACGAAAGGTCGTGAGTTCGAATCACGCCGGGATAAGAAAGAGGTGATTTTTTTTCTTTCCCCGTGTCAAATACACGAGCTTCCAAACTGATTGAGAGATGGCGCCACCAGTCCTCTTTTGATGAAACTATTGACGAAATTTATATCGTCAAGCAAGTGAAGAAACTAATTTTATCAATTTGACGAAATGTTCGCTCGGAGCATTTTCCAGGAAACTATTTCGTCAAAAACAAAGAAAATTTCGTGAAATCTGAGTATTCATTTCTGAGAGTGTGGAACCGCAAAGACTCTAACCCATATAAAACTATGGCAATCAATTTACAAAAATAATATGCTGAATTTAAAAGTCCAAACATCATGACTTTAGGTAAAAAAGTCCCAAATGGTGTTACAAAAGCCGCATATCTCTGAGCTTCTTCCGTGAGAGGAATCTGAAAATAACCTTTCGTCAGATCCATAACAGTAATAAAAGGCGCTGTACTCACTTTCTCAACAACCTCTTCAATGTTTGGCAAAGGGAAAAATTCAGTTCTGGTCTTTGCATTTAATTTCCTATAGTCCACACAAGGGCGAGCGTCTTTACCCACACTCTCAACTAAAATCATAGGCGAAGCATAATCTGATTGCCCGACTTCAATCACACCCAAATCTAAAAGCCTCCGAATCTCTTCACGCATAATCTCTAATTGCCTCGGCGACGTACGATATGGTTTTGATCTTACCGGCACATCATCCGTTAAAACAATGTCCATTTTAACTAGCGGGGTACTCCCAGGGTCCGTAGAAAAAACTTTCATATGACGCTCAATCATTGTCCTGAAATCTCCTATTTGCTCTGTAGAAACACATTTTTCCAAATTACTTTCTTTTACTAATTCCCAAAAGTCTAATTGAGTGGGATCCGCAATGGGATACGGAATTTCCGTTTGATCCTCAATTTCCTCACACTCCTCATCAATCAACAAATTTACAAATTCAGGTCTACTATAATATGGTTTAATTAAATTAACATGATAAATAGTAGACTTATTTCTCTTTTCCGGAATATCGATAGTATAATTAGTTTGAGATATTACACTAGTAATAGTTCCCGGTCCTATCCAATTAACCGCCATTTTAATTGGTTTAGAAGTAGCCAGAACTAACACTTTATCTCCAACATTAAATTTTCTATACACCGCATTCTTATCATACCATTCTTTTCGTTTCTCCTGACACTCTTTTATTCTTTTACGCGCTAATTCTTGACAATGTATCAATCTATTACTTAAGTTCAAAATATAGTCCACTACATTCTGATTTACTGTTTCCTTTTCCATCCAATTTTCATGTACAAGAGTATGTGGCATTCCTAAATTCTTACCATGTACAAGCTCAGCAGGGCTAAATCCCGTGCTTTCATCACTTACAGTCCTCAAAGCAAATAAAGCCATTGGCAAGACTGCTTCCCAATCTTTTCCTGCCTCCAAACATAATGTCTTTATAACCTTTTTTAAACTACCATGCATCCGTTCAACGCTATTCGATTCTGGGTGGCAAACTGAACTATGTACAACTTTAATACAAAACCTATCAAAAAACTCCGATGCCAACTCACTTGTAAATGACCTACCCAAATCACATTGTACCTCTTTTGGATAATTAGTCCTAGAAAATATTTGTATTAGCCCCTCAATCACTGACGGAGAAGTTAAATCTTCTACTGGAATCGCATCTGGATATTTTGACGCAACACAAATTGAAGTAATCAAGTATCTATTATTTTTCTCGCTTAAACTCAAAAGGCCTACACCATCAATATTTATCCTGGAGGAAAACTTCTGAAATTATTGGCACGAGCTTCAAGGGAGCTTTCTTTTTATCTCTATTTTTACCAACCTTTTGACACAGATCGCAAGTTCTTACAAATGCCTCAATTTCCTTGTAACAATTTGGCCAAAAATAGCATTTAATTACCCTATCTTTTGTTTTAGTCGCCCCTAAATGTCCCGCAACTTCCTCATGACACATTTTCATTATTTTCTCTCTAAATTCTAATGGCAAACATAATTGTAATTTCTCATCCCCACTATTTGAATGTGAAACTTTTACTAATTTATTTCCCATTATTTTAAATTCCTTTTCTTCTACATTATTCGCCTTTTCCCATAATGTTTTTAAAGATAAGCACTGTTTCTGAGCTAAGCTGAAATCTTTCGCTGTAATTTTATTCAATCCCACATTATCTTTCACCTCCCATTTCGGTAATAACGTAAGATCTTCGATTTGACTTTCATTCTGTCTATTCTCATCCATTTGAACTACATGCGTTTCTTTGTTCTGTGAGCAATCCCCAATTTCATCTACCCTACCTGGTTGCTCTTCTAACTTTGCCTGATCAACAAACGACATTTCCTTATTAACATCCCGTTGCTCCATTCCTTTTTTTTAAGAATTCGTCTTACTACGGGTAACCACCATATTTATAGGAACACCATTTCCTTTATTTTGCTCAATAAGCTCCGCAGTTTTATTACCTAAGAGATAGTAACCTTGCTCCGACTCCAATGGTTTAATCGCCGCCTTAGTGGTGATGCAACCAAAATCCCCTTTTATAGTCACCCATGCTAATGGTAAACATTTACATTCATTATCAAGAGGTTGACGTACCCAAGTTATATCTCCAGTAAAATCCTCTGTTTTAACCCAATTTCTATCGCATAGATCAATCCCTGCTCCTGTGTCCCTCAAATAGTGTCTTTCAACCCCGTTTATCAGAGCTTTTTTTAGATAAGGTTTAAAACAATCCCCTAAATCAACATCATTACCTAAATGATTAACTGTATTGAACTGATTTTTCTTTTTTAACCATTCCGCACAATCTGGTTTTATGTGCCCTGGTTGATTACAAAAAAAAACACCTAATCTGCCTTTTCCTCTCAAAAGCCTGGTCTTGTTTAAGTTTATCATTTTTAAAATTTTCCGTTTTATTCTCTAACTCCGATTTAGCTTTTACTTCACCCTTAATTTTCGGATTTAAATTGCTTCTATCCATCTCTGAATAAGGTTTTTTTTCCCAAGATTTTTTTTCTGATTTCCTAAAACTACTTCTAATACTCTCATATTTGTCACATTTATCAGCAAGCTTCGAAGCCTCTTTCATTTCATCCCATTCATCCATAAATTTTTCTTTTACTTCAAAAGGAACGCGTTTTTTTACTTGCTCTGTGAGCATGAGCTCTTTTAAAGACTCGAAATCCTTTATTTCTAATGATTCCAACCAATTATCCAAATAACTCCTTAAGTCATATACTAAATCTACCCATAACGCTCCAGGTTTCCTTTGATGATTTTCAAACTTCTGTTTTAAAGCACCTGTTCCCAATCTAAAACGATTTAATAAAACTTTTTTTACATGTTGAAAATCATCTCCTAATTCTGCTGGTTGCTTCACTATAATTTCCGCGATATCTGATGGCAATAAGGGAATTAATTGGCTAACCATATCCTCTTGCGAAATTTTAGCTTTTTTCGCCTGTTTTTCAAAGATCATAAAGAAAAGAGTGATGTCAATTAATTTACAATCAAAACGTGGAACTAATTCTTTCAAAATTATTTTTGGATTCCTATGCGAACCTACATTCATATCACTAGACGAAAGACTAACAGTTTCCGAAGAATTTTGAATTCTTAATTTTTCTAACTCAAATTGTCTTGTTTTTTCGCGCTCTTCGTCTTCCCGTTCCAAAGATAATTTTTCCCGTTCCATTTCTTTTCGTTCTGCATCCTCCTTAAGAATACATTCTAAATTCGATTTAGCAAAACTCTCATTATAATCCGATGCTGCTAAAATAGCCTGAATTATAGTTTTTTTCTTATCAGTTGCCGACACGTTGGTCTCAAATTCCTCTGCCAGCAAAAGCAAGATGTTTTTAGTATATTTCTCTAGAAATTCTTCCATTGTTTTCCCCCAAAATATACTAATCACAACCATACACAAATATATACAATTTGTAAAACACAATAAAAATTACAATAAAGAATAGAATTTTATCCTCTAGATATATTTCAATGCATAAAACAATAATACAATTTTCCTACCGAAAATTTTCGTGCACTTGTTATATCCTTTAAAACTGAGTAAATCCTCAAAATTATTTTGATACCCACAGCGCTATATAAATACAATTTATATAAAAACAACTAATCCTGCTATTTCCTACAGCATACCCATAAAATTTCAAATAACTTTATTGCTGTAATAAACAAAAGCTGTATATGCCCCAACTTTATAACTAAAAGTTACATCCACAACTATGATTAATTTTAATGATTAATATTCTTTTATTAATCAACCGTAATTTACTATACTCAAGTAAATTATGAAATACATAAATATTAAATTTTCAAAACCAAATGAATTACCGTACAGACCATAAGAAACCCGTTTAATATAAAAATTCTAACTAAAAATTTAGATCCCAAATTAATAGCTACCCTAGACTTTTTATCTATTAAACATATACAAATTAGCAAGAACAGACATATACAATATTAAATCCTAACAGACCTCTCTGGAAAATTTCATAAAAGGGCTTACTTTCAAATGTAGACCTTTCTCCACACTGCTCCAAGGCTTTCCTGCACTTTTTTTTTTCAGGTACTGTCGTATCTCCGGATCTAACTTGATTTCCGCCGGGAAATTTACACACAAGCTGTCTCCATGGATTCCTAAGGGCGATCGATGAATAGTCTTCTATCCACTGCACTGGATGTTTACTGAAGAAATTTTCTATATCGTCGAATCCTTAGTCCTTGTTACATACCAGCTAACATATTCGACACTCCAGATTTCACAGTTCCTCACCGGATACACTTGAAAATCTTTCTCGTCAAACACAAGATTTCATCACCGACTGTCCTTGTTTCTAACACAGTTTCCTTCTGTACATCAAGTTCACGTGGGTCCAGTCTAATTTATGCAAGACCTAATTAATCCGTAAGCTGCCACCTTTTATAATACTATAGCTGTGATGTAGTGGGCCAGAGCTTTTTGGTTCACTAAGCTCTTGTGAGATAATCGTAGAAAAATAGTACATATTTCTTACCAAAGTCCTTTATTAGAACAACTAAAATAGATTTGAAAAATGTAATAACAAACTTTACCATTCATAGGTAGACACTCTCACTTTTTATTAACAGTTCTATACTTCTCATAGCCAACCTGAGTAAAATGATTTTTACTCGCATCTCTTCCGTTGGTAAAAAAACAACCTCACTTCATCAGTGTCACCCAGCCTACTATCAGCCTCCACACTAGCTTCTGCCTGAGTCTCTTTTTACTTTCACTTTAGGGACGAATTCCCACACATTGTCCAGCCACCCCTATTTCTTGTAAAAGTTGAAATACACTGTTGAGCAGATCCCAAGGGCAGAAGTATGCCTGGTATTTCCTCTGCATGCCTTTACACAAAAGACCATTGTCCTCCACGGAAATGCCTGTTGCTTTTTCCGTCGAAAATTTGTGGCGAAGGTACGATATCACAATATATATATATATATATATTTTTTTTTTAAGATAGACATTTATTAGCAGCGCCAGGGAGGGGCCCGATCAGGATAAGAATGTTACAGCCCGACGGTTAGAGAGTGAATTATGATCAGTTGTCAGATATTATTCCAAGTGCATCAAGCCAAACATGAGAACCCCAACTATCATAACCCTAAACGATACCTCATATAATGTAATTTTGAATTTCAATCCAGCCAAATAATTCGTTAATTGGGGTATCAGAAATGTTAGCGTACATATTCGATGCCAAGGCTGAGCAATAGGAAAGTTACATTTTGGTGCAACAACACAAACATTACTGAATGCCTGATGTCTGTTTTAATATAAACAGAGTAGACCTTTTAGACAGAAATAATCATTTGTATCGACTACCAATCCGAACACTAATAATAAGTGTTTAGATTACTGGCAAAAAGACAAATGATCCGATTATAGCTTTTTATTTATTCATTTACAGAGTGAACAGTACACTGCAAATAAAGGAGTCTTAAAGTAAGACAGAAAAACGACTGAAAAAGCATTTAAGACACGCAAATGTCTTAATATAGAGCATATACATAACAGATAACTTAATTTAAGATACTTGTGTGTCTTAATGGACTGGTAGTAGAAATGAACTAATATTAGGTGTCTTAATATGGTGAAATGTCTTAAACAGCATACCGAAGCCGACCGCCATATTTGTTGTTGTGTGCCGCGTGCGCGAATCGAAAACGATTTCCTTCTATGAATGTAAAAAAAATCAGTGTGAAATTCGAATAAATGAACAGTGGACAAACATTTCAATCTCTATTGTCGAGACCTTTCAGTTGAAAATGCAATACCCTTTCTGACAGCTGAGATTATCCTCTGTGGAATGCAGTGGCACATGTAAAAGAAGTATGTGAACCACGTGGTAATTCTAAGACTTTAGTCTAATTGGATTTTCTATGATAGCTGGTTAATTTACATGAAATATTATTAATCAGGTATCTAGAAATCTTTGTTGGACAAAAACAAATATTTCCTCCATCTAAGCAAAGGAATATAAATTACTAGAAAATGTATACTATGCAAAAGGGTAAGTGACTTATATAATACTCCATTTTGTTCCGCTAATGTTTTCTATATGTTATATTATTTTTAGAACAAATTTGATTTGAACAAATATCAATGTTATCTATGTTTTTATGAGGTTCCATTTCTAAAGTATACATTTATATCTAAGATTTTAAATTAATATTAATCCATATTTACGCTATTGTTTTCTGTGGGGTTTTTTTTTTCGTACTATAGAATGTATTGTTATACAGTATTATTTAACTCGGTGTTTTTACGCAGTTTATTTTCTTATATATATATATATATAAACGTTAATCATATTTATTTATTTATTTATTTATTTTTGTGTAAAAAAATAATGGTCTCATTTTTAATTATATGTATTATTGCAACAGTCGTAAACATTTATTTTATTGTTGAAACACATTGAATTAAGTAAGCTTTTTTTTTTTTCCTCCAATGGAAACATGAATGAATTAACATATAAATTTTTGACAACTTTAATTATTAAATGCGCTTACATGTTAAATTAAAGCAAAAAGACATACAATGTTTTTAGATTTTCCTAATTATCTGATGGAAAATATTTAAATAAGAACGGTGAATTTAATAATTTGAAATTATGTGTAAAAATATTTAAAATATTCACTCCTGTTTAACAAGCACATTATTAACTGTTGTTTCATAAAATGATTTGTTAAGTGATTTTAATATTTTACAGCAAGATAATTTTGAATAATAAAATCATACGTAAATGATTATTTTAATTTCCCCTTACAAAAAAAAAAAAAAAAAAAAAAAAAAAAAAACGGTGTAATCATAAATTTTAAATATGCTTCAACGTACGTAATATGTATACCTCTAATTATTTGCATGTGAGGTAAAAGAATTATCGTAATACCCGCTACAGCTTTTTAGTATTGCAGCGTGGCGTACGTAATATGTATATCTCACATTGGTTAAAGAACTCGCGCAATTACGGGTTGAACATAAAAAAAAGGATTTTATTGTGAATTTTTAATTGTTGGCAGCTGTGCTATAACGAAAAATTTTTTAATTTGATAGGAAATTGCTGTTAAATTGGTGGCTTTTTATTAATTAAAAGTTAACTATAAATTATTTCGATTCCGGATTGCTTTAGTTGCCTCGGCAGTGTTTTAATACACATGTACATAACATTTCACAATTCTGGTTTCCAAACTGTGGATTTGTAAAAGCATTACAGACAGACAGACACATTTTTATTTTTACGTATTAGATAATTGTGAAAGGAGAATTTTACTCTTAAATTGGGAGGTAATTAATGATATATGATGATTTGTTAATTACATCATTATAGACCATGTCAAACAATGCTTTTATATTTTTTATGAAATTGATATAATGTTATAATCTTTCATATAAAATTTTGTTACATCATTTAACGGGATTAATAATTATCGAGTAGTATTAAAGCGATTTTGAATGAAGTCCACGCGTAAATATGATTGGCGATTGACAACCATTTTTCGCAATCTATCTTCTTGACACAAATAATATGCAAGTACCAAAAAAGTGAATTGTTTTGCCTATTGTTTTATAGTACTGAAAATGTTATTTTATAACAACGAAAATCATATAAATCCAATGATTATTAGAACATTTTTTGAACAATTATATGATGATATGTGAAAGAAACGTGTGTTTACGAAGGTATGTTTTTCTACCCTCCTTTTTGTTTACTTTCAAAATTACTACCTCATCAGTAAGTCGGAGGACTCTTCTGTAGTCGGGAAATCCTTACCTGGATTACGTAAAGGTCATTTTGCGATGTTTATTGGCTGCGATTGTTGAACAAATCAGAATATGTATGGTTAATTTTTCGGCGAACATGAAAACTGGTAGTATAGTCTTTAGAACTTCTAGTATAGAAAGAAGCAACTTATTTTTCTTGAAAAGGTTATTCCACACAAACTTTTCTAAAATGTTAAAATCAAATATCTCGAAATAATACTTTTAAAATTGTTAGAGTTTAATTCATGTATCTCTAATATACAACACATTTTTAAAAGTATTTAACCAAGAAATATTATGTCAATCAACATTATGAAACAACAAGTGTTTTTTTTTAATAAAGTATTACATAAATAAAACATTTAGTGACAACTAGGTAAATTTCAAGGTAGTTTGTTTCACTAAGAACCGTCTTGTGCGTATTTGGATATAAGTGTTCCTGTGAAACAGGATACATAGAAAAAAAAATTATATGTATCCCTTCCCTTACCATCTTCTCGCTCCTTTTTTCTTCTTTTTTCTAAGCGAAGGGTAGTCTGCATTTTCGGTAGAAGAGAAAGGGGACTTGGTCTGTCATTTTCTTTTTGTGGAGATAAGCATTCTCAATATATAGGCGTAGCAAAGCTCCAGAGACCCTTATATTCATTGTTCTTCCCTAGAAAGTAACTCTCACATCTTAAAAAAAAATTAAATTAAATCAAATAACTCCAAATATGTACTACTTTTAGAAAGACTAAGGGGCATCCCACACTGGACAGACAAGCGACAACGACGCGAGTCATGGGGGAAAATCTTCATTCCAACATGTATTCCCTTCACTATATCCGCACACCGAAAATTCATGCGTCATGTTTCTCTTGTCGCGCGTCTTTTTAGCCAATGTCTGCCTCGTGTCTTCTGTCTTCCATTTGTGAGAATTTTGTCGTTCGCGAAACCCTGTCTGAACATGGCCGCTTATCCAGCTATGCCTGAATCATTCAAGTTCAACAAACAGTTTGTTGGGATAATTGAAAGATATCCGGCGATTTATGATTATACCTGCGACGAATATTCGAAATTTTAAAACTAACATTTTAAAACTAACAAAATAAAAATAATTAATAAAGAGTATATTTTTATGAAATGGAATTTTGTGAAGGGGCCTGTTTTATTATGATTTTTGTGAAGGGGCCTGTTTTATTATGATTTTTGTGAAGGGGCCTGTTTTATTATGATTTTTGTGAAGGGACCTGTTTAATTATGATTTTTGTGAAGGGGCCTGTTTTATTAAATTGATTTTTGTGAAGGGGCCTGTTTTATTAAATTGGTTTTTGTGAAGGGGCCTGTTCTATTAAATTGATTTTTGTGAAGGGGCCTGTTTTATTAAATTGGTTTTTGTGAAGGGGCCTGTTCTATTAAATTGATTTTTGTGAAGGGGCCTGTTTTATTAAATTGATTTTTGTGAAGGGGCCTGTTTTATTAAATTGATTTTTGTGAAGGGGCCTGTTTTATTAAATTGATTTTTGTGAAGGGGCCTGTTTTATTAAATTGATTTTTGTGAAGGGGCCTGTTTTATTAAATTGATTTTTGTGAAGGGGCCTGTTTTATTAAATTGATTTTTGTGAAGGGGCCTGTTCTATTAAAGTGATTTTTGTAAAGGGGCATGTTCTATTAAAGTGATTTTTGTGAAGGGGCCTGTTTTATTAAATGGGTTTTTGTGAAGGGACCTGTTCTATTAAATTGATTTTTGTGAAGGGGCCTGTTTTATTAAATTGATTTTTGTGAAGGGCCCTGTTTTATTAAATTGATTTTTGTGAAGGGTCCTGTTTTATTAAATTGATTTTTGTGAAGGGGCCTGTTCTATGAAATTGATTTTTGTGAAGGGGCCCAAAATTTTGCTTGTATTGACCCCTGTTTAATTTGTTAAACAATGTAGCAAAAATTTCTAAATTTGGTTATATACTATCTCATTGACACTTTGTAGAAGGTGTTATAGTATTCCCTATATTGTTCTGTAAAAGAATTGAGGGGGGGGGGATAACAAAATAACAACGAAAAATATAAAATTTCATTTTCGCTCAATAAAACTCTTTTAATATATATTGTTGTACGAAATATGAAATCTAGTTGTTAAAATTAAATCAAGCATCTAACTTCTTTTTTAAGCCCTCTTCTGCTTAAATTTTCTTTTTTAACTCACCTGTATCCATTTACAAGAAGAGCTTGTAATAATTCAATTTAAGTTAATCAAAACTTGAATCCCTTTTATTTACCTGTACATTATAATTTTAATACCCAAAATTATTTTTTATTACAATTTTTAAACATTTCTTGTATAGTTCTTTGCTTCAGAATTTTCATTTTCTCTTCTTGAAGTTTCCTTTGAATTCTGCAAACAGTCGTTATTTGCTGTTGGTCTGTACAAATCAAAACAAATGCAAAATAATAATGAAATGAGTGTTGCCAACCTCACATGAAATATAAAATAAATTAATTAGCTACTTTCTACAGTGGCCGATAGTTTGTGTCTTAACTAAAACCTTTGTGGGCTTGTTTATGCTTCACATCAATTTCGATTGCCGAAATTTTTCCGGATACTTGCGCAGTATTTTTTTCATAACGAAAAACATGCCATATTCTCCATGCAAACCATTCATTAAATGGACCCAATATTTTCTTTTCTTATTTTCTTTATCCTTGCATAGCAAGGTCAACATCAGGGTATCTTCATCTTCAGAAGATAATTCTATAGCTTTTTTTACTGTCGAATGATCCATTTAAAATTTCACGAAAAACGTAAACAAAGAAGCGTGACAGGAGAAAGAAATGTCGCCGGTAGTACTGACGCTTTGGTGTGTGGCTAAAAAGCCGAGAAGGCAATTTGCTTCCGTCGCGTCTGTTCGATCGAAGAGACATGTAGCGTGTATTTATGCAACATGTTTCCCCAGTGTGGGATGCGCCTTAGTCAGATCACACACTGAACAGACAAGCGTCAAAAAAAGCATGCGACATGAGACATTTCACCCTGATAACAAAGAAGAAACCAGTTTGAGCGCTACAATTTGTCTCATGTCGCATGCTTTTATCTGCTTGTCTGTTCAGTGTGTTATCTGCCTTAGGCAGATCGCACACTGGACAGACAAGCGACAAAAAGCGTAAGACAAGAGATAAAATCTAGTGTCCAAACCGGTTTCTTCTTTGTTAACAGGGTGAAATGTCTCTTGACTCACGCTTTTTTGTCGCTTGTCCCTGGTATGCGGTCTGCCTACGCATATATAAAAATCTTTTTTATTTATTTTGTTCCTTTATTGTTATGACCCACGGGCAAAAAATTGGGCGCATCCAATTTACAGCAACATAGATTGAACTCATTTCCCACATCACGTGAGCAGTTTTAAGTAATTTTTGACCAAGAGACTCATATTTTGCTTATTTTGATCTAAGCGCCATTGTGAAATTAAACATGATACATCAAAATATCTCTTCCCTTAACCCCCTTCTCGCACATTTAAAGAGCGAAAGTTAGTCAATTAATCGGTTACCATGAAAACTGAACTTTCCGATGAAAGAAAGGGTAACTCAAAAAATCACTTCCCTTTCGTGGATACATGCTTTCCCAATACAGATGCAACAAACCTCCAATGAAACCGACATTCACTGTTTTCCATCAAGATGATAATTTGTAATTTTTTTTTTTTTCGTAAAATTAAAATAAATTATTTTGAAATACTTCTTTCAGTAAATTTAAAGCTTAACACTATAAAAATCTTTTTATTTGTTTATTTTTTTTTATCACTGTGTGCGAATTCCTATAGTAGCGCAACCGGACGTCGTGACATCAAAATAGTCCCAATCTTGAGCAAAATGTGTAATCTTTCTTTCATCATATCACATGATGCTGAGGTGACCGCTTACTCCTGAGTCTACTGTGAAGTCACCATCGATATTTGAATCTTTTGCACTCCGTCACAAAGTGGGAAGTAGCGTAGATCCAACTCATTTTTGACGTCACATCACGACAATGTGGGCAGTATGAGTTGCATTTGGATCAAGGTTTTTTTCATACTTCAGTCAAATTCGGATTCGGGTCTAAGTTTTATTAGGAAATAACAGTTACGTATTGCGCAAAATACAACATAATTAATAGTGTTTGACATAAGCAAGTTTCAAATAATTCGTTTGATAAGAGACCTTCTTTCTCATATTTTGGGCAAAGTATTGGGAAGCATGATACTTCAAAATCTACCTTTCTAACCGTCTTCTCGCAGCTTTTAGAGGGCAATGTTTGGTAAATTAATAGGCCAACATGAAAACTGCATTTTCGGTAGAAATAAAATACTGCACTATCCATCATCTTCCTTTCGTGGAGATAGGCATTCTGAATATAGATGCAGAAGAGCTCCATCGATCCCCGCATTCAGTGTTTTTCTACAGAAGGTAACGCTTGCAAAATTTTCCAACAGTTTCAGCAAAATTAAAACTTAACATATATTAATATATAAATGTTTGTTTTATTTTAACATTATGACACAACATACTTTTAAAAAGGGGCTTCTGCAGCCGAACCATTAGTTGACTATAATGTTCCACTATGAGGTGCATAGTTCAATTTTCACGACGTCCCTTGTTGTTATCATTCCGTTCTTTATAAGGTAAATTCTGTCCTTTTCTATCTATCCAGTGAATAATTTGTAAACATGAATTGTACACATTTATTGGAGTAAATAAAATATATGATCATTTGGGCCAACAGCTTCAATTCTCAATGCAATGAAAACTAACCAAATACTTTTAAAACTATTGTAAGTTAAGAAATCTGATGTGAGTTGGCAATGTGAAACAGCAACTGTTTAAGGAATAATTGATAGCATAATGGCAAAAATAAAACATCAAAGCAAATTTCCATTTTATACTAAGAGCCCTGGCTTTCACTTATGTTGGTCTAAGTGCCATTGTGAAACATGATACATCAAAATATCCCTTCTCTTACCGTCTTCTCGCACCTTTAGAGGAGCGAAGGGTGGTCAATTAATCGGCCAACATGAAAACTGCATTTTCGGTAGAAAGGAAAGGCGACTCGATCAATCATTTTCCTTTCCTGGAGATAGCCATTCTCAATATAGTTGCAACAAATTTCCATCGACCCCAAGATTCACTGTTTTCTATGAGGCCCAAGGGAATGCGTTATGGGTTGTAGTTGATGTTGTCTTCAGATTCCATTGTTATGTTGTTGCCGCGTGACATAACTTGTGTTCTGATGAATGTTTAAAATTCAACTTGGCCCATGCATTTTTTCTCAGTCATAATAGATATGCTTTGCTTGTCCGTAGAATTTTTTCTCCGCTCTTTTATATATGTATATATATATATATATATAACCGTTATAGAATATTGCAAATCATCATCTATTTCAAATATAATTTATAAATGGAGTATCAACACATGATATAAACATTATACATTGTAAATTTGGATCAACAATTATTAAATTAACTAATGACTAATGAATTTTTTAAAACTAGATCAAAACACTTATAAATGAAGTATTAAATGAGATTCAAACATTATAACATTTAAATTTTCAAAAGAACAATATTAACAGGAAGCCGAATGCATAAAAAAAAATAAAATAATAATAAACTAAAAAAATATATAGGAAATCAAAAATATTTGACATATTTTTTCAAACTGTTTGTAACTAAAACATAGTAACAAATGAAAAAAGACCAGAAAAAATGAAATCATTGACAGCACCATTAAATCCAGTGTCTGAAATGCAGTATAACATATTGGAAAATTACACACACACACACGCACACACATATATATATATATATATATATAGAGAGAGAGAGAGAGAGAGAGAAAGAATCGCTCTTAATGCTAACTATTTAAAAACTACAATGTGATGTTTTAGATGAATAGATGTTTTAGTTAAAATAATGTTTTAAAATTTTTGTTTTATTTATTGATTTGCTTATTTATTATTCAACAAATTTGATTTGAAACGGTTAATAATGCAATGCTTCTTAGTTAGAGTTAAGTCTTTGTTATTAAGCGGGAAAATGGTGCGGCAAATGTGTGATGTTTGAACTGAAATGCCGCACACAATTAGACTAGAGATATGTGATCTGTAATAGAATTAACTGATTTCAGGTCCAAAAAAGGGTTTCTGTTTCTTAACTTCCAAATGAAACGGCATTCACGCTTGAAATGTGGTCGCCAAACCCAAACACTCCAAACAAAGCACCACTGAAAAGCCAAACATTTTGCAGTGCAAACATTTTCTTTCTGTGTACAATTATCCCCTATACAATAAGTCTCATTATCAATACGTGAGCCGTATTACATATTTTATTATAAAAGTACGAAAGGTCTAAGAATATAATTCTCTCTTGGAGCTTCTTCTTCCAATAAGTTTGTGGGTACAACTCTTTCTATGAGACACAGTCGAACCTTGGTAACGTGAAGTGAAGATATTTCTTTTATCATGAGTTTTTCTAACAATCCCAAGTTAAACCGACTGCAAAGATTCAGACTAATGACATGAACTACTGTTAACATAAACAGATTTTAAATCTCCTTAAGATTCACGCTATATGATTATCTATTTATCTATACTTATTTATCTATAATTATATAGCAAAAGAAATGTCTGTGGCGTCATACTAACGGTAGGAAAGACCTGGCCAGTAAATTTCTCTTTTACTGGAATTTTTTTTTAAATTCTAAACATTGCACAATTTCTGTTTTTGCGAAGTCGAATAAGGAAAAAAATTCCACCGAATGCCTTTTCTTTGGAAGTGCATCTCAATTTCTCAATTTACTGATTTATTATGGTGTTTAAAATAATTTTCAATCAAGAATTTCGTTTAAATCTTTCTCTATATCGTGAGCCCGATTAAGAAAGATTAATCCGCTTGTACTTAAATTAATATGAATAGTTAAACATGTGCTTCCAAATGATATTCGATAACGAAAATAAAACTTCATCAGTAAATAAATAAATAAATAAAATAATTTAAATAAAACACAACCTTAAAAGACATGTATTCGAACTAAGCGCTTTAACCCCTGAAATAATCAAAATCACAAACATTGCTGAAAGCAGCGAAATTTTTGGCGATTTCTTCGGTTATTAAAATATGGCGTGCGGCTAATATGAAAGTATCGGTTTTAATAAATTTGAAAACTTTCTTTGAATGTATAATTAATATTTTTCATATATAAAGGCTTTTTGTTGTTGTTACTGCGCAAACTGAAAAATCTATTAAATATAAAAAATCTATTAAAGTTTACAATTTAATAAAAAATGGTGTTCACCTATATTTTGTAACAGGGAAATCTGGGTTTGGATCCTTTAGCCATCTTAAAAGAGCAGAGCAGGTTGAAAATATTTAATAGATACACACAATATTTAATAAAATTTATCATTGTATAAAAAGGAAAATAAATTTTAGTAAATTGTTTTCTAGTAAAGTTCCTACAGTAGTTAATAATCTTGCTTTCATATTGAACTTATCCAATCAATATTTGAAAGTAGTTTTAAGAAAAACTATACAGGGTGTCCGGTCTCAACGGTGTCCAATGGCTAATTCCTAAACCGTTAGTCATAGACATATAGTTCCAATTACAAAAATGTTTTAAATCAGGTAAAGAAACATTTTAAAAGCGATTTGGGTCAATAAAAACATTTCTTAAAAAATTACGAAATTTAAATTTTTATACGGTCCCCGGTCCTATAAGTTATATTTAGTAATTTTTTCCTATTACACTGACAAGTAAGACGAAAAAAGTCCAATTCATATAACGCTAAAATTGAGCGAGTTATGAAACTTTAAAAATGCATGACTTATGCCACTTTTCTACTCTGAAAACAAATGAGTTCGGCTTGGCTTTGAGGGATCATATACCAAGTGTTTAAAATATTCGAAGATCTTACTTCATGTGTATCTGCGCTTTGAAAAAAAATCCTACAAGTATTATGATTAAGTCTCAAATTGGCTAAAATAACATAGGTTTTATTTTGAGACTGTTTTTCTTATGATTTCTTTTAACAAAAAATATGTTTTTTTTATAAGTTTTTATGTTACTTCAACAATCATATGTATATTTTTCCAGTTCAAAATTCGTACTCTAACTTTAACCCACTTTTAAATATCCGATCGAGATTGCATTTTACATACTGGCGCAAATCCGATAACAATCTAATATTATTAAGATTTTCGGTGGTTACCATTTGTACTTATTTTACAGGATAACACAAAAAATTTTGGATAAATTTCTGCCAAGGAGTTTTAGAAAAAGTTTTAGATTAGATAATACAAGACTGCGATTGTTGGGTTTTTTAACTTTTATGTATTTTTTAGCACTGAATCCGAAAATTACCTTAATTTTTAACCGTCATGTCAGGATATTTCGCAAATCATAAATTTTCAAATTTAAAGAATAACAAAAATCGAATACTATAAAGTAGAGAAGATGGTTGTGTTTTTTAACTTTTGATAATTGATTTTTACGCACTTTTTAGCACTGAATTTGAAAATGACCTTCATTTTTAACCATCACGTTAGAATTTTTTTGCAAATCGCAAATGTGTATGTTAAAATATAGCGAAAATCTCATACTATAAAACATATGTAAAACATTTTTTATTTTATTTTATTTTATTTTATTTTATTAAAAAAATTATTCGATATTTTTGCTTATCCTGCGATTCTTACAGCTAAACAGCTCAGTGGTCCGATGAGATGGGGGAGGAAATTCAATTTTAACAGTGAACTCCTTAACTTTGAAATTTGCAATGTGCGAAAAATCCTGATATGATAGTTAAAAATGAAGGTCAATTTCGGATTCAGCAGTACAGAGTATATAAGAATCAATTATCATTAGCTAAAAAACATGACATAACTCAACTTTTGCAATCTAATAATATTTTAAAATACGTATCATTTTGTAAAGAATTGAGGCTGTTAATTTAGAATAATTTTATTTAACAAAAATTCTGTTTTTTCTTTCTTCTTAAATGTTTATTACAAAGTGTATATTTTCCATTAATATGCCAGAATGATTAAAGATTTCAAATTTATATTGAATTGTTAATTTTACTCCCAGATATTTTTTATATCTGACGAAATTATATTTCGACTAAATTTGTGAATGACCCCCAATTTGCAGCAAAAAATAGGCTCCAACTTTAAACAGCTATTACTCGGTCAATTTTAATCGTAGAATAACGGGACTTTTTTTGTATAACTTGTCAGTGTAAAAGGAAAATTTCACTAAATATAACTTATAGGACCGGGGGACCGTATAAAAATTTTAATTTCGTAATTTTTTAAGAAATGTTTTTATTGACCCAAATCGCTTTTAAAATATTTCTTTACGTGATTTAAAACATTTTTGTAATTGGAACTATATGTCTATGACTAACGGTTTAGGAATTAGACATTGGACACCGTTGAGACCGGACACCCTGTATATATTTTTTAAATATATTTCTATGTACTGTATATGTTTTGTTAGATTTTTGAGATATAAATTCATAAAATTTCATTGAAATTTTAGTAGGCTTTTGTTGAAGAAACACTGTAAAAAAATCTCTCAAATTGACCAAAAAAAACAAAACAAAAAAAAAACTGTCTAATTTACAGAAAATATTCGTAATTTTTCATTAAAAAAGTTATTTTTTGTAAAAAAATATAGATTTTTTTTTCTGTAAAAATGAAAAAATCCACTTTTTTTTTTTTTTTTTTTTTTTTTTTTACAGATAAAACTGTTTTTCTTTAAAACAGTTTTTTCTGTTAAAAAGAAAAAAAAAAATCTGTAAAAATTGCAAATTTTGTTTCCAGTGAAGATGCTAGAAGTCACAGGATTATGAGATACTACTAAAAGGAAAAAATTCAAGAATATAAAATTTCCAATATTTTTTTTCTTCGATAAATTTGTTTATGGTTAAAAAAAATTATCATGTTACCTATGATTGTGGATGTGGAGCCTCAAAGGTTTATTTCATTTATAAGTAAATAAAAAACACGATTCATATAGGAATTTGAATGTGTGGAAAACATCGTTTAAAGAAGAGTGATTTGATTCAAAATTACATCAAAAAAATATATACATATAAATAACTATTTATTATATATTAGTATATTAATATAATATGTTTTATATAGTTACTATTAAATTTTGATGTATTTTAACATATTTTCACGTAATTATATGTGAAATTGTTTTACACAATTTATACTGGAATTATCTTAATAAAAAGAGAATCTATAGCCTGTACCAGTTAGTATAGCCATTAATTTATTTCTTGCATTTCTAATTTTTTTTTATAAGTAAAATTCAGTACGAATTTTAGTGACTTTTCCCAAAGATGTCGGTATTTCATTATTTTTACTGCAAAGCACAAAAGCAATTTAGATAATAATGCAAAATCTAATGCTAACTTCCAGCATTCGCACGGTTTCACCTACGAATTAAAGGGGGGGTGGAGGAGGAGGACTTTCTGACTTTACAACCCCCACGAAATATTCTCTGTGTTAGAAAGGAATTTTCTTCCAGTTTCAAACGTGAGTTTGCCTCAAGCTACGTAAACCAAACAAAAAATTCTGACTCTGAGAGCCGTTTTTGCTGTCAAAACTTGAAAGGGTGTTTTCAAAATAAGTTAAAAGGGTGGGGGACAAAGGCTTAGCTTTTCTAAATACACACAGACACCTGGCGCCCTGTGGCTTTTCTAAGAAAAGAAATAGTTATTCTTCTGAAAAGTCATCCTGACTCATACATTGCAAGTCTAAGGAAACTTATGCTATATTTGAACAATTTATTCGCAAATTTATAGTAGCTATTGTTTTATGAAGAGCGTTAGTTAATAAAAAGAAAAAAAAAAGCAGATCTAGTAGAGCACACTAGAACAAACAATTTTTGCATAGGAAAGCAGGGCCACAATCCATTTATCCTGTCAAAATTACAGGGTGTTTCATTCCTGTTCCATTATCAGATTTTTGCTAATAACTGCGGCAATAATTGAAGACATTTTAAGGCTGTTCTCAACTGCTCTGCTCAAAAAGTGCAAAACGTTTTGATACATTTACAAATTCATTTTTTAACGGAAATATATAAAATTGGAAGATCTGACTATGGAAGCGATTTGAAATCGAGCTGTGTTTTCCATTTTTTGATAAATAAATTACCTATTGAGTTATAAGCGATTTTGATCACGTGACAAAGACGTTTTTCACCCTTTCTCGAGTGGTTATTCTTCTTTCGAGCAGAAATTCGGTTCAAAACGCTCACTTTGACACTCTTTTCTGAAAGATCTATTAGTTTTCAAAAAAAAAAAAAAAAAAAAAAAAAAAAAAAAAAAAAAAAACTGAAAAAACAGTTTGATTACATAGTTTTTGAACAACAGCACCTGATAGTTTCACACATTTCTGAACAAAAATAAATTAAAACTTATTTCATAAAGTTGCCCTCTTGGATTTGAGAACAGCCTTAGATGTGCGAGAAGGGGGTAAGGGAAGGGATATTTTTATGTATCATGTTTAATTTCACAGTGGCACTTAGATCAAAGTTGCCCTTTTGGATTTGAGAACTGCCTTAACGAATTTTTCACCAGATCTATACTTTGTGTGAAATGTAAAAATATCTTGAAAGGCCGAGGAAGCAGATATTATCCGCGTTCGAAGTGCAGTTCACATATCACATTACCTACGGTATCACTGACCAAATTACAGTGCACTTCAGTATTTTTCGTATTGCTATAGTCTTTCACACAAATTTAAGTGGATTTCTAGAAAAATTGTTTAAAATTTCTTCATTATGTATTGTTAGAGTTATGGAGAAAAGTATGGGTTCGGATTTGAGTGTGACATTCTGTATTTTTGACAAAATAAAGGGAATGGTTTCCTAAACAAAAATTGTTGGCTGTAGCGTGATCTACCACTAGGGTCCGCTTAACCTTTGATACACAGATTAGATATATTTCTACAGATAGAGTATATTTAAAGTATATATAAGCTTTGTAATGTACACTTACATAGGGGATTTCTAATCAGGATGCCGCAGGATTGGTTAAGAGACTACTTCAGTCAAGCGAAAACACCCGTTCGCTTATGTTAATCTAATGGTAGACATTTCTAAAGATATCTCGTTTGCATTTCAATATTTTTAAATTTGTTTTTTGCATTGGATAGCTGGGATCGATCTTTACATCTGCCGTTTATTACTTTTTCGATTTTGTTTTCAGATATTTTTAATTAGGACACTTTCACTTTCGGAACCGGTTTCGAAAGTTAAAGTATCCCCAGGAAATAAATCTGCAATCAAAATCGAAAAAGTAAATAACGAACTTTGTACAGATCGATCTTAGCTATCCAATGCAAAATAAATCTTTTAAACATATTGAAATGTGACCCAGATATCTTTATAAATTTCTTCCATAGGATTAGCATTAGCGAACGGGTCTTTTCGCGTGACCTATTGATGATATTCAAATTTCCTTAATCAGAGTGAATTTTATATTGCATTAGCAAAATTTCCGCTCAAAAAATCAAAAACACAATTTAAAAAATAAATATGGACATTATTGGCCTCATTTTAGGGGTCTCTTAAATTTTGGAGGGGAAGCTCCTGCTTCACATGCTTTTTTGGATAATCAGTCTCTGTCTACCAGTTCTTAAAGTATGTCCAATCTTTGTTGGTAGATCCTGCATATTACTCAATAAATTACTATGATACGCGACCACAAATGTATATAATTCGTATATCATATTGCATTATGTCGGGTTTCCTCGAAGTCCACACAATTTTGAAGAAATCTTTTACTTTTTATATATGGTGCCACCACCGATATGATTACGTGATATCGGTCACACTATGAGAGGATTGTTGAAAAGAAAACCAACTCTTTCAACTAAACTTAATTAACAGTTTATTTACATACTATTTACAAATCACAAAACACTATTTACACTTAAGAACTCGGATATAGGTGATCCGGTTCAACATTAAATTAAATACAGTAAATACTTGCTGTGTAGTGTTAAACTACTTTATATCCCTCTCACCCTACGCTAGTTAAAGTAGATTTTATCAGGGATCACTATTAATCTCCCAACACCTTAGCTCTATACTCTAAGAGCTTCACTCCTAATCAAGCTCTATCCACGAGCTACTGTGCAACGAACTCACACATTGAGTTCCAGCATCAACTCTGCTCTGCGAAAAAGCAACTACCAATTTTGAGCTCAAACACTTAACTGCCTTCCCTCAGCTATATCACCCGTCTCCCAAAAACATAAACAGGGTTTTCGCTTCTGACCCCAAAGTCCGCTATTTCGCTCTCTGGTGAAATCCTTTTATCCGCCTTATCTCAAGTATGCATTTGAATAGCAGGGAAAACCCCTCTCTATTGATAGACTACATTCCTTTACCTACTCTGTATAACTTACTACCCCGGATTAAGTTTTAGATAAGAAAAGAGTGTTACTTTAAAATTCCCAGTACACAGACAATATACAAGCAAGAAAATTAATATATAACCATAGTTCTAATAGTAGATGTTTCTCAGAACATGACACATTGTCTGATTGGTTGATTGGGGTTTTATGGCGCAAAGTCCCATTAGGGACGTGCTGCGCCAATAATGTATTGTCTGACATAACTATGATGGGATTTAACGAATTAAAAAGACCGTGGTGAAAACATTTAGTAGATAACGAAATAAAATATATTAGATTATCATATGTATCTGGCACATGATAATAAATAAATAGATATATACCGGGTGATTCAAAAGTCCGGTTCGAAAATAGAACGCGGTAAAAAAAGATCTATGAATCGGAGAGACATGCGGTTTGGAGATAAAGATTCAGCATCGTACGGGATTCTGTATGGTATCAACAAAAAAAATAGTTCAAAATCTTGATAATAGAGGGCGCTATTACAGATAATTCCATGGAATAATTCCATATTGCTCACAGAACGCAAGGTTTGGATACAAAAAAGTGTATATGCAGTATTCCCTAATGTTTTTGTATCCAAATCTTGCGTTATGAAGCAATATGGAATTATTCCATGCAAATAACTATAATAGCGCCCTCTATTATCGAGATTTTGAACTAATTTTTTTGTTGGTGCCATACAAAATCCTGTACCACGCTGAATCTTTATCTGCAAACCGCATGTTTTTTCGATATATAGATCTCTCTCTCTCTCTCTCTTTTTTTTTTTTTTTTTTTTTTTTTTTTTTTTTTTTTTTTTTTTTTAATCACGTTTTACTTTTGCACCGGATTTTTGAATCACCCGGTATATATATAAAAGATGTAAACATATAAATGAATGGATTAAAAATAAATTTTAAATTTTAAAACATTGAAGTTAAAAGCATGTGTCTCTAAAATAAGTTATTAAAGTACCGTTTGGAAATGCAATAATACTTTAATTAAATGCATGTGAGAATATCTAATAAATAAATAATAAATGTATATAAATGAATAATTATAAGTTTATTAAAATTAGAGTAGAATAGATCACTAAAAAGTTATCTACAAATTTAAAATACCTCCTCAACTTCTTCTTCTTCTCTACTTTTTATTACTTTAAATCTTTAACGAGCTTTTAAATTGTGTCCCATTTTTAACGAAAGAGCGTCAAAAATTAAACCGAGCCTATCTTTAAATAAATTTATTAACTCTTTCCTTAGTAATTCCGAAATTTTCTGGACTAAAGTAAAATGGGATACACAATACTTCATCTTAAAGTAATCAACTTAAATCCCTAATTTAAAATGTTTTTTAAAAAGTGTTAAAATTAAAAATTTAACAAAAAATGATTAGTTTTTTTTTTTTTTTTTTTTTTTTTTTTTTTGGTAATTTAAGAAGTTTGAGCAACTTTTCATACTAAAAATTTTCTTTCTTTCTTTATAGTTGTTCTTTTTTTTTTTTTTTATCGTATGTGAATACTTAAATCATAATTTACTTTTGATGTTGAAAATATCGAAAATGAAAATAATATTATGATGATTGAATTCGTTTATTGAGGCTGTTTTTAACTGCTTTGCTCAACAAACGCAAAACGTTTTGACACATTTACAAATCCATTTTTTAATGGAAAGATATAAAATTGGAAGGCCTGACTATGAAAGCGATTTGGAACTGAACTGTGTTTACCATTTTTTGTTCAAAAAATTACCTATTGAGTTATAAGCGATTTTGATCACGTGACTAACATGTTTTTCGCCCTTTCTTGAGTGGTTATTCTACTTTCACGCAGAAATTCGGTTCTCCATTTATTTTTGAGATATTAATTTTTTGTAGTTCTTAACGAATTTTTTTAATGTTGACAACTGAAGTATTCTATCTCTGTAGAATGTAAAGGAAAAATAGTTGGAAAATAGTAGACTATTATATCTTTTTGTTGTCATTTTCCCTTAATAACTGAAAAAAAAAAAAAAAATACTTGCTATTTTGAAAAAATATAAATGAATGATTTCTGATAAAACATGGAGCTATTATATATTTAATTTTAAATAGCTATATTAATGTTACAAACAAATGAAGGCATGTGAATCATTAGGTAGCCGATTTTTTTGGTCAGTTTCTTGAATGATGACATCGCTTTTTGCTATAATTGTGTATTATTCTGCGATAGTGACGTCATATGCATGCTTTTCTGGAGACGTTGTTTAAGACTGGATCGTAAAGGAGGCGTATGCAAAAGACGTTATTTTATATAAAATAAAAGCGTGTGTTTTAAGTCTGAAGACTGAAATATGTCTTGTACTATCTATATTTATATACATAGATACTTTTTTTTTTTCTTTTTTTTT